>OX243816.1:27865142-28465142 GCA_945859605.1 Lumbricus rubellus
TGTATAAAGCGGACTGTTCTGTTTCCAATTTCGATTCTCTTCAGTGCTGGCTACGATCGAGGATGGTCGATGACAAGACAAGACAAGACGATCACTGGTTATTGTGGTTAAAGCTTTCTAATGCATCAATTAATGTGATTCATGTGATTAATCAGCACAGATGATTTAGGGACTATAAAAAATTCAATGAACTGGATGCGATATTAATGGATGTAATGAGTGATCAGTGTGTAGTTTTGAATGCATGTGACATTGACTGATAGGCGATAGACCTTCATCCGGCGGATCTGAATGGAAAAGCAGATCCTTACATCGTCATTCGTTTGGGTCAGAATACCGTCAACGACAAGGAACACTACATCTCAAAACAACTGAATCCAGTCTTCGGAAAGTAAGTCCTCACCAACCAACCAACCAACCAACCATGCAACCATGCATGCTACTTTTATGCTCTTTGATCTTCTTAAGTGCAATTGTGCATGGTCATTGTCATTGTCTTTGTCATTGTCATTGTCTTTGTCATTGTCATTGTCTTTGTCATTGTCATTGTCATTGTCATTGTCATTGTCATTGTCTTTGTCTTTGTCATTGTCATTGTCATTGTCTTTGTCATTGTTATTGTCATTGTCATCGTTATTGTCATCGTGATTTTTACGATCAACGATTCTTCGGTTCAACCACTAAGCATTTGACAAAATCGATCCAATTATAGGACAAGTTACATGATTATTACCATTACATTACATTACAGCAGCAGCAATAACAACAATAACAGCCCAACTCTACCACTATAACTGCTACTGATACTAAGACTACTCTACAGATTTCTTAAGCGCCACAGTCTAGTTCTACCAAACATAAATCGATGGGATTAGAATTGTGCGTGTATACAAGGCCGTAGCCAGGATTTTATTTCGGGGGGTGTTTTCGGTGGTGGCCAGTATAATTTTCTGATGACTTTTTTTAGTCATCCGGTCAAAATCTTTGAAATATTTTCCATTTTTGCCGTCAAAAAATCTGATGACCTTTTACTTACTTTTCCTGTTTCTGATCGTAATTTAATCTCTTATTATTTAATTTCGGGGAGTGTTTCATGACTTTTTCATGGTTTTTGCATCACGAACTAGAAAATGCAATAGATTTTTTCTGCATTTTCCATTTCGGGGGTGTTCAAACACCCAAAACACCCACCTGTCTACGGCCTTGGCGTGTAAGACTTGCTCGTGTGTGGGACTTGATTAATTGGAGTAGCTGCAGTAGCATAGGCCTAACCGTAACTGTTTCAGAGAAGATTCGAACCTGTAGGCTACTCTTCATGTCAAAATGCCAGCTCAGTACCACATAATTATTATCAAGAAAAATTCAGATTTAGCATCACGCACCTACATGTAGTTGCGAACTCCAAACGCAGAAGTGAAACGCGTTCGCTATCTGCTGTTGCACGGCATTAATGAATTAGAAGTGGCAACCGTTATGATATGGAGGCAATAATTATTTTGCAGATGTTTCGAGGTGGAAGCCAGTTTCCCACAGGACTCCCTTCTTAGAGTCCAGATCTACGACTGGGATCTGATTGGAAGTGATGACATCATCGGTGAAACACATATCGATCTTGAAAATCGATATTACAGTCGACACCGAGCGACCTGTGGAATCTCCAAGAAATACGAAATGTAAGTAAATATGAAGGAACGTGGGATTTTTGAGAAATGCGAACAACCTTCATTGATTTTAGAATGTCACAGATAGTGGCATTGCTCTCTTTTGTTCATTACGAATCCCAGCCGGACGAAAACTTTGTTTCCAACGAGATGAAATAATTATAATAGGCCTATGATTTTTATCGTTATTATGACTATGATGCGTACAGTAGTGTAATTGCCTTCATGCTAAAACGTAGACTCGCCTATACATGTATAATTATATACGTCGTATGTGAATGTGCTCTGTGATCTGTGATGTGCAGAGAGGGTTACAACACGTGGCGTGACCCTATGAGACCAACTCAGACTCTAACGAAGCTTTGCAAAGAGAATCGCGTTGATGGTCCTTTCTATCAGCCGGGCAAGGTCAGGGTCGGCAACCGGATCTTCAACGTTCCACTCGAAGTGGAAGACGAATCAGGTAAGACGTCCTTCCGAATCTTATCCAGCTTATAACTTTATAAGAGTGCAAGCTCTCCCATATTCATGCACTGTCTGAAGTATGTAAGTATATAGGTGCAAATAATGAAAGTTAAAACCGGCTGTTATAATACCATTTTACCAGTATAGCACAGGTACTATAATTTATATAGTCCGCATTTGCAGTGTACTTAGTCCTATTGCTTTTAGCCTCCCTCGTGAGTTTAATGAAACAGCAGTATAGAAATTAATTGTGCCACTATAGTTTTCTCTACATTTCCTTCGATAGCGCCACCAAAATTATCGCTTTCGCTCGTTTAAATGATATCTTAGCCTAATTAAGTGTTGGATGGCAGAAAAAGAAATGCTCCTTCCAAACCAATCCAAGCTAAATGTCTCCTATTTTAACTTTACAGCAAATGAACAAATGTAATTCTTTGACTACAATAGTCCTGTTGAAACATACTGATGCAGTGGTTCATTGCCATAATAGCGCTACATAAATGTGAGTGCATTTCTATGAATAGGAGTGAAGTCAAAGACGAGTGATGAGCATTTGGCTCTCGCTGTTCTGCATCATTGGGAGGAGATTCCGAAGGTCGGATGCAAGATGGTTCCGGAACATATCGAAACGAGACCTCTCTACAATCCGGAAAAACCTGGAATCGAACAGGTGGCATAGCATAGCTTCCTTCCATTAATTGAAGAAGACCATTTAAATGGCATTCATGAAGTCGTTTTCAAGCACTGGGCGATTTCCAGTTTTTCGAGCCCTGCATGTTGCTAACGTTTACTTTTGCAAGCCCTGAAATCATTTATACACTGACAAGAAATGCTTTCGAGATAATCCTGAAAATGCGTTTTATAAAATCTGTGAATCTGCTGTCAACTTCTTTCGATTCGGTGTTGAATCCGCTGGTCAGGTTCTACAAGTGTGCGAGAGTTTTTCAATGAATACTTTCTCATCACTTCGAGTACGAGGATGTGCGTGGCGTTACAAATGAGCTTTACTGTAATAAAGGCTAAATAACAGTAGACCTATACCTACATTGAATACACCCAAAGGCGCTATATGAATATAATGTTATACAAAGTTATGCATTGCATATAGTGCTACCTTCATCCGATTTATTCTGATATATTGTTTGGAATGTTATGTAAATTTACTACGGATTTTTTTCTTGTTTAGGGAAAGCTCGAGATGTGGGTCGATATGTTTCCTCTGGATATGCCCGCACCTGGACCTCCCGTCGATATATCGCCAAGAAAACCAAAAAGGTAGAGACACTCGGCGCATAAGCTTAATTAGTCTTTCAGATTCAAGAAACTTAATTAGACCCTATTCAGTTTTATTTGTGTTTTGTGCATGTAGGCCTAGACCAGAGTGCGGTTTGACAGCTGGTAAAATGAAGAATATACTTACTTACTCACTTGCTTAATAGACAACAGAATAGAAAACACAATAGAAAATAAACTATCAAGTGCAATAGAAAAAGCCAATAGAAAACAGGTAAGAAAACACAATAGAAACACAATAGAAAACAGAATTTAAAAAACACAATAGAAACACGATAGAAAATAGAATAAAAAACACAATAGAGGTAGCACAATACTATGCGCATGCGTGTTGTATTGTGCTGTTGAAGTTATGAGCTTCGAATCGTCATTTGGAACACGGATGACGTCGTCTTGGAAGATGACGCGTTCTTTACTGGTGAGAAGATGAGTGATATCTATGTGAAAGGATGGATCAAAGGACCCGAGGACATGCAATGCACCGACATCCACTACAGGTAAACTGCATTCCATGTATCATCCACTACAGGTAAACTGCAGTCCATGCTTCATCCACTACAGGTAAGCTGCAGTCCATGCTTCATCCACTACAGGTAAACTGCAGTCCATGCTTCATCCACTACAGGTAAACTGCATTCCATGTATCATCCACTACAGGTAAACTGCATTCCATGTATCATCCACTACAGGTAAACTGCAGTCCATGCTTCATCCACTACAGGTAAACTGCATTCCATGTATCATCCACTACAGGTAAACTGCATTCCATGCTTCATCCACTACAGGTAAACTGCAGTCCATGCTTCATCCACTACAGGTAAACTGCATTCCATGCTTCATCCACTACAGGTAAACTGCAGTCCATGCTTCATCCACTACAGGTAAACTGCATTCCATGCTTCATCCACTACAGGTAAACTGCAGTCCATGCTTCATCCACTACAGGTAAACTGAAGTCCATGCTTCATCCACTACAGGTAAACTGCAGTCCATGCTTCATCCACTACAGGTAAACTGCAGTCCATGCTTCATCCACTACAGGTAAACTGCAGTCCATGCTTCATCCACTACAGGTAAGCTGCAGTCCATGCTTCATCCACTACAGGTAAACTGCATTCCATGCTTCATCCACTACAGGTAAGCTGCAGTCCATGCTTCATCCACTACAGGTAAGCTGCAGTCCATGCTTCATCCACTACAGGTAAGCTGCAGTCCATGCTTCATCCACTACAGGTAAACTGCATTCCATGCTTCATCCACTACAGGTAAACTGCAGTCCATGCTTCATCCACTACAGGTAAGCTGCAGTCCATGCTTCATCCACTACAGGTAAACTGCATTCCATGCTTCATCCACTACAGGTAAGCTGCAGTCCATGCTTCATCCACTACAGGTAAGCTGCAGTCCATGCTTCATCCACTACAGGTAAGCTGCAGTCCATGCTTCATCCACTACAGGTAAACTGCATTCCATGCTTCATCCACTACAGGTAAACTGCAGTCCATGCTTCATCCACTACAGGTAAACTGCAGTCCATGCTTCATCCACTACAGGTAAACTGCAGTCCATGCTTCATCCACTACAGGTAAACTGCATTCCATGCTTCATCCACTACAGGTAAACTGCAGTCCATGTATCATCCACTACAGGTAAACTGCATTCCATGCTTCATCCACTACAGGTAAACTGCAGTCCATGCTTCATCCACTACAGGTAAACTGCATTCCATGCTTCATCCACTACAGGTAAACTGCAGTCCATGCTTCATCCACTACAGGTAAACTGCATTCCATGCTTCATCCACTACAGGTAAACTGCAGTCCATGCTTCATCCACTACAGGTAAACTGCAGTCCATGCTTCATCCACTACAGGTAAACTGCAGTCCATGCTTCATCCACTACAGGTAAACTGCAGTCCATGCTTCATCCACTACAGGTAAACTGCAGTCCATGCTTCATCCACTACAGGTAAGCTGCAGTCCATGCTTCATCCACTACAGGTAAACTGCATTCCATGCTTCATCCACTACAGGTAAGCTGCAGTCCATGCTTCATCCACTACAGGTAAGCTGCAGTCCATGCTTCATCCACTACAGGTAAGCTGCAGTCCATGCTTCATCCACTACAGGTAAACTGCATTCCATGCTTCATCCACTACAGGTAAACTGCAGTCCATGCTTCATCCACTACAGGTAAGCTGCAGTCCATGCTTCATCCACTACAGGTAAACTGCATTCCATGCTTCATCCACTACAGGTAAGCTGCAGTCCATGCTTCATCCACTACAGGTAAGCTGCAGTCCATGCTTCATCCACTACAGGTAAGCTGCAGTCCATGCTTCATCCACTACAGGTAAACTGCATTCCATGCTTCATCCACTACAGGTAAACTGCAGTCCATGCTTCATCCACTACAGGTAAACTGCAGTCCATGCTTCATCCACTACAGGTAAACTGCAGTCCATGCTTCATCCACTACAGGTAAACTGCATTCCATGCTTCATCCACTACAGGTAAACTGCAGTCCATGCTTCATCCACTACAGGTAAACTGCATTCCATGCTTCATCCACTACAGGTAAACTGCATTCCATGCTTCATCCACTACAGGTAAGCTGCAGTCCATGCTTCATCCACTACAGGTAAACTGCATTCCATGCTTCATCCACTACAGGTAAACTGCAGTCCATGCTTCATCCACTACAGGTAAACTGCAGTCCATGCTTCATCCGCTACAGGTAAACTGCAGTCCATGCTTCATCCACTACAGGTAAACTGCATTCCATGCTTCATCCACTACAGGTAAACTGCAGTCCATGCTTCATCCACTACAGGTAAACTGCAGTCCATGCTTCATCCACTACAGGTAAACTGCAGTCCATGCTTCATCCACTACAGGTAAACTGCATTCCATGCTTCATCCACTACAGGTAAACTGCAGTCCATGCTTCATCCACTACAGGTAAACTGCAGTCCATGCTTCATCCACTACAGGTAAACTGCAGTCCATGCTTCATCCACTACAGGTAAGCAGTCCATGCTTCATCCACTACAGGTAAGCAGTCCATGCTTCATCCACTACAGGTAAACTGCAGTCCATGCTTCATCCACTACAGGTAAACTGCAGTCCATGCTTCATCCACTACAGGTAAGCTGCAGTCCATGCTTCATCCACTACAGGTAAGCTGCAGTCCATACTTCATCCACTACAGGTAAACTGCAGTCCATGCTTCATCCACTACAGGTAAACTGCAGTCCATGCTTCATCCACTACAGGTAAACTGCAGTCCATGCTTCATCCACTACAGGTAAACTGCATTCCATGCTTCATCCACTACAGGTAAACTGCAGTCCATGCTTCATCCACTACAGGTAAACTGCAGTCCATGCTTCATCCACTACAGGTAAACTGCAGTCCATGCTTCATCCACTACAGGTAAGCAGTCCATGCTTCATCCACTACAGGTAAGCAGTCCATGCTTCATCCACTACAGGTAAACTGCAGTCCATGCTTCATCCACTACAGGTAAACTGCAGTCCATGCTTCATCCACTACAGGTAAGCTGCAGTCCATGCTTCATCCACTACAGGTAAGCTGCAGTCCATGCTTCATCCACTACAGGTAAGCAGTCCATGCTTCATCCACTACAGGTAAGCAGTCCATGCTTCATCCACTACAGGTAAGCAGTCCATGCTTCATCCACTACAGGTAAACTGCAGTCCATGCTTCATCCACTACAGGTAAGCTGCAGTCCATGCTTCATCCACTACAGGTAAGCTGCAGTCCATGCTTCATCCACTACAGGTAAGCTGCAGTCCATGCTTCATCCACTACAGGTAAGCTGCAGTCCATGCTTCATCCACTTCAGGTAAGCTGCAGTCCATGCTTCATCCACTACAGGTAAACTGCAGTCCATGCTTCATCCACTACAGGTAAACTGCAGTCCATGCTTCATCCACTACAGGTAAACTGCAGTCCATGCTTCATCCACTACAGGTAAACTGCAGTCCATGCTTCATCCACTACAGGTAAGCTGCAGTCCATGCTTCATCCACTACAGGTAAGCTGCAGTCCATGCTTCATCCACTACAGGTAAGCTGCAGTCCATGCTTCATCCACTACAGGTAAGCTGCAGTCCATGCTTCATCCACTACAGGTAAACTGCAGTCCATGCTTCATCCACTACAGGTAAACTGCAGTCCATGCTTCATCCACTACAGGTAAACTGCAGTCCATGCTTCATCCACTACAGGTAAACTGCAGTCCATGCTTCATCCACTACAGGTAAACTGCAGTCCATGCTTCATCCACTACAGGTAAGCAGTCCATGCTTCATCCACTACAGGTAAGCAGTCCATGCTTCATCCACTACAGGTAAGCAGTCCATGCTTCATCCACTACAGGTAAGCAGTCCATGCTTCATCCACTACAGGTAAACTGCAGTCCATGCTTCATCCACTACAGGTAAACTGCAGTCCATGCTTCATCCACTACAGGTAAACTGCAGTCCATGCTTCATCCACTACAGATAAGCTGCAGTCCATGCTTCATCCACTACAGGTAAGCAGTCCATGCTTCATCCACTACAGGTAAGCAGTCCATGCTTCATCCACTACAGGTAAACTGCAGTCCATGCTTCATCCACTACAGGTAAGCTGCAGTCCATGCTTCATCCACTACAGGTAAGCTGCAGTCCATGCTTCATCCACTACAGGTAAGCTGCAGTCCATGCTTCATCCACTACAGGTAAGCTGCAGTCCATGCTTCATCCACTACAGGTAAGCTGCAGTCCATGCTTCATCCACTACAGGTAAGCTGCAGTCCATGCTTCATCCACTACAGGTAAACTGCAGTCCATGCTTCATCCACTACAGGTAAACTGCAGTCCATGCTTCATCCACTACAGGTAAACTGCAGTCCATGCTTCATCCACTACAGGTAAACTGCAGTCCATGCTTCATCCACTACAGGTAAGCTGCAGTCCATGCTTCATCCACTACAGGTAAGCTGCAGTCCATGCTTCATCCACTACAGGTAAGCTGCAGTCCATGCTTCATCCACTACAGGTAAGCTGCAGTCCATGCTTCATCCACTACAGGTAAACTGCAGTCCATGCTTCATCCACTACAGGTAAACTGCAGTCCATGCTTCATCCACTACAGGTAAACTGCAGTCCATGCTTCATCCACTACAGGTAAACTGCAGTCCATGCTTCATCCACTACAGGTAAACTGCAGTCCATGCTTCATCCACTACAGGTAAGCAGTCCATGCTTCATCCACTACAGGTAAGCAGTCCATGCTTCATCCACTACAGGTAAGCAGTCCATGCTTCATCCACTACAGGTAAGCAGTCCATGCTTCATCCACTACAGGTAAACTGCAGTCCATGCTTCATCCACTACAGGTAAACTGCAGTCCATGCTTCATCCACTACAGGTAAGCTGCAGTCCATGCTTCATCCACTACAGGTAAACTGCAGTCCATGCTTCATCCACTACAGGTAAACTGCAGTCCATGCTTCATCCACTACAGGTAAGCAGTCCATGCTTCATCCACTACAGGTAAACTGCAGTCCATGCTTCATCCACTACAGGTAAACTGCAGTCCATGCTTCATCCACTACAGGTAAGCTGCAGTCCATGCTTCATCCACTACAGGTAAGCTGCAGTCCATGCTTCATCCACTACAGGTAAGCAGTCCATGCTTCATCCACTACAGGTAAGCAGTCCATGCTTCATCCACTACAGGTAAGCAGTCCATGCTTCATCCACTACAGGTAAACTGCAGTCCATGCTTCATCCACTACAGGTAAGCTGCAGTCCATGCTTCATCCACTACAGGTAAGCTGCAGTCCATGCTTCATCCACTACAGGCAAGCTGCAGTCCATGCTTCATCCACTACAGGTAAGCTGCAGTCCATGCTTCATCCACTACAGGTAAGCTGCAGTCCATGCTTCATCCACTACAGGTAAACTGCAGTCCATGCTTCATCCACTACAGGTAAACTGCAGTCCATGCTTCATCCACTACAGGTAAACTGCAGTCCATGCTTCATCCACTACAGGTAAGCTGCAGTCCATGCTTCATCCACTACAGGTAAGCTGCAGTCCATGCTTCATCCACTACAGGTAAGCTGCAGTCCATGCTTCATCCACTACAGGTAAGCTGCAGTCCATGCTTCATCCACTACAGGTAAACTGCAGTCCATGCTTCATCCACTACAGGTAAACTGCAGTCCATGCTTCATCCACTACAGGTAAACTGCAGTCCATGCTTCATCCACTACAGGTAAACTGCAGTCCATGCTTCATCCACTACAGGTAAACTGCAGTCCATGCTTCATCCACTACAGGTAAGCAGTCCATGCTTCATCCACTACAGGTAAGCAGTCCATGCTTCATCCACTACAGGTAAGCAGTCCATGCTTCATCCACTACAGGTAAGCAGTCCATGCTTCATCCACTACAGGTAAACTGCAGTCCATGCTTCATCCACTACAGGTAAACTGCAGTCCATGCTTCATCCACTACAGGTAAACTGCAGTCCATGCTTCATCCACTACAGGTAAACTGCAGTCCATGCTTCATCCACTACAGGTAAACTGCAGTCCATGCTTCATCCACTACAGGTAAGCAGTCCATGCTTCATCCACTACAGGTAAACTGCAGTCCATGCTTCATCCACTACAGGTAAACTGCAGTCCATGCTTCATCCACTACAGGTAAGCTGCAGTCCATGCTTCATCCACTACAGGTAAGCTGCAGTCCATGCTTCATCCACTACAGGTAAGCAGTCCATGCTTCATCCACTACAGGTAAGCAGTCCATGCTTCATCCACTACAGGTAAGCAGTCCATGCTTCATCCACTACAGGTAAACTGCAGTCCATGCTTCATCCACTACAGGTAAGCTGCAGTCCATGCTTCATCCACTACAGGTAAGCTGCAGTCCATGCTTCATCCACTACAGGCAAGCTGCAGTCCATGCTTCATCCACTACAGGTAAGCTGCAGTCCATGCTTCATCCACTACAGGTAAGCTGCAGTCCATGCTTCATCCACTACAGGTAAACTGCAGTCCATGCTTCATCCACTACAGGTAAACTGCAGTCCATGCTTCATCCACTACAGGTAAACTGCAGTCCATGCTTCATCCACTACAGGTAAACTGCAGTCCATGCTTCATCCACTACAGGTAAGCAGTCCATGCTTCATCCACTACAGGTAAGCAGTCCATGCTTCATCCACTACAGGTAAGCAGTCCATGCTTCATCCACTACAGGTAAACTGCAGTCCATGCTTCATCCACTACAGGTAAGCAGTCCATGCTTCATCCACTACAGGTAAGCAGTCCATGCTTCATCCACTACAGGTAAACTGCAGTCCATGCTTCATCCACTACAGGTAAGCAGTCCATGCTTCATCCACTACAGGTAAGCAGTCCATGCTTCATCCACTACAGGTAAGCAGTCCATGCTTCATCCACTACAGGTAAACTGCAGTCCATGCTTCATCCACTACAGGTAAACTGCAGTCCATGCTTCATCCACTACAGGTAAGCAGTCCATGCTTCATCCACTACAGGTAAGCAGTCCATGCTTCATCCACTACAGGTAAGCAGTCCATGCTTCATCCACTACAGGTAAACTGCAGTCCATGCTTCATCCACTACAGGTAAACTGCAGTCCATGCTTCATCCACTACAGGTAAGCAGTCCATGCTTCATCCACTACAGGTAAGCAGTCCATGCTTCATCCACTACAGGTAAGCAGTCCATGCTTCATCCACTACAGGTAAGCAGTCCATGCTTCATCCACTACAGGTAAGCAGTCCATGCTTCATCCACTACAGGTAAGCAGTCCATGCTTCATCCACTACAGGTAAACTGCAGTCCATGCTTCATCCACTACAGGTAAGCAGTCCATGCTTCATCCACTACAGGTAAGCAGTCCATGCTTCATCCACTACAGGTAAGCAGTCCATGCTTCATCCACTACAGGTAAGCAGTCCATGCTTCATCCACTACAGGTAAGCAGTCCATGCTTCATCCACTACAAGTAAGCAGTCCATGCTTCATCCACTACAGGTAAGCAGTCCATGCTTCATCCACTACAGGTATAGGCCTATACCCAATCCATCGGCAACAGGTATACACGTCTATCTTTCACGTGTCTCACCTTTCTTCGATCGCCGGACGATTAACCTGATAACTTTACTTTGCCTTCTTATCGTACAAAACGTTACCAGCCAAGACCTAAACTTGCTGTACGTGTTTAACATGATTTTGCTTTATCTTGCAACACTTTATCTTATACTTTACCTGTACCTTGTTTTACTTTGAATGATTTAATTTGGCCTATACCTGGACCTGTCTATAGAGTTTAGATCTATCTATTCTGACCTGACCTAACTTGGACCTGTCTATATTTATTCTGACCTGACCTAACTTGTTCGTTGTGGCTGTAGGTCGTTGACAGGTGAGGGTAACTTCAACTGGCGATTCATCTTTCCATTCGATTATCTGGTTGCTGAGGAGAAGATCGTCATCTCACGGAAGGATACGATGTTCTCATGGGATGAAACGGAAACGAAGATACCTGCCAGACTCAACCTACAAGTCTGGGATGCAGACCACTTCTCATCCGACGACTTCCTCGGTGAGTACATGCCACCACCACCACCACCACCACCACCACCACCACCACCACCACCACCACCACCACCACCACCACAACCACCACAACCACCACCACCACAACCACCACCAGTGTCCACCACCACCACACTACTTCTGTATGTCTGTCTATCTGCCTGCCTGCCTGTCTGTCTGTCTGTCTGTCTGCCTGTCTGTCTGTCTGTCTGTCTGTATCTCTCTCTATCCTAATGTCGTATGGTTTTATTATGTGAATCCAGAGCATTTAGAAACTTAGTGAGGTGCACCTCCGGTTGTTCAGGGTTTAGCGCACTGTAGACCTACAGCTGTCAGCCTATATGTCTGGTATACAAATTCCAGTTAGGACATAATCATGTTTGAGACATATGCTCCAGTTTTGTCCCTGTGGCGCCAAAATGACTGCACTGATCACAAATTGTCCGTAGAAAACTCAAACGGATTGAGAGAGAGAGCTGGACACTGGATGTCATTACATGCCGCGGCTAAGAAATAAAGTCACTCGCGCTTCAAACACTTCAGTATGCCCTATACGATAGGACGTATAGGGGTCTTATCATATAAGTCGGACACCCTTTTGTTCTGACCGAGGTTACTCCGTAACGGAGCGTCACATCTACATGATGTAAAGTTTATTGAATAGCTTATCATCTCATTCAACTAATGCATTCAGTTAAACCTGGCCAATTTAAAATGAATTTGACCAGGAGTGTGCCAAGTACTGCGAGCTGGCGAAATTTGAGTTTTCGGTTTTTCGGGTAAAGCTGGACACTTTGGTTGGTAAACTCGGACAACATAATATGCCTATAGGATCTTATGTTGTTAGAGTCGGACAATCGATAAACTGACCGATTTTCATCAAGATCTGTGCATAATTCAATTATAAGATAACATTGAACATTGAAAATAACTGTAAAATCAAATCAAATGTCAGTACACTAGCTACATTTGCCTACATTTATTGAAAAGATCGCTCTCAGGGCCTAGCATCAGACTAGCATGAAAACCTATAATAAGCCTAGCTGCAAAGCAGACAAACAGAGAAGGCCTAGACCTATATAAAACTCGACTACTTAGGCCTACAAAAACCTATGAAATCTAGATCCATAAAAAAGTAAAAAAAGAATAAGAACGTTTCTAATAATAATTATTATCTGAAACATTCCTAACAAGTAAAAAATATCATCAGAGACCACCATAATTATGTCAACGTCTGAACCACGCTTATTTTACTAAAATTGTCATGCGGATCGTTAACATTGCCATAGCTTATATAGGCCTAGGCATAACGCTACACATAAACCAGTTTCTTATTGGCCTTCAATGTCTCTCTTTATTCCTTTTAAACCTTTTGGCCAAATTCAAGCCTTGGTTTGCTTATGAAGCATTAGCGTGAACCTAGTTTTGTCAAAGTCGGACACATCACAGCAGGGTGTAATAATGTTGTCCGACTTTGACACAAGCCTATATGGCAAAGTCGGACAGCAAATAGCTCTAGTTTCAACCATGATACTAATTCAATATCCTTCAAACAAGTTACGCAAACCAGATATTATACTGTAATCCATGTGCTAAAAAGTCAAAACTCTTCCTCCTCGGCAATTAAAATTATCAAAAACCCTTAACAGTGAATAATGAATTTCGTTATGTCAGCCTGCAAAATGCTACAAATCCGACATGTATCGATAGTAATCGACGTCTTAAAATTAAATCAACGATCCCTTGAAGGTTTTGAAGTTTAAATCATTAGATGGACCCTCTGCAAATAAAATCTATGATACTGCCGCCTGGTGATCGAAGTCTCGTCTGCGTTGCAGGTCGGAGAAAATTTTGTCCGACTTTACCTGATGTCCGACTATATGTTAGGCCTCCCCTACTTACATTAGGTCCATCCAAATGTGGGCTTCGATTTTTAGTTTTGGAATTTAGCACACGCCTAGATGCAATACATAGAAGCTATCACCTATAGGTCCTATATCTAAATAGACCCGAATAGGCATACATATTGTTTAGCAAGCGTCTATTTTATGTGTCTGTACATATCAACAGGTGCTCTTACCCTCGACCTGAACCTGTTTCCTCGTGGAGCGAAGTCGTCGAAGCAGTGTACGTTGGATATGCTGAAGACAGACGGAAGTGTTCCACAGATGTCGCTGTTTAAGCACAAGAGAGTCAAAGGATGGTGGCCATTCCATGTCAAGAACGAAGGAGAGGAAATGGAACTGACCGTAAGCATGCACAATTGCACATTACACATTACATTACACATTACATTACACTTTACATTACACATTACATTACATTGCACATTACATTGCACATTACATTACACGCTGCATTACACGTTACATTACACACAACCATCCACCGACAACGACTTTTATATAGCGGTACTGTACAGTTTTTTTATAGCGCCGTCGTAATTCACCCGTAGTATATGTACTGTCCTAATTTGTTCAAATTGTTAGCATATCAGAGCAATATTTTATGACCTGATTTATATAATTGCAATTACTACACAGGCTTCTATCGCGCCAGTCTCCAGATGTCAGTTGTGGTCAGTTCGATATTGTTCCAGTTCTGTGGTAACGTTTTTGAAACAGCAATGCACTTACTGTTCAGAGTGAATCCGGTTAAATAAAGTTCGATGGTCACTTTGATCAGAGCCTCCTCATTAGTATTATTATCATCGCATTGATGAAGACAAATCATCTGGAGATCAAATGTTTTGTACATATTCAGTTGTTACTTTTCAGAAGTCCTATTCGGACATCGTGAAGACCTTCATCTCACTCACACTCATACACATTGAGTTGAGACAACAATTTCTGTTATTGTTGATTGCAGGGAAAGGTTGAGGCTGAGCTTCATCTTTTGACGGTTGAGGAAGCTGAGAAGCATCCTGCTGGAATGGGACGCAATGAACCAGACCCACTTGACAAACCAAAGTTAGTGCATAATATGACCATTGCGTCAGTCATCGTCTCACTGTCACGTATTAAATGTTATGCACATGACCAATGTTTCCTTGAATGCAGGTCACATTTTGCAACACCCTGTGGGTTGCATGCATGGTTTATATTTGTTTTGTTTTGTTTGTTTGTATGTGCACTTGTTATAGCGCCCCTTCAAGCTCTCCCTACTCAGAGGCGCTCCCGAATGCAGAGCGGACACTGCATCGGAGTTTCACGCCGAAGCGTTGAGCTAGTGTGAATGAAGGACTTGTCCAAGGTCCTTACGCGGCGAGGTAGATTCGAACCTTGAGCCTTCCGGCTTCAAGGCAGCGACGCCACCACTACACCACCGCGCCCCACAATATATGACATACTTTGGCGTATAAACTCTGTAGTATAATTTAATTCGCCAGTTGGCGCCACTATTTAAACCACGTACAGAAACTAAGTCAATTAAGCCAAGCAGTCAGTCAGTCAGTCAGCCAGCCAGTCAGTCAGTCGGTAAACGGACATTATCCCCCCTGGACACTATCCCCCCCGGACACTATCCCCCCGGACATTATCCCCCCCGGACATTATCCCCCCCGGTTTTTCGTAGGACATTATCCCCCCCCGGACATTATCCCCCCTTCATGTACAAATCAGGGTAAGCGTCGTGAGGGTCGGTTAGGGTCAGTGTAAGCGTCGTGAGGGTCGGTTAGGGTCAGTGTGAGGGTCGGTTAGGGTCAGTGTAAGTGTCGTGAGGGTCGGTTAGGGTCAGTGTAAGTGTCGTGAGGGTCGGTTAGGGTTAGTGTTAGGGTTAGTGTCGTCATTAGATGAATGAACGAATTGGAATCGTATACAGTCAGTAGGCCCACAAAGGTTTGTTAACGTGATTTGAACTTCGTAGACTTATTAGCGTCAATCATTTTTGGGTAATAGACTGGGGGGGATAATGTCCTACTTCGGGGGGGATAATGTCCGGGGGGGATAATGTCCGGGGGGGATAGTGTCCGGGGGGGATAATGTCCAGGGGGGATAATGTCCTACAACCCAGTCAGTCAGTCAGTCAGTCAAAGTCAGTCAATCAGTCAGTCAGTCAGTCAATCAGTCAGTCAGTCACTCAGCGATATAAATCAGTCATTATTAATTAGACTGTTGATGTTTATTATAATTATATAGTAACGAATGGCGTTAATCTGTTTGTGTTTTCCGTTCAGTCGACCAGACACTTCGTTCATCTGGTTCTTGAATCCATTGAAGTCAATTCGTTACATTCTGTGGCACAACTATCGTTGGGTCATTCTGAAGGCGATCATCGTCATGCTGTTGGCCGTTCTCATCGGTCTATTCTTCTACAGCACTCCAGGATACATGGTCAAGAAGATCATCGGCGCATAGTCCTAACCTGCGCTGCAGAGGAGGATGGCGCCACACCATTGCCCCCTCCCATTCAACGCTGGCAGCAGACTCAGCCTCATCATCATCATCAGTCTCAACAATGCCTCGATATGAATCCACAAAAAGAAACACAGACCAAACATCGGGGTCCATGTCATAACCGGATGTAGTATTCTCAGCGATGATGCCTCCAAATGAATTGCAAAACAGATACAGATACATTCAATGCACCTCTTCAACTTCAAGAGGATAAAAAAAACACATCGCATCGTAAGTCAGGAATTGCAGCAGTCATCTGTTGTGTCTGCAACCAGACAAAATGAGCGTGGCTGACAGAAAATAATGTCTAATAACTTCATTACGCAAGTTGAATGAATTGCTCTGTCTTGCAAAAAAGTGCAAAATTACATTTACTGCATTTATAGATTAAAAGAACCTAAATATTTGCATTTCTCGACCAAAGCAACTTAAATGCCCTTTGAGTCTCGATTAGCGGGTGATGTCTTTGTATGCTCTGTGTGCTGGCAGAGCGAATGCAGAGCATTTATAGGCTATAGCACACTTTGTGAGTCTAGGTTGAGATTCTCGAGGAGTCAACATGGTTCGAAAATCCAGAACGATTACAGATTGCATCTACATGTATTATAGGGAGAAGCGGAATAATGGTTAAATTAAATCAGCGTGTCCAACGTAGGGTAAATAATTAATTTGTGGCTATAAATTTCGTCTAAAGCACAATACATCTGCTTCTCCCCCTTCCTCCGATTGAATCTCATAATCTGAATAGACCATAACATTGTTGTGTGCTTTAAACCCCGGCATGCACTCCAGTTGAGTGCACTCAATTACAGGGTGTTCGCATGCTGCTAGCTCTGAGTTTCGCAGTGCTCAGTAATATTATATTCTCTCAAGTTTACATGTTGATCTCTTGCGTAGACTCACGTTGACTTCTGCTTTAGATAGTAATTTAGTTCTTAACGCAAGACCGTGTAAACTGGTCGCAGCATGCGGTTACGCTGGACGGGCATATTGCATACGCAGCAGCTACAGATAGGATGGTGTTGGACGAGTGAAAGCTGTGTTTATTATTTTCTTGGTGCATGTGTTATTGCTCGTGTGCCTGAGTTCGTCTAAATCTGGTCGTGTGCGGGTGGATATGCATATAATTATGTGCAGGAAAAGTAGTTTTAACGACCGCGTATGACCAAAGGACCTTTGCAGTCCTTCAATTGTTATGTGCAGGTCTCTTGGCATGTAGGCCTAATATGCGGCTAAGTTGATTGGTCGGTTTACTTGTATAGCCTACATGACTCAGTTCCACTGTACGATGTAAGCCTGCATGTAAGCCTATATGAATGGCTGTGCGACTGTTTGCGTTGCCGATAATTACCCTATGTAATATAATCGCCAGTTTTAACATTTATATAGCGCCTTTCTTTGGCCTGTTAGAAGCAGTCAATTAAGTCAGTGATCTGTTAATTATAGGCCTATTCGTTAGTTGTTGATTTTCTTGTAGTCATTTCAGTCATTTTTTCTTGCGTTTGCTTTTCAACTGTATAGGCATTTTACCCGTTTCAAACTTGAAAACTTGTTGCATGTTTAAACTTCTTCAGACCAATTCGTACATTACACGGAGCCTTAAACCACGTTTATAATAGATTAGGTCTAACCGTGAGCTTGTCTAGCGATTATTTTCATTGTTTCACTGTTTAAAATGTATAGGTCTTTGTGTACTAAGAAACGGTTCTTAATAGGCGCTAAAGAATTGCTCAGACATCTATAATTAGACACTCATTATGTCATATGTGTATATCTGTGTTTCTTTCGTCTGCTGCCTGTCTTATTGTTTGTCTGTCTTGATTATGTTTGTGTTGTTTGAATGCCAACGTGCACATGTCTGTTGGTTTGCCATAATGTATTGCTATGTGGCATGCGCATGTATAAATTATGCCTTCATCTATGATCTATCTCTGTATTGATCTTTGTTAATCTTCCAAACCAATTTCTGTAGAACTCTATTATTATGCTAAGGATGACAGTGTAGTATACATGTACATTCGTGTTTCATATTATTTCGTCAGCTTGGTCTGCTGCTTCTCTTCATCTATGCGGACTATTCTCTGCTCCTCTTTAAGTATTTTTTATGACAACTCTCCTAGACTAATTTATTTTCTATATCTTGCTATATAATCATCTCTCTGTTATATATAATATATATATCTTATATAAAATTACATAATATTATATATAATAAAAATATATGTAAATACCTATCTCTGTCTGTCTTTCTGTCTGTCTGTCTGTCTCTCTGTCCCCTTCTCTGTTTATCTATCATTTTCGCCTCCTTCATATGACATTCTGATATCTTGAGATAACCTGTATAGTTTAGGCCTACGCGAGTTCCATTATTATATTTCTTTCTTTGATATCGTAGTATATTTCTTATATTGATCTCGTCTAGAGTCACGCGGTGAGAGTGCAAAACACTAAACTATATATAGTGTAGATCAGTAGCAAATTATAGTTAATGATGGTTTGATCTCTTTAATTAATTAATTATTTAATTGTTACCGTTGCTTCAACGTCTTGATTGACTGACCGGGTTTTGCCTCTTCAGTGGGAACCAAGGTCATATGGGGTCATGGCGATGACGATGACGTCATTTATGCCAGAGTTTCACAAAGAATACAATTATTATACATGTAAGTGAGAGGACATTAAGAGTTCCTTGAGGTATTATTGCTGACAAATTTTGTTTCGATGTGTTTTTTTGTATTATGAATTATAGACTCCAAGGCAGGGACAAGGGTTTCGACAACATATAACTTAAAATATAATTTTGTTTGATAAAGCTGCATATACTCCAATAACTGTTTAGAAACATTTAGTCTCCAGCACGAATAACAAAGTATTGAAACGTGAACTCGACTAAATGCTGCTTCGAACAAAACAGCAAAAACATGTCAGGAGAAAGGATAAAAACATCAGACATATTACAACCTCGAATGTTCCATTTATAGACCTATTGCATTATGTGGGACTCGGTTTGAACTTTATTTTTTCATATAGATCTAAGTCATTTTGTTTAATCAAAATATGCTTGTATAAAGATATTTCAGTTATTCACAATTGTCTTATTAATTGCAATTTATTCAACTGGTTTGCATTGAGAGTTCTGCCCCCTCAGATGATGATGCTGGCGTATATCAGAGATTTAAATCTAGGACTACGACGGAACGGGAACCTTAATGGCGTGGGTCAGAAGTAATTTCCCAATGAACGTAGGCTACGTCTGTACCAGAGTAGGTCCTACCTTGTGGATTTAGCCACAAACATTTAGGAATTATATTAAGCGCGTCGTAAATTTTGATAAAAACACCGTTTTCAGACATTTTAACTTCCCCTTCCTCTGCATACTATGTAAAATATTATTCTAGGTCATTATAAGAGGCCTCTTTATTCCGACTTCGCTTAGTGTACAAGTTTCTCCCCCTCCAAAAAAAGTTGGAATAAAGATAAACCAACCTGTATGCCAGATTTGGGGGGTCAAGGTAAGATATCATAGAACAGTCAAGTTGAAACCCAGCGTGCTCCCTTCACAAGTTCGCATAGTCCTCTCCTCTGTTTTTGGCGCCGCGGGGTGTAGCCTCCAGCAGACGGTTAGCATACGCTGCATCCGAACAAACAATGGGGCATTGGCTGTGGATCAATTGTTGCTGATGTCAAATCTGACACCTGAGTGGACAATAGGTCCTTAGAAACCCGAAATCATTTGCCGCAGATATCAATAAACACAGGCAGCAGCAGCGGAAGACGTTTGTTGTATACTACGACCTCTAATTTCTTCCTCCTTCTCCAGCTTCAAAGAAATATTATTGCGAGTGCGCATGTGTGGCCTTTGGACGGATGAGAGATCGTCGACGACTTAATTGATGACTGCTCACTGAGTGGTTTCCAGGAGGTGAAGATCCATTCAAGTTTGTCCTTAGGACATAACAGTCGACATAATGATTGAACACACATCTGATGGCAGCAATAGACGCACCTGATGGTCGCCTGCTTAGCTCAGCTGCAATTCATTGTTGACTGCTGAAAAGAAACGAAAGGAAGAGTAGGCCTACAGAGGAGGGAAAAGAGAAAGAGGACGAAGACAAAGAGGAGGAGGAGGAGGAGGAGGAGGAGGAGGAGGAGGAGGAGGAGGAGGAGGAGGAGAAGGAAGAGGATAGATAGGTTAACTGGAAGACCTGAGCAAAATCAATGCCACTCAGGAAGTGATTGACATCAAAGGAAGTATATATATATATATATATAAAATTATATATATACAGTAAACAGGCAAAAGACAGCATTGGCTATCAGATGGTTAAATATCACATTCTGAAAGACATGGCTAGATTGAATGCAATAGGACGTGTACGTCGTGTATTAAATTGTACTAACGTGCAATCTCCAGCGCCTCAACTTCTCACTTGCATTCTTTCATCATCCATGCAATCAATTCCTAAGGCTGCTAACTGAGTAAATAAAAATACTTAGTTTAGGTTTTGAAAGCGAATCATTGTGGACTGCAGATTGCAAACTTGTCACTCTGCATACAAAAATAATGGTTAATTGATTGAAGGTCAAATCAGGGTAAATAGACATTATCCCCCTGAACATAATATATAGCATAATCTCCCCCGGACAAAAGTCCCCCGAGAATTACACCCCGAGTAGGACATTATCCCCCCCCAGTCTATCATATCATTACCTAAAAATGATGCAAATATATAAGAATAGGCTTATGTTAAGGCGAATATCTATGCATTAGACATCGGTTGAATATTGTAAAAAATATGATATGGTTTATTTTGTACATTATACATGAAAATTATAGCCTACATGTAGAATATTCATAAGAATGTGTTAAGGTGTATATTAGTATGCTATGCATTAAGTCTGTATAGGCCTATAGGCCCTATACGTTCAAAACATTATAAGAACAATATTATTAATTTATTACACTAGTCGTTCAAAGTTCCAGACAGCACTGCGGTCAGTCATCGTAAATATAATTTTAGATGCTAACAACATTTCCAAGTCACTAACTAAAGTTCCAAACAACATTGAAAGTCTTAATTATGGACCTACAATGTAACTGACACTAACAACGCCTTGAGTTAGAAATGATTAGCTAAATGACACTAACATGTCTTTAGTTTGCATCTGAACGGCAGCAGCAATTCTTATCGGTGACGGCATTTAACAAGGTGACACAGGGAACAATTAAGCATTATAAATTTATAAATTAGTCTATACGAAGTACGAAGAAACAGACTAATTTCATAGAGGAGGGGGATTTCGTCCGGGGGGATCATAGGCAAACTCTTTTCATGGTGCTCGATTTTTATGGCTGGCGATTCCGAGTAAAACAAGACCTTATTTTCCACTCGCCAATCTTTCGATATGAAAGATAAGCTTATAAACAGAAACTGGTCAAGGCAGACACTTTTGTCAAAGCACGGAGTTATTATGTGAAGCAGACAATCTCCATTCGCTTACGCTCCCCGAGACACAGCAGATA
Organism: Lumbricus rubellus; assembly: GCA_945859605.1. NCBI lineage: Eukaryota > Metazoa > Annelida > Clitellata > Crassiclitellata > Lumbricidae > Lumbricus > Lumbricus rubellus. Next base: position 27,887,129 of record OX243816.1, read on the forward strand.
GTTAACATATGCTGCTTCCGTGCAGACAATAGGACGTTTTGTGGCGGACCATTGTTGTAGGCGCAATATCCGACACCTGAAGGACAATAGATCCTTAGAAACCCGAAAACGTTTGCCAGCCGGAAGGCTCAATAAAGGCAGGCAGCGTCGGAAGGCAACTCTTGTAATGCGACCTCTAATTTGTTTCCCCTCTTCCAACATCAAACAGTTGACGACTTAATTACTGGATGCTCAGTGATTTCCAGGATCAATTCAATTTTGTCCTTAGGACATAACAGTCGCCATATTGAACATTATCTGCAGTGTATATACGGCTGCATTGCTGTTTGATAAATGCGTTCTGGTCGCCTGTTTAGCCCATCAGCTCGATGGTCTTTAGTTAACTGATGAAAAGAGAGAACGACAGTGGAGGAGGAAGGGATCGGTTTAATGGACCGATCGAAAGTTAGAGTGAAATGAACGCCGCACGGGGGTGGGGGTAGGATGGGGTGGGTGTGGAGGGGCCTATTTACATCAAAGGAAGTTGGATTGATAACGTATCTCGGTATGTAAGGAACGTCCTGCGTGAGATGTTTATATCACTTTCTGGACGATGTTGCTGCTGTGCTTCTGAGGATTGTATCTATAATTACATGTTATAAACATTGTTAACTTGTTATCTTTAATCGATAGAGACCACGTCAATTACTCTTTCATCGAGTTCTTTCTCTCACTCGCCCAAGCTACTTGCACTTCGACCATGCATGCTACGTCCAGTCTACCATCTCTTCGGAAGTTAAACGTAGGTTTACTCTTTCATCCGATTCTCTTTAAAGCATAATTTTCTGTCTAACATGAAATACAGTTCTTTAGATCAGTTAACTTTCGCTTTGTGAGAAGCGGCATGTACTGAGAGTGGCTATAACCGCTGTATTGAGGGCTTTAACCCATAGATCTAAGCCACTATTGTGGACAACACATAAGCTTAGTCTACAATACATAGATATCTCTCGTAAACTGTCTCTATTTCACTTTATCCAAATACAAATACACCGTGACTCAAAAAAAACTAAGCCAAATTGTTTTGCATATATCTCTAATGCCTGATGACATATGAAGCTACAATTTTTCAAATATTTAGAGAAGTGGACCAAAAATATGATTCCAAAATTTCATGAAATAAAGTTGAACGGATAAAAAGATATGAATATTTAAACTTCATATACCGAAATTGCAGTTTGCAATTTTCTGTCAGATTCGATAAACTGTTTCCCTATTATCTCCAATGCCTGATGATTAATCATTCTAAAATATTCCAGATATGTAGAGAATTGAACTACCAATATGACCCCAACAGTATGGTTTGATAATTGAATTAAACAAGATGCTCAAAATGTCCCCCTCCTGCTTGCACGCAAGCCTGAGGGCGCTGGCGCCATTGCAATGGCAACAGCAACGTCGATTATCCTCTGGTTCAGGCCATCCCGCACTTCCAACAATCGTTGCTTCAGATCGTTTATATCATGGATTGTTGTCTGGTAGGCTCGATCTTGCATCACGCTCCTCATTTTATAGTCGACAGGATTCAAATCTGGACTGTTCGGAGGCCATAATGTGGGAGAAATGAAGTCTACACAATAACAGACTTGCTGAAAACTGAAATTTCGGGTGATGAAGTTGAAATATCCATATCCTTCTATCCCTTCACATTTATGACATGAAATTTTGGAATCCTATTCTTGGTTCAATTCCCTAAATATCTGGAAAAGTTTTTATGATTACTCATCAGACATCAGAGATGTAAAAAAAATTGTTTGGCTTACTTTTTATTGCATCTGACAGAAAATTGCTTGTAAACTGCAATTTCGGTATATGAAGTTTAAATATTCATATCTTTTTATCCGTTCAACTTTATTTCATGAAATTTTGGAATCATATTCTTGGTCCACTTCTCTAAATATTTGAAAAATTGTAGCTTCATATGTCATCAGGTATTAGAGATATATGCAAAACAATTTGGCTTAGTTTTTTTTGAGTCACGGTGTATAATCTAATAGTTTTAATTCTTTAAATTGAATTTTTGCGCAGCTTGAAGGCTTTTCAGCAAACATTTTGCTGGCTCCAAAAACTACTTGGGATAGCCTACGGTGCCTACCCAACAAATTTTGATCTTATTTTTAAAGGCAAAATCGTACTATCGCATTAAACACAGGTGTTGAAAGTCATACTACATGCATTAAATATATTTTCCATTTAATATTTCATTGTGTCCGCAGAAATAGCTGAACGTGCACAACTTTGCTCTATTCTGTCCTGATCATAAAAGTTCATTTTATCAGCTAACTTCTTGCAGCTGAACGGCACTGTGACATTACAGGGATGACCATTAGTGTCGCCCTCCTCCTTTATCCGGGCTTGGGACTGGCACTGTCAGAATGCGAATAGTGTAGGAGTTCTACCAGTTGACATATCGTACCATTTATTAACCATCCGAACAATCTTGTCATCCTAGGAAATTATACTAAACTCGATGAAAATAAATGATAGCCAAATCTTGCAAAGTAAACTCAGAGGAACCATGTCAAAGCAATTTGTTTGCTGTCACAACAGAACATCATAACAACGACGGTAATTATGATCCGGAAACTTTTACTTCTTATCTTGCGTTATCAAAGGTTTGTTAGATCGATAATTAAAAGTTCAGTTCGAAGTTCAGTTGGAAGTTCCAAGGATTTACTATTGAGAGATCTCAGGATTAGCGTCCAGTCTCCCCTACCCCCTTCCCACAGCGAATCTTTCTCAAGTGATCTGAGAAACACAGAGTAGCATTCTTCGCTGATTAACCATCGAACAATGGCCGCCGGGTGTCACACTCGGCTGGCGACCGGCGCTCTCCCTGCCTCTGCTGCCTCTGCTGCCGGGCAGTCGTCTCCCTCTAATTAACGGTCCATCGGACAGCAGCGGATGAAGTGCGACGATGTGGTTCTGCTTGAGTGAGTCCCGACACCTAACGGTCACCCGATTGGTCCAATAACTGTTGTTTCGGTGACAATATAAACCGAAAGCGAACGTGTTAAACTGTTCAAAGAGATTATAGTTGAGTCGGTGAAAGTGAGAAGTTGTTGTTCTTGTCACCTGAGCTGTTGAATCTCGGATGAGTTGTTAGACACCGAATTTTTATTTGAATTTCTTTCGACGAATTTTGGTGTTGCAAAAAGATTATGGATACAGAGACTGCTGCACAAGTCATGTCTTCAGCACAACAAAGGAAGGCAAGTAAACTAATAGGCCTATAAATTTATCATTTATGATTTTGGACTTCGGAGTGCTTCATCTATAGGCCTATGTTTATCCGCTTTAATGTATATCGTATAGTCTCCTATAAGGCACAAACCGGCAATGAATAAGTTTCCGCAAGGCTTGGCGATCTATGAAGCTTTCTTTGCGACTTAAAAATAATAGGCCTATGTCTTAGAGTTAGGCCTACAGAGATTTAGACCCAATAAACAATAAGCGTTAGCCCTACAGGGATTTAGGCCCGCACGGCGCTATTAGAAGTGCACGCGTAACTTTTGTGAATGATAACTACAATAGCAACAAGTTAAGCGAATGCTCAGTGATCATTTAAATCTTGTAAATTGAGATTAGTGACGAAATACAGGCAGAAAGTAGCATGTATTTAATTAATCGATTACAAAAATGCCGAGTTGACTGATATATAAATATTTGCCATACTGAATATTCTTTCCTATTCTGCAGGGTAAACAAAATAGTTCATTTTTAATTCTGCGTTTCTCCTTCCGCAGTCATTTAATCTGAACTTTCATGACTTCATTTTTTAAAGTCTTGATAGTCTAACATTCAGTTTTAGTCTAAAGTGTAGGCCTATAAAGTCCTAGTGTGCGCATGTGATTGGTTTTTGGTATACGGTAGTCTTAAGTTTCTATGTTAGACGACTTTTATGTGGCATCATTAGCGTCATGTGCATTTAGTTTAAACTGCGATGTGTTTATTGGTCTGTGCTTGCAGATTCGAAAGCCTCTGGTAGAGAGAAAGCGAAGAAATAGAATCAATGGATGTCTTGACAAGATGAAGGACATCCTCATTGATGAAGATCCAAGACTGGTAAGACCATAAACATTCATATTATTATTTGTAGGACACTGTAGGCCTAGGCTTACACAAACTCTGTTGGGAGAGTAGGCCTAAGGCATGTTTACACGAGTCTTGTGCGCGCATTGATTCTTACATGCATGCAGTGACGACCTGGAAAGACTATAGCGTAATGTCTAATTTAATTTAATTTAATTTAATTTAATAGGCCTACTTGATCATTGTGAATGGGCAGAATGGCGTTGCCACGTTTCGATTGTCTTGCAACGTTTGTTTACCGATGTCTTCATAACAATTAACGATGATAGACGTTTGAATTGAAGCATTGCGTTGATTGAAATTGGTTTAACTGATGCATTGGAACCGATGTGCTTTATGAAGTGCAGTAGGGCGTACACATCGTTGCGCTAAATTGTTGACATGTAACCGACCTTTGCGCCCGAAGCAACAGAGCATTATTGGAGCAAGGCTAATTATAATATTAACCACCGTGCTGATTAGACACCATTAGCTGGACATTTAACATATGTTGTTGTCATCTCTTAATCGGTTGACGGACCCTGCTTATTCCTCTGCCTCTGACTAGTTCATGTTTTGTCGGTGTATATACGGCCTATAGGCCTACTTACATTATGTTGTTCTGATGTGTTTCAGCGATGCCGGGCTTCAAAACTAGAGAAAGCAGACATATTGGAACTGGTTCTCGAACACATGCAACGCGACCGATATTCGAGTAAGTAGAAAATCGGCTCAAGACCGTCTTTAACCCCTTTACTGACCGATTATAGTCGTCGATTTTATATACTATTATATGCCCGTTGAAATAGCAATTGTAAAAGAATTGACCTGCTGCAGTTAATTGTGTGATGTGTAGGCTACATCTTTATATACTGAATGTAAGCCTATATAGTAGATGAAATATAAATTTAAGAAGTGGATTGTTTTAGTGAAATCGATGCCTAAAATGAGATTTGTTGCATGAGCTGTGTTTAATGTTTGTGAACTGCAATTCACGTTTAGCAAAATACGTGACGCCTTTATTCTGATTAGTATATGTACATTGTACACTGTACAGTATTGCATACATTGCATACATGCATGGCTCTGAATCTAAAGAGACGCTTCAAAAACAAACATATCGAAACGCTTGTCGAGTCGTGCATGTGACCAATAGGTCTATTTATAGGCCCTACGTGATTTTTTAAACGAGGCGATTCTTCCTTTCCTTCTGCCTTCGATTGCTGACCCTCCTTGCCTGGGAGGGGTGAGCCACTCGTAGCCTTTGTCTCCATAGTAGCCTACTATGACTAACGTCACCCGCTTGCAGGTTGCGAAGTGTGAGGTCATGCTTGATCACGTTCGTCCATCTCTTCATAATATGCCGTCCTAGGCTGCGTTGTGCCTGCACCTCCGCCTTCATTTATATTAATTATAAGGAATATTAAAAGAGAGTAACGACAAAGTCCGATGCACTTGAGATAAAGCGTGATAATGAGTTTCTCAGTATATTCTCACAGCACCAAATTGTCTCGATAGCTTTTTTTATTTTCTTCTTTACTGTAATTTACTGAAACAGTTCTTTAAATCTGGATGTTTAAACGGTTTTCTTTTGTTTTCAGGTAACAGTGCGATATCGATGAATGGAGCTTATGAAGATGGTTTCATGGAATGCGTTCACACGACGCTCGTATCACTGAACGAGATGGGAATGATTGCGAATCCACGGATGAAGGAGATGCTAAAGGACAAGCTGCTTCAGCATCTGCTGCAGAGAACTACAAAAACCGCCAGTGAGTATGTGCTCAATCCCAGAGTCCGTGGCATGACAGGTGCTCAATCCCAGAGTCCGTGGCATGACAGGTGTACTTCAAATGCCACGAGCCAAGTACTAAAGCCAGACATCCATTCACTGGACAGCTATGGACTCTCGCAAGAAATACAAATGGGAATGCCATACGTCAACATCACTCCAGGCAATTTGATCATCTCAAAAGTGCCACATTCAAACCAAGTGCCGATGCCATTGCCAAGTTTCAACGAATCTAGCATTTCACAATTGTCACCCTCAGTAATAACCAACCAAATGTCATCGCCGTACACTGACGCTCAGTTTCCTAAAGTTTCCTCAGCCATTTCTCAATCCTTATCAAAATCTCGATTTGTCCCATACACAAATAAAACTCGACGAACTCTTCAGAACAAGAATGCATCGTCTTCTGGTCATCTTCAGACTTTACCCACGACGACTGAAAGAGTGAGAAACGACAGCGTTGCATGTTCACCGAATTATGACGATATTCGCTATTCCATATATCCTTCAGAATCCAGTGAAATATCGGATCAACCTCAATCGAAAGAAAGTTTCTCAAAGTCACAGAAATCAAGGAAGCAGCTGCAGGTGAAAACACGTTCAGAATCAGTGGCTATGCCTAGAAAGTTCGACTTCGAAACACGACGGCCTCTGTCGACAATCAACTTCACTGATGTCGTGCAGGTGACAGGAAAGAACCTTCAGAGAAATTCTCTTTCGATGTCTATGCATGCAGATGAATCGATGACATCCGCTGAATCAATAATGCAAGGACGACATCTGGTGACAGACAGTTCCTCTTCACGAAGTTACAAGTTGACATCGATGGCGCTACTGTCGAAAGCATCAGATGAAGCTCTACTGAATCCAACAGCAGAACGTTCTGTTCAAAACCTATCCGAAGAATTAACTCAAGAAGATATCTGGAGACCATTTTAAGAACCATCTCTGCACAAATGCACGCATGCTTTTTCCCCATACATTCTCCATGTGACGATGCTGCTGATAATGACTTATAGACTGTCTTAACTTCTCGATTGCAAGTCTGAACTTAATCAAACCAAAGCATTTGTCCTTAAATACCGATTAGAGGGTGTAAGTGACAGGATAGATGCAGCCATCGTCAGCACTAGTCTTGCTGATGACTTGAACGATTTCATCTTACATTCAATCGATAGATGGCGATCATGCTCGATTAATATTAATTTTTTGAGTGGTGTTCGCCAAATGTTAATGGACGTTCATTTCAAGTTGATTGCTTTACATTTGACCTGCTGTATGAGTGTGAACAACTATGTGACGTGTCTGTGAATATTTTGATCCTAAGTTGTATGCAGTCTAAACTTTAAGTCTTCTGTTTCTCTTTCAATGTATATTTTTCAATAGTTGTAAATTTTTTAAACTTTTATAAACTGTTCACTTAAGTTCATTTAAATAAAATATTTTAATTAATTATCGGTGTTATTGATGTTTAGGCCTACCTTTAAATATAGGGTGACACAAAAGTTCGTTCACCGTTTTCAAAATGCGTTATCTCAGTAACGGCTTCATATTTCTTGATAATATTTGGTCAGTGTATACATCAGTCAAATGAAAGATATTGGTACAAATTTGATTATGATCCGGTCCGTTTTCACAATTATTTATAAGAAAATGTAAAGACGACCAGTTTTTGCGGAAAAACTGCATTCGTCAAATTTACACAGTAAAGAAAATGTGTACACGCCTATGACCTCGTATACAAGCATGACAAGACACTGTTGTTACCTATATAGGACATACACAGGCGTAGGTTATTAGCGCACAGTATCTCCTTTCTGCCTTAATGACTCTATCCGGCATGACTGGATAGTGTCTGAAGTGTCCCAACTGCTATCGATCTCCATTCTCCACGCTCGTTGGAGGTGACGCTTGAGCTGATCAACGTTCTTTGGCTCAGGATCTTTGTAAACGCTGAGAGATCAAATACTCAACAAGTTCTCAATCGGAGAGAGGTCCGGAGAGTTGGCTGGCCAATCCTTCTGCCACTTTATCGTCACGTACAGGTGATGTATAGCCTAACAGCGTGCGCCATCCTGCTCAACAAACAACTTTCGTTGCATGACACTGCCGTTTCATTTTCTCTATCGAACGCTCGCTTCACGACCTGCTCGAGAATTTTGGTGATGTATGTAGTACTGCGAGTTCAGTCTGGTACCATTTGGCACAAATTGAAGTTTAGTAAGACCCCTGGCAGTCATCCTACCCCAAACAATCACAAAAGGACTAAACTTCATCTTTGGAGCAGGCGAAACGTACATGTATAGGCTTGCGCATTCTATGCTGGATAGAGTCAGTGCCGTCATTAAGCAGAAAGGAGACACTGTACGCTAATAGCCTACGTCTGTGTATGTCCTATTATAGGTAACAACAGTGTCTTGTCACGCTTGTATACGAGGCTAGGCGTGTACACATTTTTTTTACTGTGTAAATTTGATGAACGCAGTTTTTCCGCAAAAACTGGTCGTCTTTACATTTTCTTATAAATAATTGTGAAAACGGACCGGATCATAATCAAATTTGTACCAATATCTTTCATTTGAATGATGTATACACTGACCAAATATTATAAGGATATATGAAGCCGTTACTGAGATAACGCATTTTGAAAACGGTGAACGAACTTTTGTGTCACCCTATAGTTGTTCACTGCAATTAAATTAGGAGAGTTTTTGTAGGCTGTTTTGGGCATTCAAGATCCGACTTTGATGAAAGCTATAGGGATGCTTTGGGAGGTGCTTAATATCAGAACCATTGAAAGAAATTCCGGGCACCTATAAGCAAAGCAAGCATTGGCTCCTAGAATATATCTTAACATTTTATGACAACAATTTTTAGAAAAAAATTGAAATAACAAAAGTGGGGGGTATACGACCTAAAATAGAACAGTTTTATATAACTATACACTGCTGATTTTATTCATTTGTCATAGTTGAAGTTTAAACTGATGGCAGTCAAGTGTCGGTAATATTATATTTAAAGGGGTTAGGCCTAATCATAAACTTTGTAAGCCAATATATAACTACCTAGTTAGTACATCAAAAGTCGCCAAGCCTTTAGGCATTTGTCCCTCTGTCCCCTCTCGGGGGGGGGGGCTGCTTAAAGAAGTGCATACAACTGCAGTCTTCCTAAGGGGGGGTGGCCTGTCTGATTGGAGTTAGGAATACGTATACGTGTGTGCATCTAATATAATCTGACTTAATTGAAAGGAATTGCGTCGGTTGACCTTGCACACGCGCATTGAGTTTATGACCTTATACTACTTACATGTAGACCTAATCGACTTGCGGGTTGTGATTCGTCTTGCTACAGGGATTTGTGTATTCTGGCTTAATACATTCTCATGCATTCCTGCAGTCGCAGATTCATTCTCGACTTTTCTCTTGAATCTCTTCATATAATCTAATAATTATAATTAATCCTCAGCTGAAAACTTTCATTGTGCGTCATATAAGCCTCGCTGTTGTCAGAGCATCCTGTATCACAGGTTGGAGGCGCTATATAAAGTTGGGACTATATTTACCATACATCTTTAGCCTGACGTTAAAACTGCTGTACTATAAGTGCAACTGGTCGTAATGGGGAAATACCAGACGGCAACGTGTAACTCCATGCTTTTTACTTCTCGCTTCTGATAATTCATTCCTCATGTCTACATGTAGAATAGATGGATGGATGGCGTGTGTGGTTCAAACTACGCGAGAGTCGATCCTGTGAACGTCGGTCTGTAATTGGATTTTTCAGACAGCCCGGATATTTAGAGCAGGAAAGAGTAATAATATTTACACATGTGTAGATACTTAAGGATGATTCTCGCAAACAATTATTATATGACGGACGAAAACTCTCGTGAATCTGCGTCATCTATCGACTGTGCAGGCCTATAGTTGTATAACTGTATGCCTTCCACGAACACATTCCTATGCATGTAAACATCTGATCGGGTGATGGGGTGGGGGCTGTAGTCGAGTAATTATCGTGCTTGACTAAATCAGTTTGTATATAATTATCTCAGATGTTCGATAATAATCCGCTATGATGGAAAGCTGTTTTAAATTGTTTTCGCTTTAACGCGAGTGCTAACTCAGTGCCTTATCCAATAACGTAAATAATGTTACAAAAGTGCGATTATTCCGCACTTGAATCTGAAACTGAAGGCTCCTTTCAGAGCGTGGAACAAAGCGATGGAAGGTCATTTAAACAATACTCGAGCAGACAATAGACCACTGATAGTATACGAATGCCGTATACTTGTTTTAACGCTTCTCAAGATTTAAACTCAGAGGCGCTCCCGACTACAGCGACGATGGTAGTGCATGATAACAATCATCACCATAATTATGCATCCAATTGCTGTTGTACGCCGAAGCAAGTGAGCAATTTCCAGTCAACGACATGGTTCGGAACCACCTACGCAGCGGCTTGAAGTGGATTTGAACCCGCAGCTTTCCGCTCCAAGGTACCGAACATGCCCGAACACATCGCGCCCCACATACACACATATTTACGAATCTATTACACATCATACTCTGGTCCTTTTCACAACTTTTGCACAGTCAGAGCAGTTTCTATTAGCTTTATGCATTTTAACATAACGCATAAAGACTTGAACCCCGGTTTTCAGCATGTAGGCCTACGGGAGCACTCAAAACACAGGGTAGGCTATTACGCCAAAGACCGTATTAATAGGTGACGATGATACAGTGATGACGATTATCATCATAAAATAGCTAGGCCTACATGTACACAGTAGGCCTACATGTTGCCATACACGCATATGATGGCTATATGCTGCATTTGAGCTAAAGACAGTAATCAGTTTAAACGGATGAACGGAGTAAACGTATATTATCGTTTAAAGAAGGTGTTTGGTTGAAATCGATGTCACAAACGAATTATTGCATTGACTTGCAATCGTGTCTCATTGGCTGACTGCAGATATAACTCTCTGATATTTGTTGTCGTCGTTTTTCGACTGAACTTCTTTCAACGTCTTTCCGTTTTCTTTCCTCTTCCGCTTTGAATAGAGACGCATTCGTCTTCGCTCCTATAGCATGTAATAAACAGATCTATGGTACGGCATTCAGTTCATGGACTCGCCCAACATTGTGAGCTAAGAACAAGGCAGCATCAGCAGTAAGAACAACGCCATAACATTATCAACTCATGCATGCATGCTCAACAGTGATTGATACCATCACCAGCAGCATAACAATAGTAGTATAGTAGTCTTAGTAATAGTAGTAGTAGTTTTAGTAGTAGTAGCAGCAGCAGCAGTAGCAGCAGCAGCAGCAGCAGCAGTAGTAGTAGTATACTACTACTAGTAGTAGTAAGCTTAGTAGTAGTAGTAGTAGGCCTAGTGGTAGTAGTAGTAGTGTTGGTTTGGACATCCAAACCATAGCTGCCATGGAAGGCATACCTTTTCTTTCAGAGAAGTGCCTGGAAGAAGAGTAGGCTATACCTTTCTTCTATTATGAGAGACAGTAATAGCAATTGAAAAATCGTAGAGATAGTCATGGAAATTTGGTCATACCAAACATAGTAAAGAAACTGCGAAAATGCCATGTCAGTGAGCGGCTGTAATAATTATGTCCTACACATGCATGAAAGTGTAATCATGCGATGATAAGAATGCGTCATATACCCTCTTTCGTCGCAGTTCTCCTGCCCTGCGTACTTCCTCTGGCCATTCTTCGTGGTGTCTCGGGTCAGCGCAGACGAGACAGGCGGGGCATTCGATGTCGCCATGACGAAGGTAGATCATGCTCAACGACTGGCAATCGGGAGGGGGCTCCTTACACGTCATCAGGCTGTACTCCGGACAACGCCAGATCTACAGACACGAAAACGACAGATGAATGAATGGCAGGTCAGGTGATGATGCCTCGATATTTGGAGGACGAGTAGGCCTATATAATTATTTTCGGTAGTGGCCAAGGTAGGCCTATCTACTCTTTACTAATTAGGCTATACATAGTATAGTATACAATCATCTAAATTAGAATATAATATTATATAGAGTGTAAAACGTGATGTAGATCTACTGCATGGTGAAAGTGAAAAAAAGAACGTCGCTAAGACTCGTATAGGCCTATGCCTGAATCCACTCTTCTGCAAATTGACCACAACGATAAGTTTTATATATGTTTGAAGAAAAATATGAACTTCGTTCATGAAAATAAATACTAGGCCCACTTACCATGTGTTACTAGGCCTGTGTGTAGCAGCAGCAGCAGCAGAATAGGCCTATACTGCATGCGTTGTTCTTTTCCTCGTAGCCAATAATTACAAATAATATTCAGCTTATATAGCCTAAATAAATATGTAAATATATGCTTGTATGCCCACTTGTATACAGCGGCCCCTCACACTATCCACTCAGAGACGCTCCCGAATGCAGAACGGACACTGCAATGGAATTTCACACCGAAGCGCTGAGCAATTGTGAGTGAAGGACTTGCCCATTGCAAGGTGGTGGATTCGAACTTCGAACCTTCCGACTTCAAGGCAACGACGCCACCACTACACCACCACGCCTTACAAAGTTTATATAGTCTATACATATAACGAGGTAATTATGTTAGGCTCATATAAACATATAAGGTAAACACAGGCATAATTTTAGAATATGTAGCCTATGCTATATAGTCAACTGAAGAAGTGTACTTACAACTGAACCGTTGACCGGTTTTGTCATCATCTTAAACAGAACAATCAAGAAAGCAACTGCCGCAGATTCGCATTTCGTTCGATTCGGAATCATCGTCTTTCAATTATTTTGAAAATCCAGAAATTTGTCTCTAATTCAGAATTATTTTCCTTCGGTTTATTTTGAATTTTGTTCGTAGTCTTCTCAGAATCATGATCTGAAACGTTAAACAAGTTATAGGCCTATAGCTCCTAAAGAAACTGCATCATGTAATCCAACATTGACCAGCATGTATCAGCGCATGCACATATATAATACATCCATCGCTTCTCAGTCTTTCCATTTGAAACTAAAGTTTGACATCTTTAGGTATAATATTGCTATACTCTTACCTCGGCTTACCTGATCTTCTACCTTTGAATTCTCGACCTAAACGCCATCCACCTTTAGATCTATAGCTACTCTCCCACCTCTGACTCTTTGGTAATCGGACTCCTTCGATTTACTTTTTTGGACAACCCTTCTGACTAGAAACAGCGCTCGTGAATAAGCTAATGCCCTGCGCTTGTCTTTCGAGTGACACTACGAAAATTGGAGATTACGAATATGCAAGATTACGATGCACGTTCACCTCACAATCTGACCATTTAGCTTGTATACGCTTAATGTTTAAACCATAGTTCTTCACAGCATTCGTCTGTATACAGTTATGCTGTATCTCTTCATATAATATATCCCAGCCTCTGGGTATTTATCTAGCTCCTCCATATGTCTGCTGCTGTCAAGATCTTGACACTATTCTCTTGATATCCAACAGAAAGGAATACATATCTTGCTATTACAGCACCAGATTTTTAAGTAGGCTTATCAATCATCCTAGTCCTACAGCTAGTTTATACTCCTACTAATAATATTATAAGCTCTGTGTTCCGACAAAAGGAACACGCGTGATGATATCGGTCTATAGGCTTAGCGTTCGTATATTTACTTAAGAACTCATCTTTGTAGAACTATGAACACTTACACACCACCACCGCAGCGTATCCTAAGTGGATTGCAAACAACGCGTGTTGTGTATATTATAAAGTAGGCTATTTGTTTCACGATGCATATTAGTGCTCGTCGTATTCCCGAGGCTGAAGGGGCTACACGTGCGTCTTATATATATGCTGTAGGAATGTAGACCTATTCATCACCGTTGAAACGAAAATGTCTCGAATAAGCAGAAACTTGTGTGGCTGGTTCGCTTCTCTCGCAGTCGTTTTAAAAGACCATAACATTGTGGCATTGCTAGCCACGTGTATAATATATAATATATAGCGTTACAGATGTAGGCTATGCGTTGAAGACACATGCCGTGACTGAAGCTCCGTGCAGACATGCATGTATCACATGCAGGAGCAGTCACACACGCATACACACACACGTGCACATACGTACGCCCACCCACGCACTCAGCTAATGTCTGGTATACGATCAAACTGAATATGTCTCTGCTCTTGAAACTGATCTTGCTATGTTTGTAATAGTTGAAATCTTACACATGATGCTGCAATGATCCTATGTAGGTCTATAGCCTATAGTCAGTTCTGAATAATTAGCCTATGGATTAATTTTTCTATTTTGTATATCCTGACTCGACACCGTCTTTCGATTTCACGAGTATAATTCTCGTATACAACCAGTGTGACTTTCCCTCGTATAGGGGATTGTCAGGTTTTTTTCTCTTACTCCAATGTAGACCTGTATAACTTCCTCATCTGCAGCATTTTACTGTGTGAAACTGCATGATTAAAAAAATACTTGACTTGAAACATCCACTATTATGCTACATGTATGCGTATAGACTATATACATTCAGTCACACTTTAATTATTTGTATGGTAAAAACCCCAAAGATTAATTGATTGTTAATACATTGTAACTGCTAGACAATGTATGCGTATACAAGTAGGCTAGTAGCGTACTTAAAAGAGCACCGGTGAATAAGCTGCGCTCAGTGCGCTGTATCGGTGCCCTATATATTATAACTTTTAGGGCTGACGAAATCCGTCAGGTAACCTGAGGTAAGTAAGTAAAGTAAGTGTAGGCCTATTCTTCATTCAACCAGCAGGTGCACGTATACGCAATAGTATTTATTGTCACTAGATGTCGCTATTAAATATCACGACAGATCCGGGTTTTGAATTAACCCGCGAGTCAGTAGGAAATCAAACACGACAGTCACACAGTCACCTTGTGACCTCTGGAAGCCAATTTACATTACACAATTACTAAGGCTACATCATTGTTCCAACCGAAGCATGTACATGTAGGCCGTTCCCAGCCACAGTATATGTAGACTCATATTATAATAAGTCGGCTGTTGATGTATATACGGCTGTTGTGATGGATCCAAGTGTACATGTGTTGTGGCGTGAACGTGTTGCGTCTAATCAGGCATCATATGCATCCATTTCATCGCCTGCTTCAGCAGCAGCAGCAGCAGCAGCAGCAGCAGCAGCTGGGTTTCGTAAATTGCTTCCAGCATCTCTCGTTTTTGGCATTGAGTGACGTCAGTCTCTCAACTGTTGAGGAAGGTCGGAGGCTGGGCGTAGCAAGGGCAGGAGGCGTGTAGCACTATACCCCACTTTTTGGCCGTCTATAATGAATACATACGTTGAGCAACGTGCAAATTTTACGGGAGGATAAGAGGAATATGCTGACACCTCTCCGCCCTAAAACCGTAATTTACGCCTTTGCCAGAAGTTGCGACGAAGCATGAAGCAGAAGAAACGATTTCTTTTGAAGTCGATCAACTCTTCAGATTAACCGACAGATCAACTGACTAAACACAAACAAAAGTCCCAAATGAACAACACTCTCGTCGGTAGTCGACCGCAACAAAACTCTGAACAGCCGAGTAAAACGAATCTTCGTCAAAAATCTACTTTTATAATCAAATCTGTTCAACGAAAGCAATAATAATTTTTCGTTTCAGTGACAACGAATGTTTTGATAAGCGTTCAATTATTATACGGAGCAGTTCTCAGCAGTAGGCTATCTATAGCTTTACCTTAGAACATGGATTTTAAAAACTTCTCAGTTTCTAAATGAAGCTCGAGTCATTGAAACACTGTATACGAGTTCACATTCAAAGCACATGAAACACATACACGATTGCACATTCAGTTACACATCCACATACACACAACTTGACACAAGTGACACAATCAATCATACACGGACAGCAGAGACAGAGTTACGGACCAACCGCAGAGACAGAATGATGATGTACCGTACATGAATAATTGAATATACATTATATTAACAGCCTGTCTTAAACGTCGCCATCTACCGACTGAAGAATAAAATCGCCCAGATCTGCAATTCATATCATTGGTCTGTGATTGAACTTGTTTCATGCTGTAGTCGACTTTATGGCACAGTCTTTCGCGAAACTCCACAATTATTCGCTAGCAACGAAAAGTCATCGGGAGAACGTCGTTATCTGTCTGGATGCATGTAGTGAACGACATAAGAGACTGCTATTGTCTCCAAGAGACTGCCATTGTCTAAAAGGATGTCGATCAGAACGGCCTCCAAACGTCATCTTGGTTCGATGTCGCTCCAGTGAAACCATCGTCCTTCGTCGGATGTCGCTTCGTTCCACTCGGTGGTTCTCGATCTGAATCAGATGTCGTCGCATGGGAACCGCCTTCCTTTACTGCAGTGGAACTTTCTGTCGTCAGAGGTCTCCGCGTTTCATTGATGCATAATTTCGACTTGGAACTATCGGATACTTTTGCCGCCGACAAAGGACGCTGTGTTAAATTGGCGTTGCTTCGAGACATTGCAATCGACTCTGAACGTGTCTTCTTCTGCAGTTTCTCTCCTTCGTGAGACTTTGAGGAAGTTTCCTTCGCTGCATGTTGGTTCGATTCATCGCTGAACATCCAAGGAGATGACGTCATTGAATAGCAGATGTCATCATTCAGGGACCATACATGTGCGGTGTCACTTTCAACTGTCTCCGTTCTCGTGGGTAGCGGTTCAACCAGACCAGAAGAGTTTGCATTCTTGTTCCGAAGAGCAGGTCGATTTATAGTTGTGTATGGAACAAATCTGGATTTTGGTAATGATTGGGAAAGGCTTAAGGAGGCTGATGTTGAAAACTGTGAATCGGCAAAAGGCATCGGCACTCCGTTGTCAAATGGCACTTTCGAGAGGCCAGCAGTGTCACGCCCATAGATGTCTGGCATATTCGACCTCTTGTCAAACGGAATTGTTGGTATTTGCGAGACATCAAAGATACTCAGACCGCTGGCGTGTGGCATTTGTGAGCTGCTAGTTTTTCCAAACGCTATTTGTGTCACTTCTGAACTCAGAGAAGTCCCACGACAGCGAGCAACTGGCTCTGACGTCACGTGTACGATGGCGGGAGTAGTGACGCTGCAGTGAGTCGATCTTGTCATCGGATTCTGATCTGTTTTCTGCAGCAACCGTTGAAGCAAGGTGTCTCTTATCAAGTTGCACATCTGTGGATTTGAGATGACCCCTGTCTGCCAAAGATACGTCAGAGCTGCGTTAAGACAATCTAAATAACCCTCTGTGTACAATCCATTCGATGACGACGTGCTCTGACCTGAAAGAAACAGAATCCATTGATTTATATGGTGCTCGCTTGATGCTATTTAATTGACAGTGGTGGGGCGCGGTGGTGGGTTCAGTGCCTTGGCGCCAGAGGGTTTTAGGTTCGAATCCACCCTCAAGCCGCCGCGTAGGGACCTTGGGAAAGTCCTTTACCTGCAATTGCACATGCGTTTCGGCATGAAACTCCGATGCAGTGTCTGCGCTGTATGCAGTCGGGAGCGCCTCTGAGTAGGAGGCATTAGGGGCGCTATAGAAATGGAGAAATAAATAATAAAAATAAAAATGAGTGCAATTGAAAATGTGAAATAAACGTAAACTGTAAACGTAAGAATGTGAAACAAATATTTATTTAAATATATCAAAATGATGGATTAATTATTTATATAGCTCTGCAGTTGCTGTTTATTTACGCTTACCATGCTGACCTGCGTATCCGTTGACATTCATTTGTTCAACCACCAATTCAAGAATATCAGCCTTCTCCAGTTTCGAAGCCCGGCTTCTCTGCAAAACACAGAAACAAAAACAAAAATTGTTCACAGCATCGAAAGACGAGAATGTGTCTTTCGTTAGTAAGCTTAGTTTCATTCTTAATTACATGGCCATCTCATATAATCTAAATTCTAAAGGACATGATCCGAATATAATCCAGTGTGAGAATTATTGCGGAAAAATAACTGGGAGGTGGGACTATGACCCACTTGGAATTGGAGTGTGACAAATGTGTGAAGCAGGTCAAAACGCAGATACAGCCTCCTAAGTATAAATGATAGGATGTCAAGATGACTGATACCGATCGAGTACATCTGCTGGTCATCTTTCAGTTCTAATGTTAGCGTGCTACTCAGACTAGCAATTCGTTGTTGCGCTAACGCTGTCAAGCAGGCCTATGTACTACAGTATAGTGAGAAAAAGTTGAATTGCTTCATGTCGGTTTTGCATTGTGAATTATAGGCTATGCGTGAGAGAGAGAGAGAGAGAGAGAGAGAGAGAGAGAGAGAGACAGACAGACAGACAGACAGACAGACAGACAGACAGACACAGACAAACAAACAGAGAGGAGAAAGAGACAAACAGAGACAGACAAACAGAGAAGAGAAAGAGACAAGAGAGACAGAAAGACAGAGATAGACACACAGGCAGACAGACAGACACAGACGGAGAGACGAGAGCGCACAGGTAGGCCTATGTCCTATGCATAGGCCTACCCGTAACACAGAGAATGTCACATAGACGAATCTATATATTATTATATAGACAAGATACTCAATAATAATTAGTCTTCGGAGAGTGATTGGAATACTCTGAGGGATCTGAAGTCTTTCATGTGGCAGTCGTTCACTTGAATCTAGACTCGGTTGCTTACAGCAGAAACAATTGATGGAGTGTCGTACACTGCAGTAGGACTATTATGACTCACGTAGTTGAACGTTGAGCAAACAACGACCTAATACGAAACCCCGTCACAGGTGTGTCAAGCAAATTATGTTTTGTTCTGATTAAGGTGAAGTTTCGTCAACATTTATCCAGAACCGAGTCTCAGGTAGGCGATAATTTGTACACATCGATGCATGAATACAAAGGATGGAATTTACGTATACACACGAAATGTTCGATAGATTGGCCAAGTGAATGTCACGTTGAAATAATATAATTTCGACAGTACACAAATAATATATCGCGAATGCATAGGTCTATTATACATTGAGAAGTTCAAGCATAGGCTAATTATAAGTAAGCTGCATAGTTTCGTTTATATAACTAAGGTCAATAATGCGAAACATTTCGTCAGATGTCGACAGCCGACAATACCGGCTTGTCCCAACGTCGTTAATAATGTCTCTGTGGGAAGGAAGCAAGGAAGGCGCTCACTGCCCAGTGTTCCCACCCCCTCAAACCTTAAATCTACTTTGGACGAAATTCAGTGTCGTGGACACTGAAATGCTGCATCGAAGGAATTGCTGCTCATTCATCACCTCCGTGTTGCTGTTTAACTCATTCCAGCCGGAATTGTTTTGATACCTATGCTGTTAATGGGGTCACGGGTGACCCCATCCGGCCATCCGGCGGGAAAGAGTTCTGATTATTTCCTATCTTCCTATTAACTCGAACCGCAACACTCATTGTTAGCCATTACATTAATAAAACGTATCAGTGGATGACTTGTTTTGTTTGTCTCTTGTTCATTCTCAGAATAAACTGATTTGATTTGATTTGATTGATTTGATTTGAGAGTTAACAACGCTGTCATATGACTCGTACAATAAAAGTTTATTAGTGTCATCTTCCTCCTCTCTCCAAAGCTTGAGACTGGCACTACCAAAGTCCAGCTGTTGCAGTGTTTCATTCTTCACTTTACGCCCGTGTCATTTATGCTTCCTGTCTGGACATACAAGCGGCGCAAAAATGACCGAAGGACGTTACAAGGAATCCCGTCAGCAGGCTCTTAGGCCTACCAACAATCGTTGGACAAAAACCCAAGGGCGTTGCAGTATACCAACTTTTATTACGTTTTGTGTTCATTATTATATTGATTAACATGTATATGGCCTATTTATAAAGCACTTTATAATTTCCCTGCATAGCTCTGCGCGTTCAAAACTAGGTAGGCCTAAGCTTGTAGACTACATCAATCAAACTGTTTAATTCATTTATTGAAATAACAACTATCCGTGCGTAGATATTTACTTGAATCACTTTATGATGTGAAATGCTTCTGCTCACCAATCTGGGATCGTTCTGGATAAGAATTTCTTTGAGATCATCGATGCTTTTGTTGATTCTGTCTCTTCTCTTCCTCTCTACCTGAGGCTTCAGGACCTACACAAAAAAACAATTTATTTTACTCAATCAGTCATTTTTTCTGATTATGGGCCTTTATGGCGTAGGCCTATACCTTCCAATTAACTCGAACCACAACACTCATTGTTAGCCATTACATTAATGAGTAAAATTATTTAGAAGAAAACAGGAACTTTGAGAAGCATGCGGGAAAATAGCTAATAAGCTACGCTACAAGTCAGTGGGGAGATTAGGCAAATAAATCTAATAACGACTTACGAGAAGATAAAACAACGCACAAATGTCATAGGCTACTGAAGTAGGCTATATTTGACTA
Source organism: Lumbricus rubellus (assembly GCA_945859605.1). Lineage (NCBI taxonomy): Eukaryota > Metazoa > Annelida > Clitellata > Crassiclitellata > Lumbricidae > Lumbricus > Lumbricus rubellus. The sequence goes on from OX243816.1 coordinate 27,907,469, forward strand.
TTATTATCGCTTCCTGGTTTGTTCTAACAATGCAGTCTCCAATAAGGAACCAATTAAGTCACTTGAAGCAGCCTACGTGAGCCAGACGTTCGCAGCTTTTGACGATGCAAGGTTGGCGGATCCAGAGGGGGCTTATCCGGCCATGGCCCCCCCATTTAGAATTCCCATGTATCGTGGCCCCTCCCATTTGGATTGAACATGCCGTGGAATATATGTATATATTGTACAATTTGGCCCCCCCCTACTAAGAAATGCCCACGCATTACGGCCCCCCCCCCCCATTTGGAAATGGCATGATGACTAAAAAAAAGTCATCAACTTTTTGGGCCGACAAAATGGTATTATTTTCCCGAAAATTTGACCGGATGACTAAAAAAAAGTCATCAACGTTTTTGGCGGACAAAAAGGTTCTATTTTCCCGAAAATTTGGCCGGATGACTAAAAGCCTAAAAGGTCATCAACTTTTTTATAGTCATATCAATGAGCCCATAGACGTCGTTCTCGTTGTTTAGTTTAACAAAATGTCGTTTTTTTTACCAGCTTATGATTGAATAGTAAAAATGTTTCTTCCTACCTTCCTCCGTTCTGCTGAAGAAAGTTGCGTCAAGTCGATTGAGTTTGAATTATCCATGTCAACGACAGTCTTTCGATGAAGAAATATTAAACTTTAAAACTGTTTCGCCAACCTAGCATCAGAATTATTTGCCTGTGTAATTTAATTCAATTCTTGCGCCGCATTAATTCCTTCCTGCAAATGGTTCCGTTATTTATGTCAACTTAGACAGCTAACAGACCAGCTGCGGTGGGGGGGGGGGGGTCGTCAGCTATGGCGCAAGATCACCGAAGCGTGACATCGCCAATCTCGAGCTGACCTGACTGATCGTTAATTAGAGGGACGGACGACGACTGGCCAGCGGAGGTTGGATGGTCGCCGGGCGAGTGTTACACCTGACGTCTATTGTTGTCCGCTTTTGTTTGCACAAAGAAGTGTTAGAGAAGAATCTGTTTACGGCTGACGATCGATAGACGGAAGAAGAGTTGCCCTCTAATAAATAACACAGAGATTTGTTTGTTGACGAGTTTTGAAGTCTATTCATCGCTTTCGATCTCACAGTCTCTGCCGATAAGAACGGAGGCCTCCGTGATTCGTTATCGCGGTTAAATCTCAACTTATCTGAGGTGTAGGCCTACATCAAAACGCGCATGATGAGTTACATTATTGTATAAGCTATGATTACATATGGCAAATTAGCCTACATTTCATTTTTACCTAACGAAAGTCACCTGTAAGTGCGTTAGTCTACACTGAAAATCTAGTAGCATACCAACATGTGAAGTGACAACACACCGGCAACCATGCAAGCGCCGAAGTCTATGGTTTGATTCATCTGTCCTCTTAATAATTAATTATTGCTTGCTTGACCACGTCGATTAAAAGGCAGCCAGTGAGTTTTCAAAGCCTGGAAACTCACTGGGACCATCATCCATCTCAGTTCTAAAAATTGAGACTCGAGCTGCTGAAATCTTCTGAATTAATAGTTTCGATTAAGAATGTTCGTAAATAATGACTTAGCAAATGTTGGGTACGAATACGAGTCACGACTACTAGCCTAGGCCTACTACGAAAACTGCTAAATTGTTATTGTTAGAGTCTAGGCTACATCGGCTACGCTATATAGGCCTATGTTAAGCCGATTTAGGAAATCGTGTATAGGACTTCAAGGCTGAATCGTTCCATTAATTAAAGAAATAAAAACAAAAATAAAGACGATAATTATTGACGCTAAGCAAATAGACTGCGTTAGGTTACATACAAACAGAGACTTCTCATAAGCAGAAGACGAAGTCGGGTGAGACGTACGTATAACTTCTGTCAACGTTTGTTTTTCATGATTTTCATATCAAAGGGTTAATTAAGTGATCAACTAAGGCAGACTGCGAAGACTGACACAGAATCTGAGACAGATTCGGAATCGGAGATCAACCGACACCATGCATGTAGGACCCGTCCGATAGCGAATGGGACAGGCCATGAGGACAGACATTGACATGAACAGGCACAACAGAGTGTTTAAAAGTTACACCTGAAGCTGAGACAGAAACTGAGGCAGACACAAAGGCAAAGGGGAAACTAATATTAGGCTATTTGAGACATCGGGACACAGATATATAGTATACACATCTGCATCCTCAACTTCTATGAGATAAGACACCCGTTGATAAGCCTGCATAAGGTAGTAATATTAGCCTATGTACACGCTCACTTCAGTCTCGCGGTAGTAAATAGGCCTACAGTATGACTAAACCTCTTTGTGTGTATTGTGCATTGTGTGTGCATGTGTTGATTTTCTTTATGACATTGTCGCAATATTCGCATGGCTCTTCGTCTCAGCACGAACTATTAGATTCTATTTCAGATATAAATGTCCATCCTGTCTAAGCTGTCTATAGCATAGTACAGAGACAGACACTGCATGCATACCAGCCAGACTTGTGGCACTGCAGGTGAAAATTATATTCTTCTTTGTTGACTTTCATACCTCGCTACCTCTATAGAACACGATGGGACGCTGCACTCTGTACATTGTGAAAGTTGTGGATGCACTACCCGACATCTAAGGAGGGGGGATCGTTGGCCCTTAGATACCTGACTACCTCGGCCTGACGGAAGTCTAAGTAACCCTGTGGAGCAATGGAAGAAGACGAGTCTTGTAATAAGACACTTTATTTGCTACACTAGGCCTATGATCTCTCCCTAGAAGTTAGAACAGAACGAAACCGTGTCAGGCCATGCATGCATCTGCTTGCCAGACTTCTGGCATAGTAGATGACCACAGAGTTCTGTTGAAACGCAGTGACATCCAATCACTCTTCTGCTCAGCGTCGAGGTACGTAGCGGACGGTTCGAATGCGCCTCCTCTAGCTGAAGGGAAGGGCTGTTGTTGTGGGCCTTTGTTATCCGTGTTATATCCGACACCTGACGCACAATCATTTGTTAGAAACCTGAAATTACGTCTCAGATGGAAGAGTCAATGAACCTGAATAGCAAGTGAACACAACTCCTGAAATCGGACCTCCTACTCACTCCACTTATCTTTCAACTTCAAAGAGTAGATTCAAGTAGTTGTGTGTGGCCTACGGATAAAATGGAAGTCAACAATGACTTAATTACTGACTTTCAGTGGTTTCTAGGTGAAGATCAATTCAATTTTGTTACTGAGGTGCAACAGTAGCCGCACTAAACATCTCCACAATGCAACATTCACATAATTTGTGGGGCGCGGTGGTGTAGTGGTGGCGTTGGTGCCTTGGTGCCTTGGGCAAGTCCTTCACTCGCAATTGCTCAGCGCTTCGGCGTGAAACTCTGATATAGTGTCCGCTCTGTAGTCGGGAGCGCATCTGAGTAGAAGCTTGAAGGGGCGCTATAACAAGTGCACATATTTAAAAAATGCTTCTGCTGGCATAGGCCTACCGCCAAATTGGCCTTGTAAAATACGACCCTCGTCATATCCAGGGTCTAAAGTGGGTGAGAACGCGTTGGAACGGAGTTCCCGCTCCAACGCGCTCCCGATGCTCTTTAACATGCGTTTCAATAAAACTCTTCTTCGGCGTTCCCTCTAATGTGACCGCAGATGATTAACAGTCATTTATCCCTGGGAAAATGACAACAGCCGTTAGAAATAATACTCGCCCGGCAACAGCTCTGCCCGTGGCGGTCAGCTGCTGGTCAGATGCTGGCCTTTGCAATTAACGGTTCGTCAAAACAGCCGTCAGATTTAACGCAGTTCCACTTGAATGAGTTTTGCCAGTAACTTGACGGTCATCTGAATGGCCAGACAACTATTTCGCCACTGTATACCTGTGTCGATGTAGGCTACTAAAGAAAGGTCACAAAATTGCAAAATTGGAATGTTTGTCCAATTTTTTTTACCGAAACACGAAAAAGGTCATCAGAGTTTAAAGTGTAGAATATAGGCCTAGACTACTATCCGAATTGGTGCTTCTAATTAAAGCGACTATTTAACGCCGCCCCAATGTCGTAGGCTTATTTTAGAGGTTACGGGTTCATCCAACATAAAAATAATATCCGAATTATAGAACCAATAATTCTGGGTAGGCTAGTCTACTTTGCGACCATATACATCCCGAATCCATTGAAAAACTTTCCTAAATGGAAACCCAAATTGTTTCCTGGCTACGCCCATGCTTGGCTTGCAGACGCATCTCATCTTGTTGCTGTTCAACGACATTCTGTTATATCAACGATGACTAATGTCGCCCTCCTACTTTAACCAGACTTGAGACTAGCACTGTCATCTGGAGTGCAAATAGTGGCGAAGTTGCAGACGCAGTTTTTATGGAGTTCAGCTAACGGGTCAACTTCAAGTTTCGAAAAATTATTATAGGCCTACCCGATATTCTACCCCAAGCCATCCCTAAACATCAAAGGAGGAAGAATAGAGGATATGAAAAGGTAGAGCATTATTCGATATGAAGGCGTCAAAGTGTTTATAATAAATTATTATTGTGTGATGAATTGAGTCTCATTTCACACGCGTGTTCTCTTGATGGTCTCAAATCGAACCGACTTGGCGCTGTCGTCCTGCGTGCGAACTACCCCAGGGTCAGTCACCCTTCGAATGATGATGTGTCAAGCTTACTCCAGGCTGCAAGAGCTATAGGCCTACACTATAATATTATGGACTCTTTTGATGGAGTTCAGCCAACGAGTCAACTTCAAGTTTCTTCTCGGTCTTCTGAGATCTGTCACACAAGCTTTGTAGCTGGAGACTATAAAACACCCTTCAACTTCCAAGTCTAAGTTTATATGCAACTCTTCAGTTATAAACGGCGTCAACAGTTACTGCCGTGGGGTTGAAGCCATAAAGTCGACCACCTGCATTACTAAAGATCATCGTGTACAACTTACAAGCAATGACCTTATAATTCTGTGGCACAATTTATTTAGAAAAGTGACGCTTGCAAACACGGCAAGTATTAAGTAATTAAGACTGTCAAGTATTTAGTAGACCGAAAACCTACTGCTCAAGTGTCATGACAATTTTATTTTACTTATTTCTCGCATTTGCTAAAGCACCCATTCAAACTTTCTCCTCAGAGGCGCTCTCAACTACAGCACGGACACTGCATCGAGGTTTCACACCGAAGTGCACGAGCAATTGCAAGTGAAGGATTTGCTCAAGGTTGCTAGATTGCTAGGTTGCTGCTTGAGGTAGATTCGTACATGGAACTCACCGGCTACAAGGCAGCGACCCCACCACTACACCATCGTGCAATGGCAAATATTACTTCACTTTCAACTCCAAATTTAATTATCCTGATGCTATTCCTAATCAACTTCTGACAGAAGATAAAGAACTGTCCATTCATCACTTAAATCTATTGAGGACAACTCTACACATATACGTTTTATTTTTAGTCAACAAAACAAGCAACATGCACAAATTGCTTCTGCTAAGCCATACATCTTTCCCAATCATGTCTTGACAGAATAATGAAACCTTTCTCTCAAAGCAAAGTGTCAAATGAAAGCACTGCTGAATATTTTTTCAAACGCTCTTTTGATATATCACACTGGACACATTAATTTAATGACCACAGCAAACATTTATCAGAAGAAATGTTATAGGACATTAACTTAATGTTCCTCTAAACATCAAGGTACATACAAAACAATGTTCTTTTAAACATCAAGGTACTTAACAAAACAAATATTCCTACATAGCGTAGGGACTGGATTTGTTAGAATTGTACGTCTAAAGCTCAGAAAACAGTTCAGCGAACAGCTATCAGGCCAACTTCGAGCAGCTTCTCAATCTTCTTCGAGATTTCTGGATTTTGTAAATGTCTGCAAAACAAACAGAAATCGGATGTTGAAAACAGGCAATACTTTTTTTGAACTATGTATGCAAGATTTCCACAAGGATGTTCCTTCTTTAATGACAAGTGTGTACTGAAACATATGGGGAAACCAGTGCAGTTCATCATTAACATTATGATTCATCTAATACACATAAACTCTTGGGCTATTATTGTGCTATAAATAATTGAGTCGGTGTATTATGAATTTATTTATCAGACAGTCAGACCTTATGCTGCAAGTACAATATTGGAAATAGTTATTTAGAATTTTCAGTAATTTCTTCAGTTGGGGTCCCTTATGTAAATTAGCTTACATTTTAATTTTTCAGCCCGTGTAAAGCCAGGCAAATAATAATTTCTGCAAGTTTTTGATAGTTTTCAATCAAATAGAAAACCCCCCGAAAAGATGTCAATCATGGCAATACAAAACAATTTGCCCACCAGATTCATTGTGCCAACATAGAGCACAACTGCTATGAGTTGAAGGGGCTTACATCAATAAAATCTACGATTTATTTGAATGTTGCCAAATGCTTTAAAAGCAAGCCACCAGCACAAACTGATTTTGATTAAATTCATTCCCTTCAAGAAAGCTGCTCAGGGGCACTCACAGCCCAGCCACGGCAAAAAGACTTGAGAGATGGAACAAAGTTGAATGAGAACATTTGAAAATCATCCATGGAGCTCATTCCATTGATGCATGTCAAAAGACAGTTAGATTCAGGGGCAACTCTCTGTCACTAAATTACGGTTAAGCTTCTCTATATATCCTCAAAACCTAAATTTCTTTTTACCTTTAATTTCTCAATGATAATTTCTACCAAAAGCAATATTAATACTAATTATATCAACATTGCAAAGCACTCATATTTACAGTACAATATAGACATGGGTAATATATGCAACAAGCGCAAGTTTATAAGTAGATGTCACATGCTGTGCAAAGGAAACTTACTCTCGCAGTGCCCTCGGATCTTTTTGCATCTGTTGCAGTATCATCTGCATCGCAGGATCATTAAGGATCTGCTGAACTTCAGGGTCCATCATTGCACGGCGCTTCACTGCCTCGGGATCACTGCCCTCCTGTCTCAGACAGCTTCACATGCAAAGACAAGACGGCAAATCAGCAAAGACAAGTTTTAAAGTTCGAGATCAATATAAAAGCGTTGTAGTATTCGTAAATTAATTATGTACTACCAACTTACATGGAGGGGGGTTAGCCCAAGAACCATAGAATCAGAAAACATACAATTTGCTCTTTAAGTATAGTACATGCTTAAAAGGTGCTATATTAAGTGTCACACACACCACTAAATAGCAACCCTTCCATAAGTTTACATGGTCAGCTGGGTTAGACGCTATCAGCAGAGGAAAATCAACAAAGCTATGCTACAAAGTTTTGAAAAGACTCAAAATGATAAACTTATCAATGTCAGCATGTTGAAATTTGTTCATTTCTAAGTACTAATTTTGAGATTGATTTAGAATGCATCAGGCATGGTCAGAACCAAGCATTCCTCACATCCGAGCAGAGTACATCTCGTAAGCAACCAACTACACCAGTCACCAGCAGGACAGCGGCTCCAACCAAAGAAAACCTTTGAAGAAACTTCTGACCCTGCAGTCAACTGGAACAGTGGAAAGCCTGTGATTGGAGAATGGATCAGAAAATTTACATCATTCCACACCTGACACACAATCTTTTTTGGTATGCATGCAGTTAAAGGTATAACTGATGAACACTTCAAGAGCTGCATTTGCATAAAAAATGCAGGTCTATCGTCTTGCATCAGCACACAGCAAACCTTAAAATCGCGAATAAAATAACTTCAGATGAATAGTGTGCAAATCAATTGAATAATTCAACTATTCATCATGTTTTTATTCTTCACCCATAATTTCTTATGCAATTTATAATATTTTACCATTTCTGATGCATGCACATATATAGTAAAACTTAAATTCACCAACCTGGCAGTAAAATACCTATGGCAGTTATTTCAACGCTTTGATTTGAGTTTCAAAAATCAAGTAAAATTCAAATGTTATATTAGAATCCCACACGTTAGCTGCACATGTAATTTAAGAAACTACATGATTAGATTTAAACAACTGGTCTAGCAGTGACTTTATCTTGCTGACTACAGCATCAGTACCTGTTTCATAAGAAAATGTCCCTAAATGTGAGACCTTGAGCCAAAATGACAGCAAGCCAAGAGCATGCACGACTAGCAACTTCAACTCAGACCGTAGTGTGCACAATAGCCAGTCATCACGCAGATTATTTTTTTGCCAGTTGCAGTACTTAAAACAGGTGCTACCATGTCACAGCTGCATGTATACATTAGAATGCATTAGTTGAACAAAAATCAATAAACAATCTTTATAAAGAATAAAACTTAGATCAATACCCCAGCATGCAAATAACAAAAACCACCACACCATCCCATACTGCACTGAGCCCCTGATCGCAAAATAGGGCGTTTAACATTTCTGTTTCACTGTACCTTTTGTACCCTTCCAAGGCTTCTTGGCAATTGGAATCAATTTCAAGAGCCTTCTGGTATGCATCAGATGCTCGGGAGAAGTCTTTCATTGCCATCAGGCTAGCACCCTTTCGAAGGTATCCCTTAACTGCACAAGAAATACACAACACAGTGATATTAACATTACACATTATTTTAAACTTGCATAAAGTTACACAGAATATGAATATAAGGCATGGTCAGCCAGTTGCCATGTAAACAGAAGATGTCCAGATGTTTGAAAACCCATTAGTGAGTTTGGAAGAATTTTTCAAAGAAAGAGTTTAACACGTTGACCGCGGTAACAATTATTGGCCAGGCGCGGCACATATAGGCCAAAATACTAAAATTTATAATTTTTTTATTTGATGTGTTTGACATCCTTTTTATTCAAAGAATCAGAAAAGATTGTTCATTACATATGTGTTTGTCTTTGTGTCAAGCTGATTGCTACCTAGAAATCAAATTTAGTGTGAAATAGTTTGAAAAATTGTAGCCTAATACACACGCAGCTCACGCGTGCACGGGCCGAAACTGTCCAATTCTGTCGTAGTCTATCATCGCTTATTTCATAGTTACTATCCAAAGCTTAGTCATTATTATCAAAAGATTCATTGTCCTATTTGTAAAACATCTCCAAAGCTTCTTGTAATCTATTATTTTTCAAGTAATTCCGATTGATACATTGATTTTACCGAAAGACGCTATAGTCAAGCTATAGGAACAAGATGGCTGAAACCACCACAGACGCCTTATTCGTTTGATTTTTTCACTAGATACTACCAATAAATAGTCTTACATACATTCGATAGATGGCAGAAGATGTCCTTTATTACTAATAAGCGGCAGGAAATATTACCGATACGCTGAACTGCCTATAAGCGGCCGATACATGAGGGACGTGTATACACGTCCCTCGCGTCTGAGATAGCCCATTGTGGGACGTGTATACACGTCCCTCGCGGCCAACGTGTTAAGCATCTAGTGTTAGCTGATGTCAAAGCTTAAAATCTTAGGCCAAGAGTGGGCTTAAGTCACTCAAATCATGTTTTGGGCAAACTACACAGCAAGAACAAAGACCCGGATAGGATACTTGACTTATGGCTTTGACGATGCTTTCGCACGTGACAGCCGCCCAGCTATGGAAAATCTCCACATCTTTCTCTCTTGAGCTTTGTGTGTAGCCTCTTGTATGGACCAACCCATCTCCCGACAGTCCTCACGTATCATGTCGACCCATCTCTTCTTTGGTCTTCCCTTTTTTCTTTTTCCATGCACATATCTGTTGACAGCTACCTTCGGGTATCTCTCATCCCTCATTCTGGATACGTGGCCAAAGTAGCGTAGCCGTTTACTTTGGATTTTGTGTATTATATCATGTTGAATATTCAGTCTGTTGTATATCTCTGTATTCCTAATCCTATCCCTTCTCGTGACACCTTCTATCTTTCGTAAGCACACCATTTCAAACACCCTCAGCCTCTGCTTCTGTGCTTCCCTCAGTGTCCAAGTCTCCGAATTGTACAACAATGCACTCAGCACCAACGTCTCATACATCTGAACTTTAGTGGTCTTTCCTATTTCCTTCGAGCTCCAAACCTTACCCAGCACTTGCAGTATTCCTCTGGCCAGCCCGATTCTTCTATCCACGTCTTTTACAGATTCTCCATTTGTGCTAATGGTTCCCCCCAGATACAGATACTAAGCGTCATGAATTCATCAAACAGTAGCTGATACTGATGATGATATAGAAATTATCGCAAATATAAATACAAGCAACCTCATAGGTCTTTATAATCATAATAATCATTGTATCGGAAAGATCTAATAGTAACAGAGTAAAGGCCTCTAAGAGGATAGAACTCTCGTCTGTACGAACCGAATGATGGGTTGAGACGAATGCATTCTTCACAGTCACGCAGAGCCATACTGAATTCGAGAAGTTTTGTGTAACAAGCGGCACGATTACTGTACAGTACGGCATCTTCTGGGTTGCGCTTAACAGCCTCTGTGTAATGTTGCAGGGCTGTAGGGTAGTCACCTGTACAATGAAACACAGACATTTTAACTATGAATTCTATGTATTCCAAATCCAGCGTCAATCCACTGTAATAAAAATTTTCCAACAAGTGAGGGGTGTCCAGATGGGACCACCTAACGCTCTGACAAATTGAAATGGTCAAGCTATTCCTCTTCTTTTCTAATGGCGCACTTCGCTCAGCTGTGTCCACAGTGCCAAACAATGTCGTTCTGTCTTTGGCTATCCTACAGCCAAGTATGGACTGTGAGACTTGAAAAGATTTCATCCAAACTGTGTCCTCAAAGTCAGTGTTGTGCACGAGACCGAAAATCCAAGACCAAGACCAAGACCAAGACTGGGTGGTCCAAGACCGAGACCAAGTGGTCCAAGACCGAGACCGCAATTTTCTGGTCTCGAGACCGTCTCGAGACCAAGACCACGTCTCGAGACCACACCACTGAGGTCCAAATCCCTGCTCCTCAATGTTTGCAAAACTACAAAATGCCACATCGAGCAATTGCATCGATGTAATTACTTACTAAGGCACTAGGATAACTGAGCATTCACGTTTTCTTGTCTCTTTTGATGCGACCAAGAGGTCCAAGACCAAGACCAAGACCTTCAAGACCAAGACCAGACCAAGACCGGACCATCAAGACCGAGACCAAGACCGGACCTTCAAGACCAAGACCGGGTGGTCCAAGACCAAGACCGCAATTTTCTGGTCTCGAGACCAAGACCACGGTCTCGAGACCACATCACTGCTCAAAGTCATCAAACATGACTGCTTGTAGTCTATAATGGTTAGGTTTCACACACCACTGTCAACACACATCCACGATTCCACGTTTATATTTAACCAGTTTTATTGCACCGGTAAAAATTCACAATTTTACATGTTCCAACTCTTTGAGCATCATTTGCATCTTTAAGAACTCTCTCTCAGAATAAATACTATTTTGCCAATACTATAGTCAATAATAATTGAAACAGAAGCACACAGGTCTTACCATTTTTGAAAAAGTCGTTTCCAAGATTTTTCTCTTCTAGCGATTTTTGTGGATTAATATATGCAAGTCGTTCCTTTTCTTTCAAAATCCTCTCAACCTGCCCAAACACAAAGAACCAATGAAGATTGGTCAGCATAATTATATCCTAGCACGAGACTGAGGAAGAGAGGCAGCTGATGCTATGAAATTCTCAATTATTGCTCTTACCTTGGTCAATGACCCCTTGCATCCTTATCAATGATTTTTACACATCACCAATGTTGTTTAGATAGTTATATGAGCAGAATACTGGTGCTGTTGGAACAGCTAAATTGAACAGGATGCCAATGCTCAGTGAACTAAAAAAGACGGTTGAGAAGGGAGCCACCATGGTCAGATTGAGTTATTAGCTCATGGCTTTGAATGTTTGACTAAAGAAGTTATAATGTTTTTTCACGAAGAAACTACTACGAAGGTTGAAACAAGAATGGGATGAAAACAAAAGGTCATTGTTTTTTGGTTGTTATTATAACAATAAATGCACACAGCTGACGAGGTGTAAGAAGCTACTTCAACATCTTGTGAATGTGTAACTGTGCTAGATTTTTACATTATGCACACAAAGGCCAATCCTGAAAACATGGATGCTTATAGGAACTTTAGACAGACATAGATTCACAGAATATTACAGGAATATCACAAGCCAGAGCAAGGACAGTGCCAAGGTCGTCCATGTTCTGATGATGTTATATCTTTTCAACTGACAGAAAGACATTTTCCCAAGGTTGTGCATTAACCAACATCAGCCAAAACAGAATCAACTGGTCACTGCAAAGTTTGCTGTTCACACAAATCACAAAAAATTTGGAGGAAAACTTGATATTTCTGTCCAGCTTGTGATGCCACATTTGTAGACGGGTGCCATGTTTTGAGGCATATCAAACAAAGAAACATTTGTCAGCTATGTTCACAGCTGACATGGCAGATCAATGCCAAAAATTATTGAATGGTGCAGGAAGAACTTGAAATTTTTTAACAAGCAAGTAAATGGGTATTTTAATGAATATTCAGCCAAAAAAACTCATCCAGCAAAACAGCTCCTCGATTATTAGCTAACCTCTTGTGATTTCTTGATTACTTCAGTATCACGATGTTCTGATAATGACTTGTTGAAGTAGACGAGGGCTTTCTGCAAGTCATCTTTCTTACAATACGCGTTTCCTATTCTGGCCAATGACCTAAAAAGAAAATTTCAAATTGCCAGCAGATATTTATTTATATCCAACTAGCTGTACCCGGCCACGCGTTGCTGTGGCTGAAAAGAGCGTCCAACCGTCCCTCCCTACCTAACTTCCCCCTCCACTCCACTTCTTCTCCCCTCCACTACTCCCCTTCCCTCCTCCTCCCCATCTCCATCCCCTCCCCATCCTCGTTCCCCTGCCCTACTATGCACCATTTGTCCAACTGTAATATGATTAGTTTCTGTGTTTCATTGAAAAATGCTGACAACAAAACCAACAGTAAAAAATTACACCATAAATAACAACGCTAAATAATAGATCAAATATTGAACAGGCATTTACATACTTTGCGATAAGTTTGAAGTCTGCCCTGTGTTCACGGCCAACCTCCACAGCCTGGTCACATTCTTCAATACACTTTTCATACTGTCCTTGCTCAAAGAATACCGCTAGAATAAGAACAGCATGAAAAGCCAGCACGGCGTTACACTCAAACTTTTATTTGTATTTAAACTGTACAATTCTGCATAATCATGTTCATTGATAAAGTTTTCAAATTTCAGAGATTTCAACTTCAGTAGGCAAATTAGAGAGTGACACGGTAACCGCTACCGCGGTAAATCCGCGGGAATGGGGTCACTTTTAAAATATTACCGCGGTAAAGCACGGTAACGGGGATACATAGGACGGTAATACCGTGGGGATGGGTATGGAAGCTGCGGTGATACCGCGGTAGGCCTAATGGATACGGTTCATCAGATTTAGTTGATTATTTGCTATTTACTTAGGCTATAGGCGTTCCGTGACCGTGAAGTAGGTTTAGTCTATACTTAGAATTATCAAACCACGTTCGTGCGACCTCGTTCAAGCTCGTTGGTAATAATATTGTCCTTTAGTGCCTAGCCTATAATACACGCTACTTTGATTCGTTCATGTTCGAAGCTGCCCTGGGTGCATATATAGGACAGGTTCCAATCAAGAATTTATTGCAAAGCACCAAAAGTCCAAGAATTAGGCCCTATACATTAGCCTAAGTTACGAAATGCAGGGGCAAGCAAAGCTTGGTTATATTTTTGAAAAGTTGAGGTACAAGATTCGTTGTGCTGCGACCATTGTTAGATGCATCGCACATAGGCTATTATATATTATATACAGAGGAGGTTACTTAGGCCTAAATCATGGAAATCGCGAGACGGGACAAGTGGTAGGTGCATTGCAAGTCGATCCTAGTGACCAAGAATCACTGAACCACGTTTTTGCGCTTCACAGTTCACACAACCATTAATTTTGTCGATTTTCTACAGTTACATAAAAATGCTACTTAATAATGACAATGTTTATAATTGTCAAATTAAGATGCGGGGACAAAAATCCGATATATGGGGATGGTGAGGGGATGGGGATGAAGGTTACGGGGATGGTGAGGGGATGGGGACGGGTTCTGCGGGAACGGGAGGGGATGGGGCTAAGACTGCAAATGCGGGGAGGGAATGGGGACACATTTCTGTCCCCGTGTCACTCTCTAAGGCAAATCATTCAATATAAGTGAGAACAGAGATGAAAGAAGTACCAGGGAAATAGAATAATTGCATATACATAATTCTCATCTTTACAATTTTAAAAAGACAAACTTGTAACATTTTCATGGAGTTCAGCTAGTGGTAGGTGGACAGCACATATGGGAAGCCCAGTATTCCGTATGTCTGTAGCATATTAATTAGGGCATAGCCGGGTGCTGATCCGGATACCCGGTAATGCCGGGTATTTGACACCCGTGGGTAATTATGAATAGCATACCACACATCAAAGGGCTTAACGGTTAACCTGCAAGATCTCTGAACTGGACATTGTAGTACAATGAACAGGCAATCACAGAACAGACAGCCTGCTGATGGTTGCTTTATATTAGACTATCCTATTTCAAACAGGGACCAGCAAGATGAGGGGGGAAGAAGAGGAGGGGAGAGTTTGTATCACCCTCTTCCTGCTGTCTGTCCTCCTTCCTCCACCTCCTTCTCCTCTTTGTCTTATATAAGTACTACCCCATCCTGAGAGGAACAGTGGTAGACAGTCAAGGAGAAGAGGAATAATATATATATATATATATATACACATATATTTATATATATTTAAATAGAAGAGTGGCACCTTGTTTCATGCTTTCTCCTCTTCTTCCTTCCTCCTCTTTCTCTTCTATTACCCCGTCCTCTTCCTCCTGCTGTTTGAAATATCTAACAGAAAGAGACAGGAGATGATGAAGGAGGAGGGGTAGGAACTGTGGTAGAAGGTGAAGAAGTATAGGAAGGTGGAAGAGGTGCTGCTCACTGACCATAGCTATATAGGTCCGCCAGTTGTCATCTGTTAATCCCCTTATCTCTAAAGCCTGTTTGATCTGTCACACTCTCATTCAAGTCAGAGAGACTAGGACTTGTCAGAAGGGATACCTTCCACCTGTTGACAGCAGCCAAGCTTAATAGGCTTGCCTCCCACCCCCTCTATATGACCAAGTATACATCTCACAGATTAAGGGATGGTGCACTTTGAAATATATCTACATGTAGTTGGACTGCACACACCACAGAAACAGGACTGTTTATCAGGGATGCTGACCTCTGACCTCCTCTTGCCTGACTGGACAGTTCATAATTTATATACAATACAGATTTTATCAGCAGAGTTCATGAACAGATATTAATGGCACCTCTCAATCAATAACCGCTGGCAGAACTCAATTGTAGTAAAACTCTGACATAGAAGAATTTGACTCAATTCCACCAAAGGTAGCTAACAAACTGAGTGGTGTTCGTTTGACAGCATTCAAAGTGGAGACATACTATTCAGTTTAGAGATTAACGATTATTTTTAATACCCGGACCCGGTAGATTTTATTCAAACTACCCGGACCTGGTACCCGATTAAAAAACGGCACCCGGCTATGCCCTAATATTAATTATGAGAATGCGTGTAGAGCTGGTATTTGGAAACACAACTGAATGTCTTTGGGATGCTAGAGATAGGCACAACCCTCACAAAAGAAGTGTTACTACATAAATCTGGAGTTCTTGGTAGTCCTAATAAGTCTGAAAACTATGCAAATAGTGGTTAACCAAGTAAGAAGGTTTGAATACATGTGTCCAGGATGACTATTGGCTAAATAAATAAAATTACCATATATAGTTCTTAAAAGATTTCATATTTCATTATTAAGCAGCAACAAAAGCCAAACTTTCACAGAGTACCTTTCAAAAGCACATACATGCATCTTTCTCTCATCTGTGCTCAGTTTACTGCTCACCTGCTCTGTTGTTGCGATAGATAATGTTGGTGGGGTCTAATTCAACAGCCTTGGAATAGTGAAGCAACGCTGTTTCGAGGTCCTTCTTCTTG
This sequence comes from Lumbricus rubellus, assembly GCA_945859605.1. Taxonomy (NCBI): domain Eukaryota; kingdom Metazoa; phylum Annelida; class Clitellata; order Crassiclitellata; family Lumbricidae; genus Lumbricus; species Lumbricus rubellus. The sequence goes on from OX243816.1 coordinate 27,923,514, forward strand.
TATGCTGCATTTCCAAGCTCCTTCTCTTGTAATGCCTGTGTCACAATTAAATAAAAGACGACTTCAATGGATTGCTTGGTGTGGAGAGTTGTGTCAAAGGAGTCATGCAAGTGGAGGTATATCGTCGACACAGCCGGGGAAGACAGAAGAAAAGATGGAGAATGTGATGCAACAAGACCTGAAGCTCAAACTGAAGAAAGAAGACACTGGAAACAGAGACAAGTGGAGGAGAAGTATCTGAGTGGCTGACATTCTACAACTGTTTTATGACTGTTGGAAGCTATGAAGAGCAATTTAAAATTTACAGCACTTGATCAACTCATAACTAAACTGCTTGGAAACATGACCTGATCCACAGAGTCTATGTGTTCTCAAAGTCAACCCGTTGCATGTAATTAAATATCAGTCACAATTTCCCAAAATAACAAACATTAATGTTGAACTGAAACATGAAATATAATGTAATAAAAATTATGGAAATATATTTGTAACTAATATCTTGCGAAAAATCTTTAATCATGACATTTAAAGCACATAAAAATTACTCGACTGCACAGCTTGCACCATGCGGTCTCACAGTGTGACTTGTGAGGAGTTTCACGAAAAAATTGCATGCTGGCTGACTTCCTAGTTTAGTAACGCAGCAACATAATTTCAAAACTGTAAAAAATCCGCAGATCGCAAAAATCCCACTCAAGATACTCAATTGCTACAGAAAGCAACCAAGTCCAAAATCCACATTTTACAGTCAAGAATTAACCATACTTCTACATTTGACAATGAAAGACAACTTTTTCTCCCTTACTTGCATTTCTAAGAATTAAAAAATAACTATGAACAAGGCAGCTGAACAATGAACATTGTTGGAACAAAACACCACCTTGAGCAGCAAGTCACGCTACTTGACATTGTGATCCTCAGGCCATGGTTAATTGGTTAAAACATCGTAAAGTCATAATTAAAATAACGATAAAAGCTTCGTAGACACGAACATAAAAAACTAAAATCAATGAAACACTAGGCTAAACGATTCCTGCCTTTAAAAACGGATGGTTAAGGGAATAAAATTATAAAACTACAAGATAATCGCAATCGTAACCTAGGAACTTCTACAGCGCCCACAAAGCAAAGTCGCGGGAACATTCCTATTCAGTATTCACAGACGCAATGATGGCAATGCAACCTTCATCGGCATCGCGCCCTTGCAAAAATCAACCACCTAATTAGAGCAAACACACCAGAAATATTATTTCTATTTACAGCATGCTTAGCTACATACTTAGATGCATACTTGTATCCATAAATGCTGAAACTCAGTATGACTGTGCCGCTCCAGGCAATTTTGGATATGAAAAACAACCGCTGCGTCAACCGGTAATTATTCTGAGAATGATTCCACAAAACACTAGCTGACACAAAGCTGTCTTCTTGAAAGAATAAAAGAACGCCAATATAAAGGTAGATTAGAAATTCTAAAACGTTAAACGCTGAACAAACCTTCTGAATACCTGCCATTGTAACGCCTTTCGCGTAAAAATCGTCAAAATTCTGCGAGAAATATGATATACCTGCTCTATATAAATACGAAAGAACTTTCTCGAAATTTCTAAGTTGGGTGTGCAAACGATACGAACGCGTGATATTATTTCTGTATCGATATAGAAAAAAAAATACCAGATTGCTGCTAGAAGTGAAGTAACCTGGATTTTTATTATATTTGCCACGTAAATAAATTAAAACGATAATCGAATAAAAAAAATCGAATGATTGGACGAATTCTGCGTCAACTTCATTGAGCCTACTGGTTATCTGGGACTAGCCTTTTTATGACAGAATAGGCTACCACAATAAACAAAAGACTGCAGACAGTGCAGAGTAGTTAGGCCTATAGGGCCTACATGCGTAATTATGTGCCTCTTGACATCAAAATAATATAATGCAAGGTTAAATATTCGTTTATTGAGAATGACCAACGTTCAGCAAACGGTCCGTTATTTTATTGTATATCTCCCTAAGCGCCATACAAAATATGCGTCAGGGAGACCAGCTGGTCCCATACCGATGCTTCAGGAAAAGTCCACAGTAGCTCGTTCACAACTGTATTCGAAAGTCTGCATGACTATCTAACTAGACAAATTCACTATTGAGCAAAATACTTCGGTCTATAGTGGAAGGAAGGTACCGGCAGGTATCAGTTGAGAAAAGTCGCGGGAACCACCTTATTCAGAACGTTTCGTTGAAAACGAAATCGGTGGACCGTATCAGAGGTCAGATTGGATCAGGCCAACATCTACGGCAGACAATCCGTGTTTCAGGCAGATGTGTATCGTTTTGAAATAATGATTTATCTTACAGAAACTGTTGCGCTCATTCTGTGTCCAAAGTGAGCGGTAACTTGCCCCAGGGCAAAGCCAATATAGGCTAGGCCAAAAATTGCAGAATGATGTCTAGGCTGTTACTTTAAATTTGAAGAAAGTGGCCCATTGATGCAGATGCGAGCAGGGTCTGATTGTGGGATATGGACATAAAACATGCCATGTCACATTTAGTGGCGTGATGACTCTCAGCCAATGAGGTAGATGACAATGAGTAGTGTTGGGTGAAAAGCGCGGCATTCTAAACAAGCCACGGGCAAAATCGGACGCTGTAAAAACCCTGTTTGGGCTAGTGTCATAGAGACATAGACTCGTAGCTTTGTAGGCTTTTGTAATACGATAATCAGTACATTACACTGGAAAGTGACTGAATTAAGCCACTAAACTTAACTAAACACTACATAATAAACTCAATGCAATGATATTTGACATTTTAACTCAAGTCTCACACATCACACATATAAATTGAATGAAGCATTCAAAACATGCCTAGGAGTTCCTTTAAATCCTACAAAAGTAGATTCCATTATATGCAAAAGCTTTTCTTTAAAAAAAAGACAAAAACTAATACTCAACTACTTGTATGTTATACACAATAACATAATATTGGCATTTAATAATTATTATACATTTAATGGCAATTAGACAAACCATGTTTCCAGCCACATCATAAGCTGAAAATTTGCAGATAAAGATGACTTCTGGGAGTGCTTATAATATTATGCTAAATGCTTCAATACGATTACTGGTTGATTACCATGAACCAAGCAAATTTGCTGTCACACAAGACTTATGAGAGTGTTTGCCAGCAACATAATTACGTTTGATTCAAATTAGATACCCTTTAAACCAATCGACAATCATCAAGGCCAGTTAATTGGCTCATCAATTATAACAATTTATCATGAAATACTAATTTTAAGACAATAAAACACAGTAACTATCAATGGTTAGTATGCAGACATAAAGACAAATTTCAGTGTACAAAATATATACTGAATCCAAACCAACTGTGTAATCAAGTATAAGATTACATGTTAACAATATTCATTATGGAGATTTAATTATAACAGTCAAAAATATCACAAAGTAATTTGCCAATGTGATTTACACCTTATTTTCAAATGATTAATGTCTGCACATACACACGTAGCAGCCATCTCTTGGCTGAATGCCACTCTACCACTATAGACTATAATTGGAATGGATCATATGTGGATTTTGTCCAAAAATTTGTGTACAGTCCCACTTTGAAGTGTCCTATCATTCCTATTCATATTCGGAATCCTATTCTTAGTTATGCCGCTCTTTCAGCATTTCTCTTTTTTTGTTATTGTTTTTTATAAGTGATTTGGACAATGTGTGCATGCTTGTTGTTGAAGCCTCCTGCAGCAAAAGTGGACTATTATAACAAGTACTTCGATTGTTGCTAACTACTTTACTATTGGGCCAAATTCTACACCCAGCGCAAGCTGTAAAAAGAGTGAGCACTCTTTCACAAGTCTGTAGGAACGATGCTCAGACTGCTAGCATCTGCAATGGATTGCTTGGTGTGGAGAGTGGGTGTTCAACTGTTCATGTATGTAGGTCCTGTATTACTCCTCGTCTTTGATGCTACGTGATCCAGAAACTCTGAACATTGTAATAAAAATTATCTCAAGATGGAAATTCCACTGCTTGGCTATGTGTATACCTCTGAGAGTTTGCCAGTTGAAACTCATTTAGTTATCTGAACACTGCTTACTTGCAGGGCTTAAAGTGTGGCAGGATGTCATGGACGGCGTCCGTGCACTTATTTTAAAATCTTGGAAAATTTGGCAAAATTAGTATACAGATGATAGCCAAAAGTTCAAATGCATTAGCAATTAGATAAGTTGACGCAACATACTAACTGTCACATCACATAAACTCACTCATGCGATACTATGACATAAGTTTGTACAGTCAAATACACCAATAGTCTGTCAGAAATTTACGATGTTGTGCATCCCACAATACATTAAACCAATTCTATAGCAATAATATGGAGTATCAGTAATCCTAAAAGTAACAATTTTTTAGAGTATGGGCCACGGAGTATTCTTTTGGCCTGTTGTGCAAAAAATAACCACACTGTGATATGGAACAACGAAATTTTGTCTGCTTTTTATTATTCTGAGTCGGCAAAGTGAGCAGAGAATTTATTAGTTTAAAATATATGACATATCCTTTGAGTTTTCATTGCTGTACTCTCTTTTCACTTTCATCGCTTAGAAAAGACCTTGAATGTCGAGCGTCTTTACATCAATGTCAATGTCGTAGATGCATGGTCGTGTTGGAAGGCCAGGCATCGTCGGCATCTAAGTTTGACGAAGAAACAACGACAAATTTTTGAAAGAGCAGCCGCAGTAATGCACTGCGTAGAATGCAGTACATGTAATCAATCAATGGTCGTCAACAGGGGGGGGGGGTTACATTCTAGTCATCTGACAGTTGATTTTATTCAGCGCCATTAACAATCGACATCAGATCATTTTCTGCCATAAATAAAATTGATATCAGTAGAAACCAAGAACAAAGTTGATATGGGAACTGTTTCGAGACATAATCCAATCAGCAGCTTAGTGAAGCACAAGCAAAAAGGCAATTTTAAAGTGAGTATAGTCCAGTGATGTAGTCCTAAAAAATGAAGTGGGGGAACGCTCTTTATGAAGTGGGGGGACGCTCTTTATTATAATAATATTAGTAGTAGTATTACCATTAATATTCCATTATCCCTGGAAAAAAGTGGGGGGATGGCGTCCCCCCGCCCCCCCCCCCCCCCACTACACCACTGGTATAGTCAGAAAAAGTCAATCACAAGAGAATGAAAACAGTGCAACACTTAAAAGGAAGAATAATAATTTTTTCCATTATTTCAAGTTGGTACACTGCACAATTCGTACTATTAAAGGACGATCACAGGATATTATAGGGGTTGACTTTAACTGTTTGGCAGCCATATAAGGCACCCATCATGTCCCACTGCTCACTGTAGCAATGACATATGGCATATGAAAGGCTGAGTTGACTTTGGGAGGGTAGCAGGAAATGATCCTACTTCTGAGCTGATCTGCTCTTCATAACAGAGTTTTACCCTCTCCCAAACACAAGCTAGGACTTGATTTGAAAGTGCAGAGCCAAAGGATTTGCACAAAAGCATTTCCAAAGATTGACAGTTTGAAAGACCTTTGTCTAAAACTTGCTACCTCCTTAAGCGTAATTTTGTCTTTAAGTATACGCAGATAAATATCTTTTATATACTTTAAATAATGAAGGTTGCGACACATAATAGAATGTCATTTTAAATCATACTTACAGTTCCAACAAGTGGGTAGACAAATCCAGCCCCCACACTGGCCCGGGCATCGCGAATCGGCAGAACAAAACCAGTCGGTACACCCTTCAGGTTTGGATCATGGGAAAGTGACAAGTGGGTCTTAGCCATGCAGATCGGAAGGTCATTGAAACCCTAGATACAGCAGAGAACAAATTTACAGTAAAACACATCATTGTATCAGATTTAGATGAACAATTGGCCAAGTTAAAACAAGCTAGATAGCCTACTCAAGACAAGCTGTAACTGACTCTATGTGAACTCAAGTCATCATGAATTAATACATGTAATGCAAATGCTGTTTGATGATAATCATCATTGTATACACATGTCAAAACAAGAAGACTGTAATTGCAAAAATTATGCATGCATTAAATCAATAACTGAGAAATAAACTGAAAAATTCTTGACAACTAAAAAAAAAACGATAACCGGAATAACCAGAAAAGCTGTTAACATCAGAGTGATTGCTAAAATATAATGCAGAGCTTCCATAAATATGATAATAATAATAATTTCCTTTATTGAACAATCAAACCGGTTGACAGACCAACCGCAATCAGTTACAGTGTACTGTTAAGCAATTGAAGCAATTCACAAGAATACAATTCACAAATCTTATCTACAAACAGAGTAAAAAAAACATGAACATTTGAGTCTGACAGTAACCACAAGACTTCACTAAAGTTCTGTTACAGAACCAAAATATCTCAAACCTGCTTTTCGAATTCAGCGTGCTATCCGAATAACTACCTGTCGCTTGAAGAGTTCGATTCGTTTCTGCGCATCTGGCAACAGTTCGATGTCATCAGCGCCGTAGATTGTTTTCGCAATTATTCGAATCTTCTCTTCCAGCGGCAACTTCAATCAAAAACAAATTTAAACTTTATAAAAAGCTAAAAGCCAATTTACAAACAAAACAAGCATTTGTTCGAGGACGGCACTCTTTCTCAGAATGCTTTGTGCCTGAAAATATGCATAATTTTTATCAAGATCTAGTGATGCATTATTAAGTACAGTGCAGACTTGTTAACACAAAGTTGTTAGGAGACATGCCTTGTTATACAGTTGATAAAACAGGCTTGAGTGCAGTTCATGTATGGTGCATTAACCAGTGCGGTGCGTTAGCAGAATGCTGTGTAAATCAAAAACGAGTTCACACTGCAGCATATACTTGACATGGTTTATTGAAGGCACTCCATGCACCTCCAGACAGATGTTACAAGACCTTTTTGGTAAAATTTTTATCAACCTTCCATGTGCATCTTGAAGCCACTAAGAAGCCATACTGGTATACGTACAAACGTCCTACATATTTAATGTGTTAGAGCCACAAAATACGTTGAGAGCTCAATTCTACACATGACGAATGCATTCTTATGTACTTGACAGTTTTCCTGGAAGAGGTACCAGCCACATGTATTATAATAAAACATACATCTTCTGGCAACCAAATTTTCTCGTACTTTGGAATGCAAATTAAAATAACACAGGAACTGCTATGATCATAACAGATCATAGCATGAAGATAACAGAGGAACTGCTATGATCATAACAGATGCTTAAGGTACAACAGGATGTTGACTGAGTCTAGAAGAATACCTGAAGGTCATAGAGGAACTTGAAGTTGCTCGGCTGGTTCGTTGCTTTCTCAACGGCCTCAGCGAGATCCGAAGCACCCTCTCCTCCCAACGCCCAGTGGTTACAGATGACTGCATCAAATGCACCAGCCTCCTTTGCCAGCCTCTGCACCAATTCCAACTCATTCTTTGTATCAGACCTTAACACAACATCAAAACAGCATATGTAAGCTCCCGCTGACCTCTAGACAACAGCTACCAAACAATAATCAATCCACAGCTTACAGCTTACTTGTCACAGCACAACAAGTCCAACATAATGTAATCTGATCGAGCAACTTCTATAGTAGAGGTTCTTGACCTTTTTCCATGGATGAAACAAAAAATCTTACAACAAAATTGGAAACACACTGGTTAAGAACCTCTGTTCTATAGCACCATTACCATAATACCAAACTGAAGTCAAAATCAAGCACTATATTCAATTGCTGACACTAGATTCAATTAAAAAAAGCCATAGAAATCAGAAGTTAGGCTACAGTGGTTAAACAATATTGGTATTATACAAACAAGTGTCACATGCTGAATAATTACACTACACAAATACACTAAAATGAGGAAAGTGAGAGTCTAAAGTTCTGATGCAAAGTAGATCTGCTGGCAATAAACCAACCATCACTCAATTTTCATTTGAAAATGTTAAGCATAATCCAAATTCAGTCAAAAGAAATACAATGCACAAAGTAGGAAAGTTTAAAAAATCAACAACACCAGCTTAGAATTCGAAATCTTACTCAAATTGATTGAGAGCAACCACAACAGGGACGCCAAACTGAAGTGCATTTTCAATCTGCTTCTTCAGATTACAAATTCCCTTTTCGACAAGATCAAGATTCTAATACACACAAGCAAAAAACAAATAATGATTCTTCGTAAAATAAGAGCTTCTCTTACTGTACAAAAAACGAGATAATGTATTCAAACATCAACACATGAATAAGCAACTGAAGAACTGCAGCTAGGAACATATATCCAACTGACAGCATAAGTACTAGTATACACATCCAAAGCATAGTACCGAACTCACACTGACTCATTGCACTGAAAGAAGAGTGTACTTCACTACGATGCAAATAAGTTTACTGGAAACAAAGCACATTGACCAGCAACTGAATAACTGTAACTTGTAACAGAATTCTGTTGGTCCTTTGCTGTGGAATGATCTTCCCATCATAACTCGTGCTCAGACCTGCTTCTGCACATTCTCTGAAGAATTCTTTTCAAGGGTTCTTTGCCCTGGAAGCGCCTCTGAATAGATTGTACTTTCATAGATGCTAATTAAGTTCACAAATGGAATAGAATTCCAACCGATAAAGAACAACATCAAAGGAACCAAAGAAACTCAGAATATTAATCATTCTCTGTGTCGGCAAGTGAACAGGCAAGCAAGTGTCTGTATATGGAAAGCAAGCCGGGTTTTACATAGCTTTGAAATGTCATCCATTTACTCTGTAACTTTCAAAGAGAAACTCTAAAGAGACAACCCTTACTGTGTTTTACCTCTTGTATATACTCAGGTGGTAGTGGGACACCAGCGGTGACAGTGGGACCACCACCATGCATCTTCAGCGCTCGCACAGTTGCCACGAGGACAACTGCATTTGGCACCAAGCCAGAATAGCGGCACTTAATGTTGAAGAACTTCTCCATTCCAATATCAGCACCAAAACCTGCCTCAGTAACTATAGAAGAACACAAATGAGAAGAACACACATAAAGATTTACATGCTACTACAAATGTATCCATGTAAAAATGTCCAAGCAAGAAAACTTAGGCACATTTATTTAGAAGAAGAGCAATGCTCTAAGCTAGTTTGAAAGACAGCCACGGTTTAAGCATTCGGGACTTCAAATTTCCTAGTCTTGGCACACGAGACTAACAGTGTACAATCAGTCTACTACAAATGTATCCATATAAAAATGTCGAAGCAAAAAAACTTACGGTACATACATTTATTTACAAGTTACTTTAAAAGACAACCAGGATAAGCATTCGTGACTTCAATTTCCTAGCCTTGATATATGAGTGCAGATGAAAAATCATATAATCAAAAGTCTGATTTCCCACCAACAGTGTACACTGTAGTAATACTAAGTTCACTAGTCGGCCAAGGTAAATCAGATATCTCAGACCTCCAGTGCAATTGATTAAAAAAGGACAGACTTTTAAAAAAACCAATGCATTTTAAAATGCTTTTCTTACCAACATAACCTTTTTCTCCAACCAGTTTCAGGGCAATCTTATCTGCAAGAATAGACGAGTTGCCATGTGCAATGTTGGCAAATGGACCAGCATGAACAAACACAGGAGTACCCTGAAGCAAAACAATCGGACAATATACTGAAAATGCAGACAGAGTCTAGCACATTCACAACAAGAATTGCTGGATGACAAGTTTAGAGTTCATGCAGAATTGAGGATGAGGAATGATGCAGAAGGGAACAATGACCGGTAACTAAACTGTCCGAAATGCGGTAAACTCACGATGACAAAAAAAAATACATCAGCAAAAGAAACAATCCAAACTTGCAAGAATTTTTGGCAAATCTGCTTATATACAAATAATGCACCAAACTGGTAGAGACAGCAGTCAACTTACAGTATAGCTTCTAACATGCAACGGAATTACAACATACAATGCACAGTAAACATTGTTTCATCAATTGGTTGTATGATTATGAAAATATTTAGTGAATTGTAATGTAATTATTGTGAATTGTAACAAACCTCAAGCGTCTGCATGAGGTTAGGCCTGATAGCGTCTTTCATGAGGACAGCCAATGCGCCACTGATGCCAAGATCGTCAGCCGTGACTGGTACCCCGCTTCTGCTGGAAGCGACAACCATCTTCCCAAGTCGCTCTCTCATATCCGCCATGCTGCTTGTTAAGGCAAGGACAGCCATGATCTCGCTAGCAACCGTTATGTCAAAGTTACACTATAACAAAAGATATAAAATAAATAAATAGTAGTAACTGATTATCCAGATGATTATATTCCATCAATATTGCTAAATAGCTGCATATTAATGTTAGACTCCACAGGCCTGATAAAAGGCTTGTCAGAAAGGTGTATGAAAGGACGGCATACCGCCCTGACCGTCTACCATCTCTATATCATGCGACCGGTATACCAACCATGGCTGTTCTGATGTTCCAGCAGAGCATATCTTTGATGCTGCAGAGATTTTCGGATTTCTTAAGCGCATACTGGTAGTTATGACTAACTTTCAACATCACAATGCACAAGCAAGATAGTAACCAAAAACCTCAAACCAATCAAATGGGGTAATAAAGACAGTTCCACTTTTCTGAAATCACAACTGGCTATAAGTGCAGAAGTAGGCAATGGAAGTTTAAGCAAGACGTCACAGGGATAGCTCGGTCTTTGGTGGCTGGATTATGCAAAAAATGTTTAACCCTTTGATGCCGAGAGTGTAGTAAAATGTATGGGAAATCCTATACCCTCCGGCATTAAAGGGTTAAAGGCAATATTATTTACAGATTACTTTTGCTCATCCATATATTTAATGGAAGTAAACATTTCTTGGCATAGAAAACCAGGTAAAAACTGTCTACTGGTGTAAATCTTGCATTTCTTTACCCTTTAACGACCAGCTGCACATTTTTCCCATACATTTTAGTACATGCTGGTCGTTAAAGGGCTAACCATCTGCTTTGAAGAAAACTATTTGAAGAATATCATTTTGCAGATAGATCAGTGAAGTGCAAAAATCTTTCAAAGACTGAATACATTTAAAAAATTAAAAAATAAGCAGAGTAAAATAATATTCATATTACCTGTCTTTCGTAGCCCTTTTCAGTTGGAGACTGGCCAATGGTTATCTTACGTAAAAATCTGTCATTTGTGTCAAGAACTATAATGACAAAAGCAAATCAAGAGAAAATGTCCACAAAATCCAAAAACATTTTAAGAAATAAAGAGTAAAGACATGCATACAAGCAAATTCTTGTCAATCTACTCAACGAAAATTGGCATCGTGCATTCTGGTCATAACCTAACTGCACTCACGTTTCTTTGACGAAACTAAGATAGTCAATATGACGTAATCTGTCGATGTTGAGTACGGTGCTAAGCTAATCCTTGAGAAGGCATCGAAAAAGATGATTTGCGGTGAAGTGTAGTCTGGTTAACCCATTCCCGCCGGAATTGTTCCGATACCTATTGGGTTTATCGGGTCACCCAATCCGGCGGGAAAGAGTTAAAGACTTGGAAGCAATTGGGGAACTGTATCGAATGATGCTAGATTGGTTTAAGTGATTATTTAAGGTGTTAAAGCCATGCAACTATGTTGATAAAAAAAATCACAACTACACAGATGGAGCCGATTCTTCATGCCTCTAGTCAGTACAAGAGAACAGTGAATTCAACGGAAGATGCTAGCAACAACAGAACAAGAAATTCAAAATATAGGGCTTGCCAGAACTGCTAAGACAATAGCAAACAAGGACAATGTGAAAATAACAAGTTCTACAAAAAGGAATCAACTAGTGTGAGGTAGAGTGGCACATAGTATCTTTCATCTATAAGATTAATGATATGCTGGCATACATAGTTAGTGAACTTCATAATTGATACAATGCATGCATAACTGTATTATTTACTGAATGCATGTTAACCATTTGATTGACAATTGAACTGCAATAAACCATTTTAAAATTAAATGGTGACTAATGTAAGCATAGCCTATTTCTGTATGTCGTGATTCATGGAATTTACAAGTGGCAGAGCAGGATCCAGTCCCATACCTACAGGTACGTCGCATCATCCATGATTTAAACTCCAGATGGCATTTAAGTTTCAATCTATAACAAGAGAGAAGTAGGAAACAGACATAAGAAAAGTTCCATTCTTTTCTCAATGCTATCACCTAGTTTACCATGACATTGTGGGGGTTTCTACTCACTTTTGAAAGTGGAAAGCAAATTCAACAAAACATTTCAAATAGCCTATAACACTCTGAGAGCCTACCTCTCTGCCAGGTAATTGTATCAGGATCGATGTCAAGTCTAACAAATCTTGTGACTTCTTCATCTGTCAATTCATCCGGATTTGTCTTCGTTATTCCCAATTTCTACGAAAAAGCATTCAATCAACAAAAAGTGTACTTCAGACTTTCCCGAGGTTCAAGATTCCTGTGGTTATCATTTCGCACTAGTTAGTAAACAGTCTCGTCCACATCCACTAAAGTAGAATTGTTAATTGAAAATGGCCATAAAACTTGACAATTCAGACAAAGATGCTTAAGTCAATTAATGTTAGTCAGAGAAAAAATCAAACATAACTAAAATGGATGAAATCTGTCAACACTACGTGTGATGAGACAAAATGGACGACATTTGACCCAGTAAGACAAAGTCAAAAGGATGATGAATAAAACTTCATAATCACAAAGCATCTGCAGCAAAACATACTTCAATGTGTTACCCAAAGTTGGTTGCATAAGGTGCCAACACTGAACCCATTACCTGAAGCCTGGTCAGCTGGATCTTGGCGAATTCTCGATGTCCTTTCTTGGCAGGCACAAGACGACCATAGAGTGCTTTATCTGTTTGCGTGGCCTCGTGAAAGCGTCGGGCATCGATCTGAGCGGCCAAGAGATTGTTGGCAGCTGTTATGGCGTGGATGTCACCAGTCAGATGGAGATTGAACTCGTCCATAGGAATTACTTGAGCATATCCTCCTCCAGCAGCGCCACCTGGTAAACAAAATAATTAACCATTCTTTAGCCATGCAACATGTCATGATACTGATATTTTATTTTAACTAGGTGCTCTTTGTCTTAACTCTTCTGTTTTACAGTGCTGCAAGTTGTCTGATCAATAAAAAAACGCAGCAACACCTGAAGTATATTCAGTATATTCACCTTTAATTCCAAAAGTGGGTCCCTGCGACGGTTGACGAACACAAGCGAACGTGTTTCTCTTCAGCTCAGAGCTGAGTGCTTGAGCGAGACCAATAGTTGTCGTGCTTTTACCCTCTCCAAGGGGTGTCGGAGTAATACTGGAGTTTAAATACACAAGTACAGTTTTTAAATTGATCCATCCATACAAATATGGCAACAGGAAAAATAATTTAACTGTAGAATGTAGATTATGTATTTAGACCTCTTAATTCAATCAACATTATTTTGTACACATTAATTCTGTACTATCTGGTCATATACAACGATAAAGAATTTATCAATTGGCATCATGTCAGCAATCAATCCACTGTCCTAGATCAGGAATTATATCACCATAAATAACTGTCTACTTTAAGTTCTGCAATTGATGCAAACTCAGAAAAGTTGCGAACAAGTAAAATGTGTGTTGGAAGGCAAGGGCTCAAGCATATTGGTTACAATGCCACACAACTTTAACATGACTATACATCATTGACACATCAGTAAACAAAGATTTTGCAAATGTGCATAAAAGTTTGATTCACAGGCTGATTATTGATTATATGAATAGGTTTGCAAAGGTGAAAGAAATCGAGTTCCAATTCCACCAATTGAATTTATATACGATCATCTGAGGCCAGTAACTTCTACAATGCTTACTTAGCCATGTCACAAAACGTGTATGTCAACCGCACCTCTGCCACTTGTGTCAGATTTGTACAAATAGACAATAACTTACAGTTTACAGTGCCACAAACTTACTGTATGCATTCAAATGCACTAGGTTTTATTACTGAAATCAAAAGTAGTGCAGTTGAATGCTATTTAACTCCTCCAATCCTACCCGCATCAACCCGAGAAATGCGCCTTGGTCATCTGTTTGCCTTCATAATTAGGACACTACGATTGGCTTGTAAGAAAGCCCAGAAATATTCCATGGAGCAAGACATAAGCATTATTATGGCAGACATAATTTTCAGAAACAATGTGACACAATTTTCAGAAACAATGTGGCTACAACTACTTGCAAACCATTTTACAGGATTGTTGAATCATGTTACTGGGAAGGAATCTTCTCCTCTAAGATCTCTTTGAACAGATGCAAATATAGAAAACATTCATGATTAGAAATACAATTCCATTACTAAATGAAACACTAGGGATTAAAATCAAGATCATACCCAGTAACCACGATGTATTTGCCATTTGGTCTGTTTTCCAGACGGTCCAAGACTTGCAGTGAAACCTTAGCCTTCTTTTTGCCGTATGGGTCAACTTCCTCAGCAAGAAGTCCAACTTCAGAAGCCATATCCAAGATGTCCTTCGGTGTCTGTGCCTTTGCAATGTCTATGTCACTGGATAACCCAAGAAGAAAAAATTAATCTAAGAGCAAACAACTAATGCAAAGAGAAATCGCATTTAAATGTTTACTGGGAAAGCCAACAGCTTGTCACAAAGCAGTTAAATAATTAATGATTTAATTAATAATATCATTACCTAGTGTAACTGAAAGCTCTTTAAGTTATGTTGGAAGTTTAACTAATTATACTAACTTGTACTTATCTTCATAAATGAACAATCTTACAAACCTAGGAACAGGCGTCAGTCGCTTCAGTGGAAGATAACATATGCTCCAGCCAGCATTCTGCAATGAAAAAAATAAAATATATCACGAATTTAAGTCACACATTTTAAGCCTAAAGTTCAATATGAACAGACACTTTGGTATCTTTTGCAGTAGTTCTCAAAGTCTAACTCACCAGATTATGTTTGGACATAGATTGCAGATATAGTAATTGAGGTATCTGCATTTAAACAACCATTGAAATGCAAAAATAAATGTGCGACAGACTTGAGAGAAGAAATTAGATGAAAACAAAGACAGATACAATAAAGTGTAACATAAAATTCACATGAACACCGTTAATACTTAAATATGCATAAACTTCTTCAACAGATGAAAATTACAGGACATGAATAAATTTAAAAAGAACAGAACCTGCAGTTCCAGATCTTTTTTCGCACTCCTAAGAGTGTTACTCAGTAGCATTGCAACTGTCATTGGACCAACTCCACCAGGAACAGGAGTGATCCAGGAAGCCACAGCACGTGCCTTCTCAAACTCCACATCACCGATCAAGCGATGACCAGACTTCTTAGTACTGTCTAGAGACATAAAAACATATGTCAATCAGGTTTAGTCAGAAGCGCAAAAATTAAAGACAAGGCAGTTTGTGATTAAATTGGAAAATAAGGTAACAAAGATGCAGCAACAAAAAGTTAGGTCACATAAAATCAACAAATGATGATCTCATAAATTCAGGGTCACGTCAAGGCTAGTGATCACCTTCCCATAGCCCTCGTCTGACAACCCACCAGTCCAACACACATATTTATAACTGCAAGCCACTACAACTGCAGCACCCACCTTAAATCCGGCCAGAATAAACTGAATTCTAATAAGTCAAGAGTAATGATGCCAATTATGACGACTACAGCACAAGGACTAATATAACTGATGCTGTGAATGTGCCGTCGATAAAACCACACCTGGCACAGAGTTAATGCCGCAGTCAATGATGACAGCTCCTGGCTTCACCCAATTACCCTTCACAAACTCTGGTTGCCCAATTGCCACCACTAGGATGTCACCCTCTCGAACCTAAACACAAACACCATCACACAAGTCAACTAACACCATAAAATAATACCATTTTAATCAAATTATTCTCCATACCAAAGCTTAGAAAGTTAAAATATCTAAAGACCATACTAATAGAATAAAAGTGTCATCTAACCCTGTGTGTTAAGGATGTTTAGTGTGACTCAGCATGTCCAATACCAAAAGCCTGTTCTAAACAGATATAAACAACTATTTAAATATTGATATTCCAAGATGTACCTTCATTGAATCTCAAATCTATAGTTTCAAAACTTATATAGGGCAAAATACTGATCAATTGAGGTACAACACTTCCTCTTAATGTCTTCAGCACAAGCCAGAAAGGTTTCTTATGGAATTCTCAGTACACAAATATACCAACCTTGAAAAAATGCAATAAACATTTTCTACCAAGTCACATATCATCCAGCTCTTAACAATTTCTTACAAAAGTCCTTAATTTTACATGAATTTCCCATTACATTATATACATAAATGGATCAAATAAAAGGTTTCATTTTCTAACTGATTAGGTCTATCAAAATTGGATTTCAAAAACTAGAAAAGACTCACAACATCAGGGAGGTTAACTGTCCGTGAATGGCAGACAGTAATTGTAGCATGGTTCCACATCAGAAGGCTGGCCATAGGAGCACCAACAATCTTACTTCTACCAACTATAACTGCTCTTTTCCCCTTGATTTCTATTCCTGCAAAAGGCAACAATATTTCCAATCTACTTTCAGGTTTGGATATAATTCAAGGTTATGCAGGGCATGGCAAACTCAGAAATATCTGTCATGACAAGGTACAGCAATGAAAAATAAGTCTGGAAATATATAATTTTAGTCAATCAAGAACCAAAATCAACCAACTGCGCTTCTGAAAAGCACAGCCAGGAGGACAACATAAATCTCAGAAGCAAATTCCTCAAATATACACACAGAAGCATGTCATGAAAACAGAAAAACTCCCCCCAAAAGAATTAAATCTATTAATATAATGGAAAAAATTTCTTAATATCTGAAAATTAATCGACCAAACCTGAGCGTTTGATCAGCTCCAGGCAACCCTGCGGAGTGCATGGAACGACACAATCATCCAGCTCACCATGAGCAAGCTTGCCAGCGTTCAACGCATGCAACCTAGAGATACAAAGAGTCACAAATTTTAAAAAAGAAGATGTTTATATTCATAACTACATAAACATTTCTAAATAAAAACTTGCTCAACAATTATCAGAAATTTTATTTTTTTAATTATATTAATTAAATTTCCTATTAAATGCAAGCTTATATTTTTACTAAGCCTAAATTTCATGAACTTATTTCTGGATTCTCACCTATTGGGTCTCAACATAAAGTTTTCAAGTCAAAATTTATGCATCAAGCGAAAATAATTATGAACTAAATGTACTAAAATAAATGTATGAAATGATAATCTAAATCAGTTTCTTTGTGCAAATACATATTTCCAATATTAATATTATTATTATTAAATAAATTTTTAACGCGTGCAAGGTCACACAAAATGTGAATCTGAGGCGTGGAAGATTTTCTAATTAGTTAATAGTTAAGGAATTTTCTATTAATTATTATTATTTTTTTATATAAACTGCTAAGATATTATTTCTGTTTGTATATTCAAACAATTGGAGCAATTTGTGAACACAAATCTTAAACGCCACAACATCTACGGTTACAGAATCTTGAAGTCATCTTTCAGTCTACTTAAATGGTTCTCTATGTTTGCCCAACTTCAAACCCTGTAACAAAGGCATCAATTTATATCAAATCAGTTGCATTGTATAAAAATATAAAGACAAAACGTGTTGTTTATAGGTATATAGAAAATTGAAAATGAATAAAAACTCACCCATCAACATCCTTAGATGGCAAGATGACGTTCAGGACTTTATCTGTGTTGATAGGCTGAACTGTGTCTAACGGAAGCTGATTAAAAACAATCATGCAGGTTTATCATTATGCATAATCCTGCTACCCCCTCCACTCATTAATTTGTGTCTCAAACAAACATTCATAAATATAAATTTCTCCTTTTGCCATTTCTCCATTTGCAATACAGGACATGTGGCGTTGATTTCTCACAGTGCCCAATAAGTGGCTCTAAATAGCAAGTGTTGTATAAACTTTTGTCTGATTTGGTGCAATTTAAACAGCTGCAATGCTGCATAGACTCATTGGACTGCACTTACTGTCAAACTCCATGTTACCAAACTTCCTATTTACAGTTTCGAAGACGAAATTAAAAACTTACCTATTTAAGTCACCTGTCAAAGACGAGTTACCACTAAAACTTTGGCGGTGGATTTATCTAAATGTTAACTTGCAGAACAATAATTGACTTACACTTCAGACATCATGTACATCAAATCCAATCAAAATCTAGCAAACTACCATAATGTTCAACAAATCTCTTTAGAGTTAATTAAGAAACAAGTTACCTGAATGATCATTCCATGAATGCTTGAATCTTCATTCAGCTTCTTAATTGCATTAGTTAGCTAAAATGACAAATTTGACAATGTATACATTCTTAATCAACTCCATGAGTAATTACTAGCACATGTGTATCTGAAGACAGGTAAATTAACTTAAGTGCTGTTGATACAGATTTGTAACTTATTACGTATAACTTATTCTCAACAAGTTTTACAATCTAAACTTCAACAACATCACTTAAAACAGTTAGACTTGGTTGGATTGTGTTGTCCATCAATAGATTTCTATTTTATTTAGATACATATTCTCGATAATGAAAAACTGAAGAATAGATCATCATAATTATTCATCATCATTTGGCACCACAAATATTCACAAGCAAATCTGTAAAATAAGAATATCGGAGCCAAAATTAAGTTTCGTATCACAATGATAACACAAAATGGCATCAATTGATATTTGTAAATATTGGAAGCTCTTGTCACAGAACAGAAATCATATTCCTGTGAATAGTCTGTCTGCAATCTTAAGAAACATTTATAAGAAGCAATAAATACCTCAATGACAGACACAAACGTTCTATTGAATTACAATGAATGTCTGTGAAGATACTGGCACAGTGCCATGTAAACGTCATGCTTAATTCATTGCCTGAATTTCACCAATTTGGTCTCACCTCTTGTTCCGTGATTGTGTTTGGGAGACGAATGTTGGTCGCACGAATCCCGATTTCTTCAGCAGCTCTGACCTTAGCTCGAATGTAAACATTGGAATCCTCTCTGTTGCCAACCTGTAGCAGTCATCATTTTCAAGTAAAGCAGCGCTGTAATTTCACAAATCGTTAATAAGCATAACTATAAATTTTACGCAAATTCTATTCTACGAAATATATAATGTAAAAACCCTCTACCTGTAAGGTAATGCAATCAATTGGATGGAGGGTCACATCACTATTATTCTGCAAATTCAACAGCTGAAGAAATAATTTCATCATTATAAGATCAATAGATGTTTGCCTGTACTAACAGAGGCAATAATTACCATTCAGACTAATTAGAACACTGCATCTAATTTTTTGGCAGTGTGCCTTTCAAATTAGGCGTAAAAAAAAGTGTTGTGTTTCCGGTAACCCGACCGACCCATTTTTACGGCCGCGACCCAAAAAATTTTACAAAAAATTTTTAAAAAAATTTTTTTTTCCCCAAAAAAATTTTTTTCCCCAAAAAAATTAAAAAAATTTTCAAAAAAATATTTTTTTACATTTGTATTGACATAACATAAGAGACGTCAACAAAATGAAATTAATAGGACTGTTTCTAGAGCAGTTTTAGGTGCAGACAGTCGGGAAATAGGCAGTTTATACTTGCTTAGAACACGTACTTTGTTTCAGCGTGCAAAAAAGACTAGTGGGGTATACTTTTTCGGATAGTCACTGCATAAAAATATTTTACAAAATAAAAATATTTTCCGACCTACCTACCCAATTTTTTTTAGCTCTGTTACCGGAAACACAACACTTTTTTTTTAGGCCTGTAACATTTTCAGCTGCCTCAACGTATTTACAAAGTGGCACTAAGTCAAATAAAGCTGCATAAATTAGCAAATTATTGATTCTTCAAGAGTATGTCACTATGTCAATTAAGTCATCATAGTCTTCATAACTTAAAGTCATCGACTTGCAGTTCTAAACTTTCAAGTAATAATTTTGGAAGCCTGCCTCCCCATTAGATACTTGTCTGCTAACTTCATTGAGACATTAACTTGTGCTCAAATGATTTGGAGATTCTCCTATATGGTACTATATACCCGGTAATTAATTAATTAATTATAAGGACTGCAGCAGAGAGGAATTAGAACACACCCTGGGCTCTCAGCTATATCAGTGCAATTGTTATAGGTGACAAAATAAATGGGGGGAAAGTAAAATTGTCCTCTTTCTCTATAATGTTAATAATATAATGAACAACAAATGGCTAATATGTTTCATATTTCTTTGTGGTATTTCAATATCTCACCTGCAGACAAGAAATCTGATCCTGAAATCAAGGCCCATCTAGTCCTCTTACCAGCTCAATCCAGTTCTAACTGACATTTGAAAAACATGCTTGATGTGGCTGGTAAAACATTTACATATTAAATGGTTTCTGGAATCACAACAGCCCACATTTACATTTTAGTGGCTGTCAATCAAGTCAAGGTAAACATTTTACCTGAACAATTGCAAGACCAGGAGAGAAGCCAGGGAACTTTTCCCTGATTTGCGCAATCTCAATCTGAAGCCGCTTGTGTACCACCCTAAAAGAGAAATAAATCTTAAAAACTGCAGTATGCAGACGCACAAATGTAATCAAAAATTAGCACTACAACCAATAATAAAATGCAATGAATTTAACTCAAAGTTGCCACACTTCTGAAAACTCATAAATCGAAACCCCTAATTCAGCTAATGAAACTGCCATACCTAGAAAGGCTACATCAAACATCATGATACATACGTATAATCGTACTACATAAATATACATATAGTATTAATCACATAAATGCCTGTTGGATGGGGCCCCTAAATAGGGTCCTGCGCACTGCTGCCCGCCTCATAGGCCGCATTCCCAAGTTTGGCCGAGTCTCCGAGTACATGCGGGATGTACTCCACTGGCTCCCTCACCCACAGCGCATTACATACAGAATTTCCGTCTTGGTCCGGCGCTGCTTTGAGGGTTTGGCTCCTTTATACTTGCAGGAGCTCTGTTGCTCGACCACGCTTGTTCAACGCCGCTGCTCTCTCCGCTCAGCTGCACAAGCGGAACTTATTGTTCCACGCTCACGGACTGCAATCAGGCAGCGCCATGCTTTCTCCGTGGCTAGCCCTGCGACCTGGAATGAGCTCCCTGTTATCCTTCGTCAAATACCTATTAGCCTTTCTACTTCTACTTCATTTCCGTCTCTTCTCAAGACTGTCTTATTTGACCGGGGTTGGACTGGGAGCGCTCCTGAGTAGTAACCTTGAAGGAGTGCTATATCAAATTCTCAGTAAATAAAAATAAATAAATCTATATAAATAAAAATGAAACTTTCCAATAGTTCGTAATATTTTTTCGCCGAAAGTTACGCACCGATTGTTTTGAAAATTTACCAAAACCTTCCATTCCAATAGCACCGTGTCTTAAGATTTTTTTCTTGAAAAAAAACCGCAATATTTTTCACAAAAAGTGAACTTTGCAATCCGTTCGACCGCCATTTGCAAATTCAACAAAGCCACAGGGTTGCCACATTTCAGAAACACTTTGTCCCGGAATGACGTTGTAAAGTCCCCCAAAAGTCGCGAGATTTACGAAACACGAAAATCACGTTGAAAAGTCGAGAATGACCAACTTTGTCGCTGTGGGGAAGGAACGTTGTGAGGGAGGAAAGAAGGAAGAGGGAGCGAGACGAAGAGGGAAGGGAGGGGGAGTGGGAGGGGATGGTTGGACGCTCTTTTCAGCCACAGCAACGCAAGGTAGGGTACAGCTAGTAATAAATAAATGCATATATGTAGGCTTATAGGCATGAACAGAGATTGTCTGGAAAAAATACTACATATATGTGTCTATGAGGACGGCATACGGTAGCTCTTTAATAATTTTGCATTAATTAGCTTACTAAGTATTAAATCTGACACTAGTTTTGCCATCTGTACATCCAAAACTTGATAGCCACATCAAAACTGTAATATAGTAAGTAAGTAAGTATATTCTTTAATGTACCAGCTGCAAAATGCACTCTGGTTTACAAGCGCACAAAAACACGACACATAAAAACAAATACAAGACAAAACTGGCAGCCATTAACGGCGCCCACTCATAAGCTCAAGCCTAATGATGGGAAAGTCACAAGGACAGAGTCATCCATTGGCAAAACTCCGCTCGAGAAGCACAAGTCACCACCGTCGAACTCCTACGCGTTGGCTACACGGAGAGTCCAGTTGATAGTTTCTCGTGCCGATGATGGTAGTTCAACAGCATTTTCAGTGTCTACAGAGCCGAAAAGCATAAGTGCGAAGAGCAGCGACGAGTAGCACAACACTTGAAACGTGGCACTACAACGGCACGGTCTTCGGTTGTTGGTAATAAGTTCCTTTCTTTTCCCATTCATGTGTGCAATCGTTCGGTTATCAATAATGACGAACCAATAATGACGAACCTGGAACCCCTTGATGTTGAGCGCAATAGACCAGTCCAGAGGCGAAGACGCATGGCGAAAGTTCAACGTAAAAATAAATTTATAATTAATCAAGATATCATCCAAACACTTACGACACAGAAGAAGAAAGTCAGAAACTCGACACTCGACATCAGTAAACATAAAAAAATCCGAACAAAAGGTGCAGACAGTCGGGAAATAGCCAGTTTATACTTGCTTAGAACACGTACTTTGTTGCAGCGTGTACCTTTGTGCAAAAAAAGTTGTGGAGTATAATTTTTCGGATAATCACTGTATAAATATATTTTACCAAAATAAAAATATTTTCCGACCTACTTACCCAATTTTGTTTAGCTCTATTACCGGAAACACAACATTTTTTAGGCCTTATGCATGGCTGGTATAAAAATTTAGACAACAGTCTATGTCTAACCAACTTCCTCTGCCATTTCATATTAATCATCTCACCATTCTAAATATAACTTGACAGGACTTCCCAGTTTTCGCCTCAGTTTTTAATATGACTCATATTTAGTTCACTGTCCTTTTCTCACAGGCAACTGCCTGCTCTGTCTGTGCCTAGGGCAGGATCTGTCAATACAGTTCATGCATGGTTGGTAGTCCATCACAATTCAACAAATGGCTCCCGCTCGACCATCTCAGATTTCAATGAAAATTTTACAGAATGTTTACTATATTATTAGAGGAAACTATGCCAAATTTCAGATCAATATAGGTCTTAAGTAGTTTTAAAGAAATTACATTTTAAAGACGTCTGGGGTAACCTCGTTTTTGATGTTTTGGAACTCACGTCTAAATTTATATAGTGATGTTCAGAAGCTCATCACTTCATCAGTATAACAGATAATTTTAAGAAATCTTCAGGATATTTATTGCTTACATGACATGCACATTAATCTTCTCAGCATTCAAAATATAACTTGCCAGTCCCACTTACTGCCTAAGTTGTTTATTTCACTCATATCCAGCTCACTGTTCTTTTCTGCTTCAACATATTTTCTAATGACTCACTTACCACTAACTACCTGCACTTCGCTGTAAAAAGCTTAACTCACTTACAAAATCATTTGACCCATAATCTCATCACCATCAATTAGGAAAACAATGATCTGCAGCAGATCATATATTCAACCATTGTTATCTCTCTTGAAAATGAAATGGTCTCCAGACAGCGTTCTTGTTCGCTGCTTCAGCTTCGAGCAAACAATATATCTCCTGCCAGAATTCTACCTCTGATGTTTGTGATGGTAACTGAATTAGACATAGTTCCAGGGCTTAAAGTGTGCCAGGACGGTCATGGACGGCGTCCAGGCACTTATTTTCGAGGCTGGACGCCGTCCTGCCACTTATTTGGCCAGAACTGCCTGGTTGGTCGTCCATGACTGCATGGACGGCGTCCATGCAGTTACGGACGACCAGCCATGACTGCCTAAAAATGGCTCCATTTGAGGTCGACACAGCCAAAAATGCGCTGGTCGCTGGGGCTTCGCCCCAGACCCCGCTGCGGGAGCTTACGGTCAAGACAAAAACCTTTCTCTTTTACAATAACATTTTGATTTTTTATTGTTATCCTGGTAGCTTGCGACACTGAAAAAAACACTTATTTTGAAGTTTTCGCGACTTTATCGTTCACAAATAGCTGGCAAAAAAGAGCCTAAAAATGGCTCCATTTGAGGTTGACACAGCCAAAAATGTGCTGGTCGCTGGGGCTCCGCCCCAGACCTCGCTGCGGGAGCTTACGGTCAAGACAAAAACCTTTTTCTTTTACAATAACATTTTGATTTTTATTGTTATCCTTGTAGCTTGCGACACTGAAAAAAACACTTATTTTTGAAGTTTTCGCGACTTTATCGTTCACAAATAGCTGGCAAAAAAGAGCCTTAAAATGGCTCCATTTGAGGTCGACACAGCCAAAAATGTGCTGGTCGCTGGGGCTCCGCCCCAGACCCCCGCTGGGGGAGCTTACGACGCTCCCCCAGACCCCCTAGTCGGGACGGGCTTCGTGCCTTCGGCGCCGCCACTGACGACCAATTACAATACAGCGTCCAGGCACTTCTTTTTTTACACTTTAAGCACTGCATAGTTCAGCAACTACATTTTTTACTGTGTTGGACAAGTGACAGAGGGCCAACAGCCTCTACTTCTAAGTGCAACATTCATTCTCAGTGTCTTCATAGTCTAAAAAGATGTCTTACAGACTATAATTACAGACTCTTTGGATACCTAAAGATCATAAATCTGTAAGAGTTAACTGAAAAGACAGTTGGAAAATGTAGAAAAAGGTGCAGCTTGAAGTGCACTTAGAAATACAGGCAACAGAGTGAAAAACAATTTTTGGTCACTTCTATAAGTATTACCGCTGTCAGCATCAACTGGGTTGCTAATAACAGAAATAACGTACAATTTAACATCTTTGTACAAATTCTACAGTATTCCTACTTCAGATGAGAAGGACCATCGTGCTCTGTATGCTCTAAAGGTGATGATGATGATGATGATGATTAATCATTTAAGATGGTTCTCTGCCCGAAGGCAGGTTCATTGGCTTTACGCCCCTGGGGATGAGATGAGTGAGGTGATTTCCCGTTGCCTTCCCCCACAATGATGGGTTTACAAGCAACTTGCCCAAGGTCGCTCCACAGCAGCAGCTTGGGCCCCTGCGTCCCACACGTGCTAACCCGAGATATCTAAATCTCTGAATGCTAACTCCCAGCCCGGGGCTTGAACCGCAGTTCGTTGCAACCAACAGACGAATGCCGCTCTCGCTTACCGGTGTAGCTAAATAGGCCAGTGCTCTAAAGGGAATCAACTCTAAAATTATACATCATAATTTTTTATCTACATGTAACGTGAACTGCTCCTCATTCAGCCTTTTCTCCACACAAGACCATTTTGTTCCATCACGGTTTCACTGTGTTAGGTTGAGAGCACTTCTGATGAGTATCTCTTGAATTGGCACTACATAAGTTTTCAATTACATCTACAATTACAAATCCATATAACATGAGTATTATGCAGCGTCGACTCTACATGCAATTGATCTTCCAAATTGGCGGCAACGAGTAAAGGTACCCTGCTAGTTCTTTTCCGTTGAGAAGTTGAGCCATGTTCAATCAAACAGCCGTTGAGGACACGATTATAAACTGATTATAACCTGCCAGCCAGAATCTGAGACCAAGTAGAAGTCGAAGCAAACGTGTTTATTTGTATAGTAGGTCAAAGTTCACGACATCTGATAATAACGAAAACCACGCTCACTCTATCGACCGACGGAAGCTCAAAGACCGAGGTTGATCGTTGATGCCATTGGTTGATGCCCTTGATCGAACCAAAGATATGTTTGTGTTTGTGTAGCCCATTTTTAAAGTAAAAATAATAAATGCGCGTCAACCCTGGGACTAATATCAATATTTATTCCAGCGAAAACTTTGCTATGATAAATATAAACCAAATAAAAATTTAATGGACGATCTAAAACAATTTTTTTTGGGTATTTATAGTTGTAGGCTATAGGCCTATTGTGCCTGTCGCAAAATGACTATTCAAATCAAGGCACTTTCATCACGGAAACTCCAGGGGAAAAGAAAGGTATAAATTATGGTAGCCTAGATGTAACAGTTGACCCGAATCGCCACTAAGAATCCCATGGACAAAAAAGCTGACCAACGAACAGGTGTACACCACAGCAGGAACAAAGCAAGAACTGTTGATCCACGTAAAAACAAGAAAGTTGCGATACTTTGGACACGTCATGAGACAACAAAAGGACAGCATAGAAAACAGCCTGATGACGGGATTGATGGAGGGGAAAAGAAGTAGAGGAAGACCTAGAACGGCATGGATAGACAACATCATGGAATGGACAGGACTTTCGGGAAGGAGACTAATGAACATGGCAGGAGATAGACAACTGTGGAAGATGCTCATCCATTCGTGCAGCCAACCGTCGCAGAGCGACGATGGCGGAATGACATGACATGACAGATGTACCCTGATCGCAAGCCTACTCGTTTTCTCTCCGTCAAGTATTCTGCATTAACGATGAGGTCTTTACATCAAATTAGGCTACAGGACGTTTCAACCATAGAGATGTATTAAAATATAACGCTAGAGGGAATATCACGTCTATACATTGAATTTCGTTCTCAAAATCCCTCCCGACCAATCACATACCGTCTAGTTCCTCCCGACCAATCACATACCGTCTAGTTCCTCCCGACCAATCACAGGCGATTTCTCACACCAACCGTAAATTAGAGAATTCAAATCTGATTGCAGGGCCGATACGTCATCGTACATCTCAATGGGTCTAGTTCGCTTGGCTTGTGACGTCACTGGCGTGATTTCCGTTAATATTATAAGGTCGTTGGTGACTTCACTTTTTCATGCAGCGGAGATAGGCCTTATTCTCTCTAGCCTATATATTTTATATATATAGCGTACATCTCTATGGTTTCAACCATAATTTTCTGTCTCGATCTGATGTTGTTCACGGTCATCCTCATATCCATGTTTTTTTATTCTGAGAATATGTAACGTTCAGTTTGAGGAGTAGTGTAGTAGAATAAAGTGAATATTTTCGAAACCCGGGCAAAATTGTAACAAGCACCGTTTTGCGATAAAACTGTGGTAAAGGTAATTTTTTAATGTTTGTTGAAAATCCCCATCTTAATCTTTAATATTTATGAAGTTATTTTATAAAACGATCCAAGTGAGCGATAATGCAGGTTGTTACACCCTTTGCGCGATTATATTTTTCCGCTCATATGATGCCAATGCATAACGTAACTTGTCGCTTGCTGGCAAAACTGAATAAAAATCACATAATATTTTCGTTTATTTAACCGACAAGGGTCTGAGAATGTTTTATGACAGTTTATGAGCACAAGAACATAATTTATTATGGTCCTGCTAGTAGATACTCTGCAAGGGTGTGACCCGAATCGCCGAAACTCGATCGCATCACTGAAACGCATTTCGGCCGGATCACTGAAGTCGATTTTCACAAAGCTAACGATTTTTAGACACTAGACTGTGTGGCAGCAACACTTAAATAGGTCGATTGTGCTATATATTCAGTTCAACTCTGAACAATTTTCTGGGGTTGGCCGTTTTCTGTTATAAAACAGTATTCAGGGATCCGGGCGTTTGTGTGTATTCGGCATATTCGATGATTCGGGTTAGGATTATTCGAGTTGACACCCTCTGCAAGGAGTGTAGGGCATTAACCCCTGGAAATAACCTTCCCCCTCCGGACGTAAGGCAGCATAGCTCTCGGAGAGGTAAATTGGGACGAGGCCTGAGAACATCGCCATACCAATGCAGCTACCCTACAGTCTATACGTTAGCGAGTAGGGAGTCAGTGAAGCACCTCCAGCCTGTAGTTTGATACGCGACCATATTTAGGGATTTGCCCAATAAGGCGCGCAGCAGAGCGCAGCACCCGGTCAAGACAAGTCATTCTGCTGGATGGGAGGCCAATGTAAAGCGAAGAGCAATAGTCAAATGCGAGATCTAATGAAGGTATGCACTAAAGTAAGAGTTTCAGCAGTCGTAAGAGAACGGATGACGGTGCGAAGCTGGCACAGCTGATTGTAGCAGACTCTGGCAAGACGGCAAAGTTGAGGAGCAAAAGTGAGTCCTTGGTCAAGTTGGACACTAAGGTCATGAGCCGTGGTTGCAAAGACAAAGCCAGGAAATTCAGATGCAAAGAAGAGAGTTCAAGTTTGGCAAGTTGCTGCCATGTACCCAACCAAATAAATTTTGTCTTAGATGGGTTCAAGTGTGGTCTATTGGACGACATCTATGCTTCTAGAGCATCCAAAGTCCCGCTCATTATCCGAACCGCTGAGATAACATTAGAAGGGAAGCAATGGTTGTAAGCCTGGACGTTGTCAGCATACTGCTGACCAAAAACCTGTTAGGAGTGTGGCAAGACCTGAGGCGTAGACAATATAAAGTATGGGACCAAGGACTAAGCCCTGGGGTAGACCATATTGTGCTGGCACCCATGAGGACCTAGTAGAGTCACGGGCCACACAGAGAAAAACTTAATGAAGAAAAGAATCTATCCGTTTGTAAAAAATGCACCAGACAGACCAAAATAAACACTCAGCTATGAATTGATAAAGTGCTTCTGACAGTGCACACTAATAGAAGAATTCCTTCAGCACAAAGAAAAACAGAAAGAAAGTGGTTTCAGACAGCAGAGAAGTTGCACTTTTGTCACCAGTTAATTGCAAAGATGTCACTAGAAAGAGCTTGATCCAAAGTGCAGGAATGGCGAATTCAAAAGCTCGAGTTTTGACCATAGCAATGCTTGCTCGCAGGACAAGGAGACCATGCCTGTCTTGTCACATGGGCTTAGTGGGAAAAAGAAAGGAAGCTGGGTCACCAAGCGGATAAGATCTTGAAGATACTTTTAGTTTGTTTCAATACATTTCCAACCGTGTCCTTGACCTTTAGTATATCTCATAGATTTTAGAGCAGACCATAGTTTCCTTGGTATTGATGTTTATTTTAAGGTTCCTTGCTTTCCAGTGCCTTTGCTAATCAGTGAAATGTGTTTACACCCATGCCACCTATTTGTCTGTTCCAACAAGATCATCTGGGTACTAGGTAACATATCCCATGCATCTCCCGTCTTACATGGCTGATATAGTAGGTAGTCACAATAGTCACTTCAAGTGTTCAAAGTTGATAGTGTCTAGTAACAGGAGCTGGTCAGGAGAGATAGGTGTTCAGTAAACGTCAAATCCCTATCGAGTGTGACACCCAGTTCACTGGAGGAAAAGGTTAGATCAGGGAATAATGAAGCCAATAATTAGATTTCAAGCTTTTGCAACTGTTGCTTGGTTCCAAACCAGATCAATTGACTCTCTGAAGGATTTTCACTCAAATGATCAGCTTTAAATTCTGAATCCAATGATACCAAACTGATTAAGAATGTCTTACGATTGGTTGAAATATTAGCAAAAAAACCGTTTTGAGGTTACTTTTTGCCTGCCCTGTAAATCCCTGACATGGTGGGATTTATGGGGATTTTCAATCAAATGATCAGCTTTAAATTCTGAATCCAATGATGCCAAACTGATTAAGAGTATCTTACGTTTGGCCGAAATATTAGCAAAAAACCGCTTTGGGGTTTCTTTTTTTGGCCACCCTGTAAATCCCTGACATGGGATTTATGGGGATTTTCACTCAAATGATCAGCTTTAAATTCTGAATCCATTGATACCAAACTGATTAAGAATATCTCACGTTTGGCCGAAATATTAGCAAAAAAACGCTTTGGGGTTTCTTTTTTTGGCCACCCTGTAAATCCCTGACATGGGATTGATGGGGATTTTCACTCAAATGATCAGCTTTAAATTCTGAATCCAATGATACCAAACTGATTAAGAATATCTTACGTTTGGCCGAAATATTAGCAAAAAACCGCTTTGTGGTTTCTTTTTTTGGCCACCCTGTAAATCCCTGACATGGGATTGATGGGGATTTTCACTCAAATGATCAGCTTCAAATTCTGAATCCAATGATACCAAATTTATGCTTGTTACAATTTTGCCCCGGTTTTTTTTATAGTCTACCCGACTAGAGACGCATTTTGTCCAGCAATCGTATTTTAAACTAGCATAATATCATATTTATTCATTCTTTATGGTGCCACTAATTATTTTATTTGCAGATTAGATGCATACACAACTCCTGTTGTGCATTGTTAATGTAATTTACTTTTAGTCTTTATAGTTAGGCCTAATGCAAGTTTATAGTTGCAATAAGAATTTCGTGTTGTGCAGCTTCAAGAGAAATAAATCAGAAGCAGCATGCAGTCGTTATTAATTTATTACGATGCGGTCTGGCTAGAAATTTACTGTAACCAGCAACACTGTTTGGTGTATGAAGTCAAGCTATATATTTCTACAGCCTGGGCTGCAGGACTGTTCATGCATTGCATTAAACCAGCGGTTCTCAACCCGTGGCCCACCTAAAAAATGGCCCGCCAAGCCTCAAAAATGGCCCTCAAAGAAAATCAAAAAAATATTTGAAAAATTTAGAATTTGGACAGGATAGAACACAATTATTTTCTATTACATATTATTTTATTTTGAAGTCTATAAAAATCAAACATTCTAATGTGAATCAATTATAAAAGTTTTCATATGCTTTTAGTTAATTACATTTTAGCATTGTGGCCCCCTATATGCCCTAATAACTAAGAAAAAGTGGCACTCGTGTCCTCCCAACAGAAAAAGTGGCCCTCCAGCCAAAAAAGGTTGGGAACCACCAAGGGCGGATACAGAAACTTTGGACGGGGGGGGGGGGGGCCCAAAAATTTCTTGACACCTTGGCTTGGGAGAAAAAAAAATCGCATCCGCCAAAAAAGTTAATGACCTTTTTTTTTTTAGTCATCCGGCCAAAATTTCGAGAGAATCATACCACTTCGTCCGCCAAAAAAGTTGATGACCTTTTTTTTAGTCATCCGGCCAAAATTTCGAGAGAATCATACCACTTCGTCCGCCAAAAAAGTTGATGACCTTTTTTTTTAGTCAGCCAGCCAAAATTTCGGGAAAATCAAAAATCATACCATTTCGTCCCCCCAAAAAAGTTGATGACCTTTTTTTTTTTTTAGTCATCCGGCCAAAATGTCGGGAAAATCATACCATTTCAGCAGTCGCTGAAACCAAATGGGGGGGCCACGATACATGGCATT
This sequence comes from Lumbricus rubellus, assembly GCA_945859605.1. Taxonomy (NCBI): domain Eukaryota; kingdom Metazoa; phylum Annelida; class Clitellata; order Crassiclitellata; family Lumbricidae; genus Lumbricus; species Lumbricus rubellus. The sequence goes on from OX243816.1 coordinate 27,954,823, forward strand.
TCTAAACGGGGGGGGGGGCCATGGCCGGACTGGCCCCCTGGATCCGCCCTTGGGAACCACAGCATTAAACAAACAAACAAATAAGTAGGCCTATGTGTTATTGTTGAAACAATAATTTCGGTTACCGATGTTGTACAAGCTGTCAGTTACCAAAAGTATCTTTGTGCTATAGGCCTATTGTATTGTTTGTTTTTTATATCTTACTCAACATATTATTTTTGACATTCCACAAGCACTGTGGCTTACCAAATTAGTGTTTTGGCTCCTTACCGTTTTATGTAAAACCCAAGGCAAAGTGATCATCTAATTTGAGAGCACTATAAGGAATGCAAATTAACTACGAATCATACGACTGGAGGAAGTTGGACACACACAATGATGAAAAACACTTGATGCAGAGTATTCTGATATGAGGAGGATTTTAATGGGAAGTTCAACCAGGGAAAGATTTCCACGTAGCAGATGACAACATACATCAAATAAGTACCAGCAGGATCATGGACAATGTGCGAAATAATTTTTATGCTTAAAATGGTTCACGTCAAGTGTGGCTCGCTGATTAAAACTTAACTACATAAACAAGGGTTGTACTTTTAAACTGTAGTAGGCCTACAAGATGTAAGGAAGTCCAATTATTTTATTTTCCGGTTTTTGTAATTTTTCAGTTTTTTCTGAGTAAAACTGGATTTTCAGTGTTTTATCATGCTTTTAACATTATGGTCTCCACTTTTGTGATAAATAACGTTTGCTGGTAACATGTCGACTACCTTTCATACCATTTATTGGTAAGTCACCCAGAAATATGCATGGCAACACCTTGTAAACTTTGTAGATGTACAATTTTGTACTTGTATGTGTGGAAAATAGAGTAAAAACTGACAACAGTAAAACCAGAGACAACAATAGTTCTGTACAACAGCCTCTACTACATAAAAATTCCAGTTCAACTAATCAATTCCCAAATTAGGCAACAATTAAATTTAGTTCTGCTGCCCTTGGTGCAGTCAATCTGTTGGATGCAGTTCTTCCCTGTGACCTCTTTGACCTCTGAAATTCTGTCCGACATTAAATCTTCCAATTTCACTGTGTAGCACCGTCTGTCTTGGTCCTCCTCTCCCGTCGTTAGCTTCCGTCTTGGTTACCTACAGTCCATTACCTACAGCGCTTATCCTTGTGTACAAAGAGGTCTTTCTCCAGAAAGGCCTCTTCTTTGCAAAAGCAACTGGACTACACTCATCAGTTGGATGACCAGCGAGTGAGGACACTCCTCCCTTCCTCCTCCTCAAAAGTCTGCGACTGTTTTCGCTCAGTGGACACTGGCAGACACAGATGACCGATTCCAATCAGGAGGAGCTTCGTCTGCTGTCGATTTTAATCAAGAACGACGACGCCATCTGCCTCTTTTTCTTTTGTGGTGGACGAAGTTTTTGACGGCAGCTGAACCTTTCGCCACGGAATGCGAGCGGTTCGCTTTAGTAAAGACGTCGGAGCAATCTTTCGTAGTTTCCTGCCAATCCATACAAAACATATCTGAACATCAGATTTAGGGTGCAGTATATAGCGCAAGAGTCAAACTTCATCTAAAACATATACCGTTCATGTCAATACCTCATTTCTTGACAGCTGTTCTAGTGCTTGCGATTTACATTTTCAACCTGCCTATCATAAACACCTCTGTATAAACCAATGTTATTAATCATTATTGATCATTTTGGGAGTGCTTACTGTACATGCACATCATGGGCATGGCGGTATAGGGGTATGTTTGGTGCCATTGAGCCAGAAGGTTGCGGTTTCGAATCCACCCCAAGCCGCTGCATAGGGACCCTGAGCAAGTCCTTCACTCGCAAATGCTCATGCACTTCAGTGTGAAATTCTTATTCATCGCCGTAGTTGGGAATCCTCTGACTGCAATTCTTGAACGGGCGCTATATAACAAGTGCTTGTACATGCATATACAAAATGTAACTAGTCATATATGTAGCATATTTTCTAGTGCCTTGCTAGCATTTTAATAGCATTTAGTCCTTCCCATGCAGGTCTGTGCATCAAGAAATTCATCTCCTCCACTCGTCTCTGGCCATCGCATTTTAATCTCTAAACTCAAAATTTCACACATAAGAGCAGCTTAGGCACCTCAAGCCATGGTATTGGACCAGAGTTTTTTAATCATTTAAGATGAGGTAGTAAGTAAATAGGACAAGGCAAAGTAGCCAAATGGTACAAGTATAATGTAATGATGACATACGAAATCATACCTGATGCTTTCTGTGGCCACAAAGTAGAGATCGTCAGGCGTGTCGGCAAGACCTGGATTGTGCTTTCGGTTACGAACAACACTCGCATTCTTCGTTCCCTGGCTGTTGAGTCGATTCACGGCTGAACTTCTCATCTGCCAATTGTAGCAACACCGCAGGAATCTTATTTTATTGCATCGCAAGTGCAGCTTATCAACAAGCATTGTAGCTTGTAAGCCATTTTTTCCTGCAGTTTACAGTTTCAACGTAAAATATCCAAATTGCAAAATTCAGACATTGAATACAGAACGCAAGTGTTCTGTAATGGACTGCTATGGGTCCACTACTCGTTCTGTTTGTAGATGATCAGTCCACACCAACTTCTGCAATCCAGTGGAACTTTGAGACGCTAAAGAGAATTAAAATTCATTATAACATCTGCATACCCATATGCTTGGCATTTCATTGCAGGTAACTAACACGTTGAAATAATGTCTTGAAGCAGTACACGCTGTTGCAGTCAGAAACATAACAGTCTCGTATTAACTCATTCCCGCCTGAATTGTTCCGATACCTATTGCGTTAATCGGGTCACCCGCGACCCGATCCGGCGGGAAATAGTTAAAGCAAGTACCAGACAATGATGCGAAGTTTGACAATAAGCATGTGCTAAAATATATACGCGAACCTAATGCAGCTTGTCGGTAAAGGTTTAAAGTAATTGAAAGAAAAGTCAAAAATCATCGGATAGAATATAGATGATGGCATGGTGCAAATGCGTTCACGATAATCAGTCAATCTTTTCACTTGACAAGTCTTGCAAAATCACACACACTTCTATACTTCACTTGGACTCCAAACCTGCTATCCATTACATGACTACATTGTAATGCATGGCAGGTTTGGAGTCCATGTGACTGGCTTTCAATTAATTATTGCATGTCAACAGATGAGCATAATTTCTGTAGTAAGTTCTACTCAATTTAGCGTATTTACCTTTGGTTCTTTTTGCTTAACGGTAACAACTTGACGAATAACACCAGTCGCCATGTACTTCATCGGTGGACTTCCTCCTCATAAGAAAAACATAGAACATTACAAGATGACCATTTTTATAATAATTTATTTAATTAAATTACTTTAAATGCATTAAAAATGTGACTTCATTGTTCAGTGGCATTTATGGCCAGCAGGCTGTTGACACTCCCCTTTTTAACCCTGGGAAAATTGAGCTAGTTATAGCTTTTATTTTAATTATAATTATTGCAATGCAAAATTTCACCAAATTTTGCTGCATCTCTTTCCCATATCATGCGAATGCGTTCTTGTGAATTGTTTCGATTGCATAAATGTACCATGTAACCAGTTGCGGTATGTCGACCGGATTGTTTCAATAAAGAAAATATTATTAATATTATTTTTTTATGTTGCTCCATTTACCATCAGTGCCGTTGATGTGCTCGTAGCTTCTTTTTCGGCTGGACGACGATGATGGACCAGATTGGACAGCATTCCCGGAATGGTCATTGGGTGATGACTTTGTCCCTACAATCAATTCCCTCACACATAAAAACTGTCAACGATATACAGACAAAAAACTAACTTAGATCTGCACAAATGACTTAATATTCCAAGAAACAGCAAATAGAAAAGCAGTGACTTTGCCAAACTTATGCAAATAAAGTACAGTGACAGCAACAATATTCTGGCAGTGTAAATGAGCAACTGAACAGGCAAATCTACTTGATTCATAGACAACTAAATAAGAAATGTCTTTCAACATGAAATGTCTCCTTTAAAAGGGAACAAAACATTATGAAAATTGCGCTTAGCTTGTGAATGGATGACATACGTGGAGACGGCGCTGGATCCGTCCTTCTGGGAAAGGCGTATCTCTGCGACTCTTTCCTTTCAGCTGTGTGTTGGAGTAGCGATGGTTTATCCATCTTCACATCAATTCCAAGCCTTTCAGAGACGTTCTCCATCTGGACGCGTTTCTTCGCTTTCAGAAGTCGAAGCTTCTTGACAAGCTCTGGCAGGCGTTGCTGGCCTACATGCAATGAAGCAAGACATGCAGCTGGAAAGACAGATCACAGGGAAAGATTATAGGAGAGGGAAAGGAAGAGTGAGAAAAATTCCTAGGAGAGAGAACAGAAAACGAGAAAACATAAAACGCCTTGTAGTCACTCAAAAAAGAATTACATGAAACAAGATGTACAATTACAAGTTATGTTGCACAGTTGTAGTCAACTTTATTCAATAATGCACTATAAAAAGCCCAGATGTATACTTTTGCATATAATTCAAAAACATTGTATTCAAAGCTCAGAAAAACATATACAGAGTAAATTATGCAACATTGCGCCTTTTCACTCATTCACCCATACACTGAGAATGGCTGAAGTCTGAACAGACACGTTCTTCTGGGAATGAACACTACAAGTACCATTCAACACTTGAAAGCTATTCCACTCGGAATGGAGCACCTCTGAAAAGATGCAGTGAAGGAACATTATATAAATACTCTGAACGAATGAATGAATGAAAGCATAAAAGAAGGTGTAGCTTACATTCTTGTTTGATAAGAGCGATGTTGATGGGATGGAAAGGCCGGCGAGCGGAGCGACAAATGTCGAGAATTCCTTTGCAGACCTGTCGTGATATTCTCGTCAGTGGCGTCGTGACAAGACAAAAGGCCGACTTGGTCTTCATGACAAGGAAAGGACTTTCCGACAGACCGACTTGAGCAAGACCATGAGCACCAAGAATGTGCTGCTCCAGTTGTGACTTTCCACTGAACTCCTGTGGAAATGTATCACACATTTCACACGTAAACTATAAAGGTTTACATAGCAAAGAAATAATGCCATATATGTCTGCGCTGCAATGGATCAGCTAAAGCACGTCCAAGATCTATGCAAAATGATGGCTTGAATATTTCATATGCATGCATGCATGTGCGTGTGTTGGATGCCAGATAAAATACAACCAAATGTCCTAAGCACACTGAGAGCAACGAAAAGAATGATTAAGATCAGTTAACAAATACAACTGTTTGTATTCTAGAAGTAAAACCTACAGAATTCAGTATCAAATGCAATTGACACACAAACCAAGTGATCGTGTTCACTTTCAAGTGGAACATTGACACAAAATTCCTTAATAAACACATCTATGTTCTGACCTGGTTTCTGTATTGGATTAGGAAATTAAGTTTTCAAACGCTTGTCTCTGTTTTTAGTTATTTAACGCTTGTCTGCTACACGAAATTTTGTGTACACTGACTCCACAATAACCCAGATGAACTCGAACTCTGAACACAAAACAGCCATTCTAGCAATAAATTTGATCAGCCTTGAGAGAACCCTATTCCAATTGCAGTCTTAAGATGCAACAATCACACAAGTACTGGTCACGAGAGCTTGGTGAAATAAAGAATGAAAAAGTAGAATTTAAACCTTGTCACAGCCTTTCACATGACATTTGTGAGCATGAACATTGGTCATCTGTACAAGACGTTCAGCTACAGTGCTGCCATCTACAAGACACATAAAAAAGACCACATAAACACGCAATTATAAACACATAGCATCCATAATTTATATCCATAAATCCCATTGAAGAAATTATGAGGCATTCATATTTCCCTATACTAAAAACTATTGGTATACAAAATATTTTACAACCCATTGAGTCGCTGATAACACTATGACATGTAAACTAAAATACCTAAACTGGTGCTAGGTTCTAAATGCAGGGCATTCTTTAATTTTATAAATATTTGACCATCCATCTTGGGGCAATGTTGAGCAGAGGAACACACCAAGTTTTGTTGGCATCTTTAGGCCTCCGTACTTCTTCCAGTAGATCCAGCAGCTTGCACACAGGCGACATTGCATGTGTACAGGGCCCCAGCTGTACCATTGACTCGAGTGATAAGCTGACAACAGACAACAAAACACATTCAAAACATGACAACATTAAAGAATGTTTGCTATCCTTTCTTAATTGTTTCTTACTTTATTCTAAGTGGTTTAATGAGCTAATTAATAAACTAGTGAGTATTTCCATATCACCCCCTCAAGAGATTTCTGATGTCTGTCTCTTCCTTCACATCTGCTTTCGTACATTTTCCTCCATGCACAATGCTAGACATTTGCCTGCCCCAAAGATAGTTTGAAAAGAATTTGAAAATGTCATGAAATGCATTGTCACGTGATATGCGATTGATGTTAGTCCTCCCTCCTCCATCCCTATACCCCCCTACTCTCCATCCGTCTATCCATCCTCCCTCTCTATCATGACTTTAAAAAAAACAACATAACACGTAAAAAAGAAAATGCAAACATGTGGGCTGTGTAAAATTTCTGTCGACACCTAGAGAAGTGGCTGATACACATCAATGGCTTCATTAAAGTGATTTCTCTTCTACACACATACAAATACAAACCACACATACATATGCTTTCTTCCATCATTCCATTTCTCCTTGCCCTCACACATCTCTCTTTGTCTCCCTCAATCTTCACAAATTCCAGGTTTTTATCTCCATTTGAAAAGTTTCTTTTCCTAGTATCATCCACTCTTAAAATTTCTTGCTCCCTGCATTCTAGCGTTTCTGCAGTTCCATCGCCATTTTTATCTTCTCCACTCCCACTCCATTGTCTCTATCACTCTTTTGGACATGGCTGTTTACACACACACACTACATCCTTTCTTCAAAACTTCTCAACACTCTCTGCATATCTTTTGTTGTCTTTACGTTGTTATTTAGTCAGTTCCAAGTCTCCCTGTCTGTGTCCGCCACTATCGCTGCACTTGTACGTGTCCTATCAACAGTTTAGAGTCTCTTGAAAGCCATAATCAACCAGAAAAGCAAATACTATGAGAAATTGTCTTAGTCACATATCACAAGAACATCCATCATGTCTAACTAAACATGCAAACAAACGCTAACAAATATGGGAAATTTAATTCAAATTGTATTGCATGAAAATTAATGTAAAAGTCATTTAATCTGAAACATAAGAAAAATAAAATCAGAAACTCACTGTAGCAGCTCTCACACGACCTCGCAGACATTCCATCAGCACCATTCAGTTTCTCGACAATCTGCGCTGGATTGGGCTTGTTGCTACAGAAACACAATTATTCAATAATTAATTATTAATGTTCAAAATATTCAATTAATTCTGCACACTATTAAAATAATATGGCAATGGCAGACACCATAGTGTGACATGGTAGCCACTGTGGAACATGGAAGCAGATTTTGGGACATCGTAGCCAATTGGTTAGAAATGGATGCCTTGCAACACGGATAATAGTAAGAATGAAGTGGTCATCTGCTTTGTAAAACTGTGCCCTTGTAGCAGCATGGCTGTATCACAGGGCCATACAAATTGCCGCAATTTCATCAATAATTAATTATTATACTCCTCAAAGACATGGTCTGCCTGTAAACAAGGAAACAGAGGCATACAAGGACAGGTGTCAGTCCTCCTGTCACTTTATGATTTTCTCACTGACAGTCCAGGATCAGAGGACCCAGAGAAACTCTAGTGGAGTTTGTCCCAGTCAGCAATTGGGACATATATATCTCAAAACATCTTTGTGTGTCGGTGAACCTTACATGAATCCTAAACTCTCGGACGACATTTCAGCATTTTAAACACAAGGCAAGACAAGTTAGAGGTTGGTGCAATGATGTATGAAAATGGCTTCACACGAGTGCCTGGCTACAATTCATTACTAGTAAGCACTAAGCTGCAAACTACGTTTTATCTCAAATCCGACCAGCATTTTGAAGAGCAGTCACAGCAACATATTAGGCAACAGTTATAATCATAATTGCATTTATCTCAATTTTTAAACTGGCAGGTTCTGATTGAAGAAATTATTACTGGTCTAATGCTCTAATACAGGGAACACTTTCATGTCATACAGCATAAAGAAACATTGAGCCTTACTAGTTGGGAATGTAGACCTGCTTCAGTTTACTCTCCCCTTCAGCAGCTTTGATTCTTTTCTTTAAATAAATGTCAAATTAAAATCATACATATATTTGTATGTACACAGAACACAAACTCAAGCAATACATATGCATAAACAAAAGAAAACAATAACGTCATTAGTGACGTTTTCAGTTTTTTGCATATACTCTGAAATACTCTGTACCTTTATGAGATACTTAAAAGAAGTCAGATACATAAACATAATGCACAGTTGAAAATCATTAATAGAGTCATGGGTGCCCACACATAGGGGCAAGAGAGGGCAATTGCCCACCCCCTGGAAAACTGACTTCTATTTTTCTAACCACTACTTTTGGGTTTTAACAAATTTCTTCGCATTAAAAGAGTCTTCTTCTTTAAGCATCAATGTTTTATTTTTAACATATTTCTTCGCACTAAGGAAAACTATTCATAATAAAAATTATGCACAAAATGAAGTTGAGAAATCTGCATAGAGAAACCTCTTTGAAAATACCTGTGTTCTTAATTTCCAGCTTTTGATTTTTCAAGCTTGTACTACTAAAAAAGTTAATTGTGACCAAAGCAAATTTTTTGCCCAATCCTGCAAAAATTTCTGCGCGCGCGCCCATGAATAGAGTTAGTTTGCCAGACATTAATTCAAGATTTCCCCTATGATATGCCCACAACCAAGTAAGTCAGATAAAGGAGTATCATACATTCCACAAATGTTCATACGCATTACACAGATCATACACATTATATCAAGAAAACCTTTCAATTAAACCAGGCAAAATTAAATCTGTTACAGTTTTAGTTTTATTACCTGTTGTACATATCTGTCTGTTGTCTTCCACATGTAGTAATATTCCACGATACTTTTTAAGCTTTTCCACGGCAACTACAAAGAACCAGTTACTTTGCTCAATTTCACTGTTATTCACTTCCTCTGCTACATGAGAAAACTGTAGAGTCTACCACTTTGCTCAGTGTAAAGATATGCTTAACAATATAGCTTACAAAGTCTCGTCTAAATGTCTCGAAAGTCTCTGCCATTAAGTGTAATAAAGTAGCTTACAAAGTCAAGACTGTATAATATCTTGCAAGTATTTGTTATTTTAAAAGTGAAACAAAGTAGCTTACAAAGTCGAGATTGTATAATATCTCGGAAGTCTTTGCCATTAAGTGTAATAAAGTAAATCTTGTCTAATATCTTGCAAGAAATTTGTCATTAAGTGTAACAAAGTAGCTTACATAGTATTGTCTAATGCCTTGCAAGTATTTGTCATTAAGTGTAACAAAGTAGCTTACAAAGTCTTGTCTAATATCCCGGAAGTCTTTGCCGTATTTGTCGAGGGCTTCTTCAAACAGGTTGGCTTCAGAGGCTGACCATTCCTCCATCTCATCCCGACAAAGAACTGGACCACTGACAGGAACGAGTCGCTGAGTTGCCTTCGTGATGTCATAGATTTCGTTATGTAGAACGTCCATTGCATGGAACTGAAATCAACAAAACTTTTAGTTTTCACTATCTGCCAATTTGATATCAACACATTTTATTTAGTTGCTTGTCGTACGATGAAGGCAGTTTAGCACTTTCAAAATACAGAAAACAAAACTTTTATTCACCAAGCTTCCACATTATCTACTACACAGTCTATGATCAATAAGAATTAAGAATAGATCTATACTTTAATTTTTACGCTTTCTTACACAACTCCTATAGCACATAAGATAAAGTGAAAAGTAAGTGCATAGTTTAACTTAGCAATAGGGACCCTATATTTACAAATTATCCTAAGCCTCGGTTCAGTAATGTCAAATTTAGTTCTACTAAAGAAACATCATAAAAAACTAGATTCACGAAAACAAATGATAGCTTGCATATTAATAACTTCAATTTATTGGAATTGATTAAGCGATCAGCATATTCACAATGTGCAATTCAAGTATGATATCCAATGTATCAAACAGTATCAGTACCAGACAAAGTTATGTAGGCTTGAGAATAGTGCAAGTTCGCAAAAGAGAATGGTTTACTATCAAAACATTTTCACTTACTAAAGTGATATCCCTTGATGCAGCAGCTGCACTCATGTGTAGACTTGGCTGACGGACTGTGCTTGTACAGTCAAGCGAACGAGCGAATGTGCCAATAGACCTAAAAAACAATCCATTCTCCTTTAAAAGAAATATACGCAAGAACGTTTTTGAGAGACATCTAAAAATTGCCATGCTAAGTGTCAATACACACATTATGTACTCCGGTTTTTACATCCACATCTGGAGTTCATATAGAGGTACATTAAATAAATTTATCTGATGCAGGACAAGAAAAGTCCTTTCTTTCATTTAGCACAAGAGGCAGCCATGGATATGAAGTGCTAGTGATTTCATGATGTTCCTTGTCTGGGTGATGAGAAACCCTCACATGACAAAGCAATATTCACAGAGCACTTGAAAGTTGAAAGAACATCTTACAGGTTTACCGGGGTATTACAGTAACTCACGAAGCAGTAAATCATCCACTGGTCAGTAGCCATAAATACACACAAGTTTTTTTCATGTCTCTGATTCATTGCTGAAGCATGTGGATGATTCAACAGCCAGACAATGTTCAATGTTTCATATGTTGACAACATTTGAAGTGTCCATTTATCGTGACACATTTATACGCAGAATTCTTTACCCTCGATGATCAGCAAAGCGGCCATGTAAATTCCCTATATGTATAGCAAAAAAGGAAACTGACCTAGAAATGATTAAAAATTGGTCAATCTGCTGGTCATTGCAAGGGTTGGATGACTGCCAGATTAATTCTTCCAGCTGTGAAAGATCTCGGTCATCTGATTCTCCGTCTGAAAAATTAACAAATAACTTAAATTGCTACAGAGCATAACACCACAAGCAGCTTTTTCAGAAAAGAAAACTATGCCTGGAAAACATAGAAGACAAATTTAAAATCATTAAGCAGATTTAATCTAAAAAGACAGTCAAGCACAAGAGGCATTTTGAATAAATTCACTGTGATGGTCATTAATCGAAGATTGAAATTTCTTAACGACGGAACCACATCTGTTGATATGCAAATATGTATGCAACTTACTTTCCAATACTGACGGAATGGGTTCTGCCTGATACTGAGATCCAATTCTGATCTCTCCTTTGTCAGCAAGCAGGGTCTTTTCTTGTGGATCATAGACCAAAGAATAGAAGAAGAAGTCCTGAACAACAAAACAAGAAAATTTAAATGAATGTTGTGTGTGCACCAATTTACTTTGCAATGCATTAACTTGCCAAGATTATAAATAACAATTCAGGATCAAACCTGGATCATGTCTTCTAAACACCTTCATATAAACACATTGCAGGGCACTATAAACGTTCTTAAAAAACAGAACTTCTTCAGTACTAATGACTAGTTTCTCTAAGAAACAAACAAATAAGTAAGTAACAAAGAGAAGGTACAGTGTTGGGCTTGGCCCATACACAAAATTGAGACAAGTAAAGTACAAAAATGTAATTTTTAGCAGAACAAAGAAAGTAGCATCAATAAAATTGCATTTGGTGGTCCATCAACTATATTCAGAACAATCTGCCCCTGTCATCACAGCCTTTTCCCATTAATTTATTTTAAAAATTTGCCTGAGTAAAAACTGGTCATAGAAGTCTGCAAGAAGGCGTATTTCAGTTACCAGTTACTTTACTTAGCGCGTAGTCCTTCCTAGCGCTGGTAGCGCATCGGGTGACACAGCCTCTCCAGTCTCCATGTTATCCTGTCTTGTCACAAGTTATGAACATTTATTTCCTACACAACCTCGAAAAATAATTTATATGAAATAAATACATAAGCAAAACGACAATCTAATTCTACCTCTTTATTGAGGTATGATAGAAATGATTCTGTTTCATTCAGTAGCGTTATTGCGCATTTTCCACGGATGTGTGTCGCTGGAAGCGTCTCCACCTGGCGCGACAGAAACAGCTCCCTGTGTTTTAATTGGTGACGCTGTTTTTCAGACAGTTCCTCCTTTTCCACAGCGGGTGCCACCTTCTCGCTTTCATGATCCTCCTCTAAAACTCCATCTGCAATTTCATACAGTCGGCTTTTCAAGACAAGGCATATTTCAGGGAAGCCCCATACCAATTGCAAAGCTGAAGAACTAAGAAGAACATGCATACGAAAGTAGTCTACACAGACTGCATAAGATAGTAAGTAGTCCGTCTGCAATGATGGATCCTCTGGAAACTCACTCGGATTTCAACAAAGCTTTGTGAGCTAACTGTGTTTGTGAGCCATGTATTCAGATACCTCTTTCTGCTCTATATTATATAAATATCTTACTAAATACATTGTATTTTTCCACCATACCTCACATCATAAAACCAACCACCACAACAATTGCCGCAACCACCACCAACATCACCAGGTGTCACATTATGCACATCTTTCTATACTTTTTAAAAAACCATGTGTCAGTGCTTCTGACAGGAGGTATATACATATTCACATACATACAACCAAACAGACATATTTATAAACATACCAGTACAAGTGCGCTAACACAACCATCAGCAGTGCTGCATTTATGCCAGTCATCATTCGCATAGACAAAACTCATGTAAAACTGTGAATGCATCAGCAGTTTCTAAATGCAGTTAGAAAAAAAACAATAGATCTACACAACAATACCTTCAGGTTAAAAAATAATTTAGAGAAACTGCACACAAACTTTTGCAACACAGTGTACCACATGCATCCATAGGCCAAGTCCACCAACAGTCTTGTTCAGTACTCATAAATATTCAGGACTACTTTCAGCCCGGTTCAAGCGACATGTTCTACAGCCGATAGATATTCTAATCTTAAAAGGTTTAAACTGTTCAAAATATTCTTAGAATTGAGGGATGAATCGCATTCTGGATGACATTGGCCCTTCTGCCACTCTCAGATGAGCCTCAGGATTAACAAACACAAGTGACGACTTACACTGATGTTTGTCGGCGAGAACTACTAGCGCACTGGAGATGTCTCTGCGACGGTAGAAACACATCACCTTTGCTTCCACGTTTCCGTTCGGAGTCTGGAAAGATGGAAAATCAGGCGTTACCACCACCAGTCAACTCGCCCACGACTACGGAATGCCAATCAATAAAATGAACGGTGGAACAACGGACGAATGAATGACAAATGAAAGCGAAAGAAATCGATAATTTTCGACAAACAACAAATTAGCCTACCTTGCATAACTCTTCTATCCGTCGAATCTGGTACGGGGTGGTCGATGATGTCTCGAAATAGACGCAATCTACAGAAACAATATCGAACGATTAAGAAAATCGACGACAACAGGTCAGCCATCTTTGTCATTAGAGGCCAGGTCGCCACTAGACGCGGATCAGTGCGCGCACAAACATAATTCCGACTTTCTTTGTATTTCGAAGGAATGGATTAACGATAATCGGCACAAACTTTGCGAAAATCGGCAGATAAACATAAATTCGTCCAGAAGCTGTTATAAGCCAAGCAAAAGTTCTGCGCCAGCGGTTGCAACTTTGTAGCCTAACCGACGGATCTAGCGATACTCTCTAATGGTTACTTGACACGGACAACTGTAAGATACTTAGAAGAAAGAATGCCTTAAAGGGAGCGATATTTGAGGAGATCTGCGCCAAAAGTGGTCAGTATTTGTCACGATCGTCCCTTGGGTGGAATTAGAGAGGGATTTACGAATATGAGTGACAAAATCAATAGACGGGGTCGGTGCGCGTATCAATGCGCGCGGCCTGCATAGGCAATGCTTTTTTACCGAGCACATAACTCCATTTCCTTGACCATAAAGGCACACTTACCTCCCACCCGATACATGTTCGACGCCATGGTTTCCCACTTTCTGAGCTGTTTAGACAGAGCGTGAATTCACCCACGACGACGTACGACCGAAGGCGGGGTACTGTTCGAGGGCGAGGAAGTTTCGCAGGGGGTCAGATAACGTTCGGCATTTCTCCTCCGCCGATCTGTCTTCACAGGTTGAGTGACGTCAGGCTTTCTCTCCGACCGACCGTCCGTCCGTCTGTCTATCAAGGGTCTACTTTCTCTCTCTCGCTCTCACTGTGCGTGTGCTACAGAACGGTGCTGATGATGATGGTGATCGACTGACGGTCGAAGGGATGACAGGCTTGCGACGTGTCTAACAACAGGTCTCGGTGTCTACGGGCGGCCTGTGCTATCCTCAGTAATCGTCGCCCAGTCGGATTAGAAATATTTTCGACGTATTAGACGCTGCTCTGTCGTGCCACAGTGCCACTCAGACCAGTGGGACATCAATGAAGGGTGCAATGATGTGTCCTGGTCTCCCCCCACAGATAATCTCTTACACCCTGCGATGTTAGATGGAGGCTGTTGTATAGCTACTGGACCCCTTATCCCACCCACAGCAGCGCGAACGAGAGTATTGCTCTAAAATTAATAACTAGTAATTGAGCATTAATTATAATAATATTATTTGTGCTGTTGTTTTGATGTTGGCACTACTGTTGAAACAAGGGCTACATGGCTGGTACTACCATTGTTCTAGTTAAGTTTTTGGTGATAAATTAAATAATAATAATAATACTAATAACAATATTATTATTTAATTATGATTATTGTTGTCCCTGACGGTATTGGGATTGTGGGTCACAAAACATTGGTATAACAACTTTTTTAAACTAAAGGAAGATAGATCAGAGATCTGTCAGCATCATCCGGAAGTGAAACGAGTCTTGTTATGTCAGTTTTCAACAAAATCATCTCTTCTCAGTCAAATTAGAAGATGCCTGACTATGTCACATCAACTTTGCTTCCCCATCCTAGCAACCCTTAGTACCACAGTGAAGATTATTGCGCAGTCCTATTACTGTCAAAAGTTAACTTATACATCTAGTATAAGAGCAGTGATTGTGATGGTTGACTTCTGATTAGTGTTCCACTGTTTATCATACAATGTGGATATTCCTGCTGTGCAATACACATCTTGTTGAAATGGCCTTGGGAAAACCAATGATGACTGAGATAGACAGGCATGTGCAAGAAGCAGGAAGGAATAGATGTCATGTGACCATGAAACGACAAAAGAACACAACTTACAAAAGTTAGTACTGTTAAACTTGTTTACATCTTACTCGAAAATGGGATAGTTGTATTACCAGAATTCAAGCTATGCAGAAATACTGTATACATGTAGGCCTAGTATGCATAAGATTAGCCTGTTACTGAAGCATGCTGAAGTAACAGAAGTAATGTTACAAATGTTCAGTTCCGATGCAGGCTAACCTGACTGGCTACAGAATACAAGCGTACTCTACACTTTCCCAACTTGTTTCTGGTGTCTACTGTTACTAGAATATTACTTTTAAGACGTTGCCAACTAAAGGCTTACTTTCTTTAATAAATTATGAAATATAATAAAATTGTACTATAAATTCAGTAACTAATAAAATTATCAACAAAATAATTCAGTCATTAAAGACTTGAGGATATAAAATTGGTTATTTGTACAATCATCTCAGAAAAGCAACCAAGCATTGCCATGGATTCCTGCACATAGGGGCAAGTGCCCTCTGGAAATTTTTTATCTACTACTTTTTCGACTTTGACAAATTTTCTTTGCACTAAAGCACTAATGATAAAACAAAGTGAAACTGAAAAATTTACATTTAGAAACTTCTATGAAAAAAACTATGTTCTCAGAGGCGTAGCGACCGCCCTCCATACCCTCCGATCGAAGGGGGCCCCCGGCAAGAAAGGGGCCCCTAAAAGTGCCAAAAAATGAATGAAATTACTAAAAATAAATAACAAAGGTCAAATTTTTGGACGGCGAATATGAAATTTTCCCGAGATTTTGGCCAAAAGGTCATAAACTTTTCGGACGGCGAATATAAAATTTTCCCAAGATTTTTGCCAAAAAAGGTCATCACCTTTTTCGGACGGCGAATTGATGAGATTGTCCCGACATTTTGACCGGATGACTAAAAAAAGGTCGTCAGAAATTTCGGACATTATGCTCGGAGGGGGCCACGTTCGTTGTTGCTACGGCCCTGCATGTTCTTAATAAAATTTTGCATTTTTCAAGCTCTTGCTAAAAAATGCAACCGCGACCATTGTGTTTTGCCCCTCCTGTAATTTCTGCAGGCACCCATGATCTATCCCCAACAAGACCAAAGTTTTGAACCCTACATGCCGACCAAAGTCATACCCCTGATGCTAAACCTTCTGAAATCTTTCTTTGACAATCAATGTTCAGAACAAAATAAATGTGCTATTATGTTTGCATCCATTATTACTCAGTCAGATAGAGGCCAACAGTGGAATGGCTAGTGTGCTGGATGGAAAGCTCTGGCCACCTGTCTTCATAATAGGGAGGTTGATGTATGAATGGTAATACACAGGCTTGAAATACATAAGGGTGCAGGTTTCATACCCACTAACACCACAAGGTTTACTCAGCTTTCCACCGTCTAGTGAGCAATTGGAAAATGTGCAGCAGTGTAAAACAGGCTGCTGTACAGTTCTATAATTGGCTCTTGTTCCTATCAGTTAACCATACTGCAGTTTTTCAGTTTGAATTGAATAAACAAGTATTATTACTGTTAATGGAGAGGGTAGAGGTTAAAATTCAAACCAGGGCAGAAATTTGGTAATAGAGAATAGGCCTACTGGTCCATCTCCATTCTCCACCGCTAGTCAACTCAGCTAAAATGAGTAAGTGGGAAGATGAGGCAGACAGGAAGACTGGCCAGCTGATCTCAAATGCCGAAGCTAAGAAAATGAAGTCAGGCAGAGTCACACATGTATTTGAGTTTACTATATCCGATTCAAACTAATGTACTATGTGCAAAGCAGTTGCATAATTATCATCAACTCATGCATGATTTCATCCTTTAGCATTGCAAAGGCCAATCCTATAGTCGATCAGCATCTGCATGTTGTTTGTGGCACATGTCTTCATTCACAGATACTCGTACCTCCATGATTCTTCAACTAAGACTATCTTTTGCTCTGAAACTGTCCAGTCTGTTTACAGTTCTTGCTTCCTCTTGCCAGTGTGCACTTCTAAACTTTGTAAAGGCAGCCAAAAAATTACAAAGTTTGTGTTTCATTGCATAAAAGCTGGTCACCTGCACTTCAAGAACTGAGGGGATTCGGTGGTAGATTCTGAAACTAGATGATGGAGGCATTCAAGGCCTGTAAAAAATCTGTGCAAGAGTTTAAAAAATATATTACAAATAAGATATTTTGTAGAAAAGACAGTTGTTCTTTATCAAGGCCATCATGAACGATGCAAAGATTCTATGTTGTTGGCATGGTCTCAACTCAGTTTGCCTAAAAGCCACTTGGCTAAATCAAACTGCATGACACAGTATCGTGTTAGATAAATGTTTGCCAACAACTTTAACGGATTAACTCTAACAGCATGTGTTTAAGTTTCTGAGATCGTCACTTTGCTGTGACTTTCGCATGTCGTAAATGCACAGTTACTTACCACCATCAATTAATAGGAAGTTGTCATTTAACCAATTTCACACAGGTCTCTCTTATTATTCAATTATTATGTTAATATTGTGTACCATGCTGAAGTACCAGTGTACCAGCAGATAAAAATTCGATCACTACACTAGGTTTCGACTAAGGACAGTGTTGTGAACTTGTGGGGAACATGCAAAGAACTAGTCTCACATTTTGCATTTATATGAATGGTATTCTGCTCATTGAAAAGCTGTCCATGAACCATGTAGACCTCTGAACTATTCCTTTAATAACAATATGCAAAGCGCATGCAAAGCGTGAAGTAGTCTGAATGACAGTTTACAAATGTGTAGTGCCTCCATCAACTGGTGTGGATTTATGTTAACTTTGAGAATGTCACGGACAGTTCAAAAGCATCTCTCTGGATACATTAAAAACTCGGCAAATTTTAATACACCTGAAAGCAGATTTAGCCATTACATGAACTTTTCCCAATTGTTTAAATGTTCTCAGAATGGAAACCTAGCTCATACAAATTTTACCCAACAAGTTCTGTAGTGAAAGACCTGATACACGTACAATGTCGTACATATCAGTCCATTATGTTACTCAACCAAACAAATCTTCAGAAGATGAGCCAAATGACTTTTCAAAATGACTCATACAAACTCTACTAGAAAATGACCAATGTACAATATTCACTAGATGGTTAATCGCGTTACGATCTCGAAAGTAGAAGTTCATGGTTCATGTGTCGCAGCGGTCCACTGAACGAAGACTGCTAATTGTTTCAGCACAGCACTTGATCAAGTTACAGAGGCGAATTGATGTGTCGACATCTTGAGTCTCACGCAAAAGTCCCGTGGCCCACTCCAGTTTTTCAGCAACAGCAACCTTAGCATCCTCCAGTCGATCGTCAAAACATTGAAGTGGACCAAATAATTGTTTTGCAGGTTTCTGGGTAACTGATGAGGCCTGCTTCTCCACACGTCCACTCTCTAAAGCACAGGCTGTCGTCGTTTTATCGTGAACAATAGAAGAGGTAGTTGTGCTTGAGGTTGAAACTCCACCAGATGCATCTGTGCGCCTATCTTCTACACAAGTATCTCCCGCTGCCGTAACTGTGACTTGCTTCAAATACGACTCCTGAGCCTGACGCTGAGCAGCAATGTCACTGAGTGCTACAAAATTAAAACAAGGAAACTTAAATTAAACACCAATCTTTAAAATTTACTGCAGGCTAAGTCCTGAATAAAAGGCTTACACCACCATATGTAACAATAGCAGAATAAATGTAATGAACAATGTCACGATGTAATTTTAATATAACTCATTTGTTTTCCAAAACCACATAAAATAGGAAACCAGGATTCCTGACCACAATACAAATGATTTTAAAAATGCTAAGGTATCTTTACTACACAATAGGATAGCAGGACTTAAAACAAATTTGATATTTTGGTGAACAACAGAGTGACTAGAGTGCATAAAATAGAACTATGATAAAATCTGATAGAAGCATTTGTAACACCTTGATACAATTTATTCCAATTTCGAATCATGTAACATGCTAATGAAACAGTTAACTGCAGTTGTCAATGAAATGTGTAAGTTTTGCACTTCATAAATACCAATTCTCTACAAGCCAATTAGATATTAACTTGTCATTTTCCAAGTACACATACCAAACAAATAAAAGTTAACATGGACCTGCATGCCTGATATGAAATTGTCAGAGGCTTGTCAATTTACCAACCAACTCTTTGGATACCATCAGTATATTCGTGACAGTCTAAAAAGTTGGCTTCACTTTGCATGTGGTTAAACAAAAGCCAATCATGCTGCTATTACCTATGTGATCTGCATATGGCACCTTGGCACTTCGATCTTTGAAGAGGGTGGTGGTGGCTTTGCGTTTTTGTGGTGTAACAATAAATTTCACATTTGTAAGAAGTGCAGAGTTGTGGTTGCAAGGACCTGCAACATGTTTTGTATCAAGGGGTTACAAATGCTGTGATTTTCTGGACATATCTATAGCTAAGGCACAAATTCTGTCAACTAACACACTTTTTGGATATGTTGTAAAAAGGAAATGTACATGATAAATACATGCACTTCTGTTTTACAATAGCCAATTTATGTGTTCATCTGTAAGCTCAAACTGTTGTTTTTAGAGTGTTTTCAAATGCAGTAATACTTCATAAATTAGTAAATACAAGGCGCCAATAATTACTCCTGAATCTGGCATTCAGCTCAAAGTAGATATCCATTATCTTAGAAACAATATGATAACGAACATAAGTAGAACAACAATTTATGGTCATAGACACAAAAAGTGCTATAAAAAATCAGTCTTGCATAGAAATAAACTGATTCCAGTCAAAAAGAAGAAAATATAAGAACTGGTGTTGATGCTAGTTGCCAGCATGGTTTAAAAATGACAATATTTATTATTTATTCTGTCACAAATTTCAGCATCATTTTGCTAAAACTTTATCCTCTATAGTATTATTTGCTTATAGCGTTTATATTATTTTCTTCATAGACGTGTCATGCAATGTCTCGTTCTTGCATCATACGATAACTGTATGTTGTTATCTGAAGGGTATGATGTTGACCTGTTGCATGTCTTACAAGTGCAACCTATGACGGATAAATCTTACGATCTTGGCTTGCCCCTTGTCTAATGAGAACACCAACTTTGTACTTTCAAAATTTTCAAAAATACTCGACTTATATAGGTCAGTATATACATTAGATTAGATAAAAATCTCATGCTACAACCAATAATGAGATAACATAAATTTCCTCTCTCAGAAGTCATTGTAATAGAAATGAAGATCACAAGTAAAGTCACAAAACTATCCAATTAGGTACAAAATCTCCCAAGTTTCCTTTTCATAGATCATACGTCAACCTACCAGGATCATCTTTTGTAGAATCCGAATCCAATTCACTACAGGCAACGCAGTAGTCCACTCCTTGCTTAGTTCGCAACAAAATTGTCTACAACATCAATAACACGCATATATTGTATAACACTCATGTATTTGGGAAACCATTACCTGGATAGAAGATCTAGTCCTCACACTTGAGCCTCAGTTTGCACTAAATAAAAAAATCTCACTGTCTTAAAAGTCAAGTGTTTGGATTCAACGCTGTTAAATGTTACGGTATTGTAAGACAGAAAACCATTCAAACTACTAACTTAACTTTGAGATGTCTATTAAAAGTTTTACGAAGAAGAAACAGTCCTCCAGTTGACAACAAACAATTTGACAGTATATAATTACGATAATATGTGTAAATTATTATTGCTACTATTATTACAGTTATTTTTATTGCTATAGGTAGAAACGATCCATTTAATAGCTCTTAACACATTGACCGCCTACACGCCATGTTAAATGACTGGCTGTACTATGAGTTAACTCGTAGTAGGCGGTCAACGTGTTAAGATAATGTCCAGAGGCAATAAAATAATGCCTGGAATTTGACAAAACTCATCAGAATTTATTCTAGTAAAGTTCTGCATATATACCAAGAGCATTCACATAATAATTATTCAGAGAATGGTCTTCTTTATAAGTTGACACAAATATATGAGTCTTTCAACAGATGTCCTTTGATAGTTCTGCAGCAATATTTCAGCATTCCATAGCTACATAAGTAGCTCCGATAGCAGGAGTGTCAAAGAGCTGGCCCGCGGTCCATTTCTGGCCCGCCGACGATTTTTTTTATGGCCCACGGAATATTCCCTAAAGATTTCAAATTTATCTATAATGTTGTCAAAATTTAATAAGAAGCGAAAAAGTGGACATTGAATCAAGATCTTTTCGCGATATTTGAACTTTTCTGGGAATTGGCTGACCAAGCCCTGAGCTCCCTCTCAGACCACTACACAATTTTGCTCAGGAGCTCGACACCCTGGCCCGCCACTTGTTATAATATGTTCACACTGGCCCGCCACTTGTTAGAAGATGTTCACATTGGCCCGCCACTAAAAAAGGTTTGACACCCCTGTCCTATAGATTTCAACGCATTACTCCTTTAACTGTGTGCAAAATAAAGAACCGTCTTTCTAAAATTTATCATACATCAACTTACCAAACACAGTGGGCACGTTGAGCCAAGCATTTTGTAACCCTTGAGCAGGTATTCGCCCATTAACTTGCTGATTTTATCCTGCCGTTCCCGTTTCGCCTCAATTACTTTGAGTTCTGCTTCCGTTGGTGGACGCCAATCTTCAAACTCTATAATTCAGTACCAAAAAAGCATCATGTTACTATAATTTCTTGGTTAATGAAAGTTTTTTGATACGTAATGATGTTGATGCATGCACTTAGAAGTTACAAGGCATGTTAAACTTGAGATGAAAGAATTAATCATCCAGTAACCAATCGTCCCATACCGGTGTACAGCGTACAGTTATGCAGTCATCTTAATTAACAGCAATCTGAACTACTAGCAGCAATGACAACGCCAACGGCGCCGCAAAAATAAGTAATTTTCTCCTCCATGCCAGTGTGTTATCCAATGCGCCATCGCCCCCTCTCAAGGATTCATGCTGTCTTATTTTCATAATCAGGCATATTACAACGTTTTAGACATCGTAACGTCTCATTCTATGCGTGTTTTACTATTGATCAGAATTTAAGACCGCCGTTCTATAGGGAGGATTATCGGATGTATAAGGGTGAAAGTCATAGTCATTCTATGCTTCAGTTAAATTAAGACAATTAATTATGTCACCCTTTTAGTAAATAAAACTGAAATGCATGCTTAATGCTACTTAAAGCGGTCAGATTTATAACTCATCATACCAACGTCACCGTTCTCCATGCTGTCCACGCCGTTCAGCAAATCATCCATTTTATTTTCTTAAAAACATAAAGAGTGCGTCAATATACGTTCATGGCGACCACTGATCTATCAACAGCAGTTTGTGGCACAATGGTATTGCCACTGCAGTCTCAAAAATACCCAGATTTCCTTCTTGCATTCATGTCCCTTTAGGGGCTCCGTAGAAACATACCACACATACCCAGTTTCATTTGAAGGAACCGGAAAAAATAATACCCTCGAAGCCATTTCTCCATGTAACTTCTGCGGCGATTAGTATTTTAGTTACAGATGACAATATTGATAGCAAACCACAAAGTGGCATGACGGATGAAAATCTTCAGACCAAAACAAGAAGCGGGATGATTTTTCTGATAAGTTTAGTGCAATAAATGCGATTATTGATGCAAATTACAGTTTACAGGGGTAATGTTAAGGAGGGGGTAATTAGAAACCTTTACACCGGGTACGCGACCACAACAGGTTTGCCAGATTGTCTCGAAAAGCACGAATTGGGCTCCTTCGAAAGTGCTCACGACTGAAATTTTTGTCCTCCCGACCTCGTGGTATTGGGCTTCTTTGTCTCGTGGTGACCAGTCTTGTGTTATGATGCCTATCTGATAACAAAATAGGACTACATTATTTCTCTACGAATTAATCGTAATTCCCAAACTTCTAAAGCGCTACTCGAAAGCCAAGCGCGGCCTCGGGTACCAACTTATTCACGAGCGCTGCGTCGAGTCAAAAGGGTTGTCCGTAAGAGTAGTCCGAAGGTGGTCCGAGTCGAGTTAGGCCTACCATAGGGTCAGAAGGGCGGGAGAGCTACTAAGTAGACCCACGCGTACGGACTGAGCTGCGGTATATGCTCTAAAGATTATGATTTCTACTTCAATGTATTCATCATCTACGTTTCTTAATTCTGTGTGACGTCTTTCTTGAACTTTGTCGCTAATTCATCTGGCAGGTAGGCCTACGATCGAGGGCTACGGGAACTTTGCCTATTTTTGCAAAGTTTATGGTAGACCCTATTATTATTATCATTATAGCCTAATTATGATTCATATATGAGTTCTAAGCCAATTCAAAATTCAAATTTCCTTGATGCCTGGTCGACATGTGAGGAGTCTGATATGGCACTGGATGTCTGTGAAGTCTATAGGCACCGTGTTCATGACAAGGCCATACCCATTTCAAACCAAGTACCGACGTACGTCTGTTCAACGCGGTCGACTAAAATGGGGGTGAGTCTCGATTGCCCGCTGAAAGAGAAACACCCATGTCTAGGGTCAGATTGGTTATAGGCAAGCCGCTGCGAACCTTCCCTATGGAATCGTCAACATGCATTCCATTTAGTCCATCACGCTTGATAACTGGAACCGGTATGCTATTTTCTCTATTGGAGGTAAACAGCCTTCTTGAAAAGATCGGTTGCAAAGGACATCATTCATGAACGGAAGCAATCAGGGTGAGAATTGCCCGGGGGGGGGTTCAACCCCCCAGTCTTTTTTAGAGCCCCATGTTAAAGTATGTTTTTCATACCCCAATTTCAAGTTTATCATAGGCCGACCCCCCCCAGTTATTTTTCCACAATTCTCACACTGGAAGCAATGCATGCATCCACAAATCTTGAAGAATTATAATTAAGGAACGTCGGCAAGTGGTTGAGTGCGCACCGCGTGATACAAGCGCCAAACTACAGACAGCAGCTGCGAGCGTGACAAGATGCTAGGGACATTTTATGCGGGGACTTTTTGTCTGGGGAAATTTTATCCGGGCCGGGACATATATTGTCCAGGGACATTTTGTCCAGGGCCATTTTATCCGGGGACATTTTATCCGGGGACTTTTTGTCCGGGGACTATTTGTTCAGGGGCATTTTGTCCGGGACATTTTGTCCGGGGGCATTTTTTCCGTCCACGAAATAACGGGTTGGCTGAAGCGCCAAATTCTAAGGTAATTGAAGTCCCGGTAATCAGTATCATCAATGTTCATCATGAGGGTTTGGACTCTTAGTCCTAGTCGTTAGACCAAAGGTCTTGGTCCTGAGGTTCAAAGTTTTGAGAAGAAGACTGCGTTGATCGAAAAGCGGTTGCACGAAAATGCTCAATGCCCTGCAACGACTTGCGCTTTGTAACTGGCACCTGAAACTCGAGGCACAATTAATCAATATAGTCTACGACCTGCATGTATGAGTTCCGATTACGACATGTAAGCTTAGGCTGTGCAAACAGCGACGAACAAACACGTGGAACAAACATCCATTCTTTGACGGCATGAACATAATGTACACGTGCAGTGTAGACCCAATGTGCGAAAGGTTGAGCAGACCTCTTCACGTCGTCTAACATTAACCCTTCAACGACCAGCTACATGTTTCTATGCATCATAGTACATTCTGGTCGTTAAAGGGTTAAAGGCGGCTATATATCAGTCGAGTAATATAGGTCCTATACAGACTTCTAGGACACACGGAGACGTAGGCCTACCGGTATGTAGCTCTTGTTCTTTAAGTTGAAGACACACACATGCGCGGTGATAGCCTATAGGCCACAACGAATATTTCGCCTTCCCACTTCAGGTAACACGGTAAATTTCACAGTAATTTGTTGAATCCGGGGCACAGTGCGTGTCTGAGTGTGTCTCATATCATCGTCGTCATCGTCATCATACATGCACCATGAGCAGTGTGCTCGTCCATTAATTGTCAGCTTTGTCTTCTTTTTCCATCCGTGCTTGTCTTGCATGTGCAAGGTGGAACAGTTTCTGCAGTGGTCATCCGCATCAATTCTCTATGCCGTTCTCCCTCGATTATAATTCTCAGAGTTTTGAGCTTCCTGTCGTCTCCCATCCTGACGATAATTATGTCCAAAGAGACTCACTTTGCGTCTCATTGCTTTTTGTAGCTAAATTGTAGGATCGTTTCTGTCCTGCCCTCTCCCCATATTTCATCCAGTGCTCTGAGAGCTGTGTAGGCCCATGCTCTTGCAAGACAAGTCTTGATATATAGGTTGATAATGTTGTTTATTGGAGACTGTGAGATCTTATGACTAAAATGATGACCTCCATTCTTACGCAATAGACAGCCTATCCATGGTAATAAATGGACGTCTCTTAGGATAGGCCTAGGCTGTCATTATAATATAAATTTTTCTGCTATATAGTGTTGTAGTTAAATGCATGGGTTCGCACAATTAAGTGAATTTGACCTGCCACTGGGTTACTGCGAGCTCGCTACCCAATCTATAGACCTGCATGGCATTGCAAGATGAGGGAGAAGGGATAAACTAACCTAAGTAGGCTATGGTATAAGTGAAGGCTATATATAGTAGGCTATACTCTTGCTCTCCATGCAGTTCATTTGTTTTATTGGAGCTGGGATTTTTCGTTCAGGCTGCGTTCAGGTGATTTTACTGGGGAAGCCAGGGTGAGAATTGCCGGGGGGGTTGGGGGGTTCAACCCCCCCAGTCTTTTTTAGAGCCCCATGTTAAAGTATGTTTTTCATACCCCAATTTCAAGTTTATCATAGGCCAACCCCCCCAGTTATTTTTCCACAATTCTCATACTGGGGGAAGCATGACGTATGATATGGAGAAGACTTCTTGTCCTCGTCCTCCTCCTCCTAGTTCTCGAGCTCCTTGCCCTCTTCTTCGTCCTCGTCCTCTTATAGGCTCCTCCTCCATCTCTTCGTCCGTCTCCTTTTTGCTCTTTCTCCTTCATTTTCTGCCTGCTCCAACTTCTCCTCCTCATAGGACTCGATGGGAGTAGGTTATACTTCTTCTTATTATGCCTTGCAGTGATTGGCCTCATACATGATCTGGCAGGTGAAAACGTGATCAATGCCTCGTTCCATTGCTTCTGAATGGAGTGGTAACCAGTTGCATATAATATGCCAATAAACAAACAACGTTGCGTATATGTTTCGTAGACTATACGAAAAGGCGGTCGACAGAGTGGACTGGAAGAAACTGATGAAGGCATTGAGAAGAGTTGGAGTGGACTGGAGGGATAGAAGATTGATAGGCAATCTGTATATGGGGCAAAAAGTACAGATAAGAATGGATGGAGAATACTCAGAACAGGGGAAGGTAGGAAGGGGGTGAGACAGGGATGCCCACTGTCACCATTGCTGTTTAACATTTATATAGAGGAGATAATCAAAGAGGCATTGGAGGAACTGGAGGAAGGGATAAAAGTTGGAGGAATGTGGATCAGGGCATTAAGATTCGCAGACGATCAAGCAATGATGGCAGGAAGTCAGGAAGGGTTACAAACAATGATGGACAGACTGAACACAACATCAAAAGAGTATGGAATGAAAATCAACAAAAAGAAAACAAAGGTTATGAGAATAAGCAAAGGAGAGCAGAAGGTAGTCAAAATATACATTGATGGAGAAGAACTGGAACAAGTCACGGAATTCGCTTATCTCGGCAGTACTATTACGGAGGATGCGAGATGTCACAGAGAAATACAACGGAGGATTGTACTAGGAAAAGATGCATTTGAAAAGAGAAAAGAGATACTGAGAGGTGGAATCAGTAAAGAACTGAAAAAGAGAATGGTAAAAACCTTAGTGTGGAGTGTG
Organism: Lumbricus rubellus; assembly: GCA_945859605.1. Classification (NCBI taxonomy): domain Eukaryota; kingdom Metazoa; phylum Annelida; class Clitellata; order Crassiclitellata; family Lumbricidae; genus Lumbricus; species Lumbricus rubellus. The sequence goes on from OX243816.1 coordinate 27,981,967, forward strand.
ATGCTATATGGATCGGAGACATGGACTATGAGGATGGAAGACATCAAGAGAATAGAAGCATTTGAAATGTGGTTATGGAGACGGATAGAAAGAATCAGCTGGATGGATTATGTAGAGAATGAGGAGGTATTGAGAAGAGTTGGAGAAAAGAGATCGATGATACACACAATTAGAGAAAGACAAAGAAGATGGATAGGGCACACACTCAGAGGAGACTCGATGCTAAGAACAATCATAGAGGGGAAATTGGAGGGGAAAAGAACGAGAGGAAGACCCAGACAAAGACTATTGGACTGGATGATGAAAGACGGTTATCAGAAGCTGAAAAAGAATGCACAGAACAGGGAAGAATGGAGACGTCAAACATTCGAACCTGCCTAAGGGCAGAGAACAGAAAGAAGAAGAAGTTGCGTATACCTTGGCCTATCTGCTTTCAGTCAAATATATGCATCTGCCATTCATGTGCTTCCATAAAGAATATCTTTCAGGCTTTTAGTTTAAAGAAAGGCCTATTGTACATGTAGGCCATTGTAATTGTCAGATCGGGTTTTAATGCGTTGCCTGAACAGCGTTGGCGGCGGCGAGCCGGGCTGGATCGATGTAGGGCCTAAGTCTAAGTTTAGACTGACCTATCGTTTAGCATGTCAGTTATTTATTCAGATTTCCAACAAGAAGGGCATCTGGTCAAGATTTAACATAAAAATCGTATTATCTATTTCGATATAGTCTTTATGTAGGCCCTAGATATAATTATCTACATAACGGTATCGAAAATCGAAATAGATAATATGGTTTCTAGCATTTCAAAGGCATCGTCAGAGCTAATTAAGAGACTGAAGCTTACATAACTAAGTAGATAAGTAGGCCTATATTTGTAATTAGTCTTTAATGAGCATCAATAGCAAACGCTCGGGCATTACTGAATTTACTGTATAAGCCTAAATGTAGACCTGCAAGTCAAGAATTGAATGAGATAAATAATGTTAGGGGGACTTTGTAGAGGATGTTCAACCGGAGTAGGCATGCACGCAATGCCTTTGCTGAGAACCGGAGGATTCGCTTCGAGAGTCTAGAGTTCATTCATTTCAAACTAAAGTATGCATGTACATTGTAGTACGATTGTACTCAATACTCATTTCTGAATTCAACAAGTTCTGAATTTTCCAGTTTCACTATATTGGACTTATATGAATGTTAATTTCAAAACTAACGTGATTGTAGGCCTATTTGTTAATAAAATCAGCCTGGATATAGTTATTGGTTAGAGCGGCATACCCCTTCCCCGTGCAACGCTATTACAAAAGAATATAGAAGTCTATAGGCCTATTTGTAGAGGGCTTTCAACGGGAAGTAACGCGATCAATGACGTACGTGCTTAGACCGCGATAGTCGACAGATCAATAGCTTAACTGAAGCTTAACTGCACGTGATGAATCTATGCCATAGATTCTATGACAGTTTGCGCTTTTTGTGTTGTCACTGACAGGTTCCGAGTAGAATATAATATATAAGGATTGCTTGGCTGCAACTCAGGAATGGCGCCATTCGAAAAGAACGAAATGGATTCAAATCGTGATTGACGTCATCATGGGAGTCTACACATTTCTTTGCTAAAATGAGAATTTTCCGGTAAGAACCATAAGACATGGATTCTAAACGTAGCGTATACAACTTGAGCGCCTGCAAATAGATGTAGGGACAAGAGGGGCAGCTGCTTCCCTCTATAAATTGACAACCCTACTTTCATGACACGCAATTCTGATTCCACGCACTTTCAAGCATAACTTACAAGTCATGTTTTTAGCAGTAGGCCTACTACCAACTGCAATGAAATTGATCTCGTTCATAGCCTAAGATTACAGCAGCGCCATCTTCCGGAGTGAAATAAGTGCAGTAAGCGAACATTTGATGGAGCAATTCATATTTATGTTTGTTTATATTAGGCTATTATTTCGTTATTCGATCACATGTAGCATGTGTTTCGATTTGTCATTTTTCAGGAGAAACTCCGTTGTCAGAATCGCTGGGTTACTAGTAGTTGGCGCTCTGACTTACCACTTTATGTCACAGACCATCTTCTCGATTGCCCAATTAGTCAATCAGCCCAATCAGCCCACATGTAAACTCAGCACCGATGATCAACCTCCGAACCTGCAGAGATCAATTCACGTCGTCGATCCTTCAACAATCAACGATCAGATGAGAACAGAAGAGGAACAAAGAATATTCGACTATCTACGATTCGATATTTCTTCCGCTTGTCCACACACGACGAGAGCCAACTCCGCCCAGATCCGCCACCGCCATCTGCACTGGCAGCTGCAAGCGGACGATGATCTGGTCGACGAAATCGTCGTCTATTCGGCCTTCTACGACGACCGACCAGTCGTCGGTTACCTGCCGTCGATCAGAATCCTCGGAGTGAGGAGACTGATCGACAATCTAAGGCCAGAGCCGCCACTCTTCTGCTACGTCTGGTACTCGGAATTCAGCGCCCCACTCGTTGTTGACGTGAACGTAACGATCACCGGTCGTGATCACAACATCAAGGACAACCGGATATACGGTCAGCGCCTCTTCTCATGCCCGCTGACGGTGGCGCACCCTGTGCCAACGCATGTATCCATGGTGACGAGAAAATGCCAGACATCCTCCATACTGCTTCCGGTCGTTCGACCGTTGCGTGCTGCCACGTGGAAGCACGAGTTCGGCGTCTGCGTCGAGTCGTCGTTCGGGTCACTTCCGCCGGAAGTCATATCCGAATGGATCGAGACGTACTCCCTGTTCGGCGTGACGCAGTTCAACCTGTACAACGCATCGCTGCATTGGAGTCTTGACCGCGTCATCGACTACTACGTCCAGAGAGGGATCGTCAGCCTTCGACAGCTGCCGCCTAGCGTCGATGACTACAGCGAGGAAGGTATACGGTTGAGCAGCCCCACTTCTCTCAACGACTGCATGATGCGCAACATGTACAGCAACCGATTCATCGTCGTCGTCGATTTCGACGAAATCATAGTCCCACGAAATCACTCATCGTACCAGGACCTCATCGCCTCCCTCGACGCCTCCCTCAACCTCACTCAGTCGCACCACACGTACGCCTTCCGTAACTCATACTTCTTCCTCTTCTTCCCATCCGACTACTCACAGCCGATGTTTCTGCGAACGGCGCGACTTCGACATCGAACTCCTCCAGGCGAATTCCTCTTCGCGTCCAAGTCCTTCGTCGATCCGCGCAGATGTCTGTCCGTCTTCAACCACTACTGCTTGGTAAGTTTCTCTGGACTGGAAGGAGATGAAGACCCGATTGACGTACCTGCCTCCCTGGGTCTCAATCACCACTACCGGCACGAGTGTTCGCTGACGCCTGCTGAGTGTCAGGAATTCGATCTGAAGAAGTCACGTGATGACACGATGCTCCAATTCAAAGACGTGCTGGGGACTCGGGTGTCGATCGTATTGAAAGCGATCTATGGCATTTCTTAACCGTTTATGAAGTTAGACCTATACAGGCTATACTTATAAATCTGTGTGATTTTTGCATCTAGAAGTCGGCGCCGTTGTTAATACTTCGCATTAATTGCAATTGCTGGACCATAATTACGGTATATGTCATGATTGTGATCACAAGCATTTATACATGCACTGCTCAACGCCTGGTGCTGTCCCCACATTTCGGGTCAGAGCCTGCAGAATGTTTGATATCCTTGGTGCTTGGATGTCTTCTATCGGCTTGCGGTTTAACCCATCTATAAGACTCAATTCATCTGACTGGGCGCGCCAACACTCCGCCACACTGGTTGTTCTCTGCCAGTGCCAGTGCCAAGTCTGGATAAAGGAGGAGGGCGACGCTAATCATCTTTGATGTGGCATAGGAATAATGGCAGTGTCGTTAAACATGTAAAAAGTGAGAGCTGGGCCCGCCAACAGTTTGCTAATATTGATCTATAGCTGCCCTCCCTCTGAGTCCCAGCAGTTCGCCTTTTTGGACTCAGCAAGTTTTCTTGGAACTTATCTGCAAACGTTTATTGTCCAGTGACTATTTGTGTACACAATTTCAATTATGTAGGGCACACATAAATCGATGTATTCATTAAAATTTTTATTCAGCATGTGGTGTTGGGTATATGTTTGACCCACTTTTTGAATAATTGACTGTCTTTTTAGACCTTATCCGGCTCACTAAGGTGTAGGCCATATTCAGGTTTGAAACATCTTGAACAAGATTGATATTATCATATTATAAGTCCGTGTAGTCGACATACAAACGTAGTCGTTGAATGATAAATGCCAAGCATAAAAATTATAGGCCTAAACTTATAAGTTAACAACTGGAACAACCAGAAGGGTATAACACGTCTTGAACAAAACACGGTTAACTGATAAAGTGAAATGTTTAACAGTGTTTCAGTTAATCTGCTTAATCACAATACGCGTTGAGCTGCTGCGCTGGTAGAATCACGCTTGACCTTGAATCCTGACCTTGACCCATGGTCTTAAACCGACGACAGTCATGGAGGACATTTCGTCGATCGCAGGAAGCAGCTGACCGCAGCATCGCCCTGTTTGTCATCTTTGTAGTCAGGGAAAGCGGGGAGCTTAGGCGGACATTTGTGACGACAGTTGATGTCCGATGACGCTACGTCTCCGTCGCCGTACCCGTATCTACACAGCATCTGGTCAACTCTGCCATCTGGCAGGATGCGCCAAACGAAGTTTCCTTGGCGCTATAAAAAGTAAATTCAAGCCTTGGCGCTATAAAAAGTCAATTCAAGCATCGTGTTCAATTGCGTAAACCTGTTTTAAGTTTACACTATAAACCGCTTAACAGCGTTACAAAATATTAATCTTCTAACACCTAATTAAGCCCCTTAAAGCTCGCAGTATAGCCTAGGGCCTAGCCTATTTCTAAGCAGTTCAAATACAAGCAAGATTTCCACTTGAATATCCTTTCAAGCATTTACATCCATAGCATGTATTGATGCAGCAATATACAGTAGGCCTACAACCATGCAAGTCAACACAGCTTGTATAATGCTTTTAAAGACGATTGACGTGATGCTGGGCACCTTAAGGGATCAATAGGTCTGCAATACTGCAACCCGCACGCCTGAGGTATAAGAGACAACGTATCGTACCTGTCCTCTGTTTGGATAATTGGGATCGAGTCTCGAGTTATATTCGTGTTCGTACGAAATGTCCTCCGCCAGAAATCGTTGACGACAGCAGCCATCTTTCCGTCTCAACCAATTAGCAGGAACTGTTCACAGAAAGAAAACAAATCCAAACCATAAATTAGGCCAGTTGCAGTTGCAGGGAGTAAAATCATAGTCTACATCATACATGTATAGACTATAGGTGGCGCAGCAGATTACGAATTTACGACATATATAGAGCAGTTATGTCTGTTAGCATACTTATAAGGCTGAAGATCTACAGTACATAGATATAGCGTGCAAAGCCATAAAAGAGAAATTAAAGAGGCGTCAAGGGGTCGTCCCGCAGGTTTCTGACCAGCCGACGATTGTTCTGGTCCACGGAGCCTAAATTAAGACGTCGCAATTTGAGAGTTAAAGTTCAAATCTGCAATTTTAGATAAGAGTTTATATAGGCTATGTCATATTCGGGATTGGTAACGAAGATCAAAATCAAGACTTTTAAAGTCTCATTTGATTATTTGCAATTAAAGGGTAAAATGAACGATGTAAGATTTAGTTTTCAACAATTTTCTGAACATAGTCTGACCAAACCCTCTTCCAGATCCCTGCATTCATTTTGATCAGGCGTCTTCGGGACCCTGGCTCGATCGCCACTTGGTGGATTTTGTAAACTAGACCCCCATTTAAAAAGACTTGACTAAATTCAGCGCCTTACATGAATGTTGTTGCCTACATGGGCGCCCGCACATAGGGGCAAGGGGGGGCACTTGCCCCCCTGGAAAATGGAAATTTATTTTTTTAACTACTACTTTGGGTTTTTAACAAATTTCTTCGCATTAAAGCACTAATGATACGAATGATACACACAGTGAAAGCCAGAAACCTATGTTTAGAAATCTCTGTAGATATAAACATGCTCTTAATTTTCAGCATTGCATAATCAACATCTTGTTAAAAGCTGGAACAGTGACCATTGGCTGTTAATTAACCCTTCGGCAGGCGCCTTTGCAAATATTATTTTTCTATCGATTATGGCCTACTTGATTGGAATCTCGCTGTCATGCAACCTTTCACAACTGCACAAAATTAAGTAGGCTATCAATAGAAGTAGCTAGAGGAACACTTGCACCTTGAAAACTGACACCTATTTTTTGTTCACTTATTCATTCATTCAATGGACTTATAATATTACAGTGCCGCTTCAGGAACCCACATTAATTTAACATCTACTTTTTTTATTTTTTCTTCACACTAAAGAAATTATTCATATTAAAGCTGATACACAAAATGAAACTGAAAAATATTTGCATTAAGAAACCTCATTGAAAAATACTCGTACTCTTAATTTCCAGCTTTGCATTTTTCAAACTCTTGTTACTAAAACATTTGCGATAACCGTGACCATCGAAATTTTTTTCCCCCTCTGAAAAATTTCTGCGGGCGCCCATGGTTGCCTAAATTAAGTTGGAGGCTAATTGAGAGGTCGCATACTTATTCCATGAGCAGGTTTTCGATTGCTGTTGGCCGCGTATCGAGTGGTTCCTTGAATTCCGCATCCTCGATATTGGAAGTCGTATCTGGAGGTCGTATCTACAGTGATTGGAGGCGTCGCGGTCACTTCCGGTTGCTCTGACGACCTGTGCAGCCACCATTTTCCACCGTCTGGATCGATGCCACGGGTGAGGACGTCACAGACCGGCTGCATCATGATCTTGACGTCACCGCACAGGACACGAGCGCTCGTTCCGGTCACCGGAGGAAAAGAAGAGTACGAGTCACCCGGCTGGACAGGCTGACCAATCACATTCGTCTTCGGAATCTCAGGAAGCACAGAGGGCGTTGGGTAGACCGTTCTTCCAAGCTGTGGCTCATCAAGAAAGAGTCGGAAACTGTTCAATCTACATGTATATCAAACATAAAGAAGCATGCTGTAATATTATTTGCATGCGTGTAGAGCCAATTTACAGTATGAGAATTACATAGAAATAACGGGGAGGGGTCAGACGTTGATTTATGTGGTCTCGGGGTGAGCAATGAGGACTTTACTATGGGTGGGGTCCTTAGAAAGACCATAGGGTTGAACCCAGTGTGAGAATTGTAGAAAACTAACTGGGGTGATTGGGTAAAACGTTGAGTTATGTGGATTTGGGGCGTGCTACGAGGACTTTACTATGGCATCATAAGAAAGATGCTGGGGGGTGAACCCCACAACCTTCGGCAATTCTCACCCTGGTTTTATATTCGCAAAAGTGTCCTATATAATGAACAACACTGTGACAGCGTTTAGTATCTTCACCAGTAGGCTATAAGCCTACTGAAGAATGTATGTGACAAAAAGTGCTCAACAGTAGGCTTTTCAAATAGGCCTATTATTAGATCTATACATAAATTTTAGATACCGACTTGTTGGGGTTTGGGGCTTTCTCTTGGCGACCGATTGGAGTTGAAGGAATGTCCGTAGTCATAATTAATAAATTAGTTTTCGGAAGCTGAATAGTCGTTCTTGAGCATTTCAGTTTTCAAAGAGCAATAAATGTGTTAGTTATAAATGTCGCTAAATTCAGCCCAATGAAGTCAGAGACTTCAAACACGTTTAGAATCAATAAAATGACGCATATCAAATCGACCAACTTCCTATATACGTGACGTCATAATAATAATTAAAGCCGACATCATTATAACTGCATAGGCCTATGCCGCCTTTAATAGCATAGGCTAAAACTAAAACTGAATAATAATAATAATAATAATAATAATAATATTCGTTTATTAGCATTTATTAGCATTATATCTGACAAACCGCAGAATGATTACAGGCACAGGTTAGGCCTATACGAAATACGGCCCACTACAGCACGACACGCCGGTCGGCTCTACAACAGTGGATTCGGCTTAACACTATAATGACCTAAGTGCTGGATCACTCCTGGTTCGGCCAAGCCAGAAGTGGGAGGGGCTATCTTATTTTCAGTAGACATAGGCCCTACGTCACTTCAAATCTAGAACATGTCTTTTGTTATTTATTACGTACATACGTAGGCCTACGTGACAATAGAAGTTCAAACTCCCTCGTTACATTCTCAGTTTCTTAAGTTTTAGTTCTAGCCTAGCATCGATCATCATCGTCGTCGTCGTCGTCGTCATCATCATCTCCACCCACCCCAACCCCCAACCCCACCCCACCCCAAAACTTTTAAAACCAGCCTAGGGTTTTTGAGTTGAGTGGCATACAAAACAATCAACTTAACTGTATTTAGCGGCCACTGACCAGATTTCTTGAAAATTGCCTTCAAAGTTGATGAATTTAACATGGGTTTAGATAGGAAAAAGCACACGCTGCCCATAGCGGAAGTCGCGACTGATTCGCCGTCGGCCATGGAAGCATTATCAATCCAGCTATATAATACATATTAATGCCCAGAAGCATTCTTAGCCCGGAAGTTTGGATTTTGGGTGCGTTATTGAAACTTATTATTTATTTATATTAATTGCAGCGTTAAGTAAAGCCCAAGCCGTTATTAAACTTATTATTTATCGGTAAGACGGTAGTTTTCGATTCCAAATAATTACGTCAATTGAAACTGGTTCTTTTTTAAAAATAGAATCTGGATTGTTTAAGACAGCTGTTTCCTTAAATAGAGGCTGCATTGACGAGTCTACGAAGTTTTCCTTAAATAGAAGCGGGATTGACAGGAAAAATTCTTACGTTTGATGAAAATGTTGCCTTGGTTAAATAGAAGTTGGATTGCTTAAACAGAATTTTGATTGATACCCATCAAAGTATTTATATAGCACATCTTGAATTTAATTCCAGTTCATAATGACATCTAGCGTCATTATAGGTTAACTAGTGTGGAGAGTGCCTCTGATTTGTTTGCTTTTAACTACGTTTATGAAAATAGCACTTTTAAAATATTAACATGTATGATATTGTTTACTGCATCACTATCTAATACCATAGTATCTATCGGTGAATATCGCAACTTTGATCATATTGTCAATATTTTGATATACTTTCTTGCCAGTTGTGTGGAATCATCATCATATAATTAGCAGGACGCTATTCTTTTGAATTGTTTCTTCACGGTACAGATGTTATATGATTGGAGTCTTTTGAATTAGGTTAAACAATTAGTTCTGGTTGTGCTGTGTTGTTTCAGATGTAATGTTCTCCATCCTTGGAAAGAATCTAGATGTCTTCAAGTATGTTCATATAACCTGATCACACTGGAACATTAAACTGAGCTTTGTGTTGTGTTGGGGTTGGAGACGAGCCCACATCAGAGATGGCTGGCTGAACATTGTGGAAATGGCAATACTTCAGAAAGGAATACACATAAGATGATGATTCGCCAATCCCATTTACTTGTAAAGTTATGGTGATTAAGTAAGATCACTATGGATCATGAATTCTGTCAAACTGATGACACTTGCGTAACTTCACTGTGATGATGTCAATTGTACTTCCACTTCAATGATTAGCCAATAATTATTGTACTTCTAGTCTTCTACATCAATTACTATTGATTAGTCGATTGTACTTCCACATCAATGATTACTATTGTTTAGTTGATTGTACTTCCACATCAATGATTAGCAGGTTCTTAAAATGCATACCCATCGGAGGGAAGAAGCTATGCATAGTTCTTCTGATTGCAAAGGTAGTCACTGGTCTCCTCTTATGGTTCTTGTCTTCATCATATCCATTAACAACACAGATCCTTGATGTTCTTGGAGTCCCTTCTACTTTTTACATGGGTGATGTGTCGTGCAACCACTGCAACTCATTTGAACCTGTCTTTATCATCGAGCCACACCATCGTGAGCAAGCCACTCTTCGACCGATTCTTCTTCTGAACCTCGTCTGCTCTCACGTGGACAACATCAAACGACGCAAAGTCATCCGGCAGACGTGGGGCAGCGTCACAAATTACAATGGCAACCGGATACGCACGTACTTCATCGTGGGTATGTGTGCTATGTAACAAAGCCCTAGCGTGTGCAGCGTAATAATTCAACTGGTGCTATATAAGTATCCAGGTGCATGAGTACTTACCTGTATAGGCTGTATATATGTAAAATGACCCAGTACATGCTGTTTAATGGTTCATTTGCAAAATGGCTTGAAATTCGCTCCCAACATATTAACTAACAAAGGAAATGAGCTTCATATTTAGGTTCCACTGTTACACATGTAGGAGACTATGCAATGTAGCCTAAATGAGATCTGCTGCTGTAGCTTATGAACGACTAATTTTCTCAGATAATTTTATCATATTGTGTCAATTGTCAGTGCACCAGCACTCGCTCCTCTTATACATTATCTGTGTTGTTTGGTGCACTGCTATCACTATTTCTAAGCAGTGATTGAGATACATGTATCCTATTGTGCTCAGTCTTTCTATATATGTAACAGTGCTCATTCTTCACCATCTTTGTTGACCACATGACTGTGTTCTTCTTAGTTCTCACTGCATTGTCGTTGTGGTATCCACACTTCAACTAATCAAAATAAATAAATCCTCTAACGATTCTGTAGCCGCCTACTGTGATGTGGAAAAATTGTTGACATAGCGTTAACTACTGAAGTACCTCATATGAAAATACAAAAATCAAGGTCCTCTGATTCACGGTCGTGTGTGACCTGATGCCAGAACTTAAATTTCATGACAATGATTGCCTTAATTAAGTACTCCGTATTGCATTTATCGTCCCCCTGCCTTAATTAAGTACTCTGTATTGCATTTGTCATCCATGACTGTCTCATTTACTATATAGTTTGCACATAAATAACGTGCTTTTTCAGGCAGTCACCGATCAACGTTAGGAGCAGCTGCACGATACAATGCCTCTGTTCAGCTGCGAGAGGAGGCATCAAAATATCGAGATATTGTACAAACGGATATCGTAGAAGACTATCAAGCGTTGACAAATAAGACGATGGCTGCTCTGCGATGGGCGACATCACGATATCCGGATGCGAGATTCATTCTGAAGTCAGACGACGATTCGTTTAACTCGATTCACAGATTCAGCGATTACCTTCTCAGTGCCCGACAAAAAAACTTCATTGGAGGTAGGTGATCATTGTATATAGTTCGTGTTGACTATGCTGACGATGATGGCAATGCTAATCTAATGATGCTTATATGGAATAGTAGGGCAAGAAAGAGAAGAATGACTAGGAGACAAGAAATAGCATCAATAGAGAGGTGATGACAACAAGGATGATGAATATGAAGATGAAAATACTGCTGATTTTATTTTCTCTCATATCACGTTTTCACTTCAGGCTAAAGATTAACCTTTTACTTGTAAGAGATCTCACCTCTTCTGACAGCTGTCATAGTGAATCATTATAAACCATCACTTGCAAATTACTTTGTATTATTATTTTTTTAATGTTAATTTGTGAGCAGGGATGTGTTCATCAGGTGAGCAGCCGCATCGTAATCCGAAGCATAAATGGCACGTGCCACAAGACGTCTATTCATCGAGTGTCTTTCCAATCCATGCGAAAGGTCGTGCCTATGTCTTGTCACAAGATGCGGCACGCAAGGTCCTCTCCGTCAGTCCCAACGTCCGGTTCAACTCGATGGAAGACCTCTTTGTGACTGGACTTTGCCGAGCGATGGCTGGACTGAAGTGTGTCCACATTCCGCAGATACCAAACAGAAACGAAGCAATAACGGACTGTGACGTCGCACTATTTGTCTTTAATGTACACAATGTGACGCCAGAATCCATGATAAGACTGTGGAACATTTCTAGAAACTCAACGGCACAAGAACTCTGTTCCTCTTTGTAATCTAGTAATTGTAATTGTAAATGTAAATGTAAGTTTGGGAGATGCCCTAGATAGGGTGCAATTTGTGTAGAAGGAAACTTTTCCAATGGAAAAGTTCCCATAGATCTAGTAGAAACTTGTAGCATACATTCTACTAAAACACAAATTGCACCTTGTGAAAGACAGTCATTGATTGCACCTATTCTCTCAAATTCCTGTAATCTTAATCATGATCTGATAATGCTTAGATGATGTCTGCTAAATCATGCAAACCTCTCATGGTTGATGATGCTAGGAGACCCACACCAGCTTAGATCTGTTGAAAGATCTTGATATTTTGTCTCGTTTATTATTTTCATTTATCATGTGACTACTGAATGTTCTATACAAAGTGTCAAGTTAATGAAAAGCTAATGCAATCAAATTAACCATGTTTCTATTTAACCAACAGCTCATATCTACTTCTTGCTGTGATTTCTGTTTCTGTGTACTTTAGTGTAATAAGGTATGAGGGCAAGAGGGTGGTATGTGGAAAATGACACCTATTTTTTTACTACTACTTTTTGGTTTTTGTTGGTTTTTAACAAACTTCTTCAAATGCAGTAATGAATGATACAGTCAAACTGTTAAATTTACATTTTTGAAACCTCTATGAAAAATGTCGATGTTCTTAATTTCTTTTAAAGCTCTTGTAAAAATTTAACCATGAACATTTTCTTTTGCAAAACATCCTGCAAAAACTACCTACAATCGCCCATGTACGTTTATATGGACAGATGGATTGTGAACAGATACATAAGTGTACTATATCTACAGAAGTACTTGGAGTACGCAGATAAACTGGCAGCCATAATACCAGAATCACAGGTAAAAGGCAGTTTTGAATTTGTATAGGCTAATCATGGACCAATAATGAATAATAGAGAAAACTCCTTTAACATCATATGCTTATTCGAAGCACAGTTCTTCGGGAAACAGGGTGAGGTCTTTTTTGCTTCTGCTAATGCCAAGTTTAGTCATTCAAAGTATGTTTCTAAACATATGGAATCGAGATTGTTTATTTATTCATTAGAGGCTATTAACTTGGGGATGGGGTCTAGGGCAAAGTCAAACATTCTGTACCCTCCCAAAAGTTCACTTTACTTTCCATTCTGAAGATGACATCGGTAAATTGAGCAGGACTGATGTGCCTTGCACTGCTGCCAATCTATATATATAAAAATGAAACTTTCCAATAGTTTGTGTAAAGTGTTCTCGAAACGTACCGCACAGATTGTTTTGAAAATTTCACAAAACCTTCCATTTCTATCTGAGAGTGTCCATTTTTCTTCTTATCCGAAAAAACGCAATTTTTTCCACAAAAAGTGAAGTTTGCATTCCGCTCGACCGCCATTTGCAAATTCAAAACCGATTTCAGAAACGCCTTGACAGTGACTGCGACCATGCAGACGAAACATGAATGATGTCGCGTGCCGTGACGTCATAAGCGATTCGCATAATTATTTTGCGGCCTTCAACATTCTTGGTTGAGGGAGTAAAGGAGCGGAGGGAGGGGAGGAGGAGGGGGAGGAGGAGTGGAGGGGAGGAGGGGGGGGAGCGGGAGAGTCTTTTCTGCCACAGCAACGCGTGGCCGGGTACAGCTAGTTTTATATAAAATAAATGTCTTATAAAGCCACCACCTTTAGGACTCCCGGAAAACAACACATTCAAATTCAATACTTTCTTCACTCCATATCCTAATCCTTTGACCCCACGAATCGCGAGTAAGAAAATCATGACAAATCTTGGGGAAATTAACCCACCATAAAGAAAAACCATGAATACTACAACATTAAATAAATCATCACGAATCTTCTGGGAGCACAACTGAACTTTTTCTACCAAACGACATTATACCAAAGACAGCTTCTTGTGATTGCTATGGAATGATCACAAGAAAATTAATACTTAAAACTCTATAGGCTTATCACCCACGAGCTCCGAAATCTCAAACAGACTGTACCATATCTTTTTCAACTTGAAAACAACGATTAACTGCTCAACCTAGTACAATTAATACTGCTCTTACAATTCTTACTGGAAATCTCGATACACTGGAACTTTATGAACTAACCGAAATAATGGATCTCACTTCAACACTGAAGCAAAAAAAAATCTCAGACTATACCGCATCTTTTCAATTTGGAAACAACATCGATTAACTGCCCAACAAAATACAATTAATACTGCTCTGATAATTCTTGCTGGAGATCTTGGTACACAGTACACTGTAACACTGGAACTTTATGAACTAACCGAAATAACGGATCTCACTTCAACACTGAAGCAACCAAATAAGAGTAATTAACATAAGACTGTTCAAAATCATGACCCCCCCCCCCCCCATCATCGCTGCCTAAACAACCACAAAGAAGGCTGGGAACAATATTTACTTCAAATTCATCAGTATGGGATCAGCTCTATGAGGACTGATAACTACTATAAGCGCCTTAAAAGCAGCTGCCCGTTTTACAGTATTTTAACATGAAATCGATTCTAGGCCTAACTCCATCGATTTTGTTTTGACTGAGAATCATGATTTCTCTGTTAAAAACTCGAAATTACGATATGGGATGGAAATTGAAGTGAGCTGACATCTGTTGGCGAGGAAGCAGACAAAAGAATTTCATCGAGTGCATATTATATTTGATGTAATGTCTTTGATAATATTATGCTTTTTCAATGTGCATCGGAAGTCGTGTAGTTTCGACGCCGAACAAAAATTGTTTAAAATGAGTAAAGAAAATCAAGAAAATGTTGAGCCTATCGGCATCGATGCGAAGAAGAATGATGTAGAAAAACCTATCGATCGAGAAAAGGTAGGTTTTTGGTGGATCATTACTTAAAGCGTTGAGCGATATTTGGAATATTTCGAATAGCAGAAATCGCAAACAAGGATTCAAGTCTGACATGAGTTGTAATGAAATAGCGTGAAGCTTCTGCGGCGGAACCTTCCGCCAGATAATGCCTTCCGAAACTGCTTATACGGCGGAAGTTTCCGCCATCGTTATTGTATGTCGGAAGAAAAATACACGGTGTCTTTTGCCACCAATCCGCCGGAGTTTCTAATGGCTAAACTAACCCTAACACTAACCCTAACCGACCCTCACGATGCCTAACCTGAGCCCTAACCGACCCTCACGAAAAAGACGTGCAATGACAAGGTATCAAACGTTTGTCCAACGAATAATAATTCTGCCATTTTCCAACTCGTTATGTTAAGAACAATAACTTCGCAGCGCGTTCGAATGCTGCGCATGCGCGATGGAGTTCGCGTACCTCGCATGCGCGCGGTATACATTTGGCGCATGCGCAGATCCTTCCGCCGTATAAGCAGTTTCGGAAGACATTATCTGGCGGAAGGTTCCGCCGCAGAAGATTTATCCAATGAAATATTACACATAATTACAATCACATAATTAAAAAATTGCCAGATTTTTAACAGTTTAATATTTTAGTTTTATTTCTCGAATTTGCTATAGCGCCCCTTCAAGCTATCGCTCTTAGAGGCGCTCCCGAATACAGCGCGGACGCTGAATCTGAGTTTCACGCCAAAGTGCAAGAGCAATTCCATATGACAAAATAATGACCAGAGATGAACAAGATTTCAAAATGTTATAAATTAAGGAAATCTAAATGTCATCTAAATTTTGTCACTGTTCAGTTTGGGAAAAGTTGCTTAAATTGCAATGACTATAATTTTATGGTTGTTATGATATGAAGCGTCACAGTCAAAAGTAAGGGAACAACGTAAACAGCTTTTCAAATGCCACGTATTTTTGATGTCTCTTCTAAATTTGTTGTTTAAGACTTGTCCACTGTTGCTGAGAGTCTTCTGTAGCACTGGAAGACATCATCCTATGAATGAGTATGCTAGGGGCATGACACCAAACAATGAACTTCAAATATACACGTGGTAAGAATCACATTATGATTCAACATTTTACGTTGTCCGCAGAAAGTAAAGAACAGTAGTAAAATAGTAAATGTAGTAGTTGGTTTTTGTCTGAACGATGTAACCTACTTATATGTATTGTGTAAATGGTGAACCTGCTTGATCACCAGAGCTCAGATAATTGCAATTCTGTTAAAATTCTAAAGTTCTAGATTTAAACCTGTACATTCTGATCTGCTAACCTATCAGGGTTTAATCAATGTTCAATGATTTGTTGTACATAGTACAGTAGATGGCTTAGCACAAAAACCTTTAGCATAAAAGGATAATGAATTGATATGAAAAGTATGCTTAATCCATTCGGGTGTCAGTGGGTTTTAATTTAAGTTAGTTGCTTTTTCATAAAACTTATGTTACATAAATTTAAAAAAATTAAGTACTTGCAAGTCAGTCACAGAAGAAAATGTAAACAAAATGGAATATGAAAATGTTGCTGACACTAAATATTATCTAATATGAACTGCCCTAATTAACAGTGCACTTGTTTACCATATTGACTCCATAACATCAACAGCTATAGTAAGTACACCTACATCACAGTTGTGCAACTTTGAACTGCGCACTGCACAGCAAGTTAGTCAATAGTGCAATTTTGTGAATGTGGAACATAAATATTTTACATGCGCAGTAGGCTCTAGATAACAATTCACGATAAATTATTTCTAACATAACTGGTCGAGTAGTCACTATACAACACAAGAAATGCAAAGTTAAACTCTCTACAGGTTGTCCAATTATGGATCGTAAACAAGTCTTTAACACAAAAAGTTGTCACTAGACAGGAAATAAACACTTGACTTGTTACAGTTGTTGCATTAATTGTTTTTTTTACCATTTACTGTTTGATTTTATCTTCAGGCTTGATGCAACACTCAAAGAACTGACGAGTCTTGTTAAAGAAGTGAATGCAGACGCACGCAGAAAGGGAACCTATTTCGACTTTGGAATTGTCTATCCAGAGGAGCGTTCTCCTGTCTACCGGCTGCGTGAGATTGGCAGCACTTGTGCAGGGCGCAAAGGAGCGGACGACAACGTGACGTTAGCGTCCAGAAACTTTCAGATTGGGGATTACCTGGACATAGCCATAACACCACCGCGTGGTGGAGGCATCGAGAACATACGCGGCCGACCATTTTGATGTAGGGTTCCATTTGAAAGACTAAATGACCGGTTTCTTGGATTTTATCGTTTGAAGCACTTTTGTCATGAATTTTACTGTGCACAAGACTTTATTTAAGACAGTTCTTCACCAGCAAAAACTTTGTAGAAGAATTGTAAAAACTGGACGCAGTTTGTTTGCAAGGTTATTACAATCTTCTTTTGTGAACCTATAAATGCTAAACACGAAATCAATCCTCAGCTTTGTATTATAATGTTCTCAAGGAAAATTCCATACAACTGAATCCATAGGTTACACAAAATTTTGATAGATAAAGTCCTGTCTTAACAGTCGGTTTTAATTACGATATGTTAGAAATATCTACCCAGATGCATATTCCCTACCTAATCAACACTCCAATTTCTGGACTTTAAGATACTATTGCACACAAAGATGAAGCAGTTATAATATCAATTGATTTCCATTATGTTGGCCAACTTTCTTCCACATAAACTTCTTTTGTGTCATGGCTTATTGGTCCCTTGAAAACTTCAAAATGGTGATTCAGACTCTTCATGGTGTGTAGTTTGTATCGTGAACCAAGCGCTCCGTCGCAATGGCTACTTCGGTAAAACACTCGCTTAACACGAGAATGCAGCAAAGCCATCGCACACCTGAATTAACAAACCACACTTTGATATTGTTAAGTAATATTGTTAACGTTATTGTTCAAAATTTATTGCAAAATTTATATAGGGGACGAATTTTGTATCCACATAACCCAAATTTTTTTATACTTAATATTTATATACTCGTGTTACTACAGACTGCTTCTTTGCTATTCTACGATATTATGTATCAGATTCTTAAAACAGGCTGCAGAGCAATGCTTTCTGCAATGATGGATTGTTGAGGTAATTTGCCAATCATGTTAAAACAAAAACAGGGCATACAACCATGCATGCAGTGCATGCTCAATGCATTTCATGCTCATTTCTTTGAGCAGTTGACACCTCTTCATATACCATTTGGGAAATGATGATTTTTGTCCTAAAAAGAGTATCCGAGATGCATTAAATTAACCAAAATCTCTATCGTATCTAATATAAATCTCATATGCACAAGTTTGTGGATCATCAGCAAGAAATGGGATGATTGCCTGTTACCAACTTATGCCAGTACAAATACTGAAGAGAAAATTTTTTGAAAGACTTACATAACACATGGCTCTCTGCTAACGAAGGTATCAAATCCAGTTGATAGATAAGGCCCTGTCTTAACTGTCGGTTTTGTTGTTGTGGGTGTCTTGACATCTGCAACCAATACATAAGGTGTTTTATTTTGGCAACCAACATAATTTTCAGTTTTAATCACATTAAGTTTCACATTTTTAATTTAGTACACCACCCGATAGTTTGTTGATAGTAAGTTCATATCTCACTTTACTAGCAAAGAATGAAGCCATAGCTTCCAATAAACGTTTGTGTTCTTGCAAGTCAAGTAAGTAGGTATGCTGGTATAGTTTTTAATGCTGGACAACTATTTGAAGCACACATAAAGATTGCAAAGGAAATGAAGTGATTCAAACTGATCCTGAATCTGAACATTGACATTTAGATGCACATCCTATAAAAACCATCAGTTCTCAACATTGCACTGCTGACATACCTGAACGGAACCAAGCTCCACCTCCCTGTTGCCTGGCAACCTCGTCAATGCATACCATGACCGCATGCTGCAAAGGATGATGATGTCGGAGGTCTGCTGCTTCAGCAATAACACTGTTTGATGCAGGATCAACAATCAGACATCCAATTGCAAGCTGAAAGATGTACAGGCAAGCACTAAGCAACATTCTGGACTAGTTTCAACCTCATACACTTCACCTGAAATGTTAGTCTATAAACGATCCTCGCATACCATGTTTACAACGTGGTGCAGTTAGATTCAGACCATGTGTTTAAACTGAATACAATAAAGCTATGGAATGCAGAATCCAAAATTTTTTTAAAGTTCTGTTGGCTGAACAACTGCTATAGAAATGAAGAAATAATAAAAATAATAATACTAACAACTGAGAAGAAGACTTAGAACAGAATTATCTGGCATCAAAAATTAGTCTGGCAAATCGTTTACCCACAGGTTTGCTATAGTGACAGTACCAAAATATCTGCAACATATATAAATGATGTTTCGAAATGTTAGTGTGAATCAGTGTACATGTTATGGATAACACCATCTGCTGATTTTTGTAAAATAGTCATAGACTTTCAATGTGGCAGGACGGTCATGGACGGCGTCCTGGCACTTATTTTCAAATCTCTATGCTGTCCTGTGCCACTTATTTGACCAGCACACCTGAAAATGTAAGGGGCGTCCTGGCACTTCTTTTGGTAAGGTAAGGGGCGTCCAGACACTTCTTTTTTCACACTTTTAGCACTGTGGTTAATAGCAAGTTCTTGACAGCATCAGAAAACATGTAAAAAATTACTGCAGTCTTACATTTATAAGCCAAATGCATATGAACCTCAGAGTTTTGCATTTGAAGATGACTCCAGTACTCCTGTCAAAGATGACTCACCTCATCCTGTTACCTTGTCAGTAATGTCAGACCTAAAACTTGTTAACCTTCATATTGACACTTTAGTAGCATTGAAAGGTTTAGGACAATTGAAGCACTGCTGAAATACAGAAAGATTTTCTCTACTCAACTTACTCCTCCTTTTGTCTGGCTTTCCATCGCTAGGTATAGTGCCCTCTGCATGTGACCTTGAAAGATGGACAACTCCTCTTGTGAAAATAACTTGTCACTCATCATACGACTAACGCTAAAAAATAAAAGAATATACATTTCAAAGTTATATCACAATGGAAAGTGGTTATCTTATTAAAAAATACCCCTAGGTTAACATGAACCTGTGAAAGCATGCTACTGTGTTACTGTCATAAATTACAATGCTTCATAAGCTTCCTTAATCATAAACACTAAATAAAGCCTACATCATGATTCATGACGTTGCCCAACTTTTGTCTCCAGGTAATGTAATTGGCTACAGTTTCAATACACTACACTTTATTTTAACATCACTATTTAAACTAAAGCAAAATAATATAGGCCTAGGTTACTCTAGTTGCTAGAAAGAATGCACAGACAGCCGTAGCAATCCAGCAACAGTATACCATTTTCATCCCATAAACCTGAGCTGGTACTCATCATAAACAACCACAGATGAATACACTGAGCTGGATCACACAGCCACATAATTTCAACAACAGTCTTGTATCCATTTCATAACAATCGCAACATTTGGCAAGGCTTCATTGTGTTTGCATCATATAGATCGCATAATACAGCTGCCACAGATAAACACTTTGTGCCCATCCAACTTACTATTTGTCTTCATGAAAGGCAGTAGACCAATGCATCCGAGAGCAGTCAAATTGGCACCGTGTGAGAGGTGCACAGCGGGGAACCATAGCAACATACGGATCACCAAGTGCATCAGTATCAACATCTTTGCCATAGAAAAGCTTGCTTTTGGATGGTATGGCTGATTCCTGAAGATCTTCATCTTGAAGACCTCCTTCCAAAGGGCAGACAAGTATACTATGATGATTCTGTGAAGCACCATCTAAAACAATAACTTCGCTAATAGCAGTCTGTCTATTAATGAAAATTATTAAATATAATTAACAACTTAATAATCATTATTCTTTTATAGTTCATATAAAAACTCGGGTTGGGTGCTTGGACAGGGTCTTTCGCTCTGCGGCACGCCTTGTCGGTCGCATCCCAAAATTCGGCCATGTCACTGACTATATGCGGGATGTCTTGCACTGGCTCCCTTTCTCACAAAGGGTCACTTACCGAATATCTTCCTTGGTTTGGCGCTGTCTTGCGGGTGTGGCCCCTGTCTATTTACAGGAGCTCTGTTGCTCCACCCTGAGTGTCCAGCGCCGTGGCTCTCTCCGCTCTTCTAAGCAGGCTGAGCTTCTTGTCCCCCGGTCGCGCACTTCTATTGTGCAGCGCCGTGCCTTTTCTGTTGTTGGCCCTGCAACCTGGAATGGGCTCCCTGTGGAACTACGTCTAATGCCTCGAGCCTTTGAGACTACGTTCTACTCTGCTCTTAAGACTGCTCTCTTTAGCCGTGGTTGGGTCGGGAGCGCTTCTGAGTAGATATTCTTGAAGAGGCGCTATATAAATGCCTGAAATGAATGAATGAATGAATGAATGAAAAAGTCAATGATTTTATAAGTCTTGCCTGTATAATGACGTATCAGAATTTTGTAACGGCCTTAGTAGGAATGTACAACCTTTAGTAGGCACAAAACTAATAAGGTCGAAAGATTAAAGCAAATCAATCATTCTACAGTGCAAACCGCATGCATGATCATGCAGCCAATATCACCGTGACTACGAGCTAATGGACCATACTACAAGACACCAGAGTATATTTTTAGTGTGGCTATTAGTGTGTAAGTTTTAGTGTGACACTGTGGTTAGAAATTCAAAGTTTAGAAGTGAAGACACTTGCAATGTAGCCTGTTGTCAGATTTTTTGTGTCTATTAACACTGCAAGTTCATGTGCAATGCTCCATGTAAACAGTCATCTTGAAAGTCTATAATATCCTATGGCCTGCTGCTGCCTACAATGGATATATTTTCCCTTAACAATCCTTGATTTCTCTGCTGTCTCCATTGATCAACTTGTCTTTCTTAGTTCCTACTGATAGGCCTGGAATCTCTAGTACAGTATTCAGTCAGATTTGACAACATTAATTGGAGATAAAGCAAATTGAAGTGATTCCATTTGCCTAACAGAGAACTATAATAGTAATGAATCTGATTACAGAAAATATTATGACCCCGCTTTCACGGTCCTTGTTTACAGTACCTGTTTTTGTGTGAGAAGTGACCCTTTTCAAATGTGACCACTGAGGCAGCGGGTAACATGACAACAATTGCCTAGAAAAATATATGCATAAGAAGTTGGAATCACATTTATAACATAAACCTATAAACTGATTATTGAAAGTCACTAAGACCGCTCAACTATAGCCGTATAGCAAATGACAAGCACAGCCAGTGGTGTAGTTAATTAAGCAGTTCTCGTTTTCAATATAAGAGTGAGAAACTGACGAACTGCAACTTACTGGACTACGATGGAATGAAAGGTGCTTCATAAATATCCAGATATGATTGTAATTGTAATTGAAATCAAACATTTATATAGGATTGATACAGTACAAATATTCATATATGACTTGGAGTCTCGATGATTTCCAAGACAACTGGCAACAAGAATGTTCAGACTGGTGTGCAAAGTGCAGTGCCTTTAGGCAGTATTAATACTGGAAGGGTTCAAACTGTCTTGATAACTACTTCGGAACCAATAAATAAGCTTGCTGGCTAACACTGTAAATGTAACTGTTCTCAATTTTCTGTAGCGACCATATAAGGCCTCAACCCGGCTTATTTTAAATGAATTGATAAGGTGAGATTCTTCATTATCATTTGCTATTTGGTCCCCATGCAAAGACCATGCTAGCCCAAGATTTAAATCTCTTAAATTAATCACCTTCGTGAAGCAAACTGCAGTCTGCACGCTATCTTTCACAGAGTTACGAGATGTAGCCGCTGGCCAGCACTCGTATCAATACAACTAAATGGGCCATCGTTACTAAATACTTCACAGGTTTCCATAAAAATCTCCAAATGAAATTCTCAGTGCAATTTTAATATAAGCCTCATTTGTATGGATACCAAAACATTTATGACATGCACTTACTTACTGATTTACTAAAGCGTCTACATGGGTCATAATCTGGTTTCCACAAGTATTTACTTACTTGTTCACCTTCGGTAACTATCGTATTATCGCTCACCTAACTAGCTTCGAAGTTGCTTTCTTATCAACAACATCACATACAATCGCCGGAGCTGAAAAATAAGTAACATTTCTCATATTTAAAAAAAAAATCACAAACCAGATACACCGATTATATATAACTTTTGGCACTTTCTAATACAGCAACAGAGAGGTCTTTTTAAACTCAAACTTTATTTGACGGTGACCACTCTTCATTATAATATGCTAAACCGGTAAACACGCACACTGAGCCACCGTACTCCAAACAATATGGCCACCGTAGATGCGTGCATAACAGAGCGGCCCGACATGCGGCCTAATATTTCCGCGAAAATTAAAGGACGCTTCAATTTCAGCAGAATGACTGCACTAAACCCTAAAACTAACCCTAACCGACCCTCACGGCGCCTAACCTGAGCCCTAACCGACCCTCACGCTTTGCATGTTGAGATACATGTTGCGATGTCGTCGATCGGTCGCGTTCTAATTTTACGGCATTCGTTGGCAGCCATATTGTTTGGAGTACGGTGGCATTGGTACAGATGCATTTCCATGGTCGCGAAAAAAAAGGTAGTAATCATTACCTGGTGATAGTGTGGACCAAATCCAATCAAGAGCACATCATCCCCTACGGGGCACTTCAATTTAGACACCCGAACAAGCCCCCAATTATTTTTTACGATTTTTTAAAGTATTTATTATAATGCTATAATTACATGCTTGCCTCGTCCGGAAGTACGAAAGTGGCCTCCCTCTTATGCGCCCTAGACATATTACATGTACAAGAAATAAACTGTCTATGGAGTACGAAAAATAAACTGTCTATGGAGTACGAAAAATAAAATGTCTATGAAGTGCTGTCGTTATATTGCGGTTCAGTAAAGTTAATTTTATCACAACCCAAATAACAATGTAAAAACATCTTTTTGCGATAGATCTGTGGTAAAGGTTATTCTTTATTACTTTCTCATAATTCCCATTTTCATCTTTTATTGTTAGGAAGTTATTTCATGAAAACGTAAAAGTGAGCGATAATGCAGGTAGTCCTTTGCACATTTCCATTTCTCCACTCAAATAATACCATTGCAGAACGTAACTTGTTGTTTGTTAGTAAAGCTGAATCAGTATAACATAATTGTAATTTTGTTACCGGCGATGTCCAGTTTATGAGCACATGGACTTATTGGAATTATAAGTTAAGATAACTTTATGTTATCTATAACTATAAGTTAAGATAAATCTGTATTCATTGCAGGAGGAGCACTGGGACCGGAAGGGATTCAATTAATTATATATATGTTTTTTTTATGTGTTGCAGCACGGGTAAGACAATCCAACATATCCGAAAGGACAACGCAGTGCAAATACATTACAGTGTAAGCATGGAACAGAAAGAGACGCAGAGGTTCAAACATGTGGAAAATGATTCTCAGCATGATCTGAAGGCTGTAAATGGAATCTTGTTGAATCTTGTAAGTGAAAGTTTTGAAGATGTGACAAAAGAAACAGGAGAGGTGGTTGATGACTCTATGTCTAATGAATCGCAAAGAAATATGTTGATTGAAAGACCTGCTTGTTTTTTGGATCCTGTCATGCCTTGTCACATTGCTACAGTAACAGTGATACGCCAATTGCAAAAACCATCATCAAGTGCGGAAGATCACCCTGGCATATGTCAATCACGAAAACCATCTGCAACAACAGAGGTAATACTATGGGTCATTTCCCTTCAATTCTCACTGTCCATTATGGACTTCCTTCTGCTTTGCAACACCGTCACGTATCAGTTTCGTATCAACTCTGTTTTGAGTTCACCAGTGACTATTCTTCTTATTATATTGGTGTTGTTATCTTATTGATAGACTTTTCTTGTTTACAGACTTTTCTTATTGATAGACTTTTTCTTCTCAATGGATGTACCGTTCATCAATGACAATCAGTCAGTCAATCAATCAATCAATCCATTTATTGAGCCAAAAGAGCACACAAGATATATATCAACACATCAAAATAAAACATGAACGCTAATGGTCACAAAAGGAAACCCAGAAGGGAATGCAGAGTCCCGCTGGTTAGGGCCACCTATGCACATTTTCTGGTTCTCGCGTTAACAGATTCAGCACAATAAAATTATATGCTATTTTCCATCATACATGTAATAAATCAAAATAAATCTAAACTTAACTAATAAAACTAAATATGCATGTGTACATTAAATGATGTCACGTGGAGTGCCGCCATTGGTCGTAACATCTGATGTTGTTTTGTTCTGCAGAGCCACTTGCAGCTGCACACAACCGCACGCGTTACTTCCCGTTCAACGCCCCATCCATTCGAAAATGACGCATATTCGCAGAGTCCCCCGCCTGTGAACGGACGGGGCGAACATTCATGCGCCAAATGTCCGTTTATGTCGGAGAGCTGCCAGCGTTTCGCCTATCACAAGCAGTTTCATCGGCCACATCCAGCGGGAGGAAGACCAAGTGGGAGGACCAGTGGTTGCTCGGTTGCTATTGTCGCGAAACTAAGCAGTGTCGAATTGTGCGTGTTCCCGATAGGAAACGTAGCACTATTATGCCGTTGCTTTTGACTTTTGTGGATAAACGCAGCACCATTGTCACCGACTTCGCCCAAATTTACAAGGGTTGCGAGCGGTTCGGCTTTAGGGCACATAAACGTGTGTGTCACAAGCGTTATTTTGTGTGCCCTGCAGACAAGGATGTGTACACAAATAATATGGAGGTGACATGGCGTTGGAGGAAGCGCAGTGTCCTCAGTTGCGGTGACGGCGATTGTGTGGACAGGTACCTAGCTGAGAGTGAATATCGACGTAGATACTTCCATAACATGGATTTGAAACCGTTGCCCTTAGATGACATGTTCCTGCTGTTTTGCTACCATGTGAAACTAGTGTACCCTGGACCTGGTCAAATAGGATTAAATTTTCCTTCTGTTTCTTCCGAGGATGACACGGACAGTGACGCTGGTACACTGGAATATGCACCAAATGGGTCAGCAGATGTTGAGCATGACGGTGTTTCTGATAACATGGACTTTAGTGATAATGATGACACAGATTTCTGTGCGGCTGCTAAGGAACTGTGTGCTGCATTCATTTTTAATGACAACTCATTATCATCTCATGACAAAGCCCACCAACTGTTCCTTCGCAATGAGATAACCTTAAATGATCTTGTCTCTCACCTGCGGGCAAACCTTCCACAAGCGTTTGCCGAGTCCACGATGCGAGTATCTAAAGTGTTGCTAAACGAGCTGCATCCTTCGTTTGCTCAAGTTTTCAGTGTTGCCATGACTCCAGGGAAGGGGGACTGCTTCTATGAAGCTATTTCGTTAGCGCTCTTCTGTGATGTGCATCACATGGAACTCATCCGCTTATGCACAGCATTCATGTTAATGCGCTACCGTTCTGTGTTTGAAAAAGTATTTCGAGATGCTTATATGGGGGAGGAATTCACAATGGTGGAACCACTGCATTTCATCACTGTAGGGTGTGCCACCCCATCCCATTTTGTGAACCAGAGCCTCATCGTAAATAAGGGTAAGAAGTGGGGACAGTACCGTAGCATGTTTTGCTGGGCTAATTACCTCACTGTCCTCGCATGTTCCCTAGCTTGCCGACGGCCTATTTATGCTTACAACTCTTTTCGGCAAGCTGACGGGTGGAGGCAACCAGCTCATATGTCTGTGGCCGAGCTGGACAAAATGCCGGACATAAGTGGCTCGGTAAATCTGGCTCACAGCAGCTTTGCAAATGAGCAGCCCATCAGATTGTTTCTTGCAGCTAACCATTACTCTGCCATTCTCCCTGTTGTGAGCTCAGTAAACAGCCACTTCAAGCCGTCTTTCTTTAACACAACACACGATTTCGTTCTGAATCCTGCAGACCAAATTCCACCATTATCTTGATTATGAAAATAGGCAGAACTATATAAGTAACATTTAAATATTTCACTAAGCAGGCATTAGAACGGTTTTAGATTTAAGTTCTTGCAGTATATTTCGTTCTGAATATTGCAGACCAAATGTCACCATTATGTTGAGTATGCCAACACGCATAACTATATAAGTAACTAATAAATATTTCACTAAGCAGTCATTTAAAACCATTGTGAATTCCTCTCCCATATAAGCCTCCATGGGGGGGGGTCCTCTTAATTTGAAACGGTATGATGCACATCACAAAAAGGGTCATATCATATGTCGATCGCTAGAGTTCAACGAACTGACGATCGCTAGAGTTCAACGAACTGACGATCGTTAGAGTTCAACGAACTGACACCACAAGGTGACAAGGTGGTAAAAAGGACTCTCCTTATCACCTCCATGTTATTTGTGTACACATCCAAGATCTGAAGTTAGCTGAGCTTAGTAATTTTAATACTGTACGATAATGTTAATGAATAAAATAATTAAATCACTGCTTACTTACGTCAATGAAATATTTCATTGCAATGCATAAGTTAAATGACTTTCGGTGTCACCTGTTGTGTTGCCTGAAAACGCACAATTCGACACTGCTGAGCTTAGTAACTTTAATATTGTACGATAACGTGGAAACTGAACAGTTACGTGAATTAAAGACTGTAATAAGAAATGAATAATTAAATCACTGCTTACTTACGTCAATGAAATATTTCATTGCAATGCATAAGTTAAATGACTTTCGGTGTCACCTGTTGTATTGCCTTAAATGATTTTAATGTTATTTAGATCCCTTTCTTCATGAGCCTCCATGGACTAATGCTGAGATATTGAGTATGAACATAGGCCGAACTTTAGCAGCAACATTTAAATATTTCATTAAGCAGGCATTGTAAGTTGTCTCATTATACATTATGATTTGACGATACAAACCATGTGTGTCACGTTATATTTTATAACATTTTTCAATTATTTTTATATCACATGTCTTTATGTCACATGTTCCACAAAAATTAATTCTATCGATACATAAACTTAAGCACTTGAAAAGTAATGAAACACACTAGGCATGTTGGAGACAACTCTTAAACTCTCATTATCACCACCATGTTATTTGTGATATAATAGAACGTGGAAACTAAACTGAATTTCGGTTTCACCTGTTGTTTTGCACAATTCGACACTGCTGTTGAGCTAAGTAATTTTAACGGTGAACTATAACGTGGAAACTGAACATTTACGTGATTTAAATACTGTAGTAATAAATAAATAGTCACATCACTTATTAGTTACAATTAATTTTCAAACTCTTTTTTTATAATTAACTCTTGCCTTGGTCTTTGCGGATTCTACAGAACTTACGATAGGTGTTAATGTTAATTGAGTACTTAATAATAATTAAATAGTTACATCACTTATTAGTTACAATTAATTTTCAAACTCTTTTTTTTATAATTAACTCTTGCCTTGGTCTTTGCGGATTCTACAGAACTTACGATAGGTGTTAATGTTAATCGAGTACTCATTGCGAAATGAATTTGCTACTGATTTTAATGTGAATTGGATTGTAATGCTACTGATCTTAATGTGAACTGGATTTTAATGTTAAATGAGTACTTCATTGTGAAATGAATTTGCAACTGAGTTTAATGTTAATCGAGTACTTATTGTGAAATGAATTTGCTACTGATTTTAATGTGAATTGGATTGTAATGCTACTGATCTTAATGTGAACTGGATTTTAATGTTAAATGAGTACTTCATTGTGAAATGAATTTGCAACTGAGTTTAATGTTAATCGAGTACTCATTGCGAAATGAATTTGCTACTGATTTCAATGTGAATTGGATGTTAATGTTAAATTAGTAATGTTAATGGAGTTGATCTACTGATTTTTATTATTATTGGATTTTAATGTGAATTGAGTACTTCATTATGAATTGAAATGAAATTTTTAGGTGAAATAGCTCAGTGACGTTAATTCAATGCTTATGCTATTCATGATCTTACCCGTGTACAAATAAATTACTTCTTAATTGATGGACTTGTTGCTTCAGAAGAGACTTATTGTGAGATAGTCATAGATAAATGAGTACTTACTTATTGTGAGATAGTCATAGATAAATGAGTACTTACATTCACCAGTGAATGCTACTGATTTCAATGTGAATTGGATGTTAATGTTAAATTAGTAATGTTAATGGAGTTGATCTACTGATTTTTATTATTATTGGATTTTAATGTGAATTGAGTACTTCATTATGAATTGAAATGAAATTTTTAGGTGAAATAGCTCAGTGACGTTAATTCAATGCTTATGCTATTCATGATCTTACCCGTGTACAAATAAATTACTTCTTAATTGATGGACTTGTTGCTTCAGAAGAGACTTATTGTGAGATAGTCATAGATAAATGAGTACTTACATTCACCAGTGAATGTAATCCCGGTGCATTTCCAGCGGGGTTTGTTTGAAACTTGATAGTGATGGGCCTATGATCAGTGGCTTCCATCCCCAGTAAACAACCAAGTTAGACCCCTCTCCCTGCCCACCCTCGTCGGCTTGAAAAACATAGTGTTATCCGTTACTGTAGGAGGCCCCTTTACCACTTCCACAAACAAACCAATCCGCTGCATCACATTTGCACGACACTAGGCTACTGAATCAATAGCATCGGCAGTTTACGCTCATATCGATGGAACTGTAGGCCTACAGGTAAATACGATAAGCACAAGACAACTATACGCCCCACCAAGGCAATACTTTTGCGGAACATTTGTGGGCAAGGTAGGACTGTGAAGTCGGAATGTACATGTAACCTACTTTTTCGTCGTCCGACGCAGTAGGCCTATATGCCTTAACAACTCTGACGAGGCTCGAGCCTGCGCTCCTCACGATAACAACATAGGCGAACGAACTATTGCGAGCTCGTAACAGAACTTTCTAGGAAATTCATCTGTTTCCACTACTAAACATTGCCGATAATTAATGAATTTAATACATTGTAGACCTATTTTATACATTGTAATCGTATACACTGTATACATTGTAATTGTAGGCCTATGCCTTAACAACTCTGACGAGGCTCGAGCCTGCGCTCTTCACGATAACAACATAGGCGAACGAACTATTGCGAGCTCGTAACAGAACTTTCTAGGAAATTCATCTGTTTCCACTACTAAACATTGCCGATAATTAATGAATTTAATACATTGTAGACCTATTGTATACATTGTAATCGTATACACTGTATACATTGTAATTGTAGGCCTATACATGTACAAACCTACATGTAGGCCTACATTAGGCTACAGCGGTAATGAAATAATTAGCAACATCGTAGCTTCATGTGGTCACTGTGGTGCTGCCGAAGATCTTACAGTGATGCAAAGGCCTATTAATAATTAATTATTATAAGCCTACATATATAATTATATAGGCATATGTAATTATGTAGGCCTCAATATTCACGATTACGATAGGCCTAATACTCGACAATGGCCACAGAATATAACCCTTCATATAGTGGGTTCTTTTGCCAGAAAAAGGTTCAACCGCATAATCATAAGTTCTATTGCCATATTCCTCTTAATATTCTTTATTTCAATTCAATTCAACCGCATAATGATTGCAGTACCAGTTAGATTAAATTTCTTTCTTACTTATTTACTCTGTTAAATAGTGCTTACTTTCCCCCCACTTACTTACACCAATAACCGAATAATATAGGCGCTATAACACTCCTCAATAATTGTAAAGTCTAGGGAGGCCACTCACTTCCGGACGAGGCGAGCATGAGCTTTGGCTGTGCATTGGAATATTTAAAATAAATACTTAAAAAAATCGTAAAAAATAATTGGGGGCTTGTTCGGGTGTCTAAATTGAAGTGCCCCGTAGGGGATGATGTGCTCTTGATTGGATTTGGTCCACACTATCACCAGGTAATGATTACTACCTTTTTTTTCGCGACCATGGAAATGCATCTGTACCGGTGACTCAGTGTGCGTGTTTACCGCTAAACCATAGTTTATGGAGTTATGCTCTGGAATTGATGGTGCATATCAACACAGTAAGTACTGTGATATATCAATTATTATTGGCCCTCGAAAAACTCACCAAGCTGAACCGGTGCAGAATATTCGTCCGGCAAAACAGTTTCAATCTGTATGAGATCTGTAAAACCAACAAGTCAAGAATGAAATTATACACTCTATGCAACTAGGACATATTAACTGGTTCGGAATATACAAGTAATGTATTGTAACCTGTTTTAGATTTTTTCGCTTCGGGCGGACTGCAACACGCCGACATATTTACCATAGATGTTCCGAAAACTAGAGTACGTGGAATAACCATAGATAGTATAGTATTAAATTCAGGCCGGTGGGATCACGTGGTTTCTGCTGAAGCATCTTGCGTGCAGGAAAATGGCGGACATGAAAGATTTGCTGCAGCGAAAAGTGCAAACAAAACGATACAGCGGAAAATATTGCGCTGCGTACGGATGTAAAGAATTTTATGGCGAACGTTCTAAACAGCAAGGAATAACATTTCATTCATCTTAGAGCATGATGCTCTAAAATGTCGGTTTATAAAACAAGTCTACAGATTCGACATAAGCAGGTATGTCTCGGCAGTTTATAGGATGAATCCAAGACTTTTCGGCAACGATGTGTGCTTGTCAGTGTTGCCACCCAGGTTTCAGAAATAAACCCAGATTTTCTTCCGAAAAACCCAGAAAAACCCAGACTATTGATATGAGCTATTTTAGACCCCCTTTATTCAAATTGATTTGGTTTTTCGCTTGTTCTTATGAGGGTTAACAGAATGTTCGTCAAAAGAGTCGAATAAAATGTATAATTACAACTTTTAAAATACAAATTGTTAAAGTTGTCAGATACTCGGCATCCGTACCGACAATAAGCTTAACACGAAGAGACCCTCAGAGAGGTACGTGTGACCTGACTATTTTGAGATATCAAAATGGTTTATTTCTGTGCAGAGCTATTTTTCAGGTTATAAATTATTTATGAATTGACAACGTAAGACCTTGATCGTGGAGTTTAAAATTAAAATTAGTGGGCAAAATTATGTATCATAACCATTTAATTTGAATTTCACAGAATATTCATGTGTTTTAAGTACAAATGGTCAGCTCACCAAAATAAACCAAGATTTTGCCCCAAAAAACCCAGAAACCCAGACGAAGGCAAAACCCCAGATCTAGTGGAAAAAACCCAGCTGTGGCATCATTGGTGCTTGTTTGTATACATTAGCTTCGCAGTTAATACCGTACTCTTAAATTCTTATTTCCTGCTCTTTCTACGCTGCCTCAACGTCACCTAGGCCTATCAGCTTAACACAGGAAGTTCCGTGACTTCCGTCTAGTAATATAATTATATAAGGTCTTTGATTATATCTATAGGAAGAACCAGTATCATAGAATTTTTATTATCTTGTGGGCCTCTATGAAGATCTAACATATTTTAAATATCTAATATCCTTGTTAATATTAAATGCCATACATAAATGAACAATGCAGTCTAAAGAATAGAACAGAGAAGAATGGAATAGAATAAATTTAAAAGAGTTGAATCTGTGATATTGACCGACTCTGGTGCAGCCAGAGCCAAGTTTTGATGCTGCATTTTGGTTCGATGTTCTGTATTTGTTTGCTATTATGCGTACGTGGAGCCCAAATGGGTTCTGAAGCTTTTTATTCAAAATACACTATAATTTGACTTTAAGCTTGTAGACACGTTCCTCAGTAAGCTTGTAGACACGTTCCTCAGTATGCATCGCATGTGCTGAAACCCATGAACTCAAGGGCCCGAATCTTTCTGATGTTGTGAGGGCAATTACCATGGAGGGCAAAATCAGTGCATGCTAGCTGTATACTGATAGGTGCTTTACATCTCAGCATGAAATATAATTGACTGCAAGCCAATCTAACCAAGATGTCAAGGCAACGGTACATGTCCCTGTCGCTTGCTTTTGTTAAACTCTGCAGGCAGACAGACGATGGCCTTATTACTGAATTATTAAACAATCCTGAATGTGTACTTCATAAATTGCTCCCCTTAATGTCAAGAAAGCATGTAAAATCCAGACCACTATTGTCATGGGCTCCAGGGTTAAGATTGTTTTACCATGGCATTTGCCCTGCTGAGCACCGCCACTGCATGTATATGTATAATATAAACAGTACATAAAGGTAGAAGAGGGAAGTGTCACCAAAATATATATATATATATATATATATATATATATATATATATATATATATATAGTATACACAAATAACAATTGTTTCTACAAGCACACACATGCCTATGCACACATGCACATATAAAAGGTGTAGGCTACTGTTATTAAAATTGTTGGTAGGCCATCAATAAATATTATTATGTTATTACACAAAAATATGGCTTTATTTTCATGTTTCATTTATGTCATTAGCAACAAAATAACACTAAATATAATATAACTTATAATAATCACAATAAACTTCTATTAGTCACATACACCAATCTTTGCAGAAATTGCAGGTGATCATGCTGCCATATAAAAATCTGTCAAATATGTGGGGTTGCCATTAAAGCACTGTATATTCATCGTGCAGCTGAAAACATTCTAGAGTCTAGACTTAATTGACACCAACGGAGCTGAATTTGTCTTAGATCATCAAATGTGGTCACTGGTCAGCTGCTACGCTGATTCAGACCATGTCATCCTTTGGAACAATAATTTATTTCCACCTTTCTTCTGCTTAATGGATGACTTGGCGTTTAACATGATTTTCCACATTCCTGCAATGTGTTCATAGATTTGTGAGACAGCTGCAGTAGCTATGACTAATGTGGGATCTTGATAGGCACTTGTATGCCCATGTGTCAGATATATATATATATATGTACAATTTTTTGTACATATATATATATATATATATGTAGATATATATAAATATATATACACTGTGTCCGGAAAAAAAGGGACCCATTTTGTAAATATGAAAATAAATAGTAAATATTCATCAATTTTTACAATTCAAACACCATTTTAATCCTGACATATTTGTCTAATATTGGTGAAAATATAAAAGTTTCAGTCACAACAATGACGTCATAATGACGTCATTTGCATAAAAACGCATTTATCCGGCTGTTCATGCATGGTTTCGGTTGGTTTTGGCTCTTGGTAAAACAGAAATCCATGTAAGGAATGAAAATAAATGCAGCTTATTGAAGGGATTGTCCGCTCTATAAAAAAGTCGTGCCTGATATCCTGGAATATTCGGAACAATAGCCTACACATTTCAGCAAACTGGTGCTTCAGCTCACCGAGTTCGTCAAAATGTTTAACTGTTGACTAATGAGACTCGGATTTCATTCCTCTTAATTCTTTGGCCGCTAAACGGCCGCCCGCTTAAAACCCGCTGATAATAAGATTTGGAGACTGATGGAGAAGGTGTGGGCTACAGGACAAGGATAAGAGACATTGAAGAACTCCGTGAGCGAATTGTTAATGTCTGCTGGGGAGGATTTTGATGCGCTGGTTAAACAGTGGTTATCGATGCTGCAGTTGGCTATTAGCGCGACCGTTTTGAAGCTTACGTTGAGGCCAAAGGTGTACACTTTGACCAAAAATTAATTCAGATATAAAAATTAAATTAAACTTACATTTATTATTGATAAATTACATCATAAAAATATTGAAACTTGTGATGATTTGGCGCATTTATCTCTTAAATTTGACTTTTGTGCAAATGACGTCATAATGACGTCATTATTTGGACTGGAACTTTTATATTTTTACAATTGTTAGACAAATATGTTAGGATAAAAACGGTCTTTGATTTGTGAAAATCGATTAATATTTACTATTTATTTTGATATTTAGAAAATGGGTCCCTTTTTTTCGGGACACAGTGTATATATATGTATGTACAAGCACACTGTCTCTATAAGAATGATTTATATAAGTGATATCTAATTATATTTATATTGGTAAGTCTGTATTTCGATGGCGAAGCGAGGGATTGTTCGCGGACAACATAGTTGGGTCAGTCGAGACGGGTGGTGGAGGGGGAGGCCAGTAGATGGACGTGCCCTCGTGAAGTAGTCGTCTCTCTGCGGTGTGTCTACAATCACAATTGATACAGAACTGCTGTTGAATATATGCTTAAGAATATATTCACCTAGAAGGCTATCTATGACAGAAACTTCTGCCATATATATAGTATATTATATATAAATTATATATACATGTATTATAATTACATATATATATATATGTACCAAGCACATATTTAATCCCTAATTAGGTCAGGAGTGTAATAGGGTAGATAAGTTCAAAAGATTTGCTGATACATTGCTACAGATGAAATTACAATGTTCAGAGCCATCTAAACCTGCCAGAAGGAATAGACTGTGTATTATAAAAACTTCCGGGCAAGAAAAATCTAATTTATGGGCTAAGAATATAAATGGCAAATTTTAAAGAAAGGTATGGGGCTAATAAATCAATCAATCCTTTTATAGCGTCCCTTTAAGGTACCTACTCAGAGGCGCTCCCGGCCGAGATCAAATAAAAAAACGTCTTCAAGAGTTTGTAAAATTGACAATAGCTTGGGAGGTGTCGCATAACCAAGGAAAGTCCATTCCAGGTTGTTGGACCAACCACAGAGAACGAACGCCTCTGCATTGTGGCAGAGCGAGTGAAAAGAACCATTTAGTCACCTAATATAAGAATACAATGCATAAATTACAAGGACATAAACCCATTTCCCAATCTTCTTATGCCAATGAAGTGTAATGAACTAACAAATTATAAATATTAATAACCGAAAATGGCTGCAAAAAGGTTAAATAACTAAAGATGAAACGTGGCATGCCTTCCCTAAAATTCTTCATCTGTCAGTGGTTGCAAGAACATGAATCACCTCCATGATTAAGATGAAATGAGTATATGGCCTTGGGGTCTAGACGTCTCTGATATAAATATCTGAAGCCATTATTTTATGCGAGAATTGCAATTGCAGACATTGGAAAATGATAACATTAGAATAAATGAAGTAAACAATGGTGAAAATTCACAACCAGCAGAGGAACAAAGTGACTGAAAGACAACTGTTGCTGGCAGTGTCATATCCAGGAAATCTTAGAGAACCCAGCTCTAGGCCTATATAAATGTCTTAATGCATACACCAGCTGACCGAATTCATCCGAATCCCGGTCCACGCTCCGACAAGACCTGGAGCAGCATACGCGAAGAAGAATGCATACAAGAAGAAGAGAAAGATGATGATGATCACGGCAATGACGATGATAATGATGGTGATGATGATGATGATGATGACGTACACATTCGTTTGTGGCAAATCATCAACTTCATTGAGCGGAGACAGG
This sequence comes from Lumbricus rubellus, assembly GCA_945859605.1. Classification (NCBI taxonomy): domain Eukaryota; kingdom Metazoa; phylum Annelida; class Clitellata; order Crassiclitellata; family Lumbricidae; genus Lumbricus; species Lumbricus rubellus. The sequence goes on from OX243816.1 coordinate 28,018,229, forward strand.
CCACTGCAGTCATCTTCATTCGTTGACCTCACATCCACTAAAGCAGCCACAATATCATATAAAAGATTAAGCATAAACTTAAAATATATACAGATAATCACTTCCTAATAAGTTTCTATAAATCCAATTGGCCATAATTATGCTTTATCTAACCAACAAGAGTTTAAGGAAGAATGTTCTTTTCATCTCATCAATAAACAACTACGCAGAAAATTTCCTTACAGGAAAAACTCCTATACATTTATGCACAATGAAGTAAGCAAATTATAGAATTTCAAATTAAAATAAGATACTAACATGTATTATCGTGACACTGAGATTGCTCAACTCCTTCATCTTTACCTGTATAACAAGACCTAAACACAAAATGCAAGGATTGTAAGACCACATCCACTTCACACATAACAGAAAGCAATTTAGCACAATGCAATCCATTATAATGTACCCGGTAGCTATCTTATTTGGACCAGAGATATTATTAACACAGTTATTTATTGAATTCAACAATTTATAATTCAACTTCAAGCAGAAGTATTTGCATCAAGTGTGGAATAATAATAATAATATTAATTATAATAATAATAATAATATCTTTTCTTTATTGAAACGCCTGCAAGACGCACTGCGCTTTACATTTACAAGTTATGCAGTAATCTTAATTAAGCTTAACTACCAACTGAGCAGACAACTTTGCAATTACATCGGCGCTAATAGCAGCCTACAAATCAAATCCGCCTAACGGGGGCTCGAACTTGCTACCTCTCGCACTCTTGGCCAGCGTGTTAACCATTACTCTACCGCCCCCCCATAGTTTATGTCTGCTTTAATATTTCTTGGTATGCCTAGGTCTTCCTGTATCAGTCACTTCCTCTGTCTGTGTCTACAGCTTTGTCAACCCAACTGTCTAAGTCTCTTTTTCCTTCTCTGTTCTTTTTTAAATTTATTTCACAGCCTGTGTATTTGTTCTTACCCGGGTGGGTCAGTGAAAAGAGCCCGGCTGGCATGGAAGAATGGAACCTTTGATTTGTTGGGCGAAGATAGAAAAGATGAAAACAAATCCTCTGTCAACTGTTCCGAATTGCTAAAAGAAAAGGATAATAAAATATCATTATGTAACTCAATACAAATGGTCAGGCTTAGTGCACTTTATGTTTGTGATTTATTAGATATCAGCTGAGTATCTCATACATACGTGTCTGTCAATGTTTTGTTTTAACTATTTTGCCATCACAAGAAATCACTTCACTGTATTAAATTACAGCTGATTATGACTTTATATTCGATTTGATTGTGAAATAGAAGCTGGATTGACGAAAATAGTGCATGAGAAATAAAAGCTAGATGAAGGTATTTTTAGATATGAAGTAGAAGCTGGATGCATGTTGAAATACATGAATGAAAATCATCAATCCAGCTTCCATTTAGGCTAAACAACCATTTGCATAAATCCAGCTTCTATTGCATCAATATGAGTTGTCTGTAGACCAGTTGTCGTTAGACCAGGTGTCCATAGACGAGTTGTCGGTAGATCAATTGTCGTGGAACCATGCCCAATTGTCGAGGAACCCTATAAAACACTGCCAATGGAGATTCACATCTTGCCAACTCATGAAGGAAGGAAACAGGTCATCACATAATTATCAACAAGTTTATGACATGCAGAATTTTACAAAATTATTTCCTACTTATTTACACAACCTTTCTTTCTGTTTGAACTTTGAAAGATATGGTGTACAATGTACTTACATCTGTAATTTTGGACCTCTTCTTTCATTACACTGAAATGAAAAGATAATTAACTGACAAACAAATTCAATGATTCACTTCCAACAGCAAACAGCTAAGCAGCAATTTAGCACATTTAAGACCTCAAACTTTCCTGACACCACATAATAGGTGTATACAGAGAAATCCAGATAATCCCTTTGCAGTAAACATCATCTTTGTCTCTGTCACCCTTGCTCATCTCCTCTTCTCATTTCTTTACCCTGTGCCTTTCTCTATTCAGCTCTTAATTGTCAGGCCTAAAAAAAAAAATGCTGTGTTTCCGGTAACAGAGCTAAAAAAAATTGGGTAGGTAGGTCGGAAAATATTTTTATTTTGTAAAATATTTTTATGCAGTGACTATCCGAAAAAGTATACCCCACTAGTCTTTTTTGCACGCTGAAACAAAGTACGTCTTCTAAGCAAGTATAAACTGCCTATTTCCCGACTGTCTGCACCTAAAACAGCTCTAGAAACAGTCCTATTAATTTCATTTTGTTGACGTCTCTTATGTTATGTCAATACAAATGTTAAAAAAAATTTTGAAAAAAAAATTTAATTTTTTTTTGAAAAAAAAAAAATTTGAAAAAAAATTTTTTTTTAATAAAATTTTTTACAAAAATATTTGGGTCGCGGCCGTAAAAATGGGTCGGTCGCGTTACCGGAAACACAACACTTTTTTTTTACGCCTCATCACGCTGTCTCCTCGGCTTGACCTCCCGGATTTTGATCTGGCACCGGAATGAAAAAGGCAGCTCTGGCTATTGCGGACTGGATTTGATATAGCGCCGGTGAATAAGCTGGTCTCCCTGACATGGCTTTTGTGGGTGCTGAGAAATTCTCGATTACATATTACATCCTCTTTCTTTCTATACCTTTCTCTTACTCTTCCCACAGATAATTATTCTTCTACATTTTCCCTCCTTTTCCTCTCCTTTTAACCCTTCTGCTTGCTATCATCTAATTCTTTTCATTCTTGCTTTTATTGTTTGCAAAACTGAATCATCCCATACACATTCATTTAAACTGTTTATCGACTAGCCATACCAATTAGTGCATGTGAAACTTATTCACTCTATTCCTAGTAATGCCGCTATGGTCATGTGGTGGTTATAATGCCACTGGTATAAATTTACCTGTTGTCTTCCTGTGGCTCGAACAACAAACCCTTTGGTGCGACTAAGCAATGCCGGGGAACAGTAGACCCCATAAGGAAGCCCATCATTCCGCTGGCGAATGATAGGAACCTTCTTCAGCACTGTGGAACATCTTAAAAATCAAAACCCATTTCATTAGTACTTGCCTAAGTTTGTTTTACAATGCAGTTCCATTGATGTCATCTTATTATGTGGCCAAGGTATATAACTTAAGCAGTAGAATGTTAATGGCTTTTTGCAGGTCCCCAAGACACATGTAAATTGCCTAGAAACAGCATTCGTTTCAGTACTTTTGTGCAAAATGAATTCGCTTACCTCAGGATTTGGTAAATCGTGTGAAATTTAGAATCCACGATTGCTAAGTCACAACCTTCATGGAAAGATCATACAATGAAATATATGACATTAGTTGTTTCAAGACTAGTTCATATTCAGACAGAGTCATACAAATTTAAAAATTGAGTTTTAACTAGTAATTATTTTATACAAAACCTGTATAATCATGATAGTAAGGCTTGATATGGATGAACCCTCATCTTATCATACAACTGTTTTAAATTGGTGTCTTTTGCAACATCTGGTACTTGCCGTAGCCTTCCAGTGGTGAATGGAACGGGTTCTGGGTTGAAAATACTCGGCTTTTCTTCAACGTCCTTTGGACAGACTGCAAAGGACTTTGGAACCGAGTAACGAGAATTTTGTCCAACCTACAAAATAACATCTTTCTACAAAAAAACATACTCCCAGTTCCCAATAATGCCACTCAATTAATTAAATTCCAAAAAACAAAAGATTAAATTCTAGCATATAACATGGCAGTTTATTATTTTTTCTATTAATAAAAAATTGCAAAAGATGGATGACTTAAAATTAATACTAAATATGCAGTGAAGAATGACACTGATGAATAATTGGAATTATAAGAGAACGAATGATTAAATGAATGACTAATGAACGACTGAACAAAATATAAATTTAATTGAATATATGCCAAATTAAAACTTGATTATTCAACGTTTAGTTAATCGATGGACTGAATTGATTGATGTGAAATGTATTGATTGACAGATTAATGTCAAGCAGCCCCACCTTCTGAAAGCTTGCATATCTCAATGGAGATTTCTGTCTCTGATTCAGTATGGGAGGCAACTGAGGAGGACGTGATGGAAGGCTTGTCTTGAACTCATTTGCACCGACACCACTAGATGGTGGACTTCTTCTTTTCTGCAGCTCTTCTTTCACTCGATCCCTTGTGTCATCCTGGTGGTGGTGCTTCTGGTCAAATGGACTGGTCGCTTTTGAGGCGGACCTCTGCCACTGCACGTCGACACTCATCTCTAGGATTTCACACATATTCCATATCACAATAACCACAGCCGAAATGTAATAATGGCGATGCTTGCAATGTTCAACATAAATTCGTAAAAAAACTGAGGCCTGGCACTGAGGGATATTTTGACTGCATGGCAATCACAATTACCAACTCAACAACAACAACAGCATAGGATCTATGCTATTTACCTCTCAGTCTTCGTTAGCACTCATAATTTTTTATTCCAACCCTGAGAGGATTAGCTGTCCTAGATTGCCTGGTATTTCATCGTTCATTACTTATCCAAGTTGCATGATAGCATCAGTATGCATGTCAGAACTACATCCACAGAACTGAGCCACCATTCATGCACACAGGCGATGCAATGTATCTAGATGTCTATGAGTCAGGTAGCCTAATATGGAAAAACTGAACAAAATGGCTTGCTATAATTGTGGCATAATGCACAGTTATAAGCAATGAAGGTTAAACTCCATTTAGGAGTCTCTTATTCTTGTTTTATTTTCATCTAAGATTTTTGCCCCCCCCCTCCTTGGAAGACTTCTGGATCCGAAACTGGGGTCGCTATTGCACAACGATGACAATTAATGGTGTCTTAATTGCAGCGATAGGCCCCACATCGAAATTTAAAATGTCTATATCTCGGGATTTAAAGTGAATAAAGAGCTGAAAATAGCTCTTCTGCATGGTCTTGGTGAACGTCTGCCTAATGTTTCAGAACGATAGCTGCAAAACTGTGGGCGTGCATTCTGGAGTAAATCTGGACAACCATACATACATACATACATACATTCATTCATACAATCATACATACATACATACATACATACATACATACATACATACATACATACATACATACATACATACATACATACATACATACACACATGTACATACACACACGTACATACATATATACATACACACTCACATACATACATACCCACATTCTCCTTTATAGATATAGATATGCGATAACATTAACACTAACATTTTTTGCATTCAGAAATGACCATTGAAGAAACTCTTTAGGATCCAAAAGTCAACAGAACATCACAAATCCTTACTCAGTCGGAGTAATCCATTGGCATTTAGTTCAAGACCTTTATCCAGGAACAAAGTGCAGGTCTATAGTGTAATTACTACACTATTGATTTGTCTCACTTTCGTATGTACAGGTCTAACAAGACTATAGTCGCGCGACCGGTGATTCCAACAAATCACAGGTCTTCTTGACTGTTGACCTATACCTAGCCAACAGTACTTACCTAGACCAAGCTATGGAATGCCGATAGCCCGTAAATTACTCCATCAACGATTTATTAATAATATGCTGCTTGGGTTATGGTACACTGATGATGTACAAAATGATTAAATAAAGTCAGGTTAACACCGATTTAGGTAAACATTGTAGACTGCTAGCTATAATACAGCATACACTATAAAATTATATATGCATGCCTACATGCATGACTTACCTGCATAATTGTAGACAGCATGAATCACAAATACACATTGACTGAAGAGACAAAATGAAATAATATGTATATATATATAATATAATTATAAATACATATATATATAAATATATAATCTATTAATCTCTTAAGTAGGCCTACCTCATACACACACCACAGAAATACAGATAGACAGACTGCGACAGACAGCAGACAGACGCAGATAGACAAAGACAGCCACAGACACACACCAATTTTCATGCATGATCGGATTACAGGCAGCTCCACATGCACATTGCACAAGAACAGATAATCAAATTTCAGTGACTGTTGTAGATAATGCTATTCTATGGGCAGACTTAATGCAAAGACTTGACAAGTATTTGCACGTATATTTCACTTACACATAGGTTGTCTATGCATTACATACAGAACAACAAGATGTTCTGATCGGACTGTTTTTCTAAACCGGTTAACCTATCTGGTTCTGTTTAGTCTCTAAGCCATCGTTGTTCCCAAGGTGTCCACTGATAAACTTGTCTCACTGCATTCATGCACTCTCGGCTCTTGTTACAAGGTTGGCCCTAGCAACCAATAGAAACACTGGCCAAGGGGGGTCGTCTCAGAAACCAAGCAGCAGTAATTAATCTCCTTGGTCTAGTACACAGGACAGGACTTGTGAAAGTCTACTACATATATATATAAGTGTATATAGTCCCTGCCATTAGTATGCTAACATACACGAATTAATAGCATTAGGTCCCTATAGAAAAATTCCGAATCTGTATGTGCATCATACGGGGATATTTTTGGCTATGAGCCACAACAATGTAGGTCACTGTATTACATCTTCTGGGAATATACAGCAGTGTAACCTAAGTATATCCACAAGTGTTGGGAGTTAGATCAAGTTTAAATACCCTTTACTGAATGTTTAGAAATTCAGACTGCATTTTAGTTTCACGTTAGAAGCAAAAGCTCTGTCTCAGTTTGTAAATTAAACTCTTCCTCTCTTTGTAAACACGTACATTTGTAACTGTAGCTGTAATTTGCAACTTCTGTCATGCCATTGTCAGAAACAAACTGATCGTGCACCAAAACCAAGCCATAATCGGAAATCTTCAGATCAGTCTGAACTGGACTGATCTGAAGATTCTATGATTATGTCCATCACAGAGGCATCCTATGGTGGGTAAGCAATTTTGATAAGTAATTCTTCTGTAGAAAATGAAATGACGTAAGCATACGAGCAAAAGGATGTGTTCTAAGCATAATACAAAAAGGTTTTTCGCATAAAAAGTCACATGCATACAGGAATAACGTTAAAATCAATTCACCTTGAAAAAGTGTGAGCTTTCCAGTTTTACAGACCTATACAATTAGCCTACTTACAACCATCACTTCATCATCATAGCCAATAACTTTGGAATCCAGTTACAGTAGTACACCAATGATGCTTAGCTTTAAATTGCCTATAAGTCACCGGACTGATCAGTGACAAAGCATCCGTCTAACAAAGCAATATCTGAAGAGCACATCTTCAATGCTCGCATGTCTCTATTTCAATGGCCTGACCCTAAATTCAAAATCTCAGACAGTCGTGTTGTGTGGGCTATTGCTAACACCTGTATTCCTTACCTTCCCACTCCAGCAGACACTTGTGGCACTGCAGTACTGCCATACAAAACTTTCACAACAATTGTCATTTTTGGTGTTACTCTTCTAAATTCTAATCAGGTATTTCACGTTTGTTCTTTCTTTTCTTTCTCCTCCCCAACCATTTCTCTGCGATGTTTTTCGTTTCTTCTTTGATATCCTCCCACAGTTCATTTGGATCTTTCTCTTCCTCACAACCCAGGAGAGTCTCAAAAATGTTGCTCACCTCCACTGTGTAGCCTTCCCTAACGTCATTGTCCTGCAATTTGTCCAGATCATATACAATTCGGTGATCTGCTCTCCCATGTTTCCTAAATCTCAGTTTGAGCTCCGCTCCCACCAGGTTGTGGTCTGATCCACAGTCCGCCCCAGGGTACGATCTCGAATTTAGTACACATTTTCTGAATCTTTTTGAGAGCATAATATAGTCAATTTGGTTTCTCGTATGCCCATCCGGCGAAATCCACGTGTACATTCTTCTCTCATGATGTTTAAACATGGTGTTTGCAATCACCAGCTTATTTTCCAGGCAGAAGTTAACCACTCTCTCTCCGTTTTCATTCATATGTCCAAGTCCGAAACGTCCTCCCACCTCCTCCTCCAGATTTCCTCCAACCTTGGCATTATAGTCGCCCATTACTAATAAGATATCTTTCTTCTCTGCCCTTTTGATTTCCTGCTCCAGCTGTAGATAGAATCCATCCTTTGTTTCTTCCGGCGCAGTAGACGTCGGTGCATATATCTGGTACAAGGAGATGTTGACGGGCGCTGCTCTCATTCTGACATAGATGATCCTGTCTGATATTGCACGATATTCCATCAGGCTGTTTTTGACCTCCTTAGAGAGTATGATGGCCACTCCTCTCTCGTGTTTGTCGGCACCAGAATATATCACCAGCTCCTCCGTTTCACTGGTGAAACATCCGCTTCCCGTCCATCTGGCCTCTGCCACCCCCATTATCTCAATTCTTCCTCTTCTCATTTCTCCAATGACATTTGCCAATTTCCCGGCTTGGTACAATGTCTGCACGTTCCATGTCGCCACTCTAACGTTGTTGCGCAGGTTCACTCGGCTCCGTAGATTCCGACATACATCCGTCACAGTCCCTCCATTTGCTGGTTTTAGGCCTGAGTCATCATCACCTGTCAGATCATTCGAAGCCGTGTTCTTCCCTCCGAAACAGAAAGAAAAGAAAGAACAAGCCATGGATGAAAATGGAAACCTTGAAGTTGATAGAGACAAGAAGAAATCTGAAACCGGGGAAGGATAGAAATGAAGAAGGCAGGAGAGCGTATGCAGAAGCAAAAAGTGAAGTACAAAGAAATATCAGGGTGGATAGAAAAGAATGGTTGAAGAAGCAATGCGAGGACATTGAAGATGGCATGAATAGAGGAAACACAAAAGTGGCTTTTGATGTGATAAAGAAACTCCGGCAAAACGTGATGCCTAAACAAAGGAATATTGCAGATGAAGAAGGAAGGTTACTGTCGGACATGGAGAGCATAAAAACGAGATGGAGACAGTATACAGAAGAGCTATACAGGGACAGGGAGGAAGATGATGAAGAGAGGGAACAAATGGAGGAGGATGAAGTGGGGAGCGGAGAGAGGACAGCGCCGATACTGGTGGATGAAGTCAGAGATGCAATCAGGAGGCTGCCAAAAGGGAAGGCAACGGGAATCGACGAACTGCCGGCGGAATTATGGAAGGTGGATAGCGAGGAGATTGCTGCGGTTTTCTGCAAGCTATGCAACAAGATACTGGAAACGGAGGAATGGCCTGAGGACTGGATTAAGTCAATCTTCGTTGCGATTCCGAAAGTTAAGGGAACAACAAAATGTGAGGAGCACAGAACTATTGCCCTGATCAGCCATGCCAGCAAAATAATGCTCAGAGTTCTGCTTGGCAGGATGCAGAAGGTGGCGGATGAGGAGCTATCAGACGTACAGATGGGATTCAGGAAGGGAGTGGGCACAAGAGATCAGATTTTCAATCTACGAATCATCATTGAGAAAGCAAGAGAACATCAAACGCCTCTGTATATAGCCTTCATAGACTATAAGAAAGCTTTTGACTCGGTGAAGCATGGGAAACTTTGGATAGTGCTAAAAGAAATGGGAGTGGACAGCCAAGTAGTGAAGGTGTTCAAAAGCCTGTACGACAACCAGCAGGCAGCGGTCCGCATAGACAAGGAAACCACAGAATGGTTTAGGATTGGGAAGGGGGTGAGGCAGGGCTGCCTGATATCACCATTGTCATTCAACGGGTACTCAGAGAAGGTGATGAGAGAGTCTGCGGATTTGCTTAGCTGGATCGGAGTAACGGTAAGCGGACGGACAATAAACAACTTGAGATACGCGGACGATATCGTACTCGTTGCTACATCAAAGGAAGCGCTCCAGCAACTAATGGACAGAGTGAATGAAACATCTAAGAAATATGGGCTGGAAATGAATATCAAGAAAACAAAAGTCATGGTAGTGAGCAGAAATCGAGAGAAGATAGTGATCACTTGTAATGGAGGAACCTTGGAGCAGGTGGAGTCGTTCCGATATCTAGGAGCCATAGTGGAGGAGAGTGGAGATGGAGGTAGGGAAATAAGAGCAAGACTGGGGATGGCGCGAACAGCCATGGGGTCTTTGACTGCGCTGTGGAAGGATAGAGCAATTGGAAGAGGGTTGAAGCTAAGGCTTATGGGGTCATTGGTGTGGCCAGTGGCGCTGTATGGCTGTGAAACTTGGACGCTAAGGATGGAAGACAAAAAGAGAATATCAGCATTTGAGATGACAACATATAGAAAGATGCTGAGAGTCAGCTGGAGAGAATTTAGAACAAATGAATCTATACTGGAAGAGATACAGCCGGAACGGCGCCTGCTGGAGGTGGTGAAAGCAAGGAAGCTGAACTACTTCGGACATATGATCCGAGCAGACAAGCTGCCGGCATTCATATGTCAGGGCTATGTGGATGGAAAAAGGGCCCGAGGAAGGCCGAGAAGAAGATGGATGGATGACGTGGAGGAGTGGACGGGGATGGCGATGGTGGACTGCGTGAGGACCGCGAGGAACAGAGAGAAATGGAGGAGGATGACGTCGTCGACTCTGATCCCCGATCCGCAGCAATGAGGATGGGCACGACGACGACGACGATTTCACGTTTGGACCACGAAAATAAACCTGTCAAAATCTTGTTTCTAGTATACCAGTGCAATGCATCTTACTCTCTTGCTGATTCTTCCTTAGATTGTGCCAGTTTTTATGGGTACCGGCATCTGAAATCTTCAAGTCAAAAGGCTTCATTACATCCTCTGGCTTGAATGGTGATGTGTACTTACTCATGCACACCTTAACATTGCTCAGACAATTGCATTGGCTGACTATTGAATTAAAAAGAACTCAGAATCACATTAAACTCGTCTGTCTCACTTGTAAAAGCATTACAGCAAGCACTCTTCTATCCACCGGTACCTTATATAACTTTTACCTCCTTACCTCTCTTTCCACATTCTTTGATCTCGGGTCTGTTTTTACAGAGCCACATTGCAGAAAACTCGAGGGCTCTTTTATTGTATTGTATTTAAACATATATAAAGTGCCTCTAGTAGGTTCAATCGTCAGTGCCAAAGGTGCTGCGTGAAGAAGCTGGTGCATTGCACACTTAGAGAATGGAATCATCTGCCAGTGTTTGCCAAAATTATTCTTCTTTCAAGAGAAGCTTCAAACTCACTATCACTTAATTAACTTTCAAATATCAAGATATCTTGCTGCATATGATTAAGTGCACATCAGATTCACATACTTGTGTAACTTTGTATGTATACATTATTTTGTGGACATAAATTTACAAATGAAAAATGTAATACTTGGTAAAAAGATAATCTGACAAAATGATCAATCAGAAATGTAAACTATCAACAAATAATGAAATTGGTAAAAATTTATTAAAAGAACTTTCTACAAATATCTGATTCTAAATTCCAACCAAAAAATTTGAGCATACTTTGTAATATTTTGGACTTGATGACAGAAAGATTACCTAATGTTGAACAGTTGAACTTGTACTGAATATATCCAGAGGTTTGTAACTGTTGCTGATTTTATTAGTACAATTTTAATATGCCAATTTTATCAACATGTCCCAAAGATCATCTCTAACTTAATATCCAGTGAGAAAGAAATTCAAAACTGTATTTCTGAAAGAAAAAATTTGTATGAAAAGCAGATAATTAAATAAACACAGCTACATAACAAGTCATTTTAAGGACTAAAGAATTTCCTGGGTAAGGATTCACAATATTTTATACAGCGAACCAACTACCATAAATTGCAACATGCAGCAACATCAGAGATCGAATAAACTTACCTAAAACATATCTTGATTTTGTCAATATCAACCCCAATAAACATCTTTTTCTAGACAATGCTCACAAGCACATACGAAAACTGCACAATTTAGTTTTACTCAAAGAAGAAAAAAATGTTGAATATAATTATTACTATAGCAAAGTCTTTCTGTACTAATAAAATTAATTTTAAAAAATAACAGCGAAAAAATAGTACCTTTGCCATATATAATTAAGGGTTAATAACCAAAAACAATGAGACATTTTGATGCCTCTAAATCAGCAAAACACAGTTTTCTATTCAAACTTGATATTCTCTGTACCCACACTCTATGGTTTTGGTACCTATTTCTCCCAACGGATTTGATTAGATTTGAATCCATCAAATTATTTAAAAGCTTAGAACATGATTGACACAGAAGTACGATCTTAATCTGCAACTCTTAAACACCAAACAAGAACTTTGAATAATCAAACAATAAGTTTAGAATTAATGACATTAGTAACTATGGACCAGTTTTATAGGTCTATACAACCATAGACTTTTGGGGAAGAAATTAAGCCCATGGACTCCAGACACCATCATGGAGCGCCGGGTCACAGAGTGGGTCATCCTCAGGAAACCGTACAGGAACCGCAATTGACTGGTAGTAGTCCAGACGATTCAAAAGCTGAACTGCAATATCTTGGTTCTCTTCGAAAACGTCTGTGGTTTCTTTGGGATCATTGGAAAGGTCAAACAACCATATATTCTTCCCTCTTCGATCTGGGTCTGGTATGGACTCTAATGCAGGATCCTCAGGTGGTGCCACCCAGCTTCCGTTTCCTAGGTGACAGAAGAAATCATGTAGACATTTATATAGCCATGTCCAGGGCCGGATTAAGGCATGTTCAACATGTTCGGCCGAACAGGGGCCCCCACACTTTAGGGGGCCCCACAAATGCGGGAAAAAATTTTTAAGCAAATTTTGACCAAACAACTGTTTTCCCGAAAATTTCGCCAAAAACAATCATCAACTTTTTTGGCGGATGAAATGATATGGTTTTCCCGAAAATTTCGCCAGATGACTAAAAAAAAGGTCATCAACTTTTCTCGAAAAATTTTCCGCAAAAAATTCCCGAACAGGGCCCCCACATTGCTTAATCCGGCCCTGGCCATGTCCAGTCTTACAAAACATTGTCTTTGAATAGTCACATATAATAAGTGTCACCTAAAGATAATGAATTCTAATTCTAAGAACACAAAATTACATGAACACTTAAACGTCATATACACTTAAACAGGGTGGCGCAAAATAAACCGGACTATTAGTCTTTGCAATTGCATCGCTTGAATATTGAAGGTAGCCTAATTATCGCCTTAAAACTATCATTAGACAGAAATGACACAGAAAAATGGCATTGGTTTGGCATTAAATTTTAATATAACATTGAATGAACTGTAAAATTTCAGAATTTTCTGAATGCGTTTGAAATTTCAGTCAAAGTGATGTTCAATATGTCCTCCGTTTGCTGCGATAACCAATGATAATCGCTTGCGAAACTGTCCAATAGCCCGGTTGATAGTGTTCTCGTTGATTTAGTCCCAGCATGCGGTCAATTTTCTGGTTCAATAAAGTCTACATCTAGGATTACTGCCAGACATTATAGCTCACTCCAGCTGGTGACAATTTCACTTTCCAGCAGTATGGAGCACCTGCTCATCGTTCACGAAAAACAGTTGCTTTTCTCACTGCTCACGTTCCAGACTGTATTGAACCAGACAATTGGCCACCGAACAGTCCGGACTTGAATCCCGTAGACTATTCGATCTGGGGAATGCTTCAGCAGCTTGTCTACAGGCAGAGAATTCGAGATATTGAGCATTTGAAAGAAGTTCTGACCGCATGCTGGGACGAAATCAGCGAGAGCAAAACTAATAGTCCGGTTTATTTTGCGCCACCCTGTATATTTATAACAACCAAAATTATAATGGCACAATAATCACACTGGGAGCACTTCTGAGTAGCTTACCTTGAAGGTGCACTATATAAAAACTCAATGATAATAATAATAATAATAATAATAATAATAATAATAATAATAATAATAATAATAATAATAATAATAATATAACCCCCTTTTCACCTAAAATAGTTTCAGGTTATTCAAATTCTCTATCTTTGGTTGACACAATCATGTTCCTCTTCTTCCCTGGCTGCATTAGATTGCCATTTAGAGCTTCACTGGCATAAAACTGGTGTATTATTATTTAACACTTTATTGACAAGCCTGTACCAGCGAGACTGGGGAACCAATGCAGTTCGTCATGCTGGACCTTGGAAACTTAATCTATCTAACTGCACATTGCCTTTCAAATTGTTGTGCTGTTCTATCACAGACTTATTTCCAAGACTTAACGTCTGGATAAATGTAAGCTCATGAGTTTTCAGTTGCTGGGCTTCTGTTATGTGGAATCATCTAACATTACCACCTGGTCAACTTACAGTCATCATATAAATTACCACGACTCATTATATTTCTGCATCTTTAACTGACTTTGTCATGCTACATACACTCATTCCTCAGATTCAGACGTCCAGCAAGAATAGTAATTGCCTTAAATAAATATAAGATAAGATACAATAAGAATAGTCTTTAATTCACCAATTGCTAACCGCATTTTGGTATACGGACATGGTACATTGAAATGAAATAAAGTTAATATACATAGCGGAGTAATGGATAACGAAGTCCAATTAATTTCCATGGTTTCAAAAGAATTTAAAATGCTGGAAGTCCGTGAAGTAGATTAAAAAAATATTATTTAATTTTATTCCAGTGTACGTCCAGTTGAGAAGAGCATGGCCTGAAAAACACTAGGATCAATGGTATTCCAAGATATGACCAAGGATCCATTTCCAAAATTGCTCAGTTTGGAAAAGTAAATACAACAGTAGATCGCAAATATATTACTGAAACCAGACAAGGTTCAAAAGTACAACAGCAAAGACTGCAAGAGAGTATTGCTAAGGGCAGCAGTACTAGTTCTAAAGGAAAAATGTCTACACAAATCAATCTTTACATTGTCGAACGAGACAAATGCCAATGCTGATAACAATAATGACAATAAGGGTATCAGAATATTTACTACACCTGACATTAGAAATTCACCAGCCACATACATAACAAACCTGTCGTTCTGGTTTTAGGAAGGTCAGCGAGATAAATATGAATCTGATTATAATAAAAAAGACAGCCAATGAATCAGTTGAAATCTGTGTCAACCTGGATCGCCTGTAATAAGTTTCCAGTTTCCAACTCGAATAGCAGCTGCAATACGATTGTCGAAGTTGGAAATGTTCAGGTCGGATCCATGTAACGGTGCCAGTGGATCAATGTTGTGTAAAAGCTCATCACGTGGACTATTGGCTCCTTCACTGATAACGTAAAATTGTCACCTACTACTTTAGCAGTAAAAACTAACAATATTATTAAAGCAGATTGCAATTATACTTATTCGTGTGCAAGTGCAACCTGTTGCACATACTAATTCTTAGTCTTCTATTATAAAGTAAGTATATTCTTTATTTCTTAACCAGCTGCCAAACAGCACTCTGGTGAACAAGTATCACATACAAATTTAACATAAAAACATAAAAATTATTAAAACTAAACAAACTAATTAATTAATATGTAAATAACATTCTAGTTATAAATGTCTTCCTCATTTGATTGTCTGCTCGTGGAAGTACCCGATCATGGTGTCTGGGGCGCAGGTTATAACCCGTTTGTTTCGCTGGTGGAAGCCACTCGTGGAGGACATGGCCTGGTCTTGTCAGAACCGCCGAAAACAAACTGTTATCAGCATGGCGACAGAGTTCTTCAAATGTTGGAGTATCACCCGAAATATAATGCTGGCGAATAAGTCTATTCATTATGGCTTGGAGCCTGCCCCTTTCATGCTGCCTAGCATACCCCCACCATGCAGGAGCTGCATAAAGCAGACGAGACAGCGTAGTAGCCCGTACCACATCATATGGAGCTTAAAGCCAGCTAGACCATGAGCAGCGAGCACACGTAAGGCATAAAGAGACTGCCTAAGATCATCAGACAACATCACACCAAGAACCTTTAAGTTTCGAACCCTAGTTAAACCTGGTGTTTCTGTTGGATCGGTCCCTCCCCCTGCACACCCCCTAGGTCTTCTGACAATCATTTCATATGTCTTATTGCAGTTTATCTTAAGGTTACATGTAACCGACCATTGCGTAACATTATCCAGTTCAGCTGGGATAGTAGCACTATTTGATGCTGGAATCAACAGATAAGTATCATCCGCATATTTTTGTATTCTGTTTCCTGAATGGCATGGCCTAAACTTGGATATTGTTATTATAAAGTCGATTGGACCTAACCCCGAACCCTGTACAATGCTACAGTTTATTTTTATGGCGAAGGAAATGTTTCCATTAAAATTGGTTGCATGACTCCGATCTTCTAGGAAAGCAATAATCCAATTATAGACGTTATTCCAAGCGTATTTGTAATCGAACCTAAAATCAAATTCCTATTCCTTGTTTTTAAACTAATCTATTTCCTCTCCAGGACATAGCAGAAATTACAGAAGTTTAGAATATCATTCTTTTATAAATATTATTTTAGGCAAATCTTCTTTAATTCTCAGTATCACTTGAAATCTGATTCCGATTCTTCTATTTATTAATTGTTCTATAATTCATGATTCGTATGGTCTTGGTTTGATTCTCAGTCGTTTTTCCAGCCTCATAATAATTCTAAATCGCAGATCATAACCATGGCAAGCAAAAGCAAACTTCAACCTGATAGTTTCCCAAACATCAAATCCATCCAAGTCAAGTCCAGTTGTGTTGCCACCTGCCAGTTTTAGTAGTGTAGGGAACCAGTCGGATACATGTATTAGACCAGTATTGATAGTTCCAGGTTGCTTGATAAGAGGACTATTGACAAAACCCACTCCTCTCATTCCACCCTCCCATAGCGACGCCTTCCAGCCTCTAAGGGGCCAGTTGTTACCACCCACACTCACTTGTCCACCATTATCTAAAAACACAGATGAAATACAAAATGGTTAAGTAGAAAATAAACATATTTTAAACACCATCTGCCTGCCCACTATATCTCCAGCATAAGTTTTAGGGTATCCGGACGTTTCATCCTCGGACGATTCATCCCCGGACGGTTCATCCCGGACGATTCATCCTGTGGACGTTTCATCCCCGGACGGTTCATTCCCGGACGGTTCATCCAGCGGACGTTTCATCCAGTGGACGTTTCATCCCAGGCCGTTTCATCCCAGGACGTTTCATCCCAATAAAGGAAAACATAATATTGAAACGATATAAGCTGAAACGATAATATTATATGGGGGGGCTGGTGTTCTTTTAAGGGGGATAAGCCAGGGATAAAATACCATTTTAAATTTATCGGGACCTACTTGAGGTTTGACTAATGTATCATATTATCCTCTCTAACAATTGTCCATTGGGATGAAACGTCCTGGGATGAAACGGCCTGGGATGAACCGTCCACTGGATGAACCGTCCGCGAGATGAACCGTCCGGGGATAAACCGTCCGGGGATGAAACGTCCACTGGATGAATCGTCCGGGATGAATCGTCCGGGGATGAATCGTCCGGGGATGAATTGTCCTGGGATGAAACGTCCTAGAATCAAGTTTTAGATAAGACATGATCAGCCAGTGATGCGAACAATCAACAGTGCAATCAAATCAATGCCGAGGCAAGACTTAACCTCCAATGAAGGTAAAGCCTGGGGAACAGAACAAGTGGACACCAAGGCAGGCATAGTGTAATTGAACAGAACAGCATGACAACTTCAAATCTTCAACTTAATAGTTGCCTTGAGTAACTGTGAACAAGCTGGCAACAATCACCAAGCAAAGTTGGCTGCCTAAAAATGAAGGGCTACAACCAAAATTTCATGTCTCAGCATCTGTTAGTTATCCCAATTTGCAATTGAAGAGTCCATGGTTTCTACAGATTACCCACATGAGTTTCACTGTTCTTCACCTTGCCTGCTAGGATAAAATGATAAAACAAGCACAAAACAGACTGATTAAAATACCTGTTGAGAATATTAGCACTGTGTTGTTCCAGAGACCGTTTTTCTCTAAAGCATTTGTGATATTTCCAACAGCTTCATCGAGACACGATATCATGCCTGAAAGAAATGTAAACGTCCAAACCATTTTTTCCCCAAATCCGACCACTTTAAGAAAATTTTATAAACATTCCATTATGCCTAATCATTTCAACTTAGCTCAGCATTGTACATATTGTAGTGATTTAATACTAAAAAATGAATAAGAACTTTTTCCTCCACGTATTGTATCTCCCACAGCCGTGGAACAGTACTATGAACGAAACATGCCATAATACAATCATGGTGAATACACTCAGCAATGGCATCAATTAAATCAACTCTGTACCGATCTCAAAGTAAGGAATGCTGGGAAGAATCCGAACAGAACATATATTTGCACAAAGAACTATCAGCCATCATTTCATTTGTACAGAACTTGAATATGGTAATGTCCACGCATTGTTGTAAGAAACAAGGCATTGATGACGAATATCTACATAATATCCATCACGAGAGTTATTCCTATTATGCCAACGGAATTGAAGTGATAAGATCAGATTATAATGAATCAGATAAAATAAGAAACTTTAAACAGCATAGCAAAATCATTAGCTGACCTGCATATGCTCTCCTGGATTCATCTGTGAAATTCCTATATGGCTCTTCGTACTCTGCAGGAACCTGCATAGGAGAATGAGCTGCCTGGAAGGGAAGGTATAAAAAGAGAGGCTACAAAATAAAAAAGTTAATTTTATATAAAGATATGGAATTTTTGAGTTACAAAAAACATTTATTTGACGCAAATTATTCAAGTTAAAAAATTAAGGTATTAAAAAACAAAATAATAACACTGAGAGCTTTTGTCGCATCGCCATACAAAACACCCCATAAATACGGCTTTGCCTAAAGCACCAGTAAAAGAACTTTCAGTAGGCTACTTCCATCACCATGCGACAATACTCGTCACCGACGCGGATGGGGCACAGTGAGTGGGTATGTTCATTGCCTTGCAGCCGGAGGGTTGCAGGTTCGAATCCACCTCAAGTCGCCGCATAGTGACCCTGGGCAAGTTCTTCACTCGCATTTGCTCAGAGCTTTGGCGTGAAACTCCGATAGTGTCAGCGCTGTCATAGGCGCCGAGTTGACCCGAAGAGTGGGGGTGCCCAAATCAATGTAAAAAACTGCGCGCGTGAGCGCGCGAAAATGTTTTTGACCCTTTTTTATATAGGAGACTTATTGAAATCACCACTGTTCATATAGGCGGAGACTTGGTCCAGGTTTGAAAAGACGAACTCGTGGCCAAAGGATGATCGCCGAGAAGCACAGCGCCGAGCAGGGAAGGGGTTTGGGAACGGGATGTGCTCCTCCCCATTTTCGTTTTTTTTATTGTCACACTGCGATGGTAGAACCTTATAGGCTATCATTTTGACGTCATGACATCCTTGTCAAAATTTCCTATTATCTCAGTGCCTAAAGACATGATTTAAAACTTCAATAAAATAATGTTCTTCGGAATTAAAATTTTTGATCATTCTTTGTATTTCATGTAGCCTACTTCTCTTGGAATCCGCACAGAAGAAAAGCACAATCTTCGTATGCATGTGTGTCTTGGAGCACCCTCTCCCAATTAGGTCAACAAACTCAAATTTTGCCCAAGAAATCAAACAATTAGCCACTATTAGTGAGCCAATATTAACACTGTGGAATAGTTTTTCAAATAGTCTTTCAAGTAGTTTTGAAAGACAAAATAATATCCCGCTTTTATGATGCTGAAGAGCAGTGATGAACATTATTGAGCATGTAGCCTATACAATATAGGCCTAAAGAAACAATGTCAGTAGAGGTCAAAGTAGCAAGCTCGGACAATTTGACCAGTATAGCCTTGAGCTCGAACAATTTGACCAGTATAGCCTTGACCTTCGGACAATTTGACCAGTACCAGCCTAAAAAAAATTGAGTGCCCGCGCAGTTTGACCAATATAGCCTTACTTTTTCAAATTCGGCGTCTGTCGTAAAAAAGTAAAAAAAGTAAAAAAGTAAAAAAAAAATTTCTCTGGCGTATATAAAATGACTGAAAAAATGGAATATACGGCGCGACCTAAAGACGAGATATCCCAATATAAAATGGACTACTCATCGTATAATCTGAAAGAATTACGACAAATTCCTAAACAGAGAGGACAAAGAGGATACTCGAGTTTGCGAAAAGCGGAACTCATAGCGTTCATATCGCAGGGAGATCGACTAGGCGCCCGGGCTCAGGTCAACAAAACACCAGCGCATACTCCCGCCACTGTGCGAGAATTGCGAGAAATTGCAAAAAAGAGAGGTGTGCGAGGATACTCGAGATTAGCAAAAGCGGAACTTACGGCATTCTTGTCTAATACTTGGAAATTTTTGAACACGGGGAAAAATAAAATAGTTTTTTTCGGATTGGCTGACTAGCGAGATTAGTCAGTTACCCCCGCAAATAAAACCGCCCATTCATAGGTTCAAACTTCGAGAGACTGCGACGGCTATCAAAGGGTTTACAAAAAGATACACGATCGATGGCAACAACAGGATCGATGTTGCAACTTTTCTCAAGGCTGTAAGACCGCAGGTAGTTAGGTTGCTAGGGAAAAATCGCGGGGTAAAAGTTCAACTCGATCTCATGTGCGTAATGGAGAAAGTAGATATGAAAACCGGCGAAGTAGTAACGGCTGAGCCTAATTTCAAATCAAAGAGTGATATTATTTTAGAAGCAACCGATGTGAGAGAAATATATACCAACGCAGCGGATAAAATTAAGGAGAGCATGGCAAGTTTTCAGATGCGGGGGAGTAATTGGAGATTCAAAACCGTTTTGAAGTTGGATATCGATACGGTGGTATATAAACCATTGAAAGGTAGTTCTTACATTCCACTTCCAGATTATTTAGCGAATAAAAAGGCTATTATTAATATGAAGAACAAAGATGAGGAATGCTTCAAGTGGTGTGTAGCGAGAGCTGTAAACCCCGTTGAAGAACATCCGGAGAGAATAACGAAAGAATTAATTAGACAGTCTGAGGAACTCAATTGGTCTGGTATTGAATTCCCAGTAGCAGCGGATGCTAATGTGATAGGTAAGTTTGAGAAAAATAATAATATTAGTATTAATGTTTTTGGTTATGAGAAAGAAGTGAATGTATTCCCACTATATATATCAAAGCATGAGAATGATAGGTGCGTAGATCTATTACTCATTTCTGATGGAGAAAAGAAGCATTATTGTTGGATCAAGAATTTCAACAGACTGATGGCGGTGAAAACAGAAAATACTACTACATCAATGTACTATTGCAAAAGATGCTTGATAGGATTCAGTAGAAAAGAATCGCTTCACAAACATACTGAGTACTGTTCGCAGCAGGACGCCCAACGAATAGAACTTCCAGAACCTGGGACTATGCTAAGTTTTACACATTATTATCGGAAGATGCGTGTACCGTTTTTGTATTTTGCCGACTTTGAATCGTTCATCAAACCTATCGGTACATGCCAGCCCGTTCCTAGCACGTCTTACACCAACAAGTATCAAAAACATACGCCCAGCTCGTTTTGTTATCATTTGAAATGCTTCGACGACGAAGTTTATTCCCAAGAGCCGGTGAGGTTTACAGCTGAAAACGAAGATGATGATGTCGCTCAGAAATTCATAGACAGTCTCGAAGAAAATGTGAAACGAATATATAACCAGTTCAAATTCCCAAAGAAAATGATATTCGGAAAGAAAGAGCAGGAGCTTTTCGACTCGGCTACTGTTTGCCATATATGCGAACGAGAATTTATAGGTGAAGAAAAACCAGTACGAGATCACTGCCATTTGACTGGAAAATTTAGAGGTGCCGCTCACAACCTTTGTAATCTGAAATACAAAGTCCCCAAGTTCTTCCCCGTCGTATTTCACAATTTGACCGGTTATGACAGCCATTTATTTATCAAGAAATTACGAGGTGAACACGGCGAGAAAATCAAATGCATTCCCTGCAACGAAGAAAAGTATATCTCATTCAGCAGAGAGGTCGTCGTCGATAGATTTGTAGACAAAGATGGGAAAGAGAGAGAAGTCAAACGCGAATTACGTTTTATCGATAGTCTTAGATTCATGCCCCAGAGTCTCGACGCGTTATCGAAAAATCTTCAGAAAGATCAGTGCAAGAATTTAGGGAAATTTTTTGAAGGTGAGAAGCTGGATCTTTTACTCAGAAAAGGCGTTTACCCGTATGATTACGTCGACGGTGTTGAAAGATTAAACGAAACCGAATTACCATCGAAGCATGCCTTCTATTCAAAACTAACCGATTCGGGTATCAGCGAAAAAGATTACGCGCACGCGAAAACGGTATGGGACAAATTTGAATGCAAAACATTACGTCAATATCATGACTTGTACAATTTATCGGATGTTCTATTATTAGCGGATGTGTTCGAAAACTTCAGAGACGTCTGTATGAAGCACTACAACCTAGATCCTGCGTGGTACTACACTAGCCCAGGACTTGCATGGGATGCGGCGTTGAAGACGACTGGTGTAGAGTTGGAGTTGTTGAGTGACTACGATATGTTACTGATGATCAAGCAGGGAATACGGGGAGGTGTCAGCACGATTTCCCACCGATACGCGAAAGCGAACAACGAGTACATGGGAGAAGCTTTCAATCCCACCCAACATTCAGTATTCATCCCATACTTGGACGCGAACAACTTGTACGGATGGGCGATGAGCAAACCGTTGCCAACTCATGGGTTTGAATGGATGAACGATGACGAATTGAATGATTGGAGAAACATTACCGAACGAGATGGAGTGGGATGTGTGTTGGAAGTCGACTTAGAATATCCAAAAGAATTGCACGACCTGCATAATGATTATCCACTAGCTCCAGAGAGTGTAAAACCTGCGGGATCAGATGTAGCGAAACTCATTCCAAACTTGAATGACAAAATAAAGTACGTCGTTCATTACGGAAATTTAAAATTGTATGAACGTCTCGGATTGAAAATCGTAAAAATACATCGAGGAATAAAATTCGTGGAAAGTGCCTGGCTGAAAAAGTATATCGATCTGAATACCAACCTGAGAACGAAAGCTACTAACGATTTTGAGAAAGACTTTTTCAAGCTGATGAACAATAGCGTTTTCGGTAAAACAATGGAAGCTATCGAGAATCGAGTTGACATACGATTGGTGAGTGATGAGAAGGAAGCTATCAAGCTAGTCGCGAAAACTAATTACGACAGACGAACTATTTTCGACGAAAACCTCATCGCCGTTCACATGAAAAAGACCAAGTTGTTTTACAACAAGCCGATATATCTAGGGATGTGTATATTAGACGTTAGTAAGACGCTCATGTATGAGTTTCATTATAATTACATCAAGGCCAAGTACGGAGATAGGGCCAAGCTATTATTCACCGATACCGATTCTTTGGCGTATGAAATTAAAACGGAAGACTTCTACAAAGATATTTCCCCCGACGTCCAAAGTATGTTCGATACTTCAGACTATCCGAAAGACCATCCATCCGGCATAGAAACCGGTGTAAATAAAAAAGTGGTTGGTATGTTCAAAGACGAGGCCGCGGGAAAACAGATTGAAGAATTTGTCGGGCTGCGATCCAAGTTGTACTCTTACAAAATGGCGGGTGAAGACTACAAGAAATGTAAAGGTGTGAAAAAGAACGTCGTCAAGAAATCAATCACTCACGCAGATTACAAAGACTGCGTGTTTACGAAAAGACAACAGTCGAGAGCGATGAACGTCATTCGATCCTACCGCCATGAAATTTACACCGAAGAAGTAAATAAAATAGCTCTGTCTGCCGACGACGACAAAAGAGTAATAATGGATGACGGGATCCACACCCTAGCCTATGGGCACTACACGCTGAAAACTAAACAAAATAAAGAATAATTTACACTAATATAAAATGGATGCGGCAAAAAAAGTGTGTTCTAAATGCAAAATAGAAAAAAGCTTGGACGAATTTCACAAAGATAACTCACAGAAGAGCGGGTATTACCCCAGCTGTAAAATTTGTAAAAATGCCAAAGTGAAAGAGCTTGCACACAAATACGCAAGACAGGAAATTAGGGAGACAAAAGACACAAAAGTTTGCAGCCGGTGTAAGGTAAATCAGAACATATCGGAATACGTCAACAATCGATTTCAAAAAGATGGAAAGGCGAATGAATGCAAAAATTGCAGACATAAATATTATCTCGCCTGCGTAGAAGCTCGAAAGCTCATTAGTTTGTGAAACATCTAGATGAAATATTAAAATGAGCTATACAACTGTGAAAAATATAAATGTCGAAGGCGTAGTCCTCCCGAATCATCCGTTGACGAATTTTGAACTACTAGATGCCGCGAAAAAGCTCAATATTCCTAATTTCCGAGGAGTATTTCTCAGAGACGAGCTGCCGAAGAAACCTGGACGGACTGAATGCGGGATATTGAATCTAGACGATTCTAATGGAACCGGCTCGCACTGGGTCGCTTTTTTGAAGAACGGCAAGGATAAAATATATTTCGACAGCTATGGCCTGTCCCCTCCTACAGAACTGGTAAAGTATTTGCAGAGTCCTGTGTACTACAATAGCGAACGCGTACAGCCCGACAACGAAGTGTTTTGCGGTCATTTATGCCTGCACGTCCTGAAAAAAACATGTAAAGATGGGGCGAGTTTTCAAGAAGTTATAAACAGCCTGCATTGAAAATTATATTCAGATGTAAAAAATGCCTGTTGATAAATTTGGACATACAGATTCAGGATCTACGCAAAGAGTAATTGCCGGGGAGTTACTGAAAGTCAAGTAAATAGTACTTTTCTACGGCTAGATGGAGCAAACCCGGCGACTGGCGACCTAAATATGAGTGGTCATACTATTAGAGGTCTGCCTACAACGAATACAGCGAATACCCCGGAAGCGGGAATAGATGAGGCTGTGAGTCGGGGGCAAGTAATAGATTTACTGCAGAATCACGACGACGTCCCGACCGACAATAATCATTTGACGAATAAGAAATACGTCGATGAACAACTTACTTCGAAAGTGGCGACGGTGGTAGGGCCCGCGGTTAGTGCTTACAGTTCAACTCAACAGGCTATACTCGCTAGAACTCACACTGCAGTTACTTTTGACGTAATAAGATGCGGTACCGCAAGACACGGTATTGAACAGGGTATCGGAACGACTTCTTTCTTCCCCAGTAAAGCCGGGTACTATATCGTTTCGGCGTACATAGAATTTTGCAACAATAGTAATACCGCGTATGGTACCGTCCACCTGTATAAAAATGGGGCGTCGTACATGCAAATTGCGGGCGGAGGGAGTACGAAAGGTTCGCAAAACCATTCAATCGGTAGTAACATAGTTTTTCTAGACGAGTTCGATTACGTCAACATACACGCTTTTTCATCCATCGCTACGAACATTTTGTGTAGGGACTTTTAAGCGGCATTCTTACGTCCCTGAATTAATAAAAATTATTATATTCAAAATGCCTGTTGATAAATTTGGACATACGGATTCAGGATCTACGCAAAGAATAATTGCAGGGGGCGTTACGCTGTCCCAAGTAAACAGTACTTTTCTAAGGGTAGATGGAGCAAATCCGGCGACTGGGAATCTAAATATGAATGGCCATCATCTCGTAGGGTTACCGACTGATTACCCTTTTACAGGTAACGGGGGTGACGCTATTAGTTCAGCCCAGGCTACTGCCCTAGTCGTTGATAAAACAGCGGATATCGCCCCTAGAGATTACGTTTCGGGTATGAGGGTATCCTCGGGCAGTCTAGTGAGAAATACGACGAGCGGTATTACATATAGGTTCGAAGGAACGGCTGGAGCTATAACAGCGGCACCAGCATTGTCCCCGAATTGGCGGCCTACAACCGGACCGGCTATTTGTGTGTTGAAGGAGGGTGGAGGGGGAGCAACCACAATCGTAAGTGGTGGCGCATTCTCGGGCACATATGCAACGCATGGTGGAGCATTCTTAGGCGTATATCTAATGCACCATCAACTAACGGTCGTTGCCATCAATACGGATTCGGCGTATACGACGTCCTTGAGCTTAATAACTATTCCTCGTACGGGCGTATATCGACTTGGCGGATTCGCGAATTTCTTGATAGGAAATGACAGTCCGGGCGAAAAAATAATCAGAATTTCGTATGTCAAAGACGGGATACAAAGTAACGAACTTCAAGAATGCATGGCTGGCGGATCAACGGTTGGCAGCAGAATATCGCTCGTATTACCAACCGTCGCCATATTTTTCAACGCCAACGATAAGCTCGGTATGAGGGTATATTCTGTCATATCCGGAAACAAGCCAACAGCCGGTCGCCTTCTTCTCAGGGGCGGAGCCGGATTGCAGGTCGAGTTTTTGTACTAGGTAACCGTAGATACCTATCGTTCATATACGCGCGATAGGTATCTGTAAGTCTCATTATTCTTCAGCGTTATCTTTCTTCAATATAGGCTACCACACTCATTTTCTGGCCATCCGATTGAAACCTCAGTAACTTGTCTGAAATCACCACTGCGTACGCTTCCGTATTAGCTGGTGGCGCCGTATTGAACGTGCCTTTGATCTGGATATCGACCACCGATGACTTCAGACGCTCGGATTGCTTGCTCACGTCAAACACCATAATCGGAAACAAATCTTTGAAGTCCGAGGGTGTGATATTGCATTGCGTCATTAGTTCGTCCATTCCATAGTATTTTTCACTGAACGCGGCTGCTGCTCGGTACGCCCGCGCGAATTGTTGATTCGGAAATGATAGGTTGTAGTCGACAACTGGGTATCGGTCCTGGTTCATCATCACGAACATGTTCTTCAGATCGCAATGATTGAAAACGGATGGATTTTGTTCTTGATCGCCGCTTTTGTCGGTTTGAAAACCCAAGATGATGTACCTAGGTTTCTCAGGTAATGTCTTGACGCTAAGTCTCCAGCTAAAATTAGTCGACTGTGCGACGGAGGTGGTATCGCATTGACGGGCTCTGTACGCAACTGGCAGCGACGCTTTCGATTCGATCGTTTTGTACAACTGCATCTTCTCCATATCCGCAGGAATAACGTGCGGCATGAACCGTGAGATTTTATCCAGCCTAACTTTCCCTGCGACCACTGCGCCCGCGGCGGCTGATCTAAAAATTGCGTCATCATCGGCTTTACGAACCAGAGTTAGCGTATGTTTCACACCAAAAACAACCTTGTCGTAATCATCGCAAAATCCGAAAATATGCTTCAATGGAACTACAAAGCTGAAAGTACCTTTGGCATTCGGTTTTTGAATTATATACGACTGTCTTACGGCGAAACCTTGATTATTCGCGATATCAGCCGTCGCTCCGCTGTCCTTGTACCACAACTGATTCAGACCTTGAGCTAGTTGAAAATCATTCGGGTACTTGAGTAATCCGAGCATCGTCGTTGCTTGACCTGGGTGAAATAACGATTCAATTTCCTGATTCGACAGTGAATACGAAATTTGACTGAAAAGATGCATGAGTCCATTATTCGTAAGAGTTGCTTCATCGGCATTAACGTAGAAGGTGGCGGGGTTGGTCGCCTTCGTCAATCTACCCTCGAACAGCAGGTAAGATTCTGCCGGATGACAAAATAGATCTTGAAGTTCGATGTTTATTCTAATCTCGCCGGAGGTGTTTAGATTCGCCCCCGATATCGGCTCATACTCGTACCATTCGTAGCGTTCGACGCTTTCATCGCTCAATGGTTGTTCGGTAAATCTCAGAATATCAGATGATTGCATTTTTACTACTACGCGATAATATTTTTTACGCGACCTTCATTCCGGCGCCGTTTAGCGAGCGTACTAAATCTTGTATCGACATGGCGCCGTTCTTCTTCAGGCCATCACCCATCATCAGATTATTGATATTCGAGGTCAACCCGACGCTGCCGACGCCACTCAGCCGCTCTAAAATTTGTCTAGTTTCTGGCGTAACAGCCTGTTTCTGAGGAGTAGGGGCAGGAGTAAACAGTTTGACCACTGCTTTGTCCACTAATCGTTTGCCGGCGTCGATTGCGGTTGTTTTCCCAACATCGATGGCCTTTTTCCCAATTTCTTTCGCCACGTCTTTACTCGCGTTGAGAGCGGTGGTTGCTAATTGTTTGGCGGCGTTCGACGTTACTAGACGTTTGAAAAATCCCGAAATTGTATCGAATATTCCCGATCCTCCGATAACGTATTGTTTTCTATACCTCCTTCTATTAATGACTTGCATTTTTTCTGCATTTTACAATGTCATCATTATATTTTTGTAAGCATCTTTACTCAGCACTTCCTGCCTCAATAACGCGTCGCACATCGCCACGATCTCGTTTCTCACGCCGGTATTGCCTGCTTTGAAGCTTTGAAATCGTAGTTCTAGCTGTTTCGCTAACACGTTTGGATCTTCGGAAATAACAATTACACCACCCACGCCTTTACCCACCGCATTACGAGTCCTCTTTTCCCATATCGGCTTGATAATTTCTCTATATTTGACGCTCGAAGATGCTTTCGGTTGTTTGGGATTTTTTGGCTGTCTGATAGCATCCGACGCGAGTAGAATCTCGGCGTAATCGTCTCTATCATTATTATCGTATATCGACGTGTTCGGCTGTTACATCGTCAACAACTCCCAAAGCCCCGGTGTTCCGCTATACGTCTTATTTCCAACCGTCACATCGTCTCCTTGAATAAAAATCGGAGTGTCGCCGATGTAGAATTGACTATTTTTTGATCGTATTCCGAACGTCGTGTCTACGATTTTTCTATCGGAGGCGTATTGATGAAGGTACTTGGTGGCTACATCACCTAATTCTAAAGTTCTAATATCCTCAGTCGGATCGTCGCTATACGCCTCTATCGAGGGATACTGAGGAAATTGAATCTTCAACGAAGCGGGTAGTGTCTGTAGTGCGTTTGTAGTAGCTATCGAGTTTTCTTTGATGGCGGATAGTAAGACATTTTGCTCTTTGGAAATTGCGGATTGCGAATCGACGATAGGCTTGTACAGCTTGGTTAATTCTTGTTGCAGCCCCGAATCCCCCAATCTCTCCGATAAAAAGTTCTGTTGAATATTCTTCTTGGACTTCAGAAACTCTTCGACTATGAAATTTCTTTTCGCCGGGTCATCTATCTTTAGAAACGACATTTTTAATAAAAAATTTAATGTTTTTCGACATGTTTTCCGGCGTGTTTTTCGACGTGTTTTTCGACATGTTTTTCGACATGTGTAAAAACACAAGTTAGACGTATTTTCAGACATAGCGACATAGGTCTACATAGGTCTACAAAACTCTACATGACTTCATACATGTTCACGTTAGTCGTCTTTTTCAGAGATTCGGTATTTTTCTCAAACATGCTTTGAAAGGACTGCCTGACTTCCTCTCTTCCCCGATCGATGAGTGATTGTTTCGTTTCCTCGTCCATCGCGTCTATCGCAACTTTCGACTTACTTTTGATTTCTTCTTTCATGCCATTGAATTTTTCAATCTCACTTAGAATCAGAGAATATTCCTCGTCTGAAATGTGATCATCCACGAGTGCTTTTGAAATATGGTCGCTGATCGTGTTGAGCTTCGCGTCAGCTAGCGTTTTGATCTTTTCATGCTTCTCCGCCTTCAGGGCGAGCTTTTTACAGATTCGGCTGCCAATTATACTCAATAGCCCCGCACCTAGCGCGGTCCCTTCCATAGCAATAGCGATGGGGGTTGCAATTATGGTGGCTAGTACACCGATTCCCGAAATTCCGAGCCCCATCGTGATCGCCATGAGGACGTTGTCTACTACGCCGATTACGCTCACACTTCTATGGTACTTTTTACTCAACGCTGCTCTTTTGTCGCGTTCTTGCTCGATCTCCTTTTTGATTTCGCTAATCTTCTGAAGTCGATACGTTTGTGCGGACCCTGCGGCTATTTGTATTTCACCTTCTGGCGCAGAGGGCGTTATATTTGCTAGGTTTGGATAGAGTTTGATGCCTTCGTATTCCATTCTTTTATTTATTAGCAATATATATTTTTTTACCGCAGATAATTTACACAGCATAGCGAATCTCCTTCATTTATTGTTACTGCCGAATCGGAGTTGTTTTGAATGGAAACTATGATATCATCAATCACATCTTCCGAAATCACTCCGTCTAGTAGGCTGCATCGTCGTTCTTTGATAGCCTGTCTGAGGGAAACGAGACAAAGACCGGCCGCCATTTCTACACCGAGTCCAAGCCTTAGCGTATTTGCCGCCTTCGGCTGTATCGTGATATCATTTTGCGCAAAAATCTCCCATCGCAGACCCCCTAGTTGTCTTACTGGAGTGCGAGTAACACCGCTCGTAATCTTCCAAAAGACTGAAACGGGCTGCGTTCTAACCTCTACCGGTCTAGTTGGTTTAGTTCCAAATTTGTGTATTGGTCTCGACATTTTACATATGATAATTTATAATATCATGCCGAGAATCGGAATGTTTCGAAACGGCGAGTTGGGGCCGAGCAAAAGTCCTTCGCCACTCACATAGCCCGACCCTGTTTTCATGTAAAGCCCGGATCCCATTATCGATGCGCCTTTTTGCCACGGAGACAAGTACAACCCGGATCCGGCCGCTCTTATTTTGCACGCTATGTCACCTTTCTTGACATACATTACGCCCGAACCGCTGATTTTATCGACAAGTTTCGATCCAGCCGCAGCACCTAACCCGCCTAATGCGCCCTGTGCTAAACTAGGCAGTACGCTACCAAGAAGGAACCGTCCCGCTGTCGCTAGAAACGGAAGTATAGCGCCTATGAATCCACCTTCGACTTTCTTGTTGTTCTCCAATTGCGTTTTACTCATTTTAATAATCATGCCAGTTCCTTTTTGGTAGGCAGCCGCCATTTTATTGATTTGCGCCTGGGTGAGAGCCAAAACGTGTTCGCCTTTCAAATCATCGTGCGATAGTTTGATACTCACGCCGCTCCCCGCTTGAAGTGATCTTTTAATTTTGTCTTGTTGCGCTTCTGAAATATTAACTTTTACGCGCGTGTAACGATTCATTTTATTAATAAATTACAAAAACTTTCAAACTTCCCTGATGTGAAATCGAATCGCCAATTCCTCGCCTCGAAGATTTAGTAGGTTCCCGTGTTGGTCTGTGAGCCTCGTTTCCATCGTTGAAATTGTAGATAGCAAAATCGGGAGATATATCAAATTATGCGGCACTTCGATAATCTTGTAACCCGGACCTACGTTTGGGAAAAAAGAATATATCACGTTTTCCGATGTCCCGTTAGTGTACGAAGACCCGATAATGTCGCTGGTCACTCTCAGGCTGCTTACACTCATTATATTTACCAAGTCCTCCGATTCATTGTAACCGCCCGAATAGATCCATCTGTTGAAACCTAGAACCTTTCCTATCGAATTCTTTGGCGTAAAGTCAACCATATACTCTGCTTCTATATTTACCACAGACCTCAGAGTATTGGTGTTTGGCGCTATTGAGATACAGTAATTTCCATTTACTCCGTCGTAATGTCCATTCCCCTTCATGACCCTCTGTATATATTCGTTGATATCCGTTATTTCATAGCAACCCTCTGGAACTTCAATGTTTACCCAATCTGTGCTGGAATTCGGCGAATACCTGAAGCCGTTGTTTGTCGCGTCGATATTAGGAAAAGAATAGTACGTCTCGAGGGCAACTAAGGCCATTTCATATTTCTTATTCTTCTCCAGTTCGAGTAGTGGATTAAACTTCGTTCTGATTCGCGTGCTCTTTTCGCTGAGAAAAATGGAAAATGATGTTTTTGGCTCCGTGTTGCAGGCCGTCTTTTCCGTGTTTTCCGATATCTGTTTGAGAAGCGATGATTCCATTTTTACTATACAATACAATTTTACAATGGCGGATCCTCGATTATATAAAATTCGTCGAGTCCGCTTCGGTATTTGCCATTGTACTTGTCGCTAGTCAGGTCTAAAACCACGAAACCATGAGGCCGTTCCCATACTGTTTTGCATAGTTTTCGAAACTCATCTTTCGACATGTCTGTACTCACGTGATCGTTGTAAATATGATTACAATTTTTCAGGTCTTGTTTGAACAGGCAAATAAAGTTCGCATTTTCTCTGATTGTTTGGCGCGGTAATTTGAAATAATTCTGGGCGAGGTAAAAACAATCTACATTACTATGCCTGCCCCGATTATAATACGTTTCACATTTGTTTTGTCGTTCCAATTGAAGATCGTCAAAAATCATCAGGTTCTTCTTTTCGGCGCTCAAATCTCTCGGGTCTGGTACATCGTCGGCGCTCTCAAAGAACTTGGCAATTATATCGGATTTAGCTTCCGAGTTTTTTGCTAGTTCTTCCATTACAAGGTCTGGCGACGCATTTAGTCCCACGATTTCATCTCGGTGCTCGAACAGCCAAACGATCGCTTCTTTCGGTAATTTTTCTTCGTATGCTTTTTTAATAATACGATATTCCGGCTGAAACAGAGAAGTACCGAATACCTGCAAGTTATTATAATCCAACCAGTCCGGCCTGAGTAAAAGATTGAGAAGAAGCGTTGTTTTTCCACATGCCGATTTCCCAACTATCAAACCGCGTATGCTTTTGGGCAGCAGCGGATTATTGAATCTTTTCGAGAGCGCCGTGCCCCAACTCAGATCATTAATCTCCATTTTTAAAATATATATTATTAAAAAACGAAATGTATTGCGTAAAATGTAAAAAACAGACCCAGACGACAGATGTGCAGAACGCCGTGGCTAATAATGGGAGATCGATGCTCAGAGGTGTTTGCGTCGTATGCGGAAAAACAAAAACTCAATTCGTGAAGGCGTCTGCTATTGTGCAAGGCGGAGATCTAGTTAGTTCGCTGAACGCTGCCACAAGCAACATTAAATTACCTTGGGCCAAGTTTGCTGGTGAGGTACATTTGCCGGGCCATCAGTTTACTGGTCCCGGTACTAGACTAGATTTGCGTCTGAATCCCAACGAAACCCCCAAAGATTGGAGCAAACCTATAAACAGGGTAGATAGTGCGGCGTATATTCACGACCTGGCATACAATCGACACACTGATACGGCTTCTAGGAATGTCGCTGATAGAGCAATGATAAACCAGCTGAATAATATACCTAATCCAAGCGTGCGGGAACGAATAGAGAGGGCGATAGTCAAACCTATTTTGTCCGCTAAAACGAGTCTCGGGCTAGGTTTAAAAAAAGCCTAGAATTACAGCAGGACCTGAAATGGACTAATCAATTAGCGAATGAATTACACAAACCAGTAGTGAAAAATTTTAGGACGAGGCGGGTCCGTGTTGGCGGGATTGACCAGATTTGGGCGGCTGATCTAATCGACATGCAGGCTTTCGCTAGAGATAATGATGGCGTGAAATTTCTATTGACCGTCATAGATGTGTTTTCCAAGTATGGGTGGATCGTTCCATTACATGACAAGAGTGGGAAGTCTACAGCTGATGGGTTCGTGAAGATACTCGGGGGTGGCCGACATCCAGTCAAAGTTTGGTGCGACAAAGGGAAAGAATTTTATAACAAAAACGTAAAGAATTTAGTCGAGCTGTATTCTACCGAGAACGAGAGCAAAAGTTGTATCGCAGAAAGATGGGTGCGTACGATGAAAGATAAAATGTTCAAGTACTTTACTGCTAATTCAACTAGAAGATATATCGATGTATTAGATGAGATGGTTAGTAATTATAATGACACGAGACATTCTTCGATCAAAATGACCCCCGCGAAGGCTAGTATGAAAGTGAACGAAAAGACTGTATTTATGAATTTATACGGCGATGAGATTTCAGGGCCTATTACACCAAAGTTTTCAGTCGGCGATCGAGTCAGAATAACTAGGAAGAAGAGCATTTTTGACAAAGGATATATACCTAGATGGACAGAGGAGGTTTTTGTAGTATCCCAGGTTCAATATACAGATCCGCCAACTTACAAGATCACTGATTCTAATTCTGAGGAAATACAGGGGTCATTCTATGAGCAGGAGCTACAGAAAACAACTCAAGAAATATTTAGAATCGAAAAAGTGATTAGGAAACGCGGGAAGAAATCACTCGTGAAGTGGTTAGGCTACCCAGACTCGTTCAACTCGTGGATCAATAACGAAGACTTGGTAACATTGTGAGACGATTATAAACCAACGGTGTAAAATCGTTTGCGATATTGTAATCCCGTATCTACGTCGTAGTTCACTCATGCTCTTACATCACACAGGCATGAGTTGCCATTGCATTGACAATTAACGACGATGATCTCGTTGTCGATCAAACTAACATCACACGGGGGTGAGTTGCCATTGCGCCGACGACGAACGACGGTAATCGTGCCCGGCCCTTGTTGACGATCCGGCCGTGGATTCTTGCATGGGCATTCATCGTCGTAGCATTCGCGGATGTGGGCGTCAATTTTAGCAATGAACGCCGCTTTCCACCGTCTTGTAAAATATCCATCCCGGCCGCTCGGCTCGGCGATTTTTCGTAATTCTGTAACTTTTTTCGAGTAGTCCATTTTGTATACGCCGGAGAAAATATTTTTTACTTTTTTACTTTTTTTTTACTTTTTTACTTTTTTTTTTTACTTTTTTACGACAGACGCCGAATTTGAAAAAGTAAGGCTATATTGGTCAAACTGCGCGGGCACTCAATTTTTTTTAGGCTGGTACTGGTCAAATTGTCCGAAGGTCAAGGCTATACTGGTCAAATTGTTCGAGCTCAAGGCTATACTGGTCAAATTGTCCGAGCTTGCTACTTTGACCTCTACTAATGTCATTCAAATCGTCGCCTTCCTCCGTAATAAAAAAAATTACGGAAGCGGATCGAATAAGAAGGATTTCGGGGTTTCCTATAGTTAGTACATTGTATTCGCTGATCGGCTGAGAACCAATGGAGTTCAGACTACCTGATGGGGTAAAAGTGTAAAACTGGAGTAATTGTAAGGTAGAATAACTGAGATTTTAAAAAGTATATTAAAGACGGAATGATTTTTTACTGATAAGCAATCCCAACAGAGAAAAAATATCTTAAAAGCACATCTTGCCGGTTGATTTCAGGTGGTGCCCATGCATAGGCGGGCCTCGCATGAACAATTTCTGGTGGTGCTGAGCACTCACGGGCCTCGCAGAGTCGGCGCCCATGAGCGCTGTAGTCGGGAGCGCCTCTGTACTTAGTGAGCTTGAAAGTGCGCTATAACAAGTGTGCATACAAACAAAACAATCAAACAACCACAAATAACAATAATAATAATAATAAGACTCAGAACAGAATCGTAATCGTAATCTCCAAATTTCTAAAGCGCCACTCGGAAGCCAAGCGCGGGGCACCAAGTCTGGTGTCGTCTCGACCGGGAATTGGAGGGTGGAGGATCAGATGAGGCAGGGTAAGAGTTCTTGAAAAGGACTGTCTTAAGTTTCCAATAAAATAAAATTTTCATATGAATACCATCAGTTGAAGATACAAATAGATATTAGTCATTTCTACCGAAAGGTGATGCAGCAACAGAACCATGTCTATTTTATAAAAAAAAAACTTCAGTTAGAGTAGAGTAACCTCCTCGTTGTTTGAAACGGCATGATCCTTAATGATGTCAACAGCCTTTTCGGTGAAAATGTGCGTTGAGTAGAGACCAGTGTAGTTCCTAGCAGGCGAAAGACCGTCCCTGAAGTCAAGGCCACACATTGTCGTGTCTCGAGTGTGATGTAGTTTGGCATTATCCTGGTTTCCATCAATGCTGGTATCGAATGCGTAACAACGATTGTGAGTGTAGTAGTTTCCAATTCCATGGAAAAAACCTGCATGAACAAGGATTAGGAAGCAGCTTTTGCATCAAATATATATATATATATTTATATATATATAATATGTAAACGTACGGTTGTGAGGTGTGGACTCTAAGGAAGGAAGCAGAAAGACTCACACAGGTTTTCGAAAACAAATGCATTAGGAACTACTCCGTATTTCATGGACAGAAATGTTGACTAGGCCTAACAAGCGAGTGTACAAATTAGCAGGGACAAAAAACGAGTTATTAGGTCATGTCAAAACTTGGAAATTACATCACTTTGGCCACATCATGCGGCAGCAGGATAGTATTGAGAGTAGTGTTATGACGGGACTGGTGGAGGGTGTTCGAAGCCGCGATAGACCTAGAACAAGAGTACTGTTCAGGGCTTAACGACACTGTTTCATATCGAAGATGATTAGTGTCGGAGGCAGAGAACAACCTCACACTCCACGTTTATATTGCGACCGAGCCACCCGCAGTAAAGATCCGACCGGGAAATGAACCCGGGCCGCCGGCGCGGCGAGCGGGCTACAACCCACTCGACCACGCAGGATCTTCAGACCTAGAACAGGCTGGCTCGATAACATCATGTTGCGGACCAGACTATCGGGACCGGTTTATTGAGGACCCTAAAGGACAGATCAAGCTGGAATGTGTTGGTCCATTCATGCGACGACGGCGAAGTGACATGACATGACAAATATAGCCTACGTTCATCGTTCAATGAGAAAACCAAGTGACACACCGCACATAGGTTACGTAGCCTATATGAATAGAGTATGTCGCAAAATACGGTACGACAGCAGTTTCCTTTATTGTCTAATCTTTCACAAGAATAAATAGGCCTAAAAACCATAGGCGCCCGCACATAGGGGCAAGGAGGGGCACTTGCCCCTGGAAAATCGATTTCCTATTTTTAATTGCTATTTTGGGGGTTTTAAAAAATTTCTTCGCACTAAAGTGCTAATATTACAAAATTATACACAACGTGAAACTGAGAAATGACATTATAGATTATAGATACCTCTGTGAAAAAATAACCGTGTTCTTAATTTTCTGCTTTGCATTTTCAAGCTCTTGCTAAAAAAAATTGACCACAACCTTGTTTTGCCCCTCCCGCAAAAATTTCTGCGGGCGCCCATGCCTAAAACCACTAATTATTGCTCAGCTATAAGCTTACCAGTTGTGTAATTATAAGGAGGTAATTTTGTAGGCCTATTTATCGTATTCATTTTGTAAAGATAACAAGATTACGTAAATTTTGTGGCCCATGCCTCAAAATGTATTCTACAACAGTCTGTGCTAAAAAAGCATGTTTGAACACATAGAAAAACACTTCAGTCTTACCAAAGAATGAATCAAAACCTCGATACAGTGGAGTCGCCTGCTCCTCATAATATCCAAGATGCCACTTTCCAACCATGTGTGTTGAATAACTCTGTTCCTTCAGTTTGTTGGCAATTGTTGGGAATTCAGGAGGTAGTGAGTTTGGCTGACAAGGCCTGATGACACCATGTTGAAGTCCAGTGTGAATCTGGATTATAAGCATATTAATTGCAAAGCTCATTAAATGGTACAGTGAGAAATAGAGCACAGATGCAAGTCTCCTCTTAGATCATTTCTATACAGAGTAAAAAACTTCATTAATGTGTGCCTCATATTAAATTTACTGAACTGTAACAAATGCATAGCCCATACTCGTAATCTCCAACATAAGAATATAACAGCAACAACAATTTTACCTTAGATTTTACCTGCTATGCAAAATTAATATCCAGTGTCAATACTGATACCTGAAAGACTGCCAGTAGGCCTACAGATATTCATGCTCCACGTAAAAAAAACTGTTTGCATGCTGCTTCGATGCTTCGACAACTGGCATGATTGCCCACTATTACACTGTTTGGCATACAACCTAAATGCTCACCTTGTCACCTTGTGCCGTCGATTCTTTGAATCCTAGCGACCTTCTCCACGTATTACGATCTTCCGTCGCATCTCTTAGTTCTTCCAAGTTCATCTTTGTTCTCTCGTGTATTTCCTCCATCCACCTCCTTGGGCGTCCTCTTCTCCTTTTTTCCTCTCCGCAGGCCAGCATCATCTCCTTTTCCAAGCCGTTTGCTCGCATCACATGTCCAAAGTACGGCATCTTCTGCCTTGCCGCACTCTGTCCCAATGACATATTCCCTCTTGACTGTCCGATCTCTTGTAATATGGATTCATTTGTTCTTTTCTCGATCCATGAAGTTCTCAACACCTTCCTCCATATCCACATTTCACAAGCATTGATTTTCTTTTCTAAGGCCTTTGCTTTTGTCCATGTTTCACATCCATTCAGCACCACTGGGAATATCATTCCCTTTACAATTCTTGTCTTCGTCATCAGGCTCACGTGTTTATCCTTCCATATTTTCTCCAGTCCCTTCGCTGCCGTCTTTCCCAATGCTATCCTTCGTCGTATCTCTCTGTCACATCCACCATCGTTTTCTATCATGGCTCCCAAGAAGCAGAAACTTGTTACCACCTCCATCTCCTCCCCGTCCACTTCAAAGCTCGTCCATTTATCTGTGGTCATGATGTTGGTCTTCTTTAAGTTGAAAAACAGTCCTGCTTTCTCTCTTTCTGCTTTTAATTTACTGATGATAGCTTTTAAATCCTCTCTTTTCTCCACCAGTAGTGTTGTATCGTCCGCATATCTTAGGTTATTCAGCGTCCTACCCGCTATCCTCACTCCCGCGTTTGTCTCCTCTAGGCCTGCTTTTTTCATTATCATCTCAGCGTATAGATTAAACAGGTATGGCGATAGTATGCATCCTTGACGTACTCCTTTCTTTATTTGGAAACTTGTAATTTCGCCGTGTTCTGTCCTGACCACAGCCACCTGGTTCCCATATAAGTTCTTGAGGAGCTTTATGAGGTGTATTGGTATCCCCATAACCCATTTCACGCAAAGTCTTCCACATCAGAGCATGATCGATGCAATCGAAGGCCTTGCTGTAATCTATGAAGCATAGGTGTACCTCCTGTCCAAATTCTCTTTGCCTTTCCATTATCCACCTGAGGTTCGCTATGTGGTCTCTTGTTCCTCTCCGTCTCCTGAAACCTGCCTGATGCACTGGCAGTTCCCTCTCAATCGTACTCTCCATTCTTTTATGTATAATCTTAATGCTAGAGGTACTCAATACTCATATGTCATCTTGAATCTTGATTATTGCTGCATACTTTACCTGACATTGGCATATCTTTGCAGGAACGCTACTCAGCTCCAACAGCCACTAAAATACTCAGCAGATATTTGTAATGTGACTTCTGATTTGCCATAGTACCCAATAATTTCCAATGGGCTTGTCAACCATTTTTTATGGCCCATAATCGTAATCTCCAAACTTCTAATGTCAAATGTAGGACACCAGCCTATTCATGAGTAGCATGACAAATGACAAGGTCCCTAGGTCCCTAGGAAGTCCAATTGCACTGGTTGTCATTTAACAGTTTCATGTAAGATGAACTTTGACTGACAATTATGCAGATATTAATTAGGGATAATCTAAGCAGTCAAATCTGAGGTACAAACAACGCATTAACATAACAAGGGTTTCAAGCGTGGACGGACAAAATGTCCCGGACAAAATGTCCCGGACAAAATGTCCCTGGACAAAAAGTCCCTGGACAAAATGTCCCGGACAAAATGTCCCTGGACAAAAAGTCCCCGGACAAAATGTCCCCGGACAAAATGTCCCCGGACAAAATGTCCCCGGATAAAATGTCCCCGGAAAAAAGTCCCAGGATAAAATACCCATAGCACACGGCCCAACAGAAGAGTCTCATCTGCAGCACTCAGTACTAGAATACGGAGGATGACTAGATGATCCATGGTGGAGAGCCCATCAACAGTGTGACAGTTCACGACTGCCGATCCAACGACACATGACGCCCCCGGATAGACATTTATTTAGCCACCCAGTCAATGACATCAATTCTAGAATAATAGTCTTTCTTCTCATATAGACCACAGGAGTGCAGACCCATTAGACACCCAGGAGCTTACGTGGGGTTTGGTTCTGCTGCCATAAACCGATACGTGGAGCTGGATCCACCAACAAGTCTCTGGCGTCATTGCCGCTGCTCAACACCCGACCACCCTTGGCGCTTGTCACACTTTTCTCTTATCCCCAGAAAGAGTAGACTTGTTGTCACGCTCTGCCCACTAGATCACCACGAAAGAGTCAGAGTCGGACTACAACGCAGAGTTCACTAGTGTTTTCTCTCCTACAGAAGCGATTGACCCTGGACTTTTCTAGACAGGGTCTGCGATTATGTACGGCGAACAACCGTTGTTCACTGAACTTGAAGGTACCGGTAGACAGGGCCGTGACTCAGGTGGCTTCAGACGGAGAAGTGGGCTGGCGTCCATTCCGATCCCTGAACAGTGAACAAGTAGCGGGCCGTGTAAGCCACACTATCACCCAGGATTACCGTGTTTACAGCCATGGGAGTCCTGACACTTTGCAAAGATTTACCAAGCTTCTTTTCAGTTGCCTACAACAGTACTGTTTGCTTGGTTGTACTAAAGTGGTTAATTTTGTAGGTTTAATAATCACAATTATTGTAATATAGGCCTACTTTAATTGGCATTATTTTATTTTCTTTTATTATGTATTCCCCATTTTTTGGTAATTTCCAATCATGCCATTTGCCTATTTTGCTTGATCGGAATTAAGCCTACATTAGATTAGAACATTTAGAAAAGCATGAGGCCTAAATAGAAGGTTTATTATAGATCTAAGAATACTGACAATAAATGTTTGCGCAAATAACTGCTGCCAAAATACAGAGGGACTCGTGAAAGAACGTGCGATTTTATGTTCTTTAAAGAGACTATTTGTCCCGGGACTTTTTGTTTGGGCAGTGCTAAAAGTGTGAAAAAAATAAGTGCCTGGACGCCCCTTACCTTTCCAAAAAAGTGCCAGGACGCCCCATACATTTTCAGGTGTGCTGGCCAAATAAGTGGCAGGACGGCATAGATATTTGAAAATAAGTGCCAGGACGCCGTCCATGACCGTCCCGCCACACTTTAAGCCCTGTGTTTGGGGACATTTTATCCGGGGAATTTTTGTCCTGGGACATTTTGTCCGAGACATTTTGTCCGGGGACATTTTGTCCTAGCACCGTCGTTTTTTATATTTTCCCATCTTTTTTTATCATTTAAAAAAAAATTCTTTATCTTTATTTATTCATTTACTTTCTGTTATTATTTTCCTTAATTTTATTTATTTTGGATATTTCTTATGTTTTCCGCCAACTCTCAAGGATTCCGCTAACTCAAGTCATTGTTTCATTGTTTAACATAATCATTTAAGAGATAGCCTGCGTGTAGTAGGTTCCTAATCAAGGTTTTCAAGGTTAACATGCGGTTTTAGATGTAGCATAGTGAAATTATTTTCCGTTTCTGTTTTTTCAATCTTTTTGTCGTTTGTATTTTTTTTTAAAAACCCGACGTTTTCCCCGTTTTTTATTCCGTTTTCATCGTTTTTTTACATCTATGATTTATACCTTTGTTTCATGCAAGTTGCCTTGTTTGGTGCTACTTCAGAGAAAGTTTCCCAGTGATAATCATTTAGGTTTAAATTATGTCACTATAGCTCTTCATTCACTAAAATTTTGTTAGTAGCCTACATTTAGCTTTTCCATACTTCTTCCCAAATTCTTGTAACCAATGTTATTTCTTTAAACTAAAGCTGTAACAGAAATAGGATATTACCAGGTACTGGAAAGCATTTGTCAGTTAGCCTTATGTGAAACTGAAAAATATTGAATAACTGGTGCAGAGGTGCTGTAAATGCAACTGGAAAAAAGTAAAACCCATATAACTAAATAATCATGAAGCGTTAACTTTATAGTGGAACATGAGAGTTTTGATAACTTCAAGGGTTTTGTGCCCCCTGCCAGCAAGATATAGAAACTGTTGAGAGGCAACTAAAATTTAGTTACAGGGTTGCGTTCCTCTGAGGATTGTCAATAATATTATTGAAATTAATTGAATTGTTTTCTCATAGCCTACAAACATTCAACCAGTGCTGCATATTTACTATAACCTATAGGTGCATTCGGTGCAGTGCACCAAATGCCCCGAGCCTTGAGTCTTGAGACAAGCCTTGTTGCCACTTACTAAAATGTTGGATGCAAAATAATATTAATCTCAGTCTCACTTGAAATTGATGGAAGATTAGCAGGTATAAGAAAGATGGCTCTTAAAGAAAATCAAGGTCACTCAGGCTTATATTGATGAGATTAATTGACTTCAGGTTGTAGTCAGTATAGAGTACCGGTGCACTATAATTGACTTCAGGCAGTAGGCCTAGTTCAGTGTACGAATTCACTTTATATCTCATAGGTTAATCCTTACCGATAGGCAAACTGGGTGACAGTGTGTGTCATTAAGAGTGCAAATTCATTTAACATCACGTAACCATTAAAGATGTGCCTAGTTATATTTGTGGAGTCAAAATCCATAAATTGTTTTCTTTCAGTCTTTGTAAATTGGCCAAGCACTTTGTCCCTTAGTATGCCCGATGTAGGCCACCTTGTTTAAGCAGATATCCGTAGTTGACTTTGCAATTGTGTGGCACTGTGGCATACATACTGCATAGACTAGTTGCCCTCAGATGACTTTTTATGAGACAATAAGTTTAGAATAGCCTATGCTATCTGTTATGCTGCTAGTCAGCGACAATGCTAAACAACTTCTTGAAGTTTTTTTATGACTATTGCTCATAAACAGCCGGTAAACAATGGCTTGAGACATGCCTCAATAAGCTCAATTGCTGTTTCTGCTGGGGGAGCACACGACTTTCTCTCAGACCCCTAGTCGCTATAATAGGCTTCGTGCCTTCACCACCCGCAGCTTGGTGCCCTCGGCACTTACAACATGAGCACTCCCAGGAATTTTCTGGATGTGCCCTTGTAGGCCAGAACTGTTACAGATACAGTGTGCAGTTATGCAGTACGAACACGCTAAGCTATAATTTTATATGCAGTTCCAAAATTCACAAGAACGCAAATCACAGAAGATATAGATTTATTTGCAGCCATGCCAGGCACACTTTCTATGTACCGTACTTTAGATAATACCATTAAGGGATGAAGGAATGGCTAAACCCAGGAAAAAATCCAGTTTGTGGGATTTATATGCATGGAAGCGTAGAATCATAATCATCATCTCAGTCAGTCCGTGGGCTCAACGCCCGTTGGTGTCGATCGCATGTTTCACCATCATCTTCCATTTGAGAGATTGGAGAGGGTCCATCGGGTTGCTGCGCGTTTTATTGGGAGGTTCACTAAGTCCGACCGTGTATCCCAATATATGCGGTAGGTCTTGCACTGGCTTGCTTTCCCGCAGCGCATCTCATTTAGGATTGCATCTTTAGTGTGGCGATGCTTATAAGAGTTCAGGGCTTAACGACACTGTTTCATATAGAAGATGATTAGTGTCGGAGGCAGAGAACAACCTCATACTCCACGTTTATATTGCGACCGAGCCACCCACAGTAAAGATCCGACCGGGAATTGAACCCGGGCCGCCGGCGCGGAGAGCGGGCTACAACCCACTCGACCACGCAGGATCTTCGGCGATGCTTATCAAGCTGGGCACCCTCTTATCTGTGTGAGCTTTGCCTCCCCCTTTCCACTTGCATAGGCCGCCGCCCATTGCGCTCTGCTGTCCATGGTGACTTAATGGTTCCTTTCACTCGCTCTGCACTGTCTGCAACAATGCAGAGGCGTTCGTTCTCTGTGGTTGGTCCAACATCCTGGAATGGTTGGTCCAACAACCTGGAATGGACTTCCTTTGACTATGCGACACCTCCCAAGCTGTTCTCAATGTTGAAGACGTTGTTTTCGCTTGATCTCGGCCGGGAACGCCTCTGAGTAAGTACCTTGAAGGGGCGCTTTATAAATTTTGATTGATTGATTGTCACGTTCTTGCGCCAGCCAGCTCAGTTTTTGTATGTAGCCTACATTCCGCAGCAGTCTCTGACATCGTCCAGCCATTCAATGCTTGATTGGCCTCCCTCTGACCCCGTGCCGTCAATT
Organism: Lumbricus rubellus; assembly: GCA_945859605.1. Taxonomy (NCBI): domain Eukaryota; kingdom Metazoa; phylum Annelida; class Clitellata; order Crassiclitellata; family Lumbricidae; genus Lumbricus; species Lumbricus rubellus. Next base: position 28,062,018 of record OX243816.1, read on the forward strand.
ACACCGAACAATAGTTTGCTTCACCAGTCTGCTGTTATCCATTCTGCACACATGCATCATATTACAAATGTTAATCTGGAACATATGTTTTCCGCACACTATGGGGCAGTCTATAGGCTTAACGGACGACACGTTAAATCAGAAGGATTTTCGTGCCAAAATATTCCTTGGAACTGTTTGGAATAGGCCTAGTATACTTGTGATCAGTGTGTCGTTAGTAAGGTAATCAGATATTAATAACTGAAACAGTGAAGATGAAACAAAAAGCTATAACTGAAACGGAAATCTGAATGCAGTTAAGCTACAGTAGGCCTACTGTAGGCTGTCTGAAAAATAAAATAAAGGTAACTAACTTAAACTACCGGGTAACTGAAAAACCATGACTGAAATTATACTGCTTTTGGCCCAAAATTAGGTTTGTCACTATTTTTCAGCTTCTCTAGTCGAACTCCAACAAGGACAACTGGAACAACCGAAATAACGAAAATCGGTTCCATGAAAAATACAAACACTATAATAAATTCGACATGGTAAACTACATGTAGGCTATAGGCTACAGAATCTGATGTCGACGACCAACCTGATAGCGACCTGAAAGTAACTGGCTTCTTGTGGGCGTGCATACCGGCTGTACGTAGTAATTGTCGAGTATAACCCCTGTCGTGGCAAGTCTATCAAGGTTTGGAGTCTTTATCGAAGAGCCACGGAAACCGACGTCGGCAAAGCCATAGTCGTCAGCTAAGATCAGAACCACATTAGGCCGTTGAGCGGCTTTGCTAGAGGAGACGTCAACTGTACCTGTTGCAATGTGACAGTATTTTTTTTTGTATTTAAACATTTATAAAGCGCCTCTAGTAGGGTGAACCGTTCAGAGGCGCTCCCAGTGCGCAAGGCCCCTCGAGAAGAAACAAGTTTTGAGAAGAGACAAAGCAGAGGAGAGACTACCAGAGAGAAGTGTAGAGCGAACAGAAGGAGAAAGGGCATTCCAAAGAGAAGGACCAATTGAGACAAATGATCGAGACTGAGCCATAGCAGTTCTAGACCGAGGAACCAAGAGGTCAAATCTGGTGGATGAGCGAAGTGGACGGTGGGAGGAAGCCGAGTGAGGACAAAGTAAAATATTAGTCAGATATTTTGGGGCAAGACCCCGTTGAGCCTTAATGATCAGAGTGAGGATCTTAAATTGTGTGCGAGCACAGAGAGGAAGCCAGTGAAGTTCATGAAACATAAAGGCAGAAATGTGAGAGTACTTGGGAAGGCGGGCAATCAATCTAGCAGCTGAGTTGAGAACCGACTGAATCGGTGAAAGACGAACTTTAGGAAGACCAACGAGGAGAGCATTGCAATAGTCAATTCGTGAACATATAAAAGCATGAATTAAGGTAGTGAATATGGAGGAGGAGACAGAGCGACGAATGACTCTGAGACGTCTTAAATGAAAATAAGACGAGCGTGTAACATTGGAAATATGCTCAGTAAAGGTAAGTGAGCTATCAAGTACAACACCCAGATCCCGCACACTTGAAGAGAAGGAAAACAGCGGGAATTTTTCAGAGAGCAGAATGAAATTAAGCTTCTGGAGCTGCTGGGGAGTACCTAGCCAGATGAATTGAGTCTTTGAAGTATTGAGTGAAAGGCGATTAGAAGACATCCATGAGTGGAGATGATTAGTAAGGGATTCAATAAGCGCGACTAACAGCAGCTGGGAAGATGAGGGACCATGGACAAAAGCCTGAACATCATCAGCAAATAGATGGCCAGCAGCACTACAAATCCGAAAAAGAGAAGAGATGTCAGCCGTGTAAAGAATAAATAGAAGAGGTCCAAGAACAGAACCTTGAGGAACACCCAGATTAACATGAACCCATTGGGTTCGAGAGTCACCAGATATAATCATTTGAGTTCTTTCAGAAAGGTACGACTGGAACCAAGATAGGGGAACATCCTTAACACCATAGGAGGTTTCAAGACGCTTGAGTAGGATATCGTGATCGACCATGTCAAAAGCTGAAGAGACGTCATAGAGGGCCAAAAGAGTGACCTCAGACTTATCAATAGCAGAATAGATTTCAGATAATAGAGAAAGGAGAGTTATGATCATTGTTATGATCATTGTATATTGTATGTTATGATCATTGCAAGAAACAGAAAACCATAAAGTGAGCCTGCGTTGTCGTTAATTCGATGCATAGTCTCGTTTACGTTAGGTCAAAATCAACGATCTAAAACAGTTACTATGTTAAGTTCAAGTTCGCGTCTTCAAATATGTCCTGCTTGCGTTTCATCACAGTTTGATATTTATAGTTTTTTTTAATACTGTGGTTTCATCCACGATTACATATTTGCATGGATCTCTAAAGAGAATATTCAACGCCACCATGCGAGATAATCTGTACTATTATTAATAACGCAGCGATTCCAAAGATCATATATTTATATATATATATAAATAAATATATATCCTAGCTATACCCGGCCACGCGGCGCTGTGGCAGAAAAGACCTCCCCCTCCCACTTCCCTCCCGTCCCCTTTCCTCCCCTCCCCCTCTTCCTCCCCCTCCGCTCCCTACCCACCTCTTCCTCCCCTCCCCTCCCCTCCCCCTCTTCCTCCCCCTCCGCTCCGTACCCACCCTCTTCGTCCCGCTCCCTCCGCTCCTTTCCTCCGTCACACCGTCCATTCCTGACATCGGATAGAGCCCAATAATGATGAAAGGCCGTTTTCGGAAATTAATAAGCGACTCGCTTGTGACGTCACAGCACGCGACCTCATTCATGTTTCGTCAGCGGTGTTTGGTGACAACGCGTTTATGAAATCTGGCAGCCCTGGTGTTTTGTTGAATTTGCAAATGGCGGTCGAACGGGTTGCAAAGTTCGCTTTTTGTGGAAAAGGTTGCGTTTTTTCGGGAAAAAAGCATAATACAACACGGTTCTATTGGAATGGAAGGTGTTGTAAAATTTTCAAAACAATCGGTGCGTAACTTTCGGCGTGATGATGTTACGAACTATTGGAAAGTTTCATTTATATATATATACTAGCTGAACCCAGCCACGCGTTGCTGTGGCTGAAAAGAGGCTCTCCTCCCCTTTCCCCTTCCCCTCCCCTCCCCCTCCTCCTCCCCTCCCCCTCCCCTCCCCCTCCCCTCCCCCTCCCCCTCCCCTCCCCCTCCCCCTCCGCTCCCCCTCCCACTCCCCGTCCCCTCCCCCTTTCCCTCCCCTCCCCTCCCCTTTCCTCCCACTCCCCCTCCCCTCCCCTCCCCCTCCCCCTCCCCCTCTCCTCCCTCTCCCCCTCCCTCTCCCTTCCCTTTCCCCCTCCCCTCCCTCCCACTCCCCTCTCCCTTCGCCTCCGTCCTCCTCCCCTTCCCCCTCCCCTTGACCTCCACCTCCCCTCCCCCTCCGCTCCCTCCCCACCGTCTTTGTCCCGCTCCCTCCGCTCCTTTCCTCCGTCGCAGCGTCCATTCCAAGCCCAAAGGCCGCTTTGTGAAAAGGCCTAAAAGCGGCCTCTTTGGAAAATTAATCGCGACTCGCTTATGACGTCATAGCACGCCACCTCATTGATGTTTCGTTTTCTGTGTTTGGAGACGGCGTTTATGAAATCTCTGCAGCCGTGTGGGACGTGTTTAGTTTGCAAATGGCGGACGAAGGGATTGCAAAGTTCACTTTTTGTGGAAACGGTTGCGTTTTTTCGGGTGAAAACATCTTAAGACACGGTGCTATTTGAATGGAAGGTTTTGGTAAATTTTCACAACAATCCGTGCGTAGCTTTCGGCGCGGTAATGCGACGAACTATTGGAAAGTTTCATTTTTATTTATATATATATATATATATGTATGTATATAACAGATCTTTAGATATATATAAGATCTTTGGAATCGCTGCGTTATTAATAATATATATATTTATATATATGTAAGAGGATACTGGACTAGCTCTGGCTTAGGCGCTTTGTCAAGAATTAATAAAATGCGCCTTTATTATAAAATGTCACTTAAATATACAAAATAATGTGCTATATAATTTTCTATACAGCTAAATTTCAATATTCTTTTAAATCACATAATTTGGACAGTCCCTAAATCACGGTCAAAAAGTGAAAAAATCACGGCATAGGCCTACTTTTGCAAAAATCCCAAAATTCACGGAACCGTGATTTTCCGTGATTTTTCACATTTTCAGCATTTTTCTGGTAAACACGTTAAAATTACGAGTATTTACGAATGAGTCTTTGCTTTGGTGGTCGTCTGCTGACCAGTGGAAAAGAGTGATGCTTAGCGACGAGAGTACAATTTCACAATTCTGTGCCTTTACGAGGCACGTCAGACGACCACCAAAGCAAAGATTCTGTAATCGTTACATCGTCCCAACCCTTAAGAATGCTGCAAAAGTTATGGTTTGGGGTGCCATTAGTGCAAAAGGGAGAGGCGGTTTGTGGTTCATGCCGGAAGGGACAACTATTAATGCGGCTGTTTACCTTGGCATTCTGAAAGAGAAGTTGCCTCGGTTCATGACAATCCACGATTGTGATACGTTTCAACACGATGGGGCCCCTTGCCATCAGGCAAAAGTTGTTAAGAACTGGCTGGCACAGAATCACGTTCAATTGCTAGCTCCGTGGCCCGGGAACTCGCCGGACCTTAACCCCATTGAAAATTGCTGGGTGATGTTGAAGCGTAAAGTTGCCGAGAAGAACCCTTCCTCAATTGCGGCACTGAAGAAAATAATTACGAGCGTGTGGGTGCAAGATATCACAACAGAGTACTGTAAAAAAATTGCATGTCAATGCCTTCACGTATTGCCATGGTTATCGCCAACAAGGGCAAACACACTACAGGGTGGGCCAAAAAAAGTGAGAACACCGCGTAAAAAGTAGTATAATTGCATCAAAACTTGTTTCACTGTATCCAAAATAGCTTAAATTGTTTGCTCATTCACTTACTTACCTATTTAGCTATATGATGTCTTTATTTCGACGCATTTTAAAGCAAAATTTACAACTCAAAACATACAAGCGTGTAATCGGGCAGAAGCTCAATGAAAATGTCACTTTGAAACGCTTGCAACGCAGTCGGCAGCTACTTGAGAGGTTTCCTAATGAGAGAAGCGTACGATCGAAGCATCTGGTTTACAGACGAAAAGACATTCACCGATGCCACTCCAGTAAACTGTTTATTCCGTTGAAACAAAGAAAAATATAAGTTCAGGAAAGTCGACTCATACGAGAACATGACCATTTCAGCCGCGCGGTATCTTTTATATCAGTTGGTGTGTCTCGAATGGGTAAAACTAATATCGTGTTCGTTGAACCAGGCGCCAAAGTAAACAGTGAATACTATGGTGGACATGTTCTGAGACAAGGCGATATGTGATCGCCATAACTGGACATTACAGCAGCAAGATGGAGCTCCATCTCATACAGCGAAAAATACAATCAACTTTCTTTGGCAGGAGAATGTTAACTTCATCGAGCCAGACATGTGGCCACCGAACAGTTGTGATTTAAACGTAGTAGATTATGCCATATGAGGTGCTTTGCAAGAAAAAGTCTACCGTCGGCGAAAATTTACCACAGTTGAGCAGCTCAAGTTGGCAATAATCGAACTTCGAAGAATGAAGAAATCTGGAACAGCGTTTTATTGACATGCAGTAGCATAAAACCGAGCGGCGTCGACACTTAGAAAAACTCGTTGAGAAGCAAGGAGGACACATTGAACATGATTTCTGATTAGCTAAATACTTGGCACACAAAAATATATGAAAACAATATAATTAATTGAATTATATTTGTAAATAACTCGTATTATACAAGGTGTTCTCACTTTTTTTGGCCCACCCTGTAGATACTAGCCAGTGAAGAGGTACTTGCAGCTGTATAAGTACAGGGTTAGAGTTAGTAGTAGGTTAAGTGTCTAATACTCATGTTTCTTGGAGAAAAAGTGTCAAAATCTCAAGAAAACATAGAGAAATAGTCAAAATTGGGGGTGATGCATGCATTTTGGCCATGACTGTAAGCTGACACCAATAATTCTGACCATCGTTCGTAACTACAATGTGTTATTGATATATTATCTTCGTGGAGTAGCTCACAACCTTTCTTTTAACTTGAATAAACTCATTGATGCTAACCAGCCCGCACTGTCTTTAATGCATTTCATTCCACATTGTGACGTGCATGGTTATCTAATAATATTATCTTTATGTCTAATAAATGGTTTACGTTGAATTCAGCGCGCACATTTCAGCGACCTTCATTTCAGCGACCTCAATTCGCCGCCGCACATTTCAGCGCGTATTCAATCACGGCCGACTAATTTAGTCGGCCGTGATAATCGTGATTCAATTCGGCGACCTTCATTTCAGCGCCTACTCAATTCATTATTAAGAACAATTTGGCTTTGAAGGTCCACAACTGTTTTTGCTTTGATTTTGCTTTGATGTTATTATCAATAAAACGTGTTGTTTGCGCACGGTTTAGGCCTTTAGCAACGTCCTTTTGAAGCAGCGCTGAAATGAAGGTCGCCGAATTGAATACGCGCTGAAATGAGCGGCGGCGAATTGAGGTCGCTGAAATGAAGGTCGCTTAATGTGCGCGCTGAATTCAACGGATACCCTTATAAATTAATATAAAACTGAATGAACATTATGCATTATTATCATAATGATGTTATTAATATATTGTACAAAGGTTTCATGTTTAACTGTTGTTGCTTGGTCATTTTTTCTTGCTGGATCTTCCGTAGATCATGCCAGTTATTTATGGGTATCTCAAATCTTCAAGTCAAAAGGCTTAAAAACATCCTCTGGCTTTAATGGTTATGTTAATTTATTAGACTACTCTTACGGACAACCCTTACGACTCAACGCAGCGGTCGTGAATAAGCCGGTGCCCTGCACATGGCTTTCGAGTGGCGCTTTAGAAATTAGGAGATTACGATTACAATGTTTATCTACTAATACACTCCTTAACATTGTTCAGACAGCTGCACTGGCTGACTGTTGAATTCTTAAGGTTTAAGAATAAGTTTAAACTCTCTGCCTCACTTATAAAAGCTTCACAAGAAGCACCCTCTTAGCTACCTTTAACTTTACCTCCTTATCTCTCTTCCCGCATTCTGTGATCTCAGTGTATGTTTGGTTGTGTTTTTACAGAGCCACACTGCAGCGCAGTCGCTCTTGTGCATTGCACGCTTAGAGAATAGAATCATATGCCAAGTTCCAACGTTTGTATGAATGATTCTCCCTTCAAGAGATGTCTATCATGTCTCAAACTCACAACTTCTTAAGACTATCAAGATATAATCAATCAATCAATCAGCCGTTTATTGACAATAGAAATCTCAGGTAAATTTAAAACTGAAAAAGACCCAGAAAGTTCTAAAAAAATCATCAGCTGCCGTTCATAGAACAACCGTAAAAGATTAAAAAAATCCGCTAATGCCTAGCTGTCCCGTTTCATGTAATCAATCAATCAATCAATGAGCCGTTTATTGACAATAGAAATCTCAGGTAAATTTAAAACTGAAAAAGACCCAGAAAAGATCATTCATGCATGTAATTACAGATGGCTAAAACAATTTACTTAATCAACATGATTATAGCCTAAACGTCAATTTTATTAAAAACAAACATAAACTAAACTGATACTGTCTGGACTAACTGTAAATGATTAAGTACACATCAGATTCACATTACTGTGTAGTTTTGTATGCATACATTATTTTGTAATCACAAATAAAGAAATAAAAAATGTAAAACTTGCTTAAAAGAAACTTTTGACAAAATTGATCAACCAGAATTGTAGACAATGAAACAGAAAGCTGTAACAATTAATAAAAGACACTTTCTACAAATAACCAATTCTACATTTCAACTGTAAAATTTGAACATGCACTGTAATATTTTGGAACTGATGACAGAAAAGTTACAATGGAATGAATATAGCCAGAGGTTTGTAACCATTTGTTAATGCTTCATGGACAATGTTAGTGGTCCAAATTTTTTGCAACATGTCCCAAAGATACTCTCTTACTCAATTTCCAAAGAGAAAAAATCCAAACTGTGTTTTTGAAAGAGAAATTGCTATGAGAAATAGATAATTACACAACCAAAACTACATAAAAAGTCATTTTAAACACTAAAGAGTTTCATCAGCAAGGATTCACAACATTTTATGCAGCAACTTTGTTCATTCAAACTTCCTATTCTCTGTACATACACAATCCGGTTTTTGTACCTATTTTTTTCAACAGATTTGTTTAGATTTGAATCCATAATGTTCATTAAAAGCTTAGAACATGATAAACTCAGAAGAATGATCTTAGTGTGCAACCCTTGACCACCAAACAGAAACATCGAATAATCATATTATATTTTTAGAATGAATGTCAATAATAACTATGGACCAGTTTTAAATCCAACTGTGGATTTCTGGGAATGATATTAAGCCCATGGACTCCAGACACCATCATGGAGCGCTGGGTCACAGAGTGGGTCATCTTCAGGAAACCGTACAGGAACTGCAATTGACTGGTAGTAGTCCAGACGATTCAAAAGCTGAACTGCTATATCTTGGTTCTCTTCGAAAACGTCCGTGGTTTCCAAGGGATCGCTGGAAAGGTCAAACAACCATATGTTCTTCGCTTTTGGATCTGGGTCTGGGATGGAATCTATTGCAGGATTCTCAGGTGGTGCCACCCAGGTTCCGTTGCCTAGGTAACAGAAGAAATATTGTATACATGTATATAGTCGTTTCCAGTCTTACAAAACACTGTCTATGCCTAGTCACATATGAGAAGTGTCACTGAAAGATCATGAATTTTGTCAGTTTTAATATCTAGAAAATGTCATATACAATAATCATCCTAATTCTAAGAACACACACTACTTGAACACTTAAACCTCATAACAACCAAAATAATGATGGCGTAATTTGGTTATGATGGCATGGCTCAATGCCGCATGGTATAATGTCGGACTGGGAGTGCTTCTGAGTAGTTTACCTTAAAGGTACACTATATAAAACGCAATAATAATAATAATAATATTTAATAATAATGATAGTGATAATGACGTTTAATTTAAAGACCATTTACAAAAACCATTTAGTTGACACATTATCTTCTTCTTCACTTGCTGTATTTGAACGCCATTGTGAGCTTCACTGGCATGCAGTCTTAACTCATTAATGACAAGCTGCATTGGTTCCTGTCACTTCTGTACAGGCATGCTGATAAAGTGTTAAATGATAATAAGCTTACATCAGTTTTTATATTACTGTATCTTTAACTGACTCCATTATGCTACATACACTCAAACCTCAGATTCAGATTTAATGACTCTGCAACAATAGTGAATTGCTTTAAACAAATATGTTAATTATATACTGAAATTGTAGGTAGCCTATGATAGTAGGTGTAAAAGTACAACAGCAGGAGAGTATTGTTAAGAGCAACAGCAAGAGTGTAAAAAGCAAAAATTCTTACAGTACACCTTCTATTGTCATATGAGACTAATGCTAACACTTAATACAATACTGATAATAAGCGCATATGAATACTTAATACAGTTGGTATTAGAACTTCGACAGCCACATAAATAACATTAACATACATACAAACCGGTCAGACTTTCAGAACTCAAACATCAGTTAGGCCAATAGCAGTACCCTCTGAGAGGTAATTAAAGGTAAGCAAATTACTAGACCCCCACATATGCATATCAATTTATGATACAATCTGGTGTTAAAGAAAGAAAGAAAGAAGAAGGACAGGATAATATATAAAGCTGATCATAATGAAAATAATAGACAGCCAATGAATCAATGGAAATTTGTGTCAACCTGGATCGCCTGTAATAAGTTTCCAGTTTCCAACTCGAATAGCAGCTGCAATACGATTGTCGAAGTTGGAAATGTTCAGTTTCTGTCCATTTTTATCTTTCAGTGGATCAATGTTGTGCAAAAGCTCATTACGTGGACTATAAGTTCCTTCACTGGTTACATAAAGATATCACATATTACTTTAGCAGTAAAGACTAACAATAGTATTAAAGCAGACTTACTTCTTATTTGTGTGCAACCTGTTGCACATACTAATACTTATTCTTCTGTTATTCTACTTGTATTTTTAATCATCACCTAAAATCAAATTTGTATTCCTTGTTTCTAAGCTAATCTATTTCCTTCCCAAGTCTAGGGATGGGCAAATTACACAGTGACATGTAATTGAATTACAAATTAACGATTACTAGAGAAAATGCGATTGAATTACAAATTACTTTGATGCAGAGCAGCAAAATACAACTTACAAATTACGTATTTTCAATTGCATCAATTTTACAAATTACTTTCAAGCCCACATCATTGGAATAAAAAAAAACTAAGACTAGAATCGTGCACCATTTTTTCCTTCTGTCTCTGTGTATTATTATTTATTGTATCAGAAAATGTATATCTAATCTTCTTTAAGAAGCAGCAGGTGTTCAAACAGGTTATCTGATATGGTCTCTTATAGGCCTTACTAACATGCCCGTATAGCTAAAGAGACTCTCTATTTGTGCAGATGAAGGTAGGGTAACTTAAAATTCCACAAATAATTTCTTAACAGTTGGATAGTTATGAAGCGTCACAAGTTCCTTTTTGTCATCTTCTATATATATATATATATATATATATATATATATATATATATATATATATATATATGGCCTACCGCAAGATATTGCTATTCGACCTTGTAGCTACTGCATGCTGAACATTAAAACCATAACAAAATTTCGTCTGCTTTTATTTCCTTGTCACCACTATATGATAGCACAGTATTTTGTTCGTTACGGATGGCATTTTCAGATGTTGTTATTAGCAAATCATGTATTCTTTTAGTTTGGTCTACAAACAGTGCAGGTTGCCAGCGCAACTTAAAATCTTGATGAGTCACTGTTGTAGGGTTGCATGATTTAACCGAGAATTTTGACCTAGTTACATTAAAAGTAATTTGATTTTGTAGAACGCAATTTGATATTACAAATTACATGAAGAAATGTAATTGAATTACGAATTACATTTATGGAAAGCAGCAAATAACAAATCACAAATCACAATTATTTAAATTAAATACTTTCAATAACTCAATTAAATTACTGCCCATGCATGCCCAAGTCATAGGAGCAATCACAGAAGCTTAGAATCTCATTCTTTAGAAATATTCTTTTAGTAAAATCATTTTGTTATTCTCATTATCACTTGAGATCTGATTTAAATTATTCACTATAATATTATTGCTCTAATTCATTATTCTGAGTCTCAGTTGATTCTCAGTCTTTTCCAGTCTTAAGTCTCACTCGCAAGTCATAATCATGTCAAGCAAAAGCAAATTTCAACCTGATAGTTTTCCAAACATCAAATCCATCCAAGTCAAGTCCAGCAGTGCTGCCACCTGCCAGATTTAGCAGCGTAGGGAACCAGTCTGATACATGGATTAGACCAGTGTTGATTGTTCCAGGTGCCTTGATAAGCGGACTATTGACGAAACCCTGTCCTCTTATTCCTCCCTCCCAGTAGGATCCCTTCCAGCCTCTTAAAGGCCAGTTGTTAGCCCCCTCACCAACTGGTCCACCATTATCTAAAAGCACAGATGAAATACTAAATGATTAATTAGAAAATAAACAAACATATTTTATCCTGAACTAGTATCTAGTATTCTAGTTACATGTAGGCCTACATGGTATACTAAAAAATAGTGTAGCGTTTAGCTTGCCAGACTGTGAGTCAAGATTCCAGGGTTTAAATCCCTGCTATGGCATAATATTTCTCAAGATTTCTGCTACACCTGAACCTCCCATACAACTCACCTATAATGAATACACTAGGGTGACCATTTTCTGGCCATCAGAAACCGGTGTAAAGGTTTCAAATTACCCCCTCCTAAACATTACCCCCCGGTAACTTGAAACCGGTTTCAGATTACCCCCCCCCGAAAACTAGATTTGCATCAATCATCGCATTTATTGCACTACAAAAATCAGAAAAATCATCCCGCTTCTTGTTTTGGTCTGAAGATTTTCATTCGTCATCCCACTTCGTGGTTTGTTATCAATATTTTAATCGAGAAAAAAATAATAGCCTCGACGCCATTTCTCCATGTAACTTCAGCGGCAATTTAGTATTTTAGTTACAGATAAAAATATTGATAGCAAACCACGAATTGGGATGACGGATGAAAATCTTCAGACCCGAACAAGAAGCGGGATGATTTTTATGATATTTTTAGTGCAATAAATGCGATGATTGATGCAAATTACAGTTTTCAGGGGGGTAATGTTTAGAAGGGGGTAATTTGAAACCTTTACACCGGGACACTTCTTGGAAAATTGCCAATTCCATTTAGGCCCCCTAATTATTCTTTAACTACAATACTATAGGCTATGCAGAGGCCTAAGGCATAATCCTAAAAGGATACTCCGTTCAACAGCAGCCTAACTAGTAACTATATATAGTATAGGGCTAGCTATTGTTGTCTATTGCTTACTGCATACTTTGACGAAGTTAAAAGTTAGGCCTAATGATATTTCTCGGAAGAGATTTTTAAAGTTTAGTTTTGTTCAACAAACACATTTCGAACATATCGATGCTTGTGTCATCGGTTTGGGTCCGCTATTCCGAGGGTCCAGTATTCCGAGGGTCCACTATTCCGAAGGTCCACTATTCCGAAGGTCCGCTATTCCGATGGTCCACTATTCCGAAGATTGTACTGTTATACGCCTATTATGATAAATCAGTGAGGTTTGGGTCCATTATTCCGAAGGTCCACTATTCCGAACCCTAAACCTAACCCTAACTCACCGTAAACCTATAACCACCAAGGATACAGAACAAAATACAGCGGATATTCGGAATAGTGAACCCTCGGAATAGTGGGCCGTTACAGTAATCTCCGAACTTATGAAGCTCGGGGATTTTTAGTCAACAGAGTAATTTGATAATTATGATTGTGCTTGGGTTTCCCGACCTGATGACACCACGGGTTAGTAAGCTGTGGGTTAGTTACAGACGTTTGAGGTTTTTGCATTCGAGGTTGAGGAAAAGAGAATTGCAGTAGTCGTGCTTTGAGCAGGAATTTATTATTCATCAATCCTTATATATTACAAGCTGTGCCCGGCCACGCGTTGCTGTGGCTGAAAAGAGCGTCCAACAATCCCTCCCTACCTCCATTCCACCTCCCTTCCCCGCACCATGCCGCTTACCCTCCCCTTTCCCCTCCCCTCCCCTATCCTCTCCCTTCCCATTTCCCCCTCCCCTTCCCCTTGCTTCCCTTCCCACCCCTCCCCTTCCCATCTCCTCCCCTCCCACTTCCTACCTCCCTCTTCCCCTTACCTCCTCCCACCCCCTCTACCTCCTTCCGTCCCTATCCCCTCCCTTTCCCTCCACCTCCCACTCCACCCTACCCTTCTCCCCCTCCCAGTCCCATCTCCCTTCCTCCATCCATCCCTCCATCCCTCCGTCCATTCCTCTGCCTCCCTGCATCCCTCCCTCCTCCATCCCTCCCCCCGCTCCCTCCTCTCCCTCTTCGTCCCGCTCCCTCCCCTCCTTTCCTCCCTCAAACCGATCGAGGGTGAAGGAACGAGGGAGGGAGGAGAGAAAGGGAAGGAAGGGAAAGAAGGAGGGAGGGAGGGAGACAGAGGCACGGACGGACGGAGGGAGGGAGAAGGGAGGGAGAGGTGTATGGATATATAAAAATCTTCGGAATAGCGGACCTTCGGAATAGTGGACCTTCGGAATAGTGGACCATCGGAATAGTGGGCCGTTACCGGTGTCATCACAGTTAAATTTTATGCTGTGCGTAGACTTCAGTGTTGTCATCTGAAAGAAATTGCTCTACTATTTCAGTGCCGACTTGCATGAGTTGCAATGTCTAACTCCCCACTACGACCCTGACATGACCTGCCGAAATCGACATAGATCTGATGTCGCCACTGAAATTGTATTATGACAAGTTTCTCGTTACGATCGGATAATTCTTAAAATGTATTAAATATATACACGCGCCTATAATTATGCTAAAGATGCATATAATACTTTATATAAATTGACAATTCACTTTCTTGCGACTTCTGTTTGGGTTACAAAGTACACTTTGTTCTGGCATTTACACAAAAACTGACGTTTGCAATACCCCTAGTTTCCTTCTGGCCAAAAACAGGGACAATTTCGCTCTTTTGCCCAAGTCTTCAGGACACCGGGACGCACCACAAAAAACCGGGACATGTCCCGGAAAACCGGGACGTATGGTCACCCTAGAATACACCGACTGTATACTACCAGTGTAAAGATGGGATGGAAAAGGCGAGAACTGCATCTGCCTTCATATTCCTTATATGCCAGGGATAGGAAAGGTGAGTCGCTAACTGGTCATACAATGGCTGCCTCAAGGATAACTAAAGGAACAATTTTTCTTTCTTCTTTTAAATGGATTTTATGAATATAATAAACGAATTTTATTCACATTATCTAAAATCTGACCTACATACAACAGTTACAACTGCAATTATTAAAAATTGAATGCTTATAAATTAATGGTTTTAAATTCAGCATATATACTCTAGTTTCACTGACATTATTTTCACTGAGCTTCAGTGCAACATGAATTGAACATAGCTCATAAATTCAAACAGTCCAGACTGTCCAGTGATGCTTATGTAGTAAACAATGTATACAAGTCGATCACTCTACAACACAACGTCTCGCCTAATTCTCATTCTGATTCTCAGTACTGTTTGCGAAACTAAACACAGAAGCAACATAACATTATTTCTTTCCACAGTTTAAGCACTTCAATAATGAGAGTGCAGGCCAACAAAAAAAAACTAAGGCAGATCATCGTTAAGTGTTAAGCATCATCTGCTTACCCTATGTATACAGTAGTATCTACATCATAAGCTTTAAACCAGACATTATCGGCCAGCGATGTCAACAATCAACAGTGCAATCATATCATAATGGCTAGCAAGACTCAGGCTCCAATGAAGCTAAAGCCCTGGGGAAAAAAACTGGACACCAAGTCATACATAATCTAATTGAACAGACCAGCATTAAAACTTCAACTTTGCATCAATAGTTGCCTTCAGTAACCGTGAAAAACTTTAAACAATCACCAAACAATGTTGGTTACTTTAAAATGCAGACCTTAAAGTAAAATGTTATGACTGTGTTAGAATCTGTAGTTATCCCAACATGCGATTGAAGAGTCAGCACCATTCCAAGGTTTCTACATATCACCCACTAGCTTTCCACTGTTCTTCACCTTGACTGCTAGGATAAATCATGAAAAACAAGCACAAAACAGACCGATTAAAATACCTGTTGAGAATATAAGCACTGTGTTGTCCCAGAGTCCGTTGTTCTCTAAAGCTTTAGTGATATTTCCAATAGCTTCATCGAGGCACGATATCATGCCTAAAAGAAATGTGAACACTCAAACCATTATTTGAAATTGACCACTTTAACAAAATTTTATAGAAATCCCCTTGTAACTTTTCATTACTACTTAGCTCAGAAGTATACATATTGTAGTGATTTTATACTAAAACTAGCTGTACCCGGCCACGCGTTGCTGTGGCAGAAAAGACCGTCCTCTTCTCCCTCCCCTCCCTCTTCCCCTCCCCTCCCTCTTTCCCTCCCCGCTCCGCCCCCCGCCACTCCCCGTCCCCTCCCTTCCCTCCCCTCCACTCTTCGCGCCTCCCCTCTCTCTCCCTTCCCTACCTCCCCTCCCCTCCGCCTTCCCCCTCTCAGTCCCATTCCCCTCCCTCCCTCTGCCTCCCTGCATCCCTCCCTTCTCCACCCCTCTGCTCCGGTCCCTCCCCTCCCTCTTCGTCCAGCTCCTTCCTTTCCTCCCTCACACCGTTCCTTCCCGACAGCGACATATGCGCTATCGTGACTTTTGGGCGACTCTACAACGTGATTTCGCGGCAAAGAGTTTCCGAAATGTGGCAACCCTGATCATCTCGCGACGTTTGGGCGACTTTACGACGTGATTTCGCGACAAAAACGTTTCCAAAATCTGGCAACCCTCATGGACGTTGGGAAGTGTATAATTTCAAAATGGCGGTCGAATGGAATTCAAAGTTCTCTTTTTGTGGAAAAGATTGCGTTTTTTCGGAAAAAAGCATAATACAACACGGTTCTATTGGAATGGAAGGTGTTGTAAAATTTTGAAAACAATCGATCCGTCAGTTTTCGAGAACACTCCTTATGTATACATACGGTTGGAAAGTTTAATTTTTATTTATATAGATGTGGAACAATAGAGTGGAATTTTTAATCAATTACCTAATCGAAGTATCTAGTTTTACCATTTAGCCTAGATCTGGGTATGAACCGGGCAGTGGCGTAGCCAAGGGGGTGGGGGTAAAAAACCTCCATTGGGTTAGGAAGAAACGTTTTTAAAGGTTGTTTGTCAATTATATACGAAGCTACTCCACTATATAGAACCGGGTATCTTTTGTTACGTATGTGAAGCTCCACATTTTCATGATAATTATAAGAAAGTACAATTATATCACCCCGTATTAGCTTTTCATTACATACACATATTCACAGAATGTCTTTGACTCATCAATAGCACAGGTGGTAAAGAAATTAGAAACATTAGCTCAGTTTTATTTAGGGATATAGCACATTTCGGTAGGAATAGCCCAAGTAAGTCATTTAAGTACTGCAAGAAGTCACAAATTATATTGGAAATGAAAGATGTTTACGATGTCATGTATGTTTCAGTTCAGAGTCCATTAGACATACAGGATACTGGTATGGAACTGCCGCTATAATCTGCAAAGCCAGTCTTTGTATGATTAATCTATCATTAAGTTTAATATTATAGGCCTACTAGCACCACTCATGAAGCTAAGTAGGCTATAGACCTAAGGGGAAAAGTTTTTAAAAGTTAACACTTAGTTCATATTATAGGATAAGAGGCAAGTAGAACATTAGATGTCCAAAAATATACTTCTTTACTGCATATCTGTAGGCCTATAGTATAGTGTTCGCGGAAGCGAATAGTGTCCAAAAACGGATTATTCAGCTGAGGCGAATGTTAATGGCAATTTCAGACTAATCCCTATATTAAAACAAAGGCAGAGAACAACCTCTCTAAACACGTATCCCACCAATTTTTGAAGTTATGGATATTTTATAGCACTTCTGTTATCTACCACAGGTGTTGAACAGCATTATGTACTAAACATCCCATAATATGTACAATGATGAATGCATTCAGTAATAATTATAATTGCAGATGGTCCATTAAATTAAATATGTAATTGTCTTGCAGTAAGGATGTTCTTTGTGAAGATTCTGAACCCAACATATTTGCCGTCATTTCATTAAATTGTTTGAATATGATAATGACCACACATTGTTTTAAGATCCAAAGCAATGATGACGACTAAATTCCGAAAGTGATCTTACATAATATCCATCGCGAGAGTCATTCCTATTAAGCCAAAGGTATAGAAGTAATTAGATAAGATTACAATGAATAAGATAAGATAGGTCACTTTAAAATACAGTTTCAGAATCAGTAGCTGACCTGAATATTTTCTCCTTTCTCCGTTTGAGATATTCTGATATGGTTCTATGTACTCATCAGGAACATGGAGAGGAGAATGAACTGCCTGGAAGGGAAGGTATAAAAAGAGAGGCTGCAAAATAAAAAGTCATATTTTATATAGTAGATATGGAACTCTGAGTCAGGAAAAACAATTTATTTGACACAAGTAATTCAAGTTAAAAAATTAAGGTTTTAAAAACAAAATAATGTCTACCACAGGCCTAAAGGTGACTCACAGGCTTTCTATTAAGTCTTATTTTTTTGCTAATTTTGCTAATTTTGATTGCTCCTGTACCATATAGATCCTTGTAGATGAAACAACTCCCCAAACCCTTTCCATAATGGCTTTGCATCCACGGCAGAGGTGTAAAACATATGGTCTGCGGACCATTTCCGCAGTGTGCTTCTGATGTTTTTCCGGCCCACAAATACTGTCATATTATTTTGTGACTGATAATAAAGACCAAACATTTAGAAATTGATAAGCGCCATATACCAACTGTATGGTAAAATGCAATCATTTAAGATTCAGTTTTGACAAAATTTCTGGAGGATGGGCTCTCTAAGCGCCTCATATACCCCTATACTCATTGTGCTCAGTCTCCTTCAACACACTGGCCTTCCACTGGCTATACAGACCTGCCAATGGCTTGCCATTCAAAAGTTTGAAGCCTTGTTCTAAGGAATAATACTGACAAAGGAACCTGACAAATAAGCAATAACCTCTACTGTTTCTAATTAATTTTCAAAAATAGTCCAATTTTTTAGCTTTCTTGACAACCACTTCATATAAGTATTGTTATTACTATTATTGTTTCTTCATTATCATTATTAACGATGTGCGGTTCAGTTTGTTTTTAATGCCCTGCGCCATTGTCTCCAGCACCAAAATGCTCTGTAGCCTGTAATCGTAAATCACGATGTCACGACAACTCGTCTACAGACAACTTGTCTACCGACAACTGGTCCAGCGCTTGAGAAACGGAAGCTGGATGAAAGTTTTTTACATGTGAAATGGAGGTTGGATTGATGAATTAACGCAAGAGAAATGGAATATGGATGATGGTTCTTTTACAGGTGAAATAGAAGCTGGATTGACGAAAATAACGCATGAGAAATAAAAGCTGGATGAAGGTATTTCTAGATCTGAAGTAGAAGCTGGATGCATGTTGTTGAAATACATGAATGAAAATCATCAATCCAGCTTCCATTTAAGCTAAAACCATTTGCATAAATCCAGCTTCTATTTCATGAATACGAGTCGTCTGTAGACCAGTTGTCGTTAGACGAGTTGTCGATAGACGAGCTGTCGGTAGACCAATTGTCGTGGAACCGTAAATCACACAGTCATAAAACAGTGCCAGAAAAACAAAAGTTTGCATTGCAAAAGTTTGGCCTTGTTAGGACGCTCAACGCTATGCCACAAATTCCCTTTATTGAGGGACTGCACGACGTACACGTGTCATTCATGTTTCATTCTCTGGACTCGACGTATCACTGGCTAAACAGGCTACCTCCCTAAACAAGCGAAGATATTCACAATCTCTCTGTCAGTTTAAAAGAGTATGCGGTCAAAACCGCTCCCACAAAATTGGGACCATAAAAACGTAGACTCAAAACGCGCCGATTATTACCGCGCGGCGCGTGTGCTTATTATAGCCTTATAGGCCTATGGCCTATGGGTAATGATTATAACTACGAGTGTAGGCTAATGCAGTATGAGAATTGTGGAAAAATAACTGAGGGGTTGGCCTATGATAAACTTGAAATTGGGGTATGAAAAACATACTTTAACATGGGGCTCTAAAAAAGACTGGTGACTGGTTGAACCACCCCCCAACCCCCGGCAATTCTCACCCTGGGCTAATTGCCCACAGTGAAATGCTGTAGCCTACCGTAGCCTAATGGGGAAAGGAGAGTTGCTGTAGCAAGTAGCAATAAATAAACGAACCGCTCTCCTTGTAGTTACTTAAAAATGTGACGTCGTGGCTCGAAACTCGTCGTTTCTCGTTTTCTAGATATTGCGCTAGATGCCGAAATAGGCGAGAGGAGTCAAGAACGCAGTTTGTTCTTCAGTTCAGCATATGACTACGAATTCGCCATAATTTGTAAATTAGTGAACCGATTTTGATGCCGTTTGCGTTGTCTGATTCAGAATATATGCCTCCAATGCCCAGAAAGATTGCAGAATAATAACTTAGTGGATGCAGTAGACTTGGATTACACGAATTTTCAGTAACTTTTATTTGATTTTCTCACTATAGACTAATGAAATAATAAAAAGAGCACAACCTCAGTTAGAAAAAAGATATTTTCATTCCGTAAAAAGAGAAGCGCAGAACAGAGAAAAATGGCGTCATTGGACATACGAACCTGCCTGACGGCAGAGAACATGAAGAAGAAAAAGCATTTTAGAGCATGGCCATTGTAGCATATGACTAAATCAAAAGGTCAAAACCCATATATGACGGGTTTTGATCCTCTTTGTCACAAATATGAGTCTCATTTATTTGAATGAACAGTACGAGATTTTTATTATTGTTATTTGTCTTCAAAATTTCTACCAATTGTCATGAAAAGCTGTAATAGGCCTATTAAATTTTTGAAACAACGGTTAGGCGATTTCAATAATAATATTATTATTAGCTTTCAAAAGTTATTTTCAAATGAGTTTACTTTACTCGCGAACATTATAAATTATGGGCGAATGTGTAAGCGCGATTATGATCGTCGACATTACGAACGCGCGCGGAATTAGGCCTAGGCCTAATCAGCGCGGTTTTGATGGCCCCGGTTTTGCGCGCGCGGTCTTCATGGAAATGAAAAAAAATCATTTAAAAGAGTGGGTCTAGGAAATTCTCTGGATAAACTTTCAAATGAATACCATCAGTTGAAATACAAATATTGCGTATAGCCTACAGACAATTTTCACATTGATACATGGGTCATTTCCACAGAATGGCGAATTGATGATGCAGCAACAGTAGGCCTACTACATCTATTTTATTTCAAAATACACCTCATTTAGAATTTTAGAGTAACCACTAACCTCCTCGTTGTTTGAAGCGGCATGATGTTTAATGATGTCAACAGCCTTTCCAGCGAAAATCTGCGTTGAGTAGAGATCAGTGTAGTTTCTAGCAGGAGTAAGGTCGTGCCTCAAGTCAAGGCCACACACTGTCGGCTCTCGATTGTCCTTTTGCTTGGTATTATCCTCATATGGCTCTGTGCTGCTACCGATTTCGTAGCAACGCTCGTGAGTGTAGTGGTGTCCAGCTCCATTATATATTCCTGTATGAACAAGGATTAGGCTACATGGTGCTAATGGTTGCGTTAATGATTGTGTTGTAAGGAGGTTGCTGCTAAGCAGTTGTAGCATCAAAGAATGTCTCGAAATACGTTTCCTTTATTGTATAATCTTTGACGAAGTGTAAAATAAAACGACTAATTAATTATCAGCTTTATAGATAACTTTTTTTGACTTGACTTATGGCCCAGTTTCAGAGATGACTGTGTTGTCTATTCGCACTTGTCTTGTAGATGTACAAGGCTTAAATTGGACTGAAAACATTCTCAGTTGTGATCATGTGGCAGAGAAGTTTCATTTCCGTTTTTGATCACTCCATCTTTAATAGTTGCACTCATTTCAATTCAAATGATGAATCTGGCATGCTGTGCAATACCAGACTGTTGGAACAGGAATATACATCCATATGTTGAGCACCACCTCCTTCAATGTAGACCTAATATTTTCCTTAGTCACAACTTCACTGTTTTAATATAATATTTTTATCGTATAGGCCTATAAATGATTATGCCTTCTGAGTGCAGAACTGTATTCATTTTACCCAAAGAAAACTCCCTAGCCTTGAAAGCAATCTATGCTATAATTAACTGCTTGACAGTCTTAGAATCAAACAAGAGACCAAGGCTTTCGTTACACGATTATCTACTATGACTTCCAGTGTACAGTTTCAACACACTCAACATTCATTCTGCTACTACTACACAATAAGTCATTATAGTCACTTTCAGAGAGAAAAAGAGATTACATTATCAAATGCAAACATATATAAAGATATAGAATGTAAAATTTTCCATTCAGGCAATTTTACCGGAGTTTAACAAGTTACCACTGTTCAAAGCTGCCCGCCAGTGACACCATAGACCTAGAATTTTTGACATGTTACTGTCACATTGTCGTATTTGAGTAGAAGTCTACAATGAGGAAAGACACTGAGGCTCACAGAATGCAGTGCTGTCTATATCGTGTCCAAAAAATTATAGTCTTTTCTGAGATACACAAAAAATTGCAGCATAGCTTGAGCTGCTTCTGAGGGCATATTAAAACTCCCTTGTGAGATTGTGTTATAAGGAGGTCATTATCTTTACAAAAAGATTACCTATATTTGTAGTCCATGCCTTTAACTGCATTATGCAAAAGTCTATGCTAAAAAAGAACGTACAGCAGATAGAAAAACACTTCAGTCTTACCAAAGTATGAATCAAAACCTCGACGGGTTGGAGTCAGCTGTTCCTGATAGAATCCAATATGCCACTTTCCAACTATGTGTGTTGCATAACCCTGTTCCTTCAGCTTGTTGGCAATTGTTGGGAATTCAAGAGGTAGCCCGTTTGGCTGACAAGGTTTGATGACGCCATGCTGAAGTCCAGTGTGAATCTGGAATATAAATATTTTTAGGAGTTCCTCAGGGATCACTGATCAGTCCTTGGACCCATACTTTCATTCTGTACAAGGCGGGTGTTACTTCTCTGTTTTCAAGTCACTCTGCTACTGGTCACCTCTTTGCTGATGATGTTCAGGCCTATGTTCATGGTTCTCCCTCTCCCTTTACTCGACTCATATTAGATCGCCGTATTGAGGCACTTTCCCATGATTTGCACTTGTGGATGTCTTCCAATCGCCTTTCACTCGATTCTGACAAAATTCAACTCATCTGGCTTTGCAGTCCCCAGCATATGAAAAAAATCGACTTTTTAAAACTTCTAACTGAGACCTTTCCACAATTTAAAATTTCAACTACTGTTCATGACCTAGGTGTCACTTTTGACTATGAACTCACTGACAATCTCAACTCATGTAACCAACCTTACACGCTCCTCTTACTTTCACCCAGGAGCGGATCCAAGGGAGGGCCAATCCGGCCATGGCCCCCCATTTAAAACTGCCATGGGACGTGGCCCCCCCGCATTTGGTCTGAAATTAGCAATACGAATATGGGTGTAAAGGATATTGTCCCCCCCCCTATTGGGAAAATTGTATGGGGCGTGGCCCCCATTTGGTTGTCAAGTTAAGGAGTAAAAAAAGGTCATCTACTTTTTTGGCCGATGGAAAAGTTCTTTTTTTTCTTCAACAACCGGTCACTATTTTTCGAAATTTCGAAATGTTTTTCCTTTTTTCCATCTATGATCTAAGATTTTGGCCCCCTTGAAACAGTTCTGGATCCGCCACTGACTGACACAATTATAATCCATGCTATTCAACAAGGTCACACTCTCAGACTAAGAAATTTCTGCTTCAATGTTCCTTTTGGGGTTTTTAAATAATTTATACGTACATGTAAGTTGCGCTGTTTGGTGCAAATTTATCGAAGGTCTCCCACTTGTAAGCTTGTCGGTTTAAATTATGTAACTTCTACATGTACTTTTCCTTCTCTAAAGTTTTATTAGTAGGCCTACACCACGTGCTATATCTTTCTTCGGAAATTCTTGTAAACAATTTGTTTCTATATTAGCTCAAACTGTGACTGAAATAGAACATAGCTGTAAATGTTTGTCAGTTAACCGTAACTGAAACTGAAAAATATTGAATAACCGGTGCTGATGAAAACAAAAAAGAAATAGCAAGCGTTGCCCTTTTCGATCCGGTGGCAGGCGCGGACTCCAATTTCGTCCACTAAAATTTTGCAATCGTTCCCTAGTCTATATACAAGCTATCTGATAATCTGAAGCTGGTTCCCAAAACTCATCTTTCTAGCGCCCCTTCTAACTTAGCTCACCTCCGCTTTCACTTTCCTCTGCAGATCTCCATTCACGACTGAAAACCGAACTCTTCAAGCTATATCCTATCCCGATTCTAAACAAGTTCCACCGACCACCGCATGATCATTGACCACCATCATCACCGACTACCACCATATCACCATGCTGTCTCACAACCGATAAAGATAAGCCTGCTGCAAAGAAATCTCGTTACCAACGTTTAACTGTCTATAAGTGACACTTGTTTCACTGCAGTCAGAAGAAACTTGAGTATTTTCCATAAGAACACCCAACAATCCGATCGGCACTTGCAGAGAAGAACCTGCATTCTATTGCTAAAAGCTTGGCTGACAAGTTTCAATCAACAGTTTCCGTTTTCTATGCCATTCTCTGCCCGGTTTCAGATGCAGAAACTGTGAAGAGGAAACTAGAATTTATAGCTACAGGTTTGCGTTCCACTGAGGATTGTCAATTGACTAAGCGAATTGTTTTGTCATAGCCTACACACATTGAGCCAGCGCTGCATTACATCTTGGACAGGGCCGTTAATACCATATAGGCCTAGGCCTATATTAGACTCAGAGGCATTCGGTGCGGTGCACCGAACGCCCCAGAGTATTGTTACGAGTTTTATATAATTGCCACTTGCTAAAAATGTCGGATGAAAAATTAGTCTCAGACTCACTTGAAATTGGCAGATATAAAAAATGGCTCTTAAAGATAATCATGGTCAATCAAACTTACTGTCTGTTAGCCTGTAGATTAGAAAGAGGTTAACTGACTTCAGATTGAAGTAAGTACAATCACCTTGTCAACTTGTGCCGTCGATTCTTTGAACCCTAGCGACCGCAGCAAGTACAATATGAGTGCACTAAAATTGACTTCAGACTGTCCTCGGTCAGAGGACGAATTCACTTAATATCTTAGGCCAATCATTTCTAATAAGCAAACTGTGTCATAAAATTATTCAGGGCAGTTTTAACCACAGGTTCTTTCCGTGCGGTGCACCGAAAGCCTCCGTGTCCTTGTTATTATCTTGCAGACATAATTATTATAATCAGTAATAGGCCTAGTTGAGATATGTTAACGATCTTGTGCTCTGATTGAGTGCAGTTTGAAATCAGTTTATAATAGGGGACCATGTCTCGGTTTTCTAGGATATGTCCCTGTTTTTGTAGTGTGTCTTGGTGTACCGTAAAACGGGGTTACTTTGGCCCGCGGGGTGACTTTGGCCCAAATTGAAAAATTAGTTTGCACACCTCCCAGCTTCCGTAGTTATCACGTGGTTTTGAAATGCTTTACAGCTCATGATATGTCATTATATAACGAATATTTCAAAGTAATTTGATTGATTTCATTGTAATATTTGTTGAAATTTTCCACATTTGTTTGCAAGCCTTAAAAAAGGAAAAATTTTAAGATGTGCAAAATTATTTTTCTGGGAGAACTACCGTCAATAATACCATGGGTGACAATTACACTTGTCAATGTACATTATAATGGCATGTGGATGGTGCACCGTTTGTTCCGCGATGTCGCTAGTAAGTAAGTTAAAAATGCAAGAAAAATTTTTGGGGTGACTTTGGCCCTAGCTGGGGGTGACTTTGGCCCATATTATAAGTTACTGCTGACGATGTATATATTATGTTTTTGTCAAAATTAATAAATGTATTTGCTTAAACTTCACTTTCAAAGATATTTTGACTGGTTTTTGGTTGAGCATACGGTACCACTTTCTTGAAAGGTGACTGTTCACATTTACCAATGTGAACAATTTGATGGCATGGTCAAAGCACAAAATAAACTAGGAGCTCAAGTCAGCTGTTTAGCTAGAAGTGATATGAGCTGGAACTGGCCTTCAAATGTTGATAAGATATTATTATACAGCAGCAATTTTGAAAATTCCTCCATAAAAAAAACATCTGCACCAGATTTGCACAAAGTCCCTATGCCGGAAAGTAAATGGAATTCGTGGACATTTTCATTAGTCAGTTGACTTCTCACTAATCTTTTTACAAGTCTTATATAAGTACCAGTACAGTGCCGTAGTCATTTTTTGTTAGTTTTCAGTGTAGACATTGTTCAAAGTGATTAATTGATATTGAGAAGCAGATGGAGTTCACGAACATTTCAATTGTCATAATTATGACTTCGCAGTAGTCCTTTACAAGTCTTTTACAAGTACCAGTGCCAGTACCAGTGTCATTTTTGTGTTATTATATGTTTATATATATTTTAGAACACATTCCCAGGGCCAAAGTCACCCCAGCAATTGATCCACTTTGTCTAATAACGGCAAAACCACTGTGGGCCAAAGTCACCCCGCCTGATGGGGTGACTTTGGCCCACATGAAATGTAAAAAAATAAAGGTTCAACTGTTATCACACAATTTTTTAATTGGACACTTCTTCTCTCTAACCCTATGCACTGCTAATGAAATTGCTAGATCAGCCATATTCAGTCGCATTATCGTTTTATTATCAAAACAAGTTGAAAATGGGCCAAAGTGACCCCGTTTTACGGTACCGAAGACTCATGAAAAATGCCTCTGAGTCTTCAGACGAGTTTTAATTATTGCCACTTGCCAAAAATGTCGGATGAAAAATTAATCTCAGACTCACTTGAAATTGATGAAATTGATGCAAGATAGGCAGGTATAAGAAAGATGGCCCTTAAAGACAATCGAGGTCATTCAGACTTACAGCCTGTTGTAGATTAGGATGAGAATAGGCCTAATTAATTGACTTCAGGTTGAAGTCAGTACAGTACGAGTGCACTAAAATTGACTCTAGACTGTTCTCGGTCAGAGCAGGCCTACGAATTCACTTTATATAATATAGGCTAATCATTACTGATAAGCAAACTGTGTCATAAAATTATTCAGGGCAGTTTTTACTACAGGTGCATTCGGTGCGGTGTACCGAAAGCCTCCGAGTCCTTGTAATTATCTTGCAGACATATTATATATAAAATCAGTAATACTTGCGAGATGTGAACGATCTTGTGCTCTGATTGAGTGCAGTTTGAAATCAGTTTGTAATAGAGGACCATATCTCGGTTTTCTAGGACATGTCCCTGTTTTTGTGGTGTGTCTCGGTGTCCCGAAGACTCATGAAAAAGGTCAAAAATTGTCTCGATTTTTGACAAGAAGGATAGAAATTGTCGCACTGGAAACGTCAATTCATTGTAATGACAGAATTTGATTGTCAAAATTATTTAGTTTGCAACTCAAAGAGTAGTGCTGTAGCGAAAGTGCAGTTGTCAATTTATACCATTGGGGGCTGTAGTGTAGTGTAAGCTTAAACAGTGTACATGCTAATTATATGCTGCTTCAACTGCTGATTAAATAAGAAAAATTGGGATATTGGGAAAAATGCTGGCCCCTAAGTTAATTTTGCAAATCTGTTGCAATATTTGTGTTTGGTTTTTGATCAACGCATTAAGCAATGCCAGCACAAAGCTTGCACCTATTCTTGTGGGCTACTTCAGCTCATTGTCAAATAGTTAAACGAAAGTAGTAGAATAATTCTCTGCTGATCCTCATTGGCCATTCGCTTAATTAATTTTCGCCTTCTTAATTGTGGCATTTGGATTTCGGTTTTTCTTTTTTTCGCTCCTTTTAAAGTAAATCTGTTTGAGTCATGCCCTGGTAGGCCTAGACGGTACCTTGTAGTTATATTGATAAGCAATTATAATAATTGTTAGTATTCCAAGAAATAGTGTTCCCGATTTTGATGGGAAGTAATGGTCACCTTAATTTATAACCAGTTAAACCTTTTTTATGATTGACACTGATGATACTTAATATGGTGTCGCTTAAAAGTTTCCCCTCAGAGACTTTGTTTCGAAACAGATTCTTCCCCCGCCGGATCTGTTCCAGAATAAATTGGCCCCCGGAGAGTATATTCTGAAATAAAGTCTCGGTGGGGGGAGAGAATATTTCCGCCGTCCACGAAATAAAGTCTCCCCGTTCAGCGTTAAATGGGCTACAGTTGCATCAAATTTAGAGCTGAGCAGGTTAAACGGTTAGTTTACGCTGCCATAATAATTATTATTATTGCCTTTATAGGCCTATGACAAGAAATTAGGCCCTATATATACTTTTAATTCATAAAATATTTTCCAATAAAGAGTTTCAGCCAGGGGAGACTCTGTTTCGGGGTTAGACTTTATTTCGTGACACCCGTCCCTTATTTAACTATTTAAGAGTTGTCTTAAAAGTCAGTATAGGGCCTATGTAATTATTCAGCATCGCTGTAAGACGAATGCGTGACCCCATACTTTGGGTTTTTTTTGTATTTTTTTATGTTGTTATTTTTTGGCTTGTTGACAAAGGCTTTTTGATCGTGTGATCTTATGCCACATTGATTTCTTTTCTGGTATTTTCTTTTTAAAAAATTTCCATTTTCTGTTTATATCTCTAACCTCACCATCTTGACTTACATTTTACGTTCAGGGGTTATCCAGGTTAGCGGGACCTGTCCCTTTCTGGATGACTCTTTCTGAGTGTTCACCGTTCATACAATCAAGGTGTCCTACGAACATTAATTTTTATTCATGTGTAGCCTAGTATTTTTCTTTGCGGTATACCTTGGTTTTGTTTGTTTGTCTCTAGTTCATTCTCAGAATAAACTGATTTGATTTGATTTGAAAAGGACTTGTTCCCTTTTGGGTTTTCTGTTCTCCTTGTTTCTCAACCTGTGAACATTATGATTGTTTATTCATAAAACTTATTCTTCGTTTAGGCCTATTGCAAGGAAGACGCCTGTTTCAGTTAGCCTAAAGTAACACTTTGAATTTGTTATGGTGATAGTCAGCGACTGTGCAAAAACAGCTTCCTCAAGTTTTCACTATTTTATTGTTCATAAACAGCTCGTAAATAAGGGTCTGAGGCATGCTTCAATTGATGTGAACGGATAAAAAAAGCGTTGGTTTCAGAGGCTCCGTTCCAGACCTCGCTGAGGAAGCTTACGACTTTCCCTCAGAACCCCAATAGTCGCTATGGGCTTTGTGCCTTCAGCACTCGCAACTTCGTGCCCTCGGCACTTGCAATGTGAGCAACCCGAAAAAATTCTGGTTGCGTCCCTGCAGACCGCATTTGGTGTACAGTTGTGCAGTACGAACACGTTATAAAATTCAAACAAATCACAAGAAGGCAAATCACAGAAGACATAGATTTATCTGCAGACAGTCATGCCAGGCACAAGCTCTAAGTACTTTAGCTACCATTAAGAGAATGACGGAAGAGATAAACCCATGGAAAACCCAGTTTGTGGGGAATTATGTGCATGGAAGCGAAGCGTTGCGTCATAGGCTCCTTGCAAATGCTAATCTGGAACATCGAAGTTGCGTATTTGAAATGACGTGTCTGCGAAGGATAGAAGGGGTCACAAGTATGGAAAGGATAAGGAACACGGAAATACGCAGCAGACTGAGGATAAAGCGAGACATTGTGGACAGGATACAGATAAGAAGAATGCGATACTTCGGACATGTCATCAGAATGCAGAGCGGGAGATACCCAAAAGTGGCACTGCAGGGGTATGTGCAGGTGAGGAGGAGAAGAGGCAGGCCCAGGAAACGTTGGATGGATATGGTGGAGGAGGACTGTCTGACGATGGGATTAACCGTGGGAGAGGCGACGCGGACAGCACAGGACATGTAGGGTCGATTGGAGACTATCTACAAAGGAGCGGCTGATGCGGGCGCAAGCTTCGCCAGGGCCATAAGTCGTGTTTTCAGTACAGTAGACCAAACGGACGATGAGTTAAATCAGATTGTTTTTGCGGCTAAATATTTATTGAAACTTTTTGTAATAGGCCGAGGCTAGTTGTGATCAGGGTCGATAGACAGGCCATCACAGACTAATAACTGAAATTGAAATAAAAAGCTATAACCTAAACGAAAATCGGAATGCAGTCAACCGTAGGCTAACTACCTGAAGAAAAAATAAGGTAAGTAGGCCTAACTGAAACTAAATGAAAAAAGCATCACTGGAATAAAACTCTAGAGTTGTGAACCAAAATTAGTTTTGTCGCTATTATTTTCGATTTCTCCAGTGGCCCTCCACTACGGACAACTGGAACAACCGAAATATAAAAAATCGGCTCCAAATTAAACACCTATAAAAAGTTCGACATGTTAAACTCTATAGGCTACAGAATGATGTCGATGACCAACCTGATAGCGACCTGAAAGTAGCTGGCTTCTTGTGGGCGTGCATACCGGCTGTACGTAGTAATTGTCGAGTATAACCCCTGTCGTGGCAAGTCTATCAAGGTTTGGCGTCTTTATCGAAGAGCCACGAAAACCGATGTCTCCAAAGCCATAGTCGTCAGCTAAGATAAAAACCACATTAGGGGGTTGCTGCGCGTTACTAAAGGAGGCGCCAAGACAGCATGCTATGATCAATGCAAGAGACAGAAAGCCATAATGCGAGCCTGCGTTGTCGCTAACGCGATGCATGATCTCGTGTGCTTCAATATTAGGTCAAAAACAACAATCTAAAATTGTGTTAAGTTCAAGTTCGCGTCCTCCAACATGTCCTGCCTGCGTTTCATGACAGTTTGTTAGGCCTATTTATACTGTGGTCTTATCCGCGATTACATATTCGAATAGAGAAAGAGAATATCAAACGCCACCATGCGAGAAACTGCATCATTTAAGTTAATGTATGATACGTACTGGACCAGCTTATTCATATATACACTGTGCCCCATAAAAAACACCAAAAAACTTTGTCATGAAACGCATGTAAGTCTAATGTTAAATAAGAAAAAGTAATGTTTCATTTAAGAAGGGGTTCGAAGTGATGTCCCTTCGCTTGAACGCAGGCTCTCAGCCACGGCCGCCACTGTTCAATAGCGTTGTCAATGACACTCTGCTTCAACTGTGCCCACACAACGATGAGGCGCTCCTTCAACTCGTTGATGTCCCGTATTGCTGTCTGGTAGACGCGTTCCTGTATTAGACACCAAATTCTGTAGTCAACGGGATTGGGTCTGGTGAGTTTGCTGGCCAAGTTCCGGTCCAATGAAGCTTGGTGTTTCACGTCGCAACAACGCAATGGTGTCCTTTGCGCGATGTGCTGGGGCGCTGTCCTATAAGTTACTAATCTCTGTTTAAATGTTTCCAAACACGCCTAGTCTGCATCACTGCCTCCAACAGCAACCACTTCTGTGAGTAAGTAAAATGTAAACTATTTTGTGGCAAAATTATTTGAGAAACAACGTACAAACTTTTATTACAATTGGCTTAGTTTTATATAAAATTTTTGAAAATGTTTTTGGGTGTTTTTTTTTTATAGGGCACAGTGTATATATAGGCCTAGGCACTAGTCTTTGTGAAAACAATGAGAATGCGTAACTTTATTTTAAAATTTCACCATTCATTCATTCATTCATTCATTCATTCATTTGTTCGTTCATTTGTTCGTTCGTTCGTTCATTCATTCATTCTTTCATTCATTCGTTCGTTCATTCATTCAGTCGATCAACCATTCATTCATTCATTCATTCATTCATTCATTCATTCATTCGTTGAAGAATTTATATAGCGCTTCTTCAAGGGGGACAACTCAGAACTTCAGAAGCGCTCCCGACTCTAGCACGGCAATAAAGGACAGCTTAGAATTTAATATTTAAAAAATGTTTCAGTAGCCTAATAACCCCAGAAAGTAGACGTAGTTCCTGCGGGAGCCCATTCCAGACAACGGCTAACCACAGAAAAGGCTCTATTCTGCATCGTTGCAGTTCGTGCAAATGTACATAAGATCATTGATTGATTCATTTATTTCAAGAATTTTAATAGCCCCCCTTCAAGAAATCCAACCAGAAGCGCTCCCAGTCCAACCACGATGAAACAAGAAAGTTTTAAGGAGCTTGTAGAACACTGACGAGTCAACGCTAGGTAGCAGGCGCATCTGCAACGGAAGACTATTCCAGACAAAATGAACCTACAACTGAGAAGGTACGACGCTGACAGGTTGATGTTTCAACACGCGGGACCAGAAGCTTGCCGCTAGAGGCAGAGCGAAGGGTTATCATGTATAAGTAAAGAAAAGACATCCCAGGGCCGAAGGCCCGTTGGTGAGGCGCTCATCTCCTTTTCTAGGCCCTTGAGCCGGCAATGGACGAATCCCAAGGTCCTGGACACGAGGCCAGTGCATCACAGGACTTGCCGTTTACTTCCCAGCTTACGCTGGTACCAAATTATACTGCTTGGTGACAGAGGCACGTGTGCGTAAACAACTTGCCCAAGGTCGTTACCCGGAGTCGAACCGCAACCGCCCGCTCCGTGAGCGAGCGCGTTACAGCTCAGCCACCAGGTCGCACTCAGTTATCATGTATACATGTATGATATGTAGGCTACTAACAACATAGCAACAAGTAGGCCTATTATAGCCTACTATATGATAGTTGACGCATCCTTTAGTAACGGGCATCAACCCACTGATACATACCGGACTAAGCATAAAGCCATAAACATTCCGCAAGTGTTGTATAGCATTATATTTAACAATTATAAAGCGCCTCTATAGTAGGGTGACCGTGAAACGTTCAGAGGAGCCTCCAATGCGCATGCAAGGCTCCGCGAGAAGAAGCAGGTTTGAGAAGAGACAAAGGAGAGAAGAGACCGCCAGACAGAAGTATAGAGCGAACATAAAGAGAAAGCATTGCAAAGAAAAGTGTCAATTGAGGCAAATGATCGAGACTGAGCCATAGCCTAGCTGTTCTTTACCAAGGAACCAAGAGGGAAAATCTGTTGGATGTACGGAGTGGACAGTGAGAGGAAGCTGAGTGAGGACGAAAGTCCGACGAAGTAGCCTATAACACTAGAATGACTAGACAGATATTTTGGGGCAAGATTCCGCCGAGTCTTTAGGATCAGAGTGAGGATCTTAAATTGTTTGCGAGCACGGAGAGGAAGCCAATGAAGTTCACCAAACATAAAGATAAAGATGCAAGAGTAGCCTACATGGGAAATCGAGCAATCAGTCTAGCAGCTGAGTTGCTGAGTTGAGAACCGATCGACTGAATCGATGGAAGACGAACTTTTGGGATGTCCAATGAGCAGAGCATTGAAGAAGTCAATTCGAGCACACAGGTCTATAAAAGCGCCAATAATATGGTAGTGAAGTAGCCTAATACTCTGTAGGAGTTACAAAAGACTATTTTAAAAGTTTAGACTGTCGGCCTAATAGCAGATAAACAACATAATTGCTCTTTGTCTAGAAATATTTAAATTTAAAGTTACAGTAGGATATTATAGGCCAGGGCCTATTATAATGAGCGATCAAGAATGTACGCTATACGAATAAGTTTAATGCTAGTTTTGCAACAAGTCGCCAAACACGCCACATATAGGCCTAGACGGTAGACCTACTATTGCTCCGCAAAGGGGCACATGTGCGCCACCCTGATTTTGCGCATATTCCCTAAAAAATTTAGATTACGTGGCTCAGGGGTTATTTTAACGTGCAGCTGGACACAAAGTGTGTAGTTGGAAAACGAATTTGTGCAGTTGAAAATCAGGTTTTGTGCAGTTACTTTTTTACACACATTCGCATAAACGATGTAAGTAGCTAATATATTTTAATTAAACTAATTGTAACAAGCAAGATTATAATACATTTTTGCCGTGAATTTTATTTTCAATATCTACTGACCGCTCTAAATGCATAAAATACAAGAAAACAAGTCTAGATATAAATGGCATATTCAAACAAGCTGTCTGATGCAAGCCATATACATGTAACGGTTAGCGAAACGAAATCGAATGCAAGATTCCCAGTTTGTAACAAAATAATGAGTTAAAAACGAAAGCCAGGCGGAGCACTCTGCTTTTGTGTTTACAACTTCAATAATTTTAAACAATAGACGTGAAAGCATACATGTATAAACATGAAGATTCGCAAATAATCTTAGCCTACACCGTATCAAAATTTCCATAATTCAGCTATTCCACGCAAAACAAGCCATGGCGGCAGGGCTTTTTTAAAAGAATTTTTAGAACCGCACAACTTCCCCAGCCTCCAATGCCGTAGCAGGATTTGATTTGGGGAGAGGGGTTTCTTCGGCGGAGAATTTCTGACGACGTTTTTTAGTCGTCAAAATGTCTGAAAACACCTTTGTTTAGTCGACAGAATTTCTGAAGACAACTCATTTTAGTGGTCAAAATTTCTGAAGACACTTTTTTAGTTTTCAAATTTTCTGAAGACACCTTTGTTTAGTCGTCAAAATTTCTGACGACTTTTTTTAGTCGTAAAAATGTCTGAAAACACCTTTTTTAGTTGTCAAAATTTCTGTAGGTAGCTTTGTTTAGTCGTAAAAATGTCTGAAGACACTTTATTTTAGTCGTCAAAATATCGGAATTCCCTTTTTTTTAGGTTTCAAAATTTCTGAAGACATTTTTTTGGGTTGTCAAAATTTCTGAAGACATTTTTTTAGGTGTCAAAATTTCTGTAGACACCTTTTTTCAGGTCTGAAAATTTCTGAAGAGATCTTTTTTAAGGTGTCAAAATTTCTGAAGACACCATTTTTAGTCGTCATAATTTCTGAAAACACCTTTCTTAGTTGTCAAAATATCTGAAGACACCTTTGTTTAGTCGTCAACATTTCTAAAGACACCTTTTTTAGGTTTCAAAATTTCTGAACACACCTTTTTAGTCGTCAAAATTTCAGAAGACCATCGGAAACGGCTTTCTTAATATCTTTCGCTTAATTTCATGTTTTTTTCATTACGTGCAAGTGAATAATATTATATTTTTTACATTTTAAATTTCGGATGGTGTTTTCATGGTATTATTTCATGGTTTGTACATCATGTGCTAGTAAATGCATTATATTATATTTTACATTTTCCATTGGGGGGGGGTGTTCACTGTTCAAACACCAAAAACACCTCCCTAGCTACGGCCTAGGCGCCAATTTGCGAACGAAACTAAGATGGACCTATCAAACTCCTCCACTCAGTTTTTCTACTGTAAGCATTGTTGCAAAATAAGGTATTGGTTTGGTTACGCTGGTTTCAAAGCTTATAGCTGCAAACTTCAATCACAAAATGAGGCTTCTCTAAATGTCTTTTTAAAATATAGCGTATTATTCCAAATCGGAAGACAATGAACTTTCAAAAAAACTGCACTAATCCAGTTAGAACTTTAGTAGAACTGCACATTTTGGGTAGAACTGCACCATGGGCGCCCGCACATAGGGGCAGGGGGGGCACTTGCCCTCCTGGAAAGTTGAAACATATTTTTCTAACTACTACTTTTGGGTTTAAAAAAAATTTCTTCGCATTAAAGCACTAATGATACGAATGATACATACAGTGAAAGTCAGAAATCTATGTTTAGAAATCTCTTTAGAAATAAACATGCTCTTAATTTTCTGCCTTGCATTATCAACATCTTGCTAAAGGCTGGAACAGTGACCATTGGTTGTTAACCCTACGGCAGGCGCCCTTGCAAATAGTATTTTTTAAATATCGATTACGGCCTATAGCCTACTTGATTGGAATCTCGCTGTCGTGCAACCTTTCACAACTGCACAAAATTAAGTATCAATAGAAGTAGCTAGAGAAACACTTGCACCTTGAAAACTGACACCTATATTTTTTCACTTATTCATTCATTCATTCATTCATTCATTCATTCATTCAATGGACTTATATTATTACAGTGCCGCTTCAGGAACCCACTTTTAACATCTACTTTTAAGAAAATTTATTCTCACTAAAGAAACTAGGCCTATTCATATTAATTACAGATGATACACAAAATGAAACTGAAAAATTTGCATTAAGAAACCTCATTGACAAATACCCGTGATTTTAATTTCCAGCTTTGCATTTTCCATGCTCTTGTTAATAGAACATCTGCGGTAACTGTGATCATCGAAAAAAATCCCCCCCCCTGCCAAAATTTCTGCGGGCGCCCATGAACTGCACGTTAAAAAGCCCTGTTAGTCTCAATAATGACCAATTTACCCGATGTAGGATGCTTTTCTGAAAATATGTGCAGTTGAGAAATTTCCTTAAAATAACCCCTGACGTGGCTATTATGATTATTACCACACGATTTTCAACGCGATCAATATATAATATGGAAAACCTAAATTCTTTACTTTAACTATTAGAATTCTCGAAAACCTAAATTTTTTACTTTAACGTCTAGAAATCTCACTTGGTCATGCTTAACATTAATATAGGCCTCGATTACTCTTAAGAACTCTTACCCTGTCTCGTCTGTTCCTACACCCTCCAATTTGCGGCCCCCAGACGACACCCGACTGTTCCGCCCCTCTGATCCTATAATCGTAACTCGACCCAGACCACCACAGAATAGGCCTACTCTCGCGGACAGCCCTTCTAAGTTCTAACTCAACGCAGCGCTCGTGAATAAGCTGGTGCCCCGCGTTTGGCCTTCGAGTAGCGCTTTAGAAATCTCGAGTTTACGATTACGATTAGTCCTCCCTCTGGGGGAGAGGTATCCACTATCCAGGTTTCCTGGGCGGGGAAAACGAGCGTCTGGCAGACGATCGCCGAAGAGCGTAGAGGGAAGAGTTTGGAGAGGGGATCAGGGCCGGATTAACCAGTACGCCATGTCTGCCATGGCGGCGGGCCCCCCGTCGTCAGGGGCCCCCCGTGCGAGAACACAAAGAATTTTTAATGTGCATTTTCCCATAAATTTATTCAACTTCACTTAAAGGACAGTGTGTAAATTTAAGTCAATTGCTGATTTGTTTTTATGAGCAAACAATGCATTGTGTGCCCTATAGCCTATAACTCTTAGAGTAGGCCCAGGGCCGGCGCTAGCACCCCCATACCCCCCATTTGGGGGGCCCCGAGTTTGAAGAGGCCCCCAGGGGGCCCCAAAATTAGCTGGTCATTGTGGCTATTTGTGACTGTATATTTCTTAAACCGGCGCATTTATTTGAGGCACCAGATCCGGTCTGGTGCATGCCTCAACTAACCATATGGCACTGCCATAGCAGACCTAATGCAAACATCATACCGGCCATATTGATTTTGGGCGTAAGTAAAGCCATTTAAACTAACTCAGGCAGTTTCGTCCACTTTCTCAAACACAACATTTATAAATTGTAGGCCTAACTTATTGTAATTGCTAATTGGATGAGGCTCCAAAATAAAACCTGCGTGAGGCCCAAACATTAAACCCTGTGTAGGGTTCCAGATCTGATGTCCATGGTACGTGTCTGATCTCAAGTTTGCAAGGGGCCTCAAATGTAGCTGGTAATTATACCTTGCATGACGGGCCTGACGGCTCATTCCTGAAACCAAGGTATGGGGGCCTCAAGTTTTATTTGGGGGGGGGGCCTCCGGTGCCCTAGCGCCGGCACTGAGTAGGCCTACCGGTATAAGATCCCTGGCATGAATTCCATGATTATAATTGTATTGACGAAAGTAAACGATCCCAAAAAACAAAATATTTCAACTTTCCAGTGCACAAAATAGGAGAATAGCCAAAGAACCCTCTGGTAGAAAAACAGCATTAATTTCTCTGTTCCAAAACTGAATTTTTTCATAAACTCCAGATGGGTCAAAGGAAGGGGTTGGATCGGTTTGTTTAATGGTTATAGTTAGGCCCTAAGCGCCAAGGACTGAAGGTACAATGTAGGCCTATATAATAGGCCTACACGTCTAAAGAACCTAAAATCTGTGGGTCAGCAGGTGTCTTAAAGGTTACAACGCATATTTCTGCTAATAGATACTGTTTCTTTCAATGACATTCTTCACCAGTTTGCCACCGCCATTAGCAGAAAATTTGAACCATAGCATGGGTGCTCGCGTAGGCGAAGACTTGGCATTGGCCTTTGGGGGGGGGGGCTGTGAGCGAGCAACCGGAGGACGATCGCCGAGGAGCGAAGCGCCAAGCACCTCCCCTTTTTTAAATTTCCACACAACAACAGTATATAGCAATAATGTTTAGGCTGTCATTTCAAAGACATTTCTCATCATATGATTCATTTCAGGGCTCATATTCGTGATTAATCAATTATAGGCATGCAATAGCAATTTAACATGTGAGAGGAATTTCTGAGGACCATGGTGACGGAAGGTCAAGGTAGATTAAGGGCCCCCCGGAGAATATGGCGGTGGGCCCCCCGAGAGCTTAATCCGACCCTGGAGGGGATGCTCCTCCTCCCAATTTTTTGGTTCCACGACAATTGGTCTTCCGACAACTCGTCTACCGACAACTCGTCTACGGGCACCTGGTCTATAACGACAACTGGTCTATAACGACAACTGGTCTACAGACAACTCGCATTGATGTAACAGAAGCTGGATTTATGAATTTTTATATCTTAAATGGAAGCTGGATGAACGATTATCATTCATGTATTTCAACATGCATCCAACTTCTACTTC
Source organism: Lumbricus rubellus (assembly GCA_945859605.1). Taxonomy (NCBI): domain Eukaryota; kingdom Metazoa; phylum Annelida; class Clitellata; order Crassiclitellata; family Lumbricidae; genus Lumbricus; species Lumbricus rubellus. The sequence goes on from OX243816.1 coordinate 28,100,005, forward strand.
CGATCTAAAAATACCTTCAGCCAGCTTCCATTTCTCGCTCGTTACTTTCGTAAATCTAACTTCTATTTCAGATATAAAAGTACCCTCATCCAGCTTCCATTACTTAAGCGTTTTTCATCAATCCAGATTCTATCTCAGATCTAGAAATAACATCATCCAGCCTTTGTTGCTCATGCGTTATTTTCGTCAATCCGGCTTCTATTTCACATATAATAGAACCATAATCGAGATTCCATTTCTCTTGCATTTTTTCAACAACCCAACCTCCATTTCACCTATATTATACTATACTATACTATACTATGCTAAGCTATGCTATGCTATACTACACTACACTATACTATGCTATGCTATGCTATACTATACTATACTATATTTGAATTTTATAAAGCGCCTCTCACAGTACAATCTAATCAGAGGGGCTCCCAGTGCGAAGATACGAAGCGCCTGAGCAATTGCGAATGAAGGCCTTGCGGCCCTTGCCCAAGGTCCCTAACTCCCTGCGCTCGGCTTGAGGTGGATTCGAACCTGCAACCCTCCGGCTGCAAGGCAACGAGCATACCACTACACCACCGCGCCCACATTGTATTGTATATAAACATTTGTAAAGCGCCTTCTAGAGACTAGCTATTCAGAGGCGCTCTCAATGTGACAGCTGCAGGAAATAAGAAAGACTTCAAATAGCGAAGGGCTGAAGATGACAGCCCCAATAAGATCTTACTATTCGGATAGTGGCAGGGAGATCATTCCAATTATGGCAGTCCTTGTCCTTCGAACCAAGAGATCAAGTCGATCAGCAGGCCGGAGAGGGCGGGAAGAGACTGCGAAGAGCTATGTGCACGAAGTTACTGAGATATTTGGTAGCTTCTCCAGTTTTGGTTCTTGAGACTAAGAGCAGTAGGCTACCTTGATTTGAAACGAGAGGCAACAGGAAGCCAGTGAATAACATCTGTCATGTAGGTAGAAATTTGAGAGTAGCGAGGTAGACGAGCATTGGATGCTGAGTTCATAAATGACTGAACGGATGATAAGCAAACTTTGGGAAGCCCGCAAATTGTGAGTTGCAGTGGTCGTATCGACAACAGATTTATAAAAGCATGAACAATGGTTTTGAATACAGAAGAGGAAAATATATTTGGCCCTATATAGGCTATTGCTCTTTTTCAGCGCTAGTCATTGCTGCATTGACTCCTTTACATAGGATATTGCCCTTTTTGTCGCAAATGAGGTCGCTCTGAAATTGAACCAATCAGATTTGGAGATATCAGCCCATATTGCTTTAGGCCTATTCTCCTGGAATCGAAGAAAATGCGATCTGCATTCATGAAGCATGGGCGGCGGGCGCCCGCACATGGGGGCAAAAGGGGCACTTGCCCGCCTGGAAAATCGACACCAGTTTTGTAACTTCTACTTTTGTGTTTTTAACAAATTCCTTTGCATTCGAGAATTAATCATAGGCCTACCAATGAAGCGCAAAGCGAAAACTAGGAAATCTACAGTTAGAAGCTTATAATTTTATGAAAATAAGCACGATTTTAATTGTCTGCCTTTCATTAAAACTGTAACAATGACCATTGACCATTGTATTCCACTTCTTTTGCATGTCTGCGTGTATTTGGTTAATTTTCAAAGCAACTATGGCAGCAGTGCAACCCAATAAAGGAATACTTTATTCAAAATCTCCTGGTACAATGCAATGTAATGTAGGCTATAACTGAATTACCGGCACGAAAAAAGACAACTGCAGTGTCTATCAAATCAGTAAAAGCAACCAGAAACTAAAAATCAATCAATTGACATAAATTTCTGGTGTCAATTGCAAAAGAATCCAAAACTGTGTTTCTGAAAGAAAACTTGCTATAAAAAAGAGATAATTAAACAATCAAAGCTAGGCCTACATAAAAGTCATAGTAAGGACTAAAGAGTTTCATCGGCAATGTCTCACAACATTTTATGAATCAACTTTGTTTATTGAAACTTGCAACTCTCTGTACATACACAATCTAGTTTTATAGCTATTTCTTCCAACAGATACGATTAGATTTGAATCCATAGCCTAATGTCCATTAAAAGCTTAGAACATGATAAACTCAGAAGAATGAGAAACAGAAACATTGAATAATCATACTATATTTTTAGATTGAATGCCATTAGTAACTATGGATGAGTTTTAAATTCAACTGTAGAATTTCTGACGATGAAATTAAACCCATGGACTCCAGACGCCATCATGGAGCGCTGGGTCACAAAGTGGGTCATCCTCAGGAAATCGTACAGGAACTGCAATTGACTGGTAGTAGTCCAGACGATTCAAAAGCTGAATTGCAATATCTTGGTTCTCTTGGAAAACGTCCGTGGTTTCTTTGGGATCTGTGGAGAGGTCAAACAACCATATGTTCTTCGCTTTTGGATCTGGGTCTGGGATGGAATCTAATGCAGGATCCTCAGGTGGTGCCACCCAGCTTCCGTTGCCTAGGTAACAGAAGAAATATTGTAGACATGTATATAGTCATTTCCAGTCTTACAAAACACTGTCTTTGCCTAGTCACATATGAGAAGTGTCACTGAAAGATCATGAATTTTGTCAGTATATCTAGAAAACGTCATATACAATAACCATCCTAATTTTAAAAACACACACTTCTTGAACACTTAAACCTCATAACAATCAAAATTATAGTGGCATAATTAGGCGATGGTCGCATGCCTCAATGCCGCATGGAATAATTTCTGAATCTGAGTAGTCTGCATAGAAGCTGCACTATATAAAAACTCAATAAAAGAAATAATAATGATGATGATGATGATGATAATGATGATGATGATGATAATAATAATAATAATAATAATAATAGTAATAATAACTTTCGCCCGCAAAGAAATCGACGATTAGGGCCATTCTGGACTGGTTTTTAAACAAGTAGTTAGCAGTAAAGTCCCTGAGGGATCCTATATACCTCGGGCAAAAAAAATAATATAACTTTCCGTCAATTTAAACCAGTTTCAGGCCATTCAAAACTCAACGCATGTTCCTCTTCTTCACTCGCTGCATTAGATCGCCATTGTGAACTTCACTGGCATGCAGTCTTTACTCATTAATGACGAGCTGCATTGGTTCCTTTGCCACGTTTTTACAGGGATGTTGATAAAGTGTCATAATAAAGATTGAAGATTTAGCAGGCCTAATATGAAACTGGTTTATTATCATATGATTATAAACCAGTTTCATATTAGGCCTGCTGTATTTTTATCTTTGACTGAGTTCGTCATTCTACATACATTCAAACCTCAGATTCAGATTTTGTGACTCTGCAACAACAGTAAATTGCTTTAAGTAAATATGTTAATTAATATTCAAATTATAGGTAGCCTATGATAGTTGTAAAAGTACAACAGCAGGCGACTATTGTTAAGTGCAACAGAAAGAGTGTATATAAACTACAGCAGCTGCTAGCATTAGAACTTCGCGATGCACCCACACGAATATTATTCACGTACATAAAAGCCTGTCAGACTTTCAGAACTCAAACATCAGTTAGGCCAATAGCAGTACTCTCTGAGAGATAATCAAAGGTAAGCAAATTACTAGACACACACATATGCATATCAATTTATGATACAATCTGGTGTTAAAGAAAGAAAGGAGAAGGACAGGATAATATATAAAGCTGATCATAATGAAAATAATAGACAGCCAATGAATCAATGGAAATCTGTATCAACCTGGATCGCCTGTAATAAGTTTCCAGTTTCCAACTCACTCGAATAGCAGCTGCAATACGATTGTCGAAATTGGAAATGTTCAGGTTCTGTCCATTTTTCTGTTTCAGTGGATCAATGTTGTGCAAAAGCTCAACACGTGGACTGTAAGTTCCTTCACTGAGTACGTAAATTGTCATATATTACATTAACAGCAAAAACTAATAATAATATTAAAGCAAATTACAATTATGCTTTTATTTGTGTGCAACCTGTTGCACATACTAATACTTATTCTATTATTCCAAGTGTATTTGTAATCATAACTTAAAATCAAATTCTTAAAAAAAAATTTTAATTGGTCTATTTCTTTCCCAAGGCATAGCAGAAATTAGGCTACAGAAGTCTATAGAATAATTCTTGTTCTTATAATGTTTCAATTGTATTTTTAATCATCACTTAAAATCAAATTCTTATTCCTTATGTTTAAACTACCTGGTAATCTATTTCCTACCCAAGTCATAGGTGAAATTACAGAAGCTTAGAAAATCATTCTTTTAGAAATATTCCTTTAGTCAAATCTTCTTGTAATAGGCCTACTCCGTATCACTTATCTCAATTCTTTTTTACATTATTGCTCTAATTCATGATTCAGAGTCTCAGTTTAATTCTCAGTCAGTTTTCCAGCCTCATTATAATTCTCATTCGCAAATCATAATCATGGCAAGCATAAGCAAATTTCAACCTGATAGTTTCCCAAACATCAAATCCATCCAAGTCAAGTCCAGCAGTGCTGCCACCTGCCAGTTTTAGCAACGTTGGGAACCAGTCCGATACATGTATTAGTCCGGTGTTGCTTGTTCCAGGTTTCTTGATAAGAGGACTATTGACAAGACCAACACCTCTCATTCCACCCTCCCATAGCGAATTCTTCCAGCCCCTTAGTGGCCAGTTGTTACCACCGTTATCCACTTGTCCACCATTATCTAAAAACACAGATGAAATAGGAAATGGTTAAGTAGAAAATAAACAGTTTGTATCCTAAACTAGTAGGCTATCTAGTTAGGCTACATTGTGTGTTCAATATAGCGTAGCCGTTAGCTTGCCAGACTGTGAATCAGAAGGTCGGGGGTTCAAATCCCTTCTAAGTCAAAAATTTGGAACGATATTTCTGCCGGACCTGCACCTGCCTACAACTCAGCTATAATGACTTATGCTACCAGTGTAAAGATAGGATGGCTAAGGAGATAACTGCATCTGCATTCATATTCCTCATATGCCAAGGATAGGAAAGGTTAGTGGCTAACATGTCATACCATGGCTGCCTCAGGGATAACTTAAGGAACATTTTTGTCTTTCTCTAAATGAATTTTATAAATACGGTATAATACACCAACATTATTCACATTATCTGAAATCTTACTTACATCCAATTGTATTATTATAATTTAATGCTTATAAATAATATGAATGGTTTTAAGTTCAGCATCTGTACACGAGTTTCACTGACACCGAGCATCAGTGCAACGTGAGCATAACTCATGAGTTTAAAAAGTCAAGTGATGCCTATGAACAACGTACAAGTCCATCACTCTACAACACAATATCTACCCCCACCAATTCGTTAAACCTGTGTTAATTCTGAATCTTAGACCTACTTGCGAAACTGAACTAAACACAGAACCAACATTACATTATTTCTTCTCACAGTTTTAGCACTCCAATTATGACAGTGTACTGTGTAGGCCTACTAAAATAAATTAAAGCAGATCATCGTTAAGACTAGTGTCATTCATCATCTGACTAGCCTATGTATCTCCATCATAAGTTTTAGATAAGACATGATCTACCAGTGATGTCAAAAATCAAAAGTCCAATCAAATCATAATACCGAGGATATACTGGGTCTTCAATGAAGCCAGAGGGAAAGAAAAAATGGACACCAAGTCAGACATACGATATTTAATTGAAGATAACAGCATAACAACTTCAACTTTGCATTAATAGTTGCCTTGAGTAACTACGAACAAACTGGCAACAATCGAAAAGTAATGTTGCTTGCTTAAAAAATCACCACTAAGTCTTAAAGTAAAAAGTTATCTGTTAGCATCTGTAGTTATTGCAAATGAAGAGATTGCAGCATTATTCCATGGTTTATACAGACTACCCACGTGCTTTCCACTGTTCTTCACCTTCACTGCTAGGATAACTCATGAAAAAACAAGCATACCTGTTGAGAATATTAGCACTGTGTTGTTCCAGAGACCGTTTTTCTCTAAAGCATTAGTGATATTTCCAACAGCTTCATCGAGACACGATATCATGCCTGAAAGAAATGAAATCACTCAAACCGAAATTTGAAATCGACCACTTTAACAAAAGTTTATGGAAATCCCATTCATTCATTCATTCATTCATTCATTCATTCATTCATTCATTCATTCATTCATTCATTCATTCATTCATTCATTCGCTCGTTCGTTCGTTCGTTCGTTCGTTCCTTCATTCATTCATTCATTCTATGCATTTATATAGCGTCTCTTCAAGGGGGCTACTCAGAGGTGCTCCCAACCGCAGCGCGGCCAAATGAAACTCTTAAGATGAGAGAGTAAAGCCTGAGAAAAACTTTTACAAAGAGAGCGGAGGGTAAGAGAAAGGCCATTCCAGGTAGAGGGTCCGACCACCGAGAAAGCACGGTACTGCAGAGTGTAAGTATGTGCAAAAGGGACTTAGAGCAGACTCTGTTCAGTCGAGCGAAGGGAGCGGAAATGGTGAGAACTAAGAGTAGAGCTACAGAGCTCACAAAGGTAGGCAGGAGCAAGGCCTAGCATGCAGCGCCAGACTAGAGTAGATATGCTATACTCAATTCGCTGCTTGAGTGGGAGCCAGTGGAAGGGGGGTCACGCATATAGATGGAGATGTGGCTGAATTTGGGTGCGCGGCCAATAAGGCGGGCTGCAGAGCGCAGGACACAATCAAGGCAATTCAGGCGGGCAATTGGTATTCCAGGATAGAGAGAGAGCAGCAGTAGTCAAGTCTGGTGGTAACAAATGAATGAACAAGAGTTGCAGCAGCAGCAGTAGTAGTAAGCAAGCGAGTAACAGTGCGTAGTAGATATAACTAATCATTACAATTTAGCTCAGCAGTATGCATACAAACACACACACACACACACACACACACACACACACACACACACACACACACACACATATACATATAGGCCTAGTGTTTATATAATATCCATCACAAGAGTCACTCCTATTATGCTAACGGAATAGAAGTGATTAGATCAGATTATAATGAATCAGATAAGATAAGACAATTTAAAATACAATAACAAAGTCATTAGCTGACCTGCATATTTTCTCCTCTCTCCGTCAGTGATATTCTTGTATGGTTCTAGGTACTCATCCGGAATATGTAGCGGAGAATGAGCTGCCTGGAAGGGAACGTATAAAAAGAGAGGCTGCAAAATAAATAAAAAGTCAATTTTATAGAGTAGATATGGAACTTTGAGTCAGGAAAAACATTTGTTTTACACCAATAATTAAAGGTTAAACATTAAGGTTTCTAACTAAAGACATAAAATGTCTAAATGTGAATTAAATGCTTTTTTCTTAAGACTGCAAGGCTCTTCTCATTTGTATTGCTCCCACACTTGTACTTGTTGATGAAACATCCCTCAAAACCCTTTCCATAATGACCTTGCATCCACGGGAGAGGTGTCAAACAGCTGGTCTGCAATTTTGGGTAGTCTTGATGCTTAGGGGAGAGTGCTCCAAGACGCCCATGCTAAGGAAAATTGTGCTTTTCTTCCATGTGGGATCCAAGAGAAGTACATGCTTCACCCTAATGTAAAGAGTGATCATTAATGAAGCAATGACAGCCAGTACAGAACACAATTCAATAAGATCAATTGTGGAAATTAAAAAGGTAGACCCCTCCAAACCGGGCGTCTTAGGAACCCTATACTACAAGACGCCCATAGGATGGGCATCTTGGAGCAATGGAAATCGACTAAAAACAAGAGGCATTGCAATCATGCATTTTAAACTAAAACAATAAACTGCTTGAGAGAAAGCAAATTAAACCAAAACTAAAAGATCCTAAAGATACAGAGCAACTAAAAACACCAAGAAGCAAAAATCCAATCTCATGTTGTAAGTCATTATTGTCATTTTCACTTTAATCACAGACTATCGACAAAATTGACATACGAATTCTTTGGATGTCTCTTCGTCTGCACATTCGGCATGACATCAACCTTTACACGTATTGCATTCTTTGCATTTCACTGAAGTTTTGGGCAAGGGTGAAATAGATTAAGTAAACACTGATAAATTTCTATATGGCCCCGTTTTTTATGAGTAGAAGGTGGTGACATGGTATGCACCAATTCTTGGCCATTTGCTCATAGTATCAAAGACGCTCATGGGCATCTTGTAATCTCTATGCTTCCTATATATTCAAGATGCCCATGGGCTTCTTGTAATCTCTATGCTACCTATGTTTTCAAGACGCCCATGGGCTTCTTGTAATTTTCGAGTCCCCCTCTACTGACGCCATTTTATTTAACAATGTCAATGTGTAATGGTTAGATAAAACCATAAAAGCAATTATAAATGAACCCTAAATAAACGTTGAAATGCGCAAATTTTTACTAAATAAGGCTAAAGAGAAAATTAGGAAGATTCGTAAATGTGTACTTACAAAAAAAGTGGTGAAAATCTAGAAAATTCATTTATCGCGTCAATATCTCGAATACTGAAACATTACTGTTATGGAAGGTTCACAAGATGTCGCTGCATGCAATGAGACAACTAAAACACGAATATGTATCTTTTCAACCGTTTTAAAGGGGGTGGGCGTCTTACTCGCCCTGGGCGTCTTGTAGCACTCTCCCCTAAGCTGCTTTGTAGGCTATCGTACACTCTCATGACATACGTTATGCATGGTAACGATCGCGCCTATTAAACTTAATACATTAGGCCTAGCCTATTGTAATATTCGAGATGGAATAGGCCTACCTATCATTAGGAAACGGATATTTTTGCGAACCTACAACTGATGACCCGGGAAGTTCGAGGTGCCATCTCTGCATTGCACTCACAAAAACCGTGGAACCTCGTTTTAAAATGGTCGAAAGAAAAATTCAAAGGCAGACTCCCATTAGGCCTAACTGTTTGGTATACTGACTAAGTTATCTCAGAGTCGCAAAAATACGCTGAATAATAGAATTTATACTATTAAAATAATTAGAACTGGAATGCATTCCATAGCCTATCAATATGGTCATCCATTAAAATACTGTAAAAAATCTAATGATCAGGTAGGCTGAATAAATCAGTTTGACTTTGATTTTCGTTAATGTTAACGAGGGTAACATAATGCATGGTGTGTCACTAAAATTGCTTACATGGTTAAGTAGCCTATGTCGTGCGCTAAAAAGGTAAGAACCTCTGCTTTAGGGTTTCTATTCTCATATTACTGCAGGGCTGTTTTAAAGAAATTCTTAGAACTGCACAACCCCTTCTTTCCTTTCCCATTCTCCATGGTAAATTACTTCCAACCGGAGGACAATGTCCTATTTTGCTAGTTTTAACTGCACAGAATTGCTTCTACAACTGCACAAATCCATTTAGAACTGCGCGTTTTGTGTACAACTGCACGTTAAAAAGCCCTGTATGACCGCATAAGCAAATTTATCATCTTTTTATAGACTTTTTGGAGACTTTTAAATTTTATGGTCATGGTTACAACGAAACCTTTTTTTCAAATAAAACTTTGACTTTGTTATCATGTTAATATGCGACTCTATAAAACAACTTCTTGTTAAAGTTTTCATGACTTTATCGTTAATAAACAGCGGGAAAACAAGATCATGAAATGCGCTCCATGCAGCCTTCAGTTTTAGTAAAGACAGGTGAAAATGCAGTGGTTTCGGGACTCCTCCCCAGACTCCGCTTTGGAGCGTACGACGCTCTCCCAAGACGGGATTCGTGCCTTCGGCACTTGCAGCCTCACGCCTTTGGTGCTTGCAGTATGAGCATCCCCAGGAAAATGTTCTAGTTGCGTCCCGGGAGGTAGGGTTTAGGGCATTATAACCATCGTGGTGTTGCAAATGACTTTACTATTTTCGCGCGCGCAGCTGGACAATTCAAAGTGCGCATCACCTCTACGTCCACTGTGTCCCACTCGTTGTTTTCTGCGTCGACCACGCTTAGAAGAAATCTTGCAGGCATTCGAGGAATACGAAAAACGACAAAATGGTGAAGCAGCGTCTAAAAACTGCAGCGTCTGCAAAGGCCCGGAAAACATTCGAATCTGCCATTTTGGGGGAGGAGTTTTAGCACTGGTACGGTAACTTTCAAGGCATAATACATGTACCGGTAGTTGGGTCGTTTAGGGCAGGCTAATGGTAGGCACTATGACACGCAGAACGCACGGCTGCGGGTCGCTCCCTAATACCCTCCCATACGAGTAAACTCAACCTTTCATTCGGTAAATGGCGTTGGTAAATTGAGAAGTAAGACGTCATATGGACGCCTTGCATGGCTGCAGTTAAATGGACAAGAAAAATCCGATTTTTTCAGGCTACGCAATTAGGCTAAATTGGAATCCTGCAATCACTCGTGATCATCCGTTCATTATTGAATGTAGGCTAATCATAATTATTGTGTTGTGTCAGCTTGAAATTAAACTAAAAATTCTAATTTTTATTATTATTTGAAATAAAACAATTTTAGTGAGATGTAAGCTTAGTATGCTGCCATTGCAATGTGGAAAATAAAAAAAATGACGAAAGGGCGCCACCCCATTTCCAAACAGCTCCCTGCTTGGCGCTAGGTGCGCACCTCGGCAATCGTTTGCCCCTCAGATACCTTGAGTTCCTACCATAAGAGGAGTCTTTATTAAGCACTGTTAAGTGACTTCTGACTTATATAGCCATTATATTTCTATGTCCCACGTATGCTAATTTCTCATTTTCATTTGTTGGTAAATTTTACTACGGTACTTCGAATGTAGGCCTATAATGTTAGGATTCTTAGCAATAACCGTGGTGGCGCCAGGATTTCAGGTTTCGGGACTGAAGCCTTTCCTACCTCTCAGGGGCGCAACTAGAGCATTTTCCTTCAGGGTGCGATGATCCCACTGCTCACCAAGCATGTAACCATGGAAACACATGCGTTCCAATAAAACTCTTCTTCACCGTTTCCACTGCTCACCCAAATCACTTCAACGTTGTAACCACTGACCCCAGACACCGCTTGGTCACCTTTCGACGCTTCTCCCATACTCCCTAGTCGTTTGGGGCTTCTCGCCTTCGGCAATCGCGGCATCGCGCTTTCCGGGCTTGCAATTGCTCTGACTAGAAATCTCTGGTAAGTTCCACTAACTTTTGGACTGTGGTTGAGCCAATGCCTCCAGCACCTGTAAAAGAACTTCCAGCACTTCCATCATCATGCGACAATACTCTACATAAAGTCATAAACCACAAATAACAATAATAACTATCCGACTCAGAAGAGAAAATTTTCAAATGAATTACATCAGTTGAGATAAAATATTATAGGCCTACATAGAGAATTTTGGCATAAATATAGGCCTATGGGCAATTTTTACCGAAATTAATGGCGATACAGCAGCAATACTACGTCTATTTTATTTTTAAAAATACTTCTGTTGGAGTAACCTTCTCGTTGTTTGAAACGGCATGATCTTTAATGATGTTAACAGCCTTTTCAGCGAAAATGTGCGTTGAGTAGAGACCAGTGTAGTTTCTAGCAGGAGTAAGGCCGTGCCTCAAGTCAAGGCCACAAATTTGCTCTCGATTCTCATTTAGTTTGGCATTATCCTGGTTCCCATCTTTGCCGCTATCGAGGTCGTAACAATGATCGTGATTGTAGTGGTCTCCAGCTCCATTAAATAAACCTGTAACGACAAGGATAACATGGTGCCAATGGTTCCACGACAACTGGTCTACAGACAACTCGTCTAACGACAAGTGGTCTCCAGACAATTCGTCTACGACAACTGGTCTACGACAATTCGTTGCTAGAAATTCGACAATGGTTGCTAGAAATTTAAAAATATGGAGATTACGATAACGATGCTAAGCGGCTGTTGCATCAGAAAATGTCTCGAAATACGATTGTAGTTTCCTTGTTGTTTAATCTTTCACGAAGTGTAAAATAAAACCACTAATTATTGCTCAGGTTTATAGATACGCCATAGTGGAAATAAACCAAAGAAATATGATTTAGTTTTTACCAAAATATATAATCTATCCTCATGGTTTTTAATTTGGTGAAAACGGTTGAGAGGAAGTAAGGGACATTTTGATTCAGACCATGGCGCACGGTTCACAGTTCGATTAGGTCCAGCATTGGGGTTACCCACAATCTATCCTCAATGTTTTCATGGGACGATGTTAAAGGAATTTATCCGGAGCTTAACAAGTTACCAATTTTCAAAATTGCCCGCCAGTTTCACCAAAAGTCTGGAATTTTTGGCATTTTGCTGTTAGTCCGCTATGACGAAATGCAGTGGTATCTAAATATTTTCCAAAAGATGTGTAGCCTAGGGCCTACACAGTCTCTTCTGAGATAGGCCTACACCAGAACTGCAGCAAAGCTCAGGTCGTTTTTGAGACAATATTATTAAAACTCCCTTGTGAGATTGTGTTATAAGGAGGTAATTATGTTCACAAAACGATTACCTACGAATTATGTGTAGGCCTAGTCGATGCCTATAACTGTATTATACAAAAGTATGTGCTGAAGAGCATGTTCCAGCATAAGAAATATTTGGGTCTTACCAAAGTATGAATCAAAACCTCGATAGATTGGAGTCACCCGCTCCTCATAGAATCCAAGATGCCACTTTCCAACTATGTGTGTTGCATAACCCTGTTCCTTCAGCTTGTTGGCAATTGTTGGCATTTCAGGAGGTAGCGAGTTTCGCTGACAGGGCTTGAGGACGCCATGCTGAAGTCTAGTGTGAATCTGGAATATAAATAATTTATACTAACTGCATGCAAGACTCATTAAATGGTACAGTCGGAAAGAGAGAACAGATTCAAATCCCTCCTTGGATAGTTTCCTTGGCCAGCAAAGCCACGACAGGGATCGAGGCCTGCTTAAACATCGACGCTAGGCCTATATCATATAAAGTCGGCAAAAGCCAGAGCTACCATTTTCGGTACGGTGCCAGGCACGAGCTCCAGACTAATCCTCACTAAAATTCTGCAAACGCTCCAGTCTATGCTGCACAAGCTCTCTGGAACGGACTCCCAAAAGAACTCCACGGTCCACCTGTTTTCTCATCTTCCTGTCGCCCCTTCTAACTTAACCTAACCTGTGCTTGAACTCTCCTCTGCAGATTTCCATTCACGACTAAAAACAGAACTCTTCAATCTGTAGGCCTATTCTGTCCGATTCTAATCAAGTTCCACCGACCACGCACGATCACCATAATCACCGACTACCACCATAATTTATAACCATGCATGCTGTTTCGCAACCGAGAAAGATAAGCTGGCTGCAAAATATCTCGTTACTCATTTCATAGCCAGAAGAGGAAACTTGAGTATTTTCTATAAAAAAAACTTCTAGCAATCCGTTCGGCCCTTGCAGAGATGAACTTGGATTCTATTGATAAAAGCTTGGACGACAAGTTTGAATCAACGGTTTCAGTTTTCTATACCTGGTATCCATTCTATGCCCGATTTCAAAACTTAGTCAGGCAGACAGGCACTTAAAAGTCCAGATCTCAGTCTTGTAGATACACACACACACAACTGAAGCTGCTCACACCTCAGTTCAAGTTTCAAGTCCAAGTTTTTATTGATTCCCGCCAACGTACAAGATATTATGAAGACACAATATAGGCCTAATAGAAAAATTACGTGTATACATGAATTACAGTAATGTAATGATGAAATTTAATACGAAATTCAGATATATGAGCCAGCAGATTGATCAATCAAAAAGCAATTACAGCAGAGGATGTCACATTAAGTGTTTGGGAACAACAGGCCCACCAAAGGGACACAATCCCGCTAGGAGGGGGGGGCCTATTTAGCTAGGTAGAATTAAGAAAATTGAAGAGGACAGCTTTCAGCACGGAGAGGCAAAAATGTATATTTACAATTTACAATTTAGAGTTACAGGGCTGCGTTCCACTGATGATCATCACTTGATATTAATTGAATTGTTTTGTCACAGCCAACAAACATTCAACCAGCACAGCGTTACATCTTGGACAGGGCCATTAATAGCCTACCATAGGTGCATTTGGTGCATTGCACCGAATGCCACATTTGGTGCGGTGCACCGAATGCCACATTTGGTGCGGTGCACCGAATGCCACATTTGGTGCGGTGCACCGAATGCCACATTTGGTGCGGTGCACCGAATGCCACATTTGGTGCGGTGCACCGAATGCCACATTTGGTGCGGTGCACCGAATGCCACATTTGGTGCGGTGCACCGAATGCCACATTTGGTGCGGTGCACCGAATGCCACATTTGGTGCGGTGCACCGAATGCCACATTTGGTGCGGTGCACCGAATGCCACATTTGGTGCGGTGCACCGAATGCCACATTTGGTGCGGTGCACCGAATGCCACATTTGGTGCGGTGCACCGAATGCCACATTTGGTGCGGTGCACCGAATGCCACATTTGGTGCGGTGCACCGAATGCCACATTTGGTGCGGTGCACCGAATGCCACATTTGGTGCGGTGCACCGAATGCCACATTTGGTGCGGTGCACCGAATGCCACATTTGGTGCGGTGCACCGAATGCCACATTTGGTGCGGTGCACCGAATGCCACATTTGGTGCATTGCACCGAATGCCACATTTGGTGCGGTGCACCGAATGCCACATTTGGTGCGGTGCACCGAATGCCACATTTGGTGCGGTGCACCGAATGCCACATTTGGTGCGGTGCACCGAATGCCACATTTGGTGCGGTGCACCGAATGCCACATTTGGTGCGGTGCACCGAATGCCACATTTGGTGCGGTGCACCGAATGCCCCAAGAGTCTTGATACCGTATCTGCTTTAATTGTTGCCACTTGCTAAATGTCAGATGAAAAATTAATCTCAGAAACTCACTTGAAATTGATGTAAGATTGGCAGGTATACGAAAGTTGGCTCTTAAAGATAATCAAGGTCATTCAAACTTACAGTCTGTTAAAGATTAGGATGAGATTAATGGACTTCAGGTTGTAGTCAGTAAGCTTTCAGTACAAGTGACTAAAGTTGACTCCAGACTTTTGTCGGTTAGAGTAGGCCCACGAATTGACTTTATAATTACCTCAAAGGCTAATCATTACTTATAAGCAAACTGTGTCATAATCCAGGGCAGTACGAGTGCATTAAAATTGACTCAAGACTGTCCTCGGTCAGAGTACGAATTCACGTTATATCATATCGGCTATTTACTTATAAGCAAACTGTATCATAATTCAGGGTTTTTGTTACCTCTAAGTCCTTGTAATTATCTTGCAGACATATCTCAGTTATAGTTGCGAGATGTTAACAACCTTTGTCCTCTGATTGACTAAGCTTATAGGCCTACATGTAGTTTGAAATCAGTTTATAATTTGGGACCATAGGTGTAGGTTTTCCGGAACATGGTCCAGGTTGTTGTGGTGTGTCTCGGTGTCCCGAAGACTTAGGGGAAAAGGTAAAAATTGTCTCGGTTTTTGACAAGAAGGAAAGAAATTGTCACCTTGGAAATGTCAATTCATTGTAATGACAGATTGTCAAAATTATAGTTTGTAACCCAAAGAGTAGTCAAGTTGTAACAAAAGTGCAGGTGTCAATTTATATAGAATAGGTCTATTGAAGGTTGTACTGTAGGGTTTACTATCAAAACCGCGCACACAAAACCGCGCACACAAAACCGCGCACACAAAACCGCGATTCACAAAACCGCGCACGCACATTACCGCGCACGATCATTACCGCGCACGATCAAAACCGCATTCAAGTATTTCAACATGCATCCAGCTTCTATGTCAGGTCTAAAAATACGTACCTTCATCCAACTTCTATTTAAGCGGTGTCTACAGACAACTCGTCAAACGACAACTTGTCTACAGGCAACTGGTCTAACGACAATTGGTCTTCAGACAACTGGTCCAGAGCTTGAGAAATGGAAGCTGGAATAAATTATTTTAGATATAAAATAAAAGCTGGATTGGCGAAAATAACGCATGGAAAATGGAAGCTGGATGAAGATTCTTTTACAGGTGAAATAGAAGCTGGATTGACGAAAATAACGCATAAGAAATGGAATCTGGATGAAGGTATTCTTAGATATGAAATATAAGCTGGATTGGCTAAAATAACGCATGAGAAATGGAAGCTGGATGAATGCATTTTTGTATATGAAATAGAAGCTGGATTGACGAAAATAACGCATGAGAAATGGAAGCTGGATGAAGGTATTTTCATATTTTTTAAAATCTAAAATAAAAGCTGGATTGACGAAAATAGCGATCGCGAAATAGAATTTGGATGGAGGTATTTTTAGATCTGAC
Source organism: Lumbricus rubellus (assembly GCA_945859605.1). Lineage (NCBI taxonomy): Eukaryota > Metazoa > Annelida > Clitellata > Crassiclitellata > Lumbricidae > Lumbricus > Lumbricus rubellus. Next base: position 28,116,265 of record OX243816.1, read on the forward strand.
ATAAGCTGGATGAATGTTGAAATTCCTGAATGCGATTATGATCGTGCGCGGCAATGATCGTGCGCGGTAATGACAGTGCGCGGTTTTGTGAATCGCGGTTTTGTGTGCGCGGTTTTGTGTGCGCGGTTTTGTGTGCGCGGTTTTGACCGGATACCGTACTGTAGTGTAAACACCGTACATAATGGTAACAGGACAATTCATCTGGTCAATTGGTGCCGTCAGCTCTTGGAGCTCTCTCTTATCGCCTCTCTTAGCGCCTCCAAGCTCATACCATTCTCGTGTATTTCATCCATCCATTTCTTCATTGGTATTCCTCGTCTTCTTCTTCCCTCTCCGCATGCCATCATCAATTCTTTTTCCAAACCATTTGATCTCATCACGTGGCCGAAGTAGCTTAATTTCCTCCTTGTTGCTGTTTGCAGCAGTGTCTCATCTTTCATATGCATCTCTGCCCAGTCATTCAAATCATTTGGAAGGACAAACAGGACAATTACCCCGGACAATTACCCCCAAGACTATTACACCAGGACAATTACCCCGAACAATTACCCCCCTCCCCGTGTCAATTACCCCCGGACAAATTACCCTCCGACAAATTTTACCTTTTTTTTGCTTCCGAAAATTTTTTGACGGTTTTCTATAGAATTTGACGTGCTGAACACGATGGTGTGCTCAGAATTGTTGTATCACGTAAGGTTTTTGAGACAAACAGTATGCAAGATTCTAACTTAAATGCTCATATATTGCATAATTTACTATATACTATAATTTAATTTTTTTTACTTCCAAAAGATCTTTGATGGTTTTCTATAGAATTTGACGTGCTGAACACGATGGTATGCCCAGAATTGTTGTATCATGTAAGGTTTTTGAGAAAAACAGTATGCAAGATTCTAACTTAAATGCTCGTTTATTGCATATAATTTACAATATGCTATAATTTAATTTTTTTTATTTCCAAAAGATCTTTGATGGTTTTCTATAGAATTTGACGTACTGAACACGATGGTATGCTCAGAATTGTTGTATCACGTAAGGTTTTTGAGAAAAACAGTATGCAAGATTCTAACTTAAATGCTCGTTTATTCACTTTATTGCATATAATTTACAATATGCTATAACTTAATTTTTTTTATTTCCAAAAGATCTTTGATGGTTTTCTATAGAATTTGACGTGCTGAACACGATGGTATGCTCAGATTTGTTGTATCACGTAAGGTTTTTGAGAAAAACAGTATGCAAGATTCTAACTTAAATGCTCGTTTATTCACTTTATTGCATATAATTTACAATATGCTATAACTTAAATTGTTTTTATTTCCAAAAGATCTTTGATGGTTTTCTATAGAATTTGACGTGCTGAACACGATGGTATGCTCAGATTTGTTGTATCACGTAAGGTTTTTGAGAAAAAACAGTATGCAAGATTCTAACTTAAATGCTCGTTTATTCACTTTATTGCATATAATTTACAATATGCTATAACTTAAATTTTTTTTATTTCCAAAAGATCTTTGATGGTTTTCTATAGAATTTGACGTGCTGAACACGATGGTATGCTCAGATTTGTTGTATCACGTAAGGTTTTTGAGAAAAACAGTGTGCAAGATTCTAACTTAAATGCTCGTTTATTCACTTTATTGCATATAATTTACAATATGCTATAACTTAATTTTTTTTTATTTCCGGAAAATCTTTCACTGTTTTATATAGAATTTGACGTGCTGAACACGATGGTGTGCTCAGAATTGTTGTACCACGTAAGGTTTTTGAAAAAAACAGCATGCAACATTTTAACTTACACGCTCACATTATATTGTACACATTTACAATATACTATAATTTAGTTTCATTGGAAAACAAATCTTTATAACAGTTCTTCCTCATAATATTGATGTTGATGATGACTGCATCACTTAGAAAAGTTGGAAACATGAAATTAATGTTTTACAGTTTTTTCTTGTTTAGTTGCACATGTACAATGTACGGGATGAGCAAAAAAAAGGGGGGACCCTTAGGTTTGTGGCCCATATCTTGGCCAAAAGTAAGAATTTTGACATGAAATTTTACAGGCTTAAAGACAATTCATATCTACACCAGATGGCCAAATTTCATCAAAATATGTCAAACAGAACAAAAGTTATACCACTTTTATGGATGCCTAATGCCTAAAACCACTGTTTTTTACGATTCCAAAACGTAACGAAAATTTGACGATTTCTCAAAAACCTTACGTGATGGGACAATTTCAAGGTGATTTTCGTGATCAGCAGCAGAAACTGCATAAGAAACACATGAAAGTGTCCAGGAAGCAAAATCACTGTTATGCAGTGTTACCTCCTCCCATGCTGAAAGAATAACCAAGCAACAACAATTACTAAGTGCTAAAGTAAATCTTCTTGAGTAAATGCCCTGGTAGGCCTAGGCTTTATAGTTGAGGAATTACAATTGTTAGTCTTCCAAAAATTAGTGTTCCGGATTTTGATGGCGAGAGAATGTTAACCATGGTTTATAACCACCTCAATCTATCTTTATTATTGAAAGTGGCGATACTTGATAATACTGTGCTATTTAGCTATTTAAGAGTTGTCTTAAAGTTTAGTATAATGTAGGCAGTAGTGGTGGTATGGCGGGTTGGGCGCCACCACTGCTAAAAAGGGGGGTTGATCGCCATGAAAATATCAAAAATGGGGGCTGATCGCCATAGTGGTGGCGCCCAACCCGCAATACCACTCTATAGGATAAAGAGAGCACTTTTGTTACGCGTGACTTCGCATTAATTAGCTGATTTAATTGTCAATTCGATATGTTGACATTTGACCTGATTTAATTACCAATTCGATATGTTGACATTTGACCTGATTTAATTACCAATTCGATATGTTGACGGTGCACTGTTACAAGATACTTCTTCTACATAATTAGATGAATTAATTATTTTAAGTCCACCATCGGTCGTGTAATATAGGCCCCACCTTCCTTACGTCAATCAAAGCAACTCATACATTAATAAAAACCTCCCATTTACATCATACAAACTTAGCTGGGTGACATCACTTTTTCCAATCCATCAACGCTTAATTCTGGCATGTTTCATCTTTTGAATTGCACAAGTGTACAATTCCACACTTACTTACCTACTCAACCAATTTCTGCACTTGTAAAATTCTGCACTTATTTCGTATTTCTCATGTTTTTCCATCCATCAACTCTTATTTCTAGCATGTTTCACCTTTTGAGTGACACAAGTGTACAAGTGAACACATGCTTACTTACCATTTTTCTGCAATCCTTCAGCTTTGCGCTTCTAAAATCCTACACTTTTTTCTCGAATTTCTCATTTTTTCAATCCTTCATCTCTTAATTCTGGCATGTTTCACCTTTTGAATAGCACAAGTGTACAAGTCAACAGTCACTTACTCAATCAATGTTCTGCACTTCTTCAACTTTGCACTTCTTAAGTTCTGCACTTATTTCGATTTTCTCATTTTTTCAATCCATCAACTCTTAACTCTTGCATTTTTCATCATTTGAATGGTACAAGTGTATAATTTAACAGTCACTTACTCACATATTTTCCGCACTCCTGCAGTGTTGCACTTGTTAAGTTCTGCACTTATTTCATATTTCTCGTGTTTTTCAATCCTTCATCTCTTAATTCCAGCATGTTTCATCTTTTGAATAGCACAAGTGTACAATACAACAGTCACTTACTCAACCAATGTTCTGCATTCCTTCAACTTTGCACTTGTTAAGTTCTGCACTTATTTCGTATTTCTCGTGTTTTTCAATCCATCAACTCTAAATTCTTGCATGTTTCATCATTTGAATAGTACAAGTGTACAATGGAACACATGCTTACTTACCAATGTTTTGCACTCCCTCAGTGTTGCACTTCTTAAGTTCTGCACATATTTCGTATTTCTCGTGTTTTTCAATCCATCAACTCTTATTTCTAGCATGTTTAACCTTTTGAATATCACAAGTGTACAAGGGAACACATGCTTACTTACCAATGTTCTGCACTCCCTCAGTGTTGCACTTCTTAGGTTCTGCACTTATTTCGTATTTCTCATGTTTTTCATTCCGTCAACTCTTAATTCCTGCATGTTTCATCTTTTGAATAGCACAAATATACAAGGGAACACATGCTTACTTACCAATGTTCTGCACTCCCTCAGTGTTGCACTTCTTAGGTTCTGCACTTATTTCGTATTTCTCGTGTTTTTCATTCCATCAACTCTTAATTCCTGCATGTTTCATCTTTTGAATATCACAAGTGTAAAAGGGAACACATGCTTACTTACCAATGTTCTGCACTTCCTCAGTGTTGCACTTCTTAGGTTCTGCACTTATTTCGTATTTCTCGTGTTTTTCTTTCATTCCGTCAACTCTTAATTCCTGCATGTTTCATCTTTTGAATTGCACAAATGTACAAGGGAACACATGCTTACTTACCAATGTTCTGCACTCCCTCAGTGTTGCACTTCTTAGGTTCTGCACTTATTTCGTATTTCTCGTGTTTTTCATTCCGTCAACTCTTAATTCCTGCATGTTTCATCTTTTGAATTGCACAAATGTACAAGGGAACACATGCTTACTTACCAATGTTCTGCACTTTCTCAGTGTTGCACTTCTTAGGTTCTGCACTTATTTCGTATTTCTCGTGTTTTTCATTCCGTCAACTCTTAATTCCTGCATGTTTCATCTTTTGAATTGCACAAATGTACAAGGGAACACATGCTTACTTACCAATGTTCTGCACTTCCTCAGTGTTGCACTTCTTAGGTTCTGCACTTATTTCGTATTTCTCGTGTTTTTCATTCCGTCAACTCTTAATTCCTGCATGTTTCATCTTTTGAATTGCACAAATGTACAAGGGAACACATACTTACTTACCAATGTTCTGCACTCCCTCAGTGTTGCACTTGTTAAGTTCTGCACTTATTTCGTATTTCTCGTGTTTTTCCATCCTTCAACTCAAAATGATCACGTATTTAATCTTTTGAATGGTACAAGTGACAATTGAACACCTGCTTACTTACCAATGTTCTGCACTCACTCAGTGTTGCACTTGTTAACTTCTGCACTTATTTCGATTTTTTCCATCCTTCATCTCTTAATTCTTGCGCATTTAATCTTTTGAATGGTACAAGTGTACAATTGAACAGTTGCTTACTTATCAATTTTCTGCTCTCCTTCAGTGTTGCACTTTTTAAGTTCTGCACTTATATCGTAATTTAGTGAAAATTATGAGATGAACCATCTTATGATGGGGATATTTTAGTGTGCGAATGCACTGGCAAGAGTGTTGGAGCTAGGTGTTTGGCGAAAATTACTAGTGGTAATTTGGTGATCGAATGCAATGGTAAGAGTGTTGGAGTAGTGTATTTAACCAAAATTACGAGATGTTCAGACTTACGAGTGGTATTTTGGTGAACGAATGCAAGGGTGAAAGCGTTGGAACTCTAACTTAGTGTCAACATTCGTTTCTTAGTCGTATGTTTTCTGAAAATTACGAACTGAAGAAGTGTATGAGAGGTATTTTTGGTCAAAGAATGCAATGGTGAGAGGTTTGGAGTCGTGTGTTTTGTGAAAGTTATGAACTGTTGGAGCATATGAGACGTATTCGTGGTAAACGAATACAACAGTGAAAGCGTTGGAACCGTGTGTTTCGTGAAAATTGTAGCTTTTGCTGGATTTATGTTACATAGATGTGACACTCTAGTTAAATTTGTGCTTCTCTCGCTATTGAAGCGCTGCGTCAGCGAAATATAGTTTTAGCACACGTCAGACAAGCACTTTAGAATTTTATGTGCCATCGATTCAATCCACAGTTGAAATATTGCCAGTGTTGTAGCTGAGTGGCTCACTTACTTTCTTAATTTCAACAATATTTTTAAACTATGGAATTGTTTAAGTCAGAGTTGTAGAAGAAATAGCAGATAAATTTACGAGTGCGAGCTTAATTTACTAAATTTTGGGTAACATTAGTCAATGCGTTCGACACCTCTGAGAAATTCTAGTGCGAATTTTCCCCGGTAGCAGCTCGGGCGGTGCACGGCGGCGGCGGCTGCATCCCGACCCACCACGGTCGTCGGCGGCTCTAGCGACTACGAGGTACGTTTTCCCAATCGATCCTACTTTGACTCACATGATCTTAAAGACTTGTGTGTAATAATGGTGAAGAAAATTACTGAAAGTATTGTTTTGAGTCGACTTGTCAAATAATTTCCGCTCAGACATATTTGACTTCGTCAGTTTGGACTCAATGGAGTAATTCAGTGAACGCGCTTCTCTAATTAACCTCGACTCAAGGTAGTAGCCTAATAATTATTCTGTGAACATGCTTCTCCCAATACTAGCTCACCTTTTACTTCGATCAAATCCTTTACATAGCTTAAAATAGTGTTAGTAAGCCACTCAGCTACAACACTGGTAATATTTCAACTGTGGATTGAATCGATGGCACATAAAATTCTAAAGTGCTTGTCTGACGTGTGCTAAAACTATATTTCGCTGACGCAGCGCTTCAATAGCGAGAGAAGTAAAAATTTAACTAGAGTGTCACATCTATGTAACATAAATCCAGCAAAAGCTACAATTTTCACGAAACACACGGTTCCAACGCTTTCACTGTTGTATTCGTTTACCACGAATACGTCTCATATGCTCCAACAGTTCATAACTTTCACAAAACACCAGAGCTGAAAGTGGTTTTGAAAAGTTGCCGGGTCTCACCGCCGTCCGAAAAAATTGATGACATTTTACCGTCCAAGCCCGTCCCGACTAGGGGGTCTGGGGGAGCGTCGTAAGCTCCCCCAGCGGGGTCTGGGGCGGAGCCCCAGCGACCAGCGCATTTTTGGCTGTGTCGACCTCAAATGGAGCCATTTTTAGGCAGTCATGGCCGGTCGTTCGTAACTGCATGGACGCCGTCCATGCAGTCATGGACGACCGTCCTGGCAGTGCTGGCCAAATAATTTATTGGAGGCGTCCTGCCTTGAAAATAAGTGCCAGGACGCCGTCCATGACCATGGCACACTTTAAGCCCTGAATAGGACGAGTGCGGTAGTCTATTTAGCCGTAAGCATACAACGGCTTGATTCATTTGAAGGGCTTCAGCTTCGTTTGGGGGGGGGGTCTTAAGCCCCCCAAGCCCAACGCTAGTTACGTCACTGCCGAAAAAGTTGACGACCTTTTTTTAGTCATTCGCTTCGAAATACGCCTGAATAGACGCATGCACTCTCATTTCCTCGCGTGTACCCCGTATAACCTGCCTTTTACAAGCGTATACCCTGCCCAAACTTATCCAAAATCCTACCATTTTTACCTAGTTTTGGCATCTGGCGACCTTGTCTGCGACCCGGCTGAGACCCGGCAACAGCAGGTCTCGAAAATCGATGCCGGGTCGCAGACCCGGACAGACCCGGCTCACTTTCAGCCCTGCAAAACACACGACTCCAAACCTCTCACCATTGCATTCTTTGACCAAAAATACCTCTCATACACTTCTTCAGTTCGTAATTTTCAGAAAACATACGACTAAGAAACGAATGTTGACACTAAGTTAGAGTTCCAACGCTTTCACCCTTGCATTCGTTCACCAAAATACCACTCGTAAGTCTGAACATCTCGTAATTTTGGTTAAATACACTACTCCAACACTCTTACCATTGCATTCGATCACCAAATTACCACTAGTAATTTTCGCCAAACACCTAGCTCCAACACTCTTGCCAGTGCATTCGCACACTAAAATATCCCCATCATAAGATGGTTCATCTCATAATTTTCACTAAATTACGATATAAGTGCAGAACTTAAAAAGTGCAACACTGAAGGAGAGCAGAAAATTGATAAGTAAGCAACTGTTCAATTGTACACTTGTACCATTCAAAAGATTAAATGCGCAAGAATTAAGAGATGAAGGATGGAAAAAATCGAAATAAGTGCAGAAGTTAACAAGTGCAACACTGAGTGAGTGCAGAACATTGGTAAGTAAGCAGGTGTTCCCTTGTATATTTGTGCTATTCAAAAGATGAAACATGCAGGAATTAAGAGTTGAAGGATGGAAAAACACGAGAAATACGAAATAAGTGCAGAACTTAACAAGTGCAACACTGAGGGAGTGCAGAACATTGGTAAGTAAGTATGTGTTCCCTTGTACATTTGTGCAATTCAAAAGATGAAACATGCAGGAATTAAGAGTTGACGGAATGAAAAACACGAGAAATACGAAATAAGTGCAGAACCTAAGAAGTGCAACACTGAGAAAGTGCAGAACATTGGTAAGTAAGCATGTGTTCCCTTGTACATTTGTGCAATTCAAAAGATGAAACATGCAGGAATTAAGAGTTGACGGAATGAAAGACACGAGAAATACGAAATAAGTGCAGAACCTAAGAAGTGCAACACTGAGGGAGTGCAGAACATTGGTAAGTAAGCATGTGTTCCCTTGTACATTTGTGCAATTCAAAAGATGAAACATGCAGGAATTAAGAGTTGACGGAATGAAAGAAAAACACGAGAAATACGAAATAAGTGCAGAACCTAAGAAGTGCAACACTGAGGAAGTGCAGAACATTGGTAAGTAAGCATGTGTTCCCTTTTACACTTGTGATATTCAAAAGATGAAACATGCAGGAATTAAGAGTTGATGGAATGAAAAACACGAGAAATACGAAATAAGTGCAGAACCTAAGAAGTGCAACACTGAGGGAGTGCAGAACATTGGTAAGTAAGCATGTGTTCCCTTGTATATTTGTGCTATTCAAAAGATGAAACATGCAGGAATTAAGAGTTGACGGAATGAAAAACATGAGAAATACGAAATAAGTGCAGAACCTAAGAAGTGCAACACTGAGGGAGTGCAGAACATTGGTAAGTAAGCATGTGTTCCCTTGTACACTTGTGATATTCAAAAGGTTAAACATGCTAGAAATAAGAGTTGATGGATTGAAAAACACGAGAAATACGAAATAAGTGCAGAACTTAAGAAGTGCAACACTGAGGGAGTGCAAAACATTGGTAAGTAAGCATGTGTTCCATTGTACACTTGTACTATTCAAATGATGAAACATGCAAGAATTTAGAGTTGATGGATTGAAAAACACGAGAAATACGAAATAAGTGCAGAACTTAACAAGTGCAAAGTTGAAGGAATGCAGAACATTGGTTGAGTAAGTGACTGTTGTATTGTACACTTGTGCTATTCAAAAGATGAAACATGCTGGAATTAAGAGATGAAGGATTGAAAAACACGAGAAATATGAAATAAGTGCAGAACTTAACAAGTGCAACACTGCAGGAGTGCGGAAAATATGTGAGTAAGTGACTGTTAAATTATACACTTGTATCATTCAAATGATGAAAAATGCAAGAGTTAAGAGTTGATGGATTGAAAAAATGAGAAAATCGAAATAAGTGCAGAACTTAAGAAGTGCAAAGTTGAAGAAGTGCAGAACATTGATTGAGTAAGTGACTGTTGACTTGTACACTTGTGCTATTCAAAAGGTGAAACATGCCAGAATTAAGAGATGAAGGATTGAAAAAATGAGAAATTCGAGAAAAAAGTGTAGGATTTTAGAAGCGCAAAGCTGAAGGATTGCAGAAAAATGGTAAGTAAGCATGTGTTCACTTGTACACTTGTGTCACTCAAAAGGTGAAACATGCTAGAAATAAGAGTTGATGGATGGAAAAACATGAGAAATACGAAATAAGTGCAGAATTTTACAAGTGCAGAAATTGGTTGAGTAGGTAAGTAAGTGTGGAATTGTACACTTGTGCAATTCAAAAGATGAAACATGCCAGAATTAAGCGTTGATGGATTGGAAAAAGTGATGTCACCCAGCTAAGTTTGTATGATGTAAATGGGAGGTTTTTATTAATGTATGAGTTGCTTTGATTGACGTAAGGAAGGTGGGGCCTATATTACACGACCGATGGTGGACTTAAAATAATTAATTCATCTAAATATGTAGAAGAAGTATCTTGTAACAGTGCACCGTCAACATATCGAATTGGTAATTAAATCAGGTCAAATGTCAACAAATCGAATTGGTAATTAAATCAGGTCAAATGTCAACATATCGAATTGACAATTAAATCAGCTCAGCTAATTAATGCGAAGTCACGCGTAACAAAAGTGCTCTCTTTATCCTATAGAGTGGTATTGCGGGTTGGGCGCCACCACTATGGCGATCAGCCCCCATTTTTGATATTTTCATGGCGATCAACCCCCCTTTTTAGCAGTGGTGGCGCCCAACCCGCCATACCACCACTACTGTAGGCCTAGTTATCCAGCCTGTGTAAGACGAATGGGCATGGGCGGTGTTTATCAGGAACTAGAGGGAGCTAAGCCCCCCCCCATAAGGCCCAGATTCAGCTTTTTTACTATGAAATGGTATCTTTTCCGGGCTTAGCCCCCCCCCCAAGAAGGCATTGACCCCTCCAAGACCGGAAACCAAACTCCGCCCATGCAAATGGGTGACTCTAATAGAAAGTACTTGTTCCATTTAGGGATTTCTATTCTCTTTGCATCTCAACCTGTGAACACTATGATCGTATAATGCATATTCATCAAACGTAGTCTTGTTGGAAATTTAATGGTTATGGTAAAGAAGACGCCTATTTCGTTTAAAATGACACGTGGAATTTGTTATGCTGCTAGTCAACGACTATGTATATAAAACAACTTCTTGAAGTTTTCACGACTTTAATGTTCATAAACAGCTGGTAAACAAGGGCCTGAGACATGCTTCAATCAGTGGCGGATCCAGGACTGTTTCAAGGAGAGGGTGCCAAAATCTTTGATCTCGTATGGGAAAAGAAAAAAATTGTCCCCCAAATTTTTTTTGTATTTCATACGCCAAAAAAGTTGATGACCTTTTTTTTTTAGTCGTCAACCAAAATTTTCGGGAAAATCATACCATTTCATCCGCCAAAAAAAGTTGATGACCCTTTTTTTAGTTCTCATCTTGGAAACCGAACGGGGGGGCCACATCCCATACAATTTTCCAAATAGAGGGGGCCAATATCCATTACACCCATATTCCTATTGCTAATTTCAGACCAAATGGGGGGCCACGTCCCATGGCAGTTTTCGACGGGGGGACATGGCCGGATTGGCCCCCCCTGGATCCGCCACTGGCTTCAATTGATTTCAACGGCTAAAAATACGTTGGTTTCGGGGCTCTTCCCAAACCTCGCTGGGGAAGCTTACGACTTTCCCTCAGACCCCTACAGTCGCTATGGGCTTTGTGCCTTCAGAACTCGCACCTTCATGCCCTCTGCATTTGCAATATATAAGCACACAGAGAAAAAAATTTGGTTGCGCCCTTGCAGACCGCAACAGGATCTGGTTACACCGGTACAGTGTACAGTTGAGCAGTACGAACACGTTATGTAATCAAACAATTCACAAGAACGCAAATCACCGAAGACATAAATTTATCTGCAGCCATGCCAGACACAAGTTCTATGTACTTTAGCCACCACCAAAGGAATTAAGGAAGACTAAACCCATGGAAAACCCAGTTCTGGGGGATTTATGTGCATGGAAGCATAGGTCCCTTGCAAATGCTAATATGGAACATCCTCTTTTCCGTACAGTATAGGCGCGGTGGTGTAGTGGGTATGTTCGTCGCCTTGCAGCCGAAGGGTTGCAGGTTCGAATCAACATCTAGTCGCCGCGTAGGGACCATGAGCAAGTCCTTCTCAATTGCTCAGCGCTTCGGCGTGAAACTCCGATGCAGTGTCCGCGCTGTAGTCGGGAGCACCTTTGAGGAGAGAGCTTGAAGGGTCGCTATGACAATTGCACATAAATACATGTACATACAGTCATACACACATAGCCTACAAAAAGACGAACCGTTAATTAACGATCAGATTGATTTTTGTGACAAAATATTTATCGGAACTGTTTGGAATAGGCATAGGCTATGCTAGTGGTGACCAGTGTGTCGTTAGTCAGAACACCACAGAATAATAACTGAAACTGAAACAAAAGACTATAACTGAAACGGAAATCAGAATGTAGTCAACTGCAGGCTAGGTAGGCCTAACTGAACAATAAAAATAAGGTAAATGACTGAAACTAAATGAAAAAGCTTCACTGAAATAATACTCATTTTTGTCGCGTTTATTTTCAATGTCTCCTGTGGCCCTGACCCACGGACAACTGGAACAACCGAAATAACGAAACTCTGCTCCCTACAAACACCTATAAATGTTTTTCGAAATGGTTAACTATTGGCTAGAGATGTCGATGACCAACCTGATAGCGACCTGAAAGTAGCTGGCTTCTTGTGGGCGTGCATAACTGCTGTACGTAGTAGTTCTCCAGTGTAACCCCTGTATTGGCAAGTCTATCAAGATTTGGTGTCCGTATCGAAGAGCCACGAAAACCGACGTCTGCAAAGCCATAGTCGTCAGCTAAGATCAAAACCACATTAGGGGGTTGCTGCGCGTTACTAAAGGAAGCGTGAAGACAGCATGCTATGATCAATGCAAGAGACAGAAAGCCATAATGCGAGCCTGCGTTGTGCTTAACTCGATGCATAGTTTCGTGTGCTTTATGTTCAGTCAAACACTCTATCGATAATAATTGTGTTAAGTTCAGGTTCGCGTCCTTCAACATGTGCTGCCTGCGTTTCATGGCAGTTTATTTATACTGTGGTTTCATCCATGATTACATATTCGAATAGAGTATTCAACGCCACCATGCGATAAACTGCATCATATAATTTCATGTTCAGTTAATATGGCGCGGTGGTGTAGTGGGTATGTTCGTTACCTTGCAGCCGGAGGGCTGCAGATCCTTCACTCGCAAATGCTCAGCGCTTCGGCCTGAAACTCCGATGCAGTGTCCTTGCTGTAGGCTATTCGGGAGCGCCTCTGAGTAGTGAGCTTGAAGGGGAGCTATTACAAGTGCACATACAAACAATGTAGGATACTGGACCAGCTTATTAATAGGCGCTTTCTGAAAACGATCAAAATGCGTAACTTTAATTTAGAATTTCGCCATAAGTTCCAAGTAGCCATAATATGGCTACTTGGAACTTATACTATTGTCGACACTGTAATTGATAAACTTATTAACCTCACGGAAGAAGTTCGACAAACATCCCATGATTACTGATTGCTCATTGCAAGGAAGCCGTCATTACTTGCAATGAGCAATCAGTAATCATGGGATGTTTCCCGAACTTCTTCCATGAGGTTAACAAGTTTATCAATTACAGTGTCGACAATAGTACTGAATTGTCCACTACATGAAAATCAATTATGATTATGTCATGGATAAGCTCAAGGTCACTTGCTGGGGCATCAGCACAATTGCTGGTTTCCATCCCAGCAGAAGTGTAGAACAGCGTCAAAAATCTATTCATACGCTTGAGTTTCTCAACCATTTCATCGTCATACTGCATTGCCTCGGAGAACCTGAACATCATTCCTACGCACAGGGTAATGGCCAACAGCGAGTTTGACGAAATCAATGGCATCAGGAAATGAGCGCCGCGTGGATGATTCTTGATGAAGAATATCAGTGTATTATTCTTTGACATTTACGGTAATGATCACGTGGAAACGCTGCAGATTCCTCACTTGACAGTATCCTAGAGCGAATAACTCTTTGATAACTCGACTTCTAACTAGCAATGGGGCCTAGTCGTTTTACGTTGTCCGTCAGTTCGGGAAGTTCTTGTCAATATCCTTAATTCCTAGCTTTGTTGAAATGAAAAAATTGTTTTCTGGGCAAAAAATTGAACCAAAACAGAATTAAGTCTCCAGACAGCACCATTAGCGACTTTCAAGATGTCATGTCAACATGCTAAATAAAACAAATGTTTTTCTTCGCAGAAGTTCTTCGATAGCCTAAGTTTAACAGCTCCAGTGTAGCAACACATTTATAAAGCTTCCTAGTAGGATGAAATGTTCAGAGTGCGCAAGACCCCGCGAGAAGAAGCAGGTTTTGAGAAGAGAAAGTAGAGGAAAGACTGCCAGACAGACTGGTACCCTGTTTCTTTTTTAAATAACAATAATAATGATTATCTGATAATATCAATCCTTTTTGATAACAATTATTTGAGATGAGACTTAATAAATCGGGGTTTTGTAACTTTTTCTGCGTCACGTTTTTGATCGTCAAAAAAACCAGTGTGTGGCCTCACTAAAAGTGATATAACTATCGTTCTGTTTGAAACATTTTGATAAAATCAGTCCATCATGTGTAAATATAAATTATCTTTAAGCTTGTAAAATTTAATTTCGAAATTCTTACGTCTGGCCAATTTAGAAAAAAACCTAGTGGTCTTTTTATGGCCCGCCCTGTATATTTTATTATCTATCCAGCGTAGGCTAGTCCTGGTCAAGGTTGTGTTGACTCGTCTTTATATAAAATGCTTATTTTGTATTGTATGTATGTGCACTAGGGTTGTCCAGAATAACAAAAAGTTTCAGAAAACACCCATACTGAAGTTTTTCCCATGATTTTGTTCATGTGTGGCCTACAGATATTTTTTACAGATTTTTAAAATGTCATCCTAGGGTCCCTCATGGCCCCTGAACTTAGGGACCGATTTTGGTCAAAATCGCACTGTATTTTCAATACGAGCAGCTTATAACTAAGCAGATAGGACTTACAGTTGCACTAATAGACACCAAATTGATATAATTTTCATTACTCTTGACTAATCAGCAATAAAACAAGTTGAAATGTACTTTATGAGAAATATAAGGGGCCGTCCATAAATGACGTCACGTAATTTAGGACGATTTTTTTACCCCGAACCCCTCGAGTTACATGCTGTCACAAAATTCATACGATATCTAGTCAGAAACTGTCACAAATAGTCACAGATGTGTGACTCGGCCTCTCCCCTAGGTGTGTGACGTCATTTATGGACGGTCCCCAATGAAGTACCAATACGCACCGGCAGCAGGCGTCGCATCATGTGGTTCACATCCTATTTTTCACCTAATTTTAGTAATGCAACTGTTGCGAATTCCTTGACACAAAGACTATAATATGCTTAAAGATGTCGACTCTCCAACAGCACCCAGACTATGATTACGGGACACTATAGGCCTATTCATAGTCATCCTTCTCATCTACCTCTTCACCCTCCTCCTCAACTCTGATTCTTCTTAATATCATTCCTAAATTGTTCCCCTGTCCTCATTATCTTCTCCTTCTTTTCTTAATCCTCCATTGTCTTCTGTATACCTCCTCCTCTTCCTTTTCCACCTTCATATTTGTCTTCTCCAACTTCTTTCCCATTCCTTCTTCTCTTCCTCTCTGGCAGTCTCTGCTTCTCATTCTTCATCTCCCAAATGATTTCCATCTTTTCTCCTTCTTCCGATTCTTCCTCTTCTACTTGCATGCGCTCATTCCATAATCTTACCCTTCTTCATCTTCTTTCTTCCCATCCAAACGCCCATCCATTCACCCTCCTCCCCACCCATCCCTCCATCTATTCATCCACTCATCCATCCACCCATTCATTCCTCCATCCATTCACCCATCCATCCACCCATCCCTCCATCCACCCACCCATCCTACATCCATGCCTCCACCCACCCACCCATCCACCCATTTATCCACCCATCCATTCATCCCTCCATCCATTCATTCAAACACCCACCCATCCTCCATCCATTCACCCATCCCTCCATCCACCCATCCTACATCCATCCATCCCTCCACCCACCCATCCATTCATCCCTCCATCCATTCATCCACCCACCCATCCATCCACCCACCCACCCATCCATCCATCCACTCACCAACCCATCCATCCATTTATTGACCCATCCATCCATTTATTGACCCATCCATCCACCCATCCTCCGTCCACCAACCAATCCCTTCATCCATCCACCCACCCACCAACCCACCCATCTATCCATCCATCCACCCACCCATCTATCCATTCATCCAATCAACTATCCATCCACCCACCATCCCACCCACCCATCCTCCACCCACCCACCCATCAATCCATCCATCCATCCACCCATCTATCCGTCCATCCACCCATCCATCCATCCACCCACCAACCCACCCATCTATCAATCCATCCATCCACCCATCTATCCATCCATCCACCCATCTATCCGTCCACCCATCCACCCAACTATCCATCCATCCACCCACCCACCATCCCACCCACCCATCCTCCACCCACCCATCAATCCATCCATCCATCCACCCATCTAT
The DNA here is from genome assembly GCA_945859605.1 of Lumbricus rubellus. Lineage (NCBI taxonomy): Eukaryota > Metazoa > Annelida > Clitellata > Crassiclitellata > Lumbricidae > Lumbricus > Lumbricus rubellus. The sequence goes on from OX243816.1 coordinate 28,132,484, forward strand.
CCGTCCATCCATCCATCCATCCAAACACCCACCCATCATCAATCCACCCACCCATCCCACCTGCTGCCGGTGCGTATTGGTACTTCATTGGGGACCGTCCATAAATGACGTCACACACCTAGGGGAGAGGCCGAGTCACACATCTGTGACTATTTGTGACAGTTTCTGACTAGATATCGTATGAATTTTGTGACAGCATGTAACTCGAGGGGTTCGGGGTAAAAAAATCGTCCTAAATTACGTGACGTCATTTATGGACGGCCCCTTATATTTCTCATAAAGTACATTTCAACTTGTTTTATTGCTGATTAGTCAAGAGTAATGAAAATTATATCAATTTGGTGTCTAATAGTGCAACTGTAAGTCCTATCTGCTTAGTTATAAGCTGCTCGTATTGAAAATACAGTGCGATTTTGACCAAAATCGGTCCCTAAGTTCAGGGGCCATGAGGGACCCTAGGATGACATTTTAAAAATCTGTAAAAAATATCTGTAGGCCACACATGAACAAAATCATGGGAAAAACTTCAGTATGGGTGTTTTCTGAAACTTTTTGTTATTCTGGACAACCCTAATGTGCACTTGTTGTAGCGCCCCTTCAAGGTTACTACTCAGAAACGCTCCCGACTACAGCGCGGACACTGAATCGGAGTTTCACACCGGCGCGCCTTAGCAATTGCGAGTGAATGACTTGCCCAAGGTCCCTAAGAGGAGCTTGAGGCACAATTGCTCAGCGCTTCGGCGTGAAACTCTGATGCAGTGTCTCCTCTGTAGTCGGGAGCGGCTCTGAGTAGGGAGCTTGACGGGGCGCTATAACAAGTGCACATATAAAGAAACACACCTGGAAAATCGACACCTATTTTTGCACTACCACTTTTGGATTTTTAACAAATTTCTTCGCGTTAGAGAATAGGCTTGCTAATGATAGGCTACGCAAAGTGAAACTAGGAAATCTACATGTACATGTAGAAGCCTATATAAAAATAAACATGATTTTAATTTTCTGCCTTGCATTAAAACTGTAACCATGACCATTGGATTGCACTTATCCTTTTGCTTGTCTGCATGTATTTGGTTAATTTTCAAAACAATATGTCAACGGTAGCAACATACCAATACTTTATTAAAAATCTTCTGGTACAATGCAATGTAATTTATTACTGAACATGAAAACAGAAAACTGCAGTGTCTATCAAATCAGTAAACGCAACCAGAAACTAAAAATCAATCAATTTACATGAATATTCCGGTCTCAATTGCAAAACGAATTTTTTTAAACAAGCTACAAAAAATTGTTCGCATGAAATAAAAATATTCACGCGATACCGTGGTATACAGGTTTTCAGCTGTCAAATTCGAACATGCTAGGCCTAAGTAATTTTTTGGACAGAAAAATTATCAAATGGACGGAATATATCCAGAGGTTTGTAAACGTTTCCTGATGGACAATTTTAATGGTTCAAATATTCTCTGAACATGTCCCAGAGATCCTCTCTTACTTAATTTCCAAACAGATAAAATCTAAAACTGTGTTTCTGAAAGAAACAATTGCAATGAGAAGGAGATAACTAAACAACCAAAGCTAAATAAAAAGTCAGGACTAAAAAGTTTCATCGGCAAGGATTCACAACATTTTATGCAGCAACTTTGTTCATTCAAACTTTCTATTCTCTTACATACACACACGCACACACACACACACACACACACACACACACACACACACACACACACACACACACACACCGGACTATGTACCGATTTCTTCCATTTGATCAGATTTAAATCAATAAAATTCTAGAAAAGTTTGAACATGATTAATACAGAAGAATGATCTTAAGCTGCAACACTTAACCAAAAAACAGAAACATAGAATAATCATACTATATTTTAAGATTGAATGCCATTAGTAACTATGGATGAGTTTTAAATTCAACTGTAGAATTTCTGATGATGAAATTAAACCCATGGACTCCAGACGCCATCATGGAGATCCGGGTCACAGAGTGGGTCATCCTCAGGATATCGTGCAGGAACTGCAATGGACTGGTAGTAGTCCAAACGATTCAAAAGCTGAACTGCAATATCTTGGTTCTCTTGGAAAACGTCCGTAGTTTCCTTGGGATCTGTGGAGAGGTCAAACAACCAAATATTCTTCTGGTTTGGATCTGGGTCTGGGATGGAATCTATTGCAGGATCCTCAGGTGGTGCCACCCAGGTTCCGTTTCCTAGGTAACAGAAGAAATCATGTAGATAATAATGAATTAATTAATTATAATTAATTAATTATAATTAATATTATTATTACTGTTGCTGCTGCTGCTGTTACTGCAACTATTACTACTGCTGCTGTTGCTACTACTACTACTGCTACTACATCTACTACTACTACTACTATTACTACTGCTGCTGCTGCTGCTGCTGCTGCTGCTGCTGCTGCTGCTACTACTACTACTACTACTACTACTACTACTACTACTACTACTACTACTACTACTACAGCTGCTGCTGCTGCTACTGCTACTGCTACTACTACTACTACTACTACTACTACTACTACTACTACTACTACTACTACTACTACTACTACGACTACTGCTACTACTGCTACTACTACTGCTGCTGCCAATAATAATAATAATAATAATAATAATAATAATAATAATAATAATAATAATAATAATAATAATAACAATCATAATAAGAATATTTTAATAAATTAGCGAGATATAAACATCGAATTAATATCATATTATTATTATTATTATTATTATTATTATTATTATTATTATTATTATTATAATTGCTATGACAATAATAATAATAATAATAATAATAATAATAAAAATAATAAAGGCATAAGAATACGTACAACAGCTGGCGTTAGAACCTCGCCAGCCACACAAATATCATTAACTTACATACAAACCTTCAGACTTTTAGAACTCAAACATCAGTCAGGTCAATAACAGTACCATCGGAGAGGTGATGATGATGATGGTTCTCTGCCCGAAGGCAGGTTCATTGGCATTACGCCTCTGGGGATGAGATGGGTGAGGTGGTTTCCCGTTGCCTTCCCCACAGACAATGATGGGTAAGCAACTTGCCCAAGGTCGCTCCGCAGCAGCTTGCGCCACCGCGTCCCATGCGTGCTAGCCCGAGATATCTAAATCTTTGAATGTCAACTCCCAGCTCGGGGCTTGAACCGCAGTCCGTTGTATCCAACAGACGAATGCCGCTCTCGCTTACCGGTGTAGCTAACTAGGCCAGTCTCTGAGAGGTAATTAAAGGCAAGAAAATTACTACACACGCAATTCAAATCGATCAATGATACAATCTGATTTTAAGAAAGAAAGAAAGAAAGGAGAAGGATATGATAAATATGAAGCTGATCATAATGAAAATAATAGACAGCCAATTAAAAATCAGTAGAAATCTGTGCCAACCTGGATCGCCTGTAATAAGTTTCCAGTTTCCAACTCGAATAGCAGCTGCAATACGATTGTCGAAATTGGAAATGTTCAGGTTCTGTCCATTTTTCGGTTTCAGTGGATCAATGTTGTGCAAAAGCTCATTACGTGGACTGTAACTTCCTTCACTGGTTACATAAAGATATCACATATTACTTTAGCAGTATTAAAGGAATAACAATAATATTAAAGCAGACTTACTTCTTATTTGTGTGCAACCTGTTGCACATACTTACTTAATCTTCTGTTATTCTACTTGTATTTTTAATCATCACCTAAAATCAAATTCTTATTCCTTGTTTTTAAGCTTTCTGATTTAATAAAATTGTTATATTGTATATAGGCTAAACTATAACAGTAAAAACTAATAATAGGCTAATATTAAAGCAGATTACAATTATAGGCTACTTCCTATTTGTGTGCAACATGCTACACATACTAATTTTTATTCTAATAATATTCTAGTTGTAGCCTATTTTTAATCATAACTTAAAATCAAATTCTTTTTCCTTATTTTTAAACTAATCTATTTTCTCCCCAAGTCATAGCAGAAATCACAGAAGTTTAGAATCTCATTCTATTAGAAATATTTCTTTGGTCAAATCATTTGGTTATTCACAGTATCACTTGAGATCTGATTTAAATTCTTCTCTTTAATATTATTGCTCTAATTCATTATTCAGAGTCTCAGTTGATTCTCAGTCTTTTTTCCAGCCCCATTATAATTCTCATTCGCAAATCATAATCATGTCAAGCAAAAAAAGCAAATATCAACCTGATAGTTTCCCAAACATCAAATCCATCTAAGTCAAGTCCAGCAGTGCTGCCACCTGCCAGTTTTAGCAGCGTAGGGAACCAGTCTGATACATGAATTAGACCAGTGTTGATTGTTCCAGGTTGCTTGATAAGCGGACTATTGACGAAACCCACTCCTCTCATTCCACCTTCCCAATGGGATCCCTTCCAGCCCCTAAGGGGCCAGTTGTTACCACCATAAGGCACTGCTCCACCATTATCTGAAAGCACAGGTGAAATACTAACTGATAAAGTAGAAAATAAACAAACAGATTTATCTTGAACTAGTATATAGTATTCTAGTTTTATGGTGTGCTCAATAATTATAGTGTAGCGTTAAGCTTGCCAGACTGAAAATGAAGAGGTCGGGGTTAAAATGCCTTCTAAGGCATACTTTTAGCTTGAGATTTCTGCTCAGCTGCACCTCCCATACAACTCAGCTATATGAATACACTGACTGTACAGTGTACACTGCCAGTGCGAATATGAGATGGCATAGGAGAAAACTGCATATGCCTTCATATTCCCTCGTATGCCAAGGATATGAAAGGTAAGTTGATAACAGGTCATAACCATGGCATGGCTGCCTCAGGGATAACTTAAAGAACAACTTTTCCTTGTTCTTCTAAATAAATTTTACAAATATAATACACCAACTTTATTCACATTATTAAATTCTGACTTACATCCAACTGCAATTATTAAAAATTTTATGTTTGTAAATGTTGATGATTAAAGTGAGAATTACTGCATTGTTTTGTTTAATTCATTGACTAGTGCTATGACCAGTATTTAGGGACAAAAATATATAAAATATATTAATATAGGATTATAGGGGGACGTTAATTGCGGTCTATAGCAACGAAAGTTTCGTCTGCGGGGCATGCGCATTGGAGAGGAGTTGGATCGAGGAAGGCGAGGTGTATGGTAGTCGGAAAAGGGCTGTCGTGAATTTCCTATAGTTGTTGTTGAACGGTATCGGACGGAAAAGATTTTCTGTGACATTCGGAAGATAAAGCAACGATAGCTTCGTATCCAAATAAGAGGGCAGTTCGAAGAGTTCGTAAAGCGTAACGAGACAGTTGAACTCAGCGCTTTAACCCTCGGGCTACCAAGGGGGGGGGGGTGGTGGTACCCACCCCCCCCCTAGGTTTTTTCCAAATCAAACTTTTTTCGTTAGGAATAAAATTTTGACGTTTTAGGTAGCTGTAGAGAATTCATTTGCACACATTTTGAGCTAAAATGTGTGATGATATACCATACCATTCAAAAGTTATACCCGATATACCCGAGGCACCAGGGGGGGTGGATACCACCCCCCTTAGATTATCGGCTGTATCTTATCCGTCCTTTGACATGAAGAGACACCAATTACACCATTCTGTAGAGGGAATGTGGGGCTACATTTCCATGCTCAGTGAACTGTCTTTGAACAACCGGAAGGGCTCAAAATAAATTAAAATATACATAAAGGTGTTTTATTTTCATAAAATGTTCATGTTTTTCCTATTAAATATTATTCATAATTTATTTTTTAAGAGAAATAAATTATGTCATTCTATAGAGGACATTTAGGGCTATTTTTTGATACCAATTAATTTGACATTTGATGACCGGAAGTGCTAAAAATAAATTTAAATGTGTGAAAATGTTGGGTCTTTTTACAACGCAAACCGATAAGTCTGCGTAAACGTTTTTCAGCATGTTTTACATGTTTTTTCTCTTTTTATTGTTACTAAAACTAACTTATTACTAGTTTTTATAGTTGAATATTGGACTTTATTATATGTAAACTATTTTTAATTAAAGAAATTATGTTAAAAACACACATAATCTAATATTTTGCTTATGCGAAAGTATACATTTTGTGGAATCGACGGGTGCCTACGGTAAAAAATTCATAACTTCGGGGTGCTTTCATATATTTTAAACCTAAATATACCATTTTGTGCAGAAATGAATGCTGAATCCATAGGTGTATTACAAGTTATGATATCTCAAACCAAACCCAAAATCCAGGGGGGGGTGGTAACCACCACCACCCCCTTGGTAGTCAGTGTTACAAAAAAAGCTTGGTAGCCTGAGGGTTAACTAACCAGTTATTAGCGTCGGTGTCTAGTTTTCATTGGCTACCGGTGATCTTCGGTTGTACTTCTCGTGACATTGAGAAGGGACAATAAATCTAAGAACTTTACGTCGAACTGTAATCGAACGGTGTCATTGAACGGTGAATGCGATAAGGAACAGGCATTGTTCAATTCGTAAGCAGTTGCGGCGAAGATTATCGTCATTTGGGAATAAAAGCACGGTGCCGATTATCCGCAAAGAAATCGAAAAGAAATCAACTAAAGCCATGAAGAGCAGCGACTGGAGAGAAGATGATGAATTCTAGCCGGTGGTGAGCGACAAACAAAAGCTAAAGATTTCAACGAGGGAGAGTAGATAAATTTTAAGTTATATCCTTTAAAAAATCTATTAAGCAGTAGGCCTACTGGTCTAAGTAAGCAATAGGCCTGTATTAAATCTGACATTTCCATAACCAGAGGGGGACAGGGGGGCCAATCCCCCCAATGTAGGGGTTGGGGGGACGGCCCATGCATTCGTCGCCCCCAATAATTGAGCGTGAGGACTAAAAAAAGTCATAAACTTTTTGGCGGCGAAAATATAAACTTTTCTTGCCTTTTTTTTGCTTTTTGGGCCAAATGACTAAACAAAGGTTATGAACTTTTTTGGTGGCGAAAATATAAAAGTTCTTGATCAGGCAGTGATTTCAAAAATCAACAGTGCAATCAAATCATAATACCGAGGCTATACTGGGTCTCCACTCTCCATTGAAGCCAGAGGGAAAGAAAAACTGGACATACGGTATATAATTGAACAGAGCAGCACAACAACTTCAACTTTGCGTCAATAGTTGCCTTGAAAAACTGTGAACAAACTGGCAACAATCGAAAACTTTCGCAAAATAATGTTCGTTGCTTAAAAATCACCATAAAGTAAAAAGTTTTAGATCTGCTGCTGGCATCTGTAGTTATTGCATTTGAAGAGATAGCATCATTCCGTCGTTTTTACAGATTGTCCACGTGCTTTCTACTGTTCCACTCACCCTGACTGCTAGGATAAGATAATGATAAAAAACAAGCATGAAACAGACTGATTAAAAACCTGTTGAGAATATAAACACAGTGTTGTTCCAGAGCCCGGAGTTCTCTAAGGCAGCAGTGATATTTCCCACAGCTTCGTCGATACATGATATCATGCCTAAAAGAAATGTAAACACTCAAACCATTATTTGAAATTAATTTACAGTACTGTAAGAAGTTACAAGTAATACTGGAAACGAAGGATGTTTATGATGTCGTGTTTGGGTTCAGAATCTGTTAGACATTAAGGATATAGAATTGCCGCTATGACCTGCAAAGCCAGTCTTTGTAGGCTTAATCAGTCATTAAGATTACGAATTTACTAGCACCATTCATGGAGTTAAGTTATTGTCAAACGTTTATAAAATTAACACTCAGGTAATAAATTAATAGGCCTAGATGTCCAAAAATATATAAAGGTCTAGTTACTGCATATTATACGTATAGGCCTAGTATTTGCATAATATCCATCACGAGATTAGTCCTATCATGCGAACGGAATAGAAGTGATTACCGGTAGATATGATTATAATGAATCAGATAAGATAAGATAGGCCTACGGTACTTTAAAAAACAGTAGCAAAATCATTAGCTGACCTGCATATTTTCTCCTGTCTCCGTCTGTGATATTCTTATATGGCTCTAGGTACTCATCAGGAATATGTAGCGGAGAATGAGCTGCCTGGAAGGGAACGTATAAAAAGAGAGGCTACAAAATAAAAAGTCAATTTTATAGATTAGATAGGCCCTATGGAACCTTGAGTCAGGAAAAACATGAACACAAATTGACACAATTAAAAAGGTGAAAATGAATGTTTCTAACACAAAATAACCACATAAGAAATGTGAATTGTAAACATGCTTTCTTTTAAGTCTACAAGGTTCTCTTCATTGTGTTTGCTTCCACAATAATCATCCTCGTAGACGAAGCATCCTTCAAAACTCTTTCCATAATGCCCTTGCATCCACGGCATCCAGGGGAGGTGCAGTAAGACATAGCTAAGGTTAACAGGACGAACAAATTTTCTTGAGGTAGGGCCTGGCAGACAATCTATTTCAAACAAAATTTATTAAATAAAAGTCGAAAAATAAAAATAAAATAGCAAATGATTTTAAACTGAATATGTATATATTCCAGAGGACCTACAATTGTAGCTCTGCCGAACCCCTGGCCCTGGCTCATCGAACCCCAGGGGTTCGGTCGAACACTGGTTAAGAACCAATGAGTTAGAGCAACCTTTTCGTTGTTTGAAACAGCATGATCTTTAATGATGTCAACAGCCCTTCCGGCGAAAATCTGCGTTGAATAAATATCAGTGTAGTTTCTGGCAGGAGAAAGGCCGTCCCTCAAGTCAAGGCCACACATTTGCTCTCGATTGTCCTTTTGTTTGGCATCGTCCTGGCTTTCATCTACGCTGCTATCAAATTCGTAACAATGATTGTGAGTGTAGTGGTTTCCTGCTGCATGAAATAAACCTGTAAAAACAAGAATGACATGGTATAACTTGCATCAGAGAATGTCTCTAAATACCACTGTAGCTTCCTTTTTTGTCTAATATTTCACGAAGAGTAAAATAAAATCACTAATTAATTGCTCAGCTTTATAGATAAGCCATAGTGCAAACGAAATAAAGAAATATGATTCGGTTATTTACCCAAATTTACAATATATCCTCAAGGGTTTTCATGGGATGAAAACAGTTGCGAAGACGTAAGCAGCGTTTTGATTCAGACCATGGTGCAAAGTTCACAGTTCGAATGCGTCCAGCTTGGGCTACCCAAATATATAATATATTCTAATGGTTTTTCATGGGGTGATGCTAATGGAGCAATTTTAGAGATATAAATTAAATGGGTACACACAAAAAACACAAATGCACCTGAGAGTTATTGAAAATTTTAATACACGCTAAAGGGGTTAAAAGGAAGTCATTATCTATAACCTACAAATAGATTTACCTAAATGTATATTTGTAATCCATGCCTTAAACCGCATAATACAAAAGTTATAATAAAAAAAAGCATATTCCAGCATGTAGAAAAACACTTCAGTCTTACCAAAGAATGAATCAAAACCTCGATAGAGTGGAGTCGCCCGCTCCTCATAGTGTCCAATATGCCACTTCCCAACTACGTGTGTTGCATAACCCTGTTCCTTCAGCTTGTTGGCAATTGTTGGAAATTCAGGAGGTAGCGAGTTTCGCTGACAGGGCTTGATGACGAGATGCTGAAGTCCAGTGTGAATCTGGAATATAAATATGCTAGCACAAGACTCATTAAATGGTACAGAAAGAGAGCATAGATGCAAGTCTCCTCTGTCAAATCAAGTCGGCAATTATAGCCAGAGCTGCCCTTTTCGATCCGGTGCCAGGCGATCGAGGACTCCAATTTCGTCCCCTCTAAAATTCTGCAATCGCTCCATAGTCTATGCTGCACAATTAAGCTCTCTGGATTCTGGAACGGACTCTCAAAAGTCAAAAGAACTTCACGATCTACCTGTTTTCTCATCTTCCTAGCGCCCCATCTAACTTAACCTCACCTCCGCTTTCACTCTCCTCTGCAGATCTCCATTCACGACTGAAAACCGAACTCTACAAGCTGTCTATATATAGGCCTATCCTATTCCGATTCTAATCAAGTTCCACCCACTACCGCACGACCACCATCATCACCGACTACCACCATATCACCATGCTGTCTCACAACCGAGAAAGATAAGCTGGCTGCAAAGGAATCTCGTTACCGACGTCTAACCGTCCATAAGTGGCACTCGTTTCATAGCCAGAAGAAGAAACTCGAGGATTTAAAAAACCTCCCATCAATCCGATCGGCCCTTGCAGAGAAGAACCTGGATTATGTTGCTAAACGTTTGGACGACAAGTTTCAATTAACAATCAACAGCTTCAGTTTTATATAGCCATTCTCAGCCCGAGTTCAGAACTTAGTCTGCCAAATGATTTGAATGAGTCGGTAACTATATGCATATTATGCCCATGCATGGTCTACAAGAGAACGCAATAATCCAACTTTTCAACTTCGCAAGAATGCCTAGGTCTACTTCGAAATTCTTGACTTGGTCAAAAAAGAACTGGGATGTCGTTTTAACAACCCAGCCTTAGGCGCTCTATTGGATCTTGAAACTGGAGAAATGACGGTAGAACTTCGAGAGTGTTGTGTCCCCCAGCAGCAAGATGCAGAAACTGTTGAGAGGCAACTAGAATTTACAGTTACAGGGTTGCGTTCCTCTGAGAATTGTCAATTGAAATTAATTGAATTGTTTTGTCAGAGCCTACAAACATTCAACCAACGCTGCATTACATCTTGGACAGGACCGTTAATACCATAGATGCATTCGGTGCACCGAATGCCACCGAGTCTTGAGACGAGTTTTAATTATTGGCACTTACTAAAATGTCGTATGCAAAAATTAATCTCAGACACTCACTTGAAATTGATGTAAGATTAGCAGGTTTAAGAAATTTGGCTCTTAAAGATAATCATTGTCATTCAGACTCACATTGTGTTATAGATTAGGTTGAAATTAATTGACTTCAGGTTGTAGTGTGTACAGGACGAGTGCACTAAAATTTGACCTGAGACTGTCCTCGTTCAGAGTAGAATTCACTTTACATCTTAGACTTATAGGCTAACTAATGTTATTGATAAGGAAACTGTGTCATGAAATTATTCAGGGCAGTTTTTACCACAGGTGCATTCGGTGCGGTGTACCGAAAGCCTCTGAGTCCTTGCAATTGTCTTGCAGAAATAATTAATTATATCAGTAATTAGTTGCGAGATGTAAACGATCTAGCATGTACTCTGATTGAAATTGAATACACTTTGTACAACAATTTCTTTACTGAGCGTATAATCAAGTTTTTCGAGTTATACAATGGACTTCGATGTACATGTATGTTACTTTGTGTTCCACCAGTCGTAAATTTAGTAATTTTACTGAAATCGTATGCTAATAACTAATTTTCGACAGTATTAACACTGAGTAAACCAATTCCGGTATTGAGTTTCGATCTATTAAATTGTTCTCTGATTTCAGTGATTGTGTTCGTTCTTACACAACTCGGACTGTGATCAATAGTACCGTGATCAGTTGCCTCTGATCAGTAGTCCCTTGATCAGTAGTCCCTAGATCAGTAGTCCCTAGATCAGTTGACCTGTGATCAGTAGGCCTAGAACCGATTTTCCAGGACATGTCCCGGTTTTTTGTGGTGTGTCTCGGTGTCCCTAAGACTTATGAAAAATGGTCAAAATTGTCTCGGTTTTTGAGAAGGAAAGAAATTGTCACCTTGGAAAAGTCAATTATTCATTGTAATGACAGATTGTGGAAATTATAGTTTGTAACCCAAAGAGTGGTTGTAGCAAAAGTGCAGGTGTCAATTTATCTAGAATAGGTATATTGAAGGTTGTACTGTAGTGTAGGCTATACACTGTACATAATGGTAACAGAACAATTACCCTGGACAATTACCCCCGGACAATTGCACCATGACAATTACCCCCCGACCAATTACTCCCTCCACGTGCCAATTACCCCTGGACAAACTACCATCGGACAATTACCCCACTCCCATCGGGCTGCCGCGCGACTTATTGGGGGGTTCACTAAGTACGACCGTGTATCCCAATATATGCGCGAGGTCTTGCACTGGCTTCCTTTCCCGCAGCGCATCTCATTTAGGATTGCATCTTTGGTGTGGCGATGCTTATCAGGTTGTCACCCTCTTATCTGTGTGAGCTTTTCCTCCCCTTTTCCACTTGCACAGGCCGGCGTGCACTGCGCTCTGCTGTCCATGGTAACTTAATGGTTCCTTTCACTCGCTCTACAACAATGCACACTGCACAGGCGTTCGTTCATTGTGGTTGGTCCAATAACCTGGAATGGGCTTCCCTTAACTAGGCGATACCTCCCAAGCTGTCCTCAATTTCACAAACTGTTGAAGACTGTTTTTCCACTAGATATCGGCGGGGAGCGCTTCTGAGTAGATATATGCTTGGTCATTCTTTGATCATCAATCAATCAATCATAATTTATATAGCGCCCATTAAATATATCTACTCAGAAGCGCTCCCCGCCGAGATCTAGCGGAAAAACAGTCTTTATAAAGCGCTATATAAATTATGATTGATTGATTTATGATCAAAGAATGACCAAGCAACAACAGTTATAAGTAGGCTACTTAAGTAAACCTATTGAGTAATGCCCTGGTAGGCATAGGCTTTATAGGCTATTTGAGAAAATAATTACTGTTAGTCTTCCAAAATTCGTGTTCCGGATTTTGATGGCGAAAAAATGGTAACCATAATTAATTTATAACCACCGCCTCAACCTATCTTTATTATTGAAAGTGGCGATAATTTATAATATTGTGCTATTTAACTATTTAAGAGTTGTCTTAACGTTTAGATTATTTTAATTATTCAGCCTCTGCATGACGAACTGGTGACCTTACTAGAAAGTAGGCCTACACGTTCCATTTAGGGTTTTATATTCACCTTGTATCTCAAAATGTGAAGACTATGATTGTAGGCATATAGGCCTAATGCATATTCATACAACTGATTTTTTGTTGGAAACAATTTTTTTATGTTTATGGAAAAGAAGACGCCTGTTTAATTTAAAATGACACTTTAAATTTGTTATGCTGCTAGTCGGCGACTATGTAAAACAAATTCTTGAAGTTTTCACGACTTTAATGTTCATAAACAGCTTGTAAACAAGGACCTGAGGCATGCTTTAATAGATTTCAACGGCTAAAAATGCGTTGGTTTCGGGTCTCTGCCCCAAACCTCGCTGGGGAAGCTTAGGACTTTCCCTCAGACCCCCCCCCCCCTATAAGCTATAGTCGCTATGGGCTTGGTGCCTTCAGCACTCGCACCTTTGTGCCCTCGGCATTTGCAATAGGCATATATATAAGCACCCAGAAGAAAATTTTCTCATTGCGCCCCTGCAGACCGCAACAGGACTTACACCGTTACAGCGTACAATTGAGCAGTAAACCTACGAACACGTTATGTAAGTCTTATTGAATTCAAACAATTCACAAGCACGCAAATCACCGAAGACATAAATTTATATGCAGCCATGCTGGCACAAGTTCTATGTAGCCTACTTTAGCCACCACAAAGGGAATGAAGGATCGAAGAGTTAAGCCCAGGGAAACACAGTTTGAGGGGATTTATGTGCATGGAAGCGTAGCATCAATTTGCAAAAGCTAATCTGGAACATCGTTTTTTTCCTACAGCAGACGATACATTAAATCAGAATGATTTTGTGCGGTAAAATATTTCATGGAACTGTTTGGAATAGGCATAGGCTAGCTGTAATCAGTGTAGGCCTATCGTTATTCATTACGTCAGAGAATAATAACCGAAACTGAAACAAAAAGCTAAAACTGAAACGGAGACCAGAATGCAATCGGCTAACTGACTGGAAAAAAGCAAGGTTACTGGTACTGACTAAAACTAAATGAAAAACCATCCCTCGAATAATGATCTTTGTGGCCCAAATAATTAGTCTTGTCGCTATTATTTTCAATTTTTCTAGTGGCCGTGCGCCACGGACAACTGAAACAACCGAAATAACGAAAATCTGCTGCATAAAAAATACAAACACTTATGAAAAGTTTGACACAGTACACTATAGGCTAGAGATGTCGATCACCAACCTGATAGCGACCTGAAAGTAGCTGGCTTCTTGTAGGCGTGCATAACGGCTGTACGTAGTAATTGTCGAGTATAACCCCTGTCGTGGCAAGTCTATCAAAGTTTGGCGTCTTTATCGAAGAGCCACGAAAACCGACGTCTGCAAAGCCATAGTCGTCAGCTACAATCAGAACCACATTAGGTGGTTGCTGAGCGTTACTAAAGGAAGCGTGAAGACAGCATGCTATGATCAATGCAAGAGACAGAACACCATAATGTGAGCCTGCGTTGTCGTTAACTCGATGCATGGTATCGTGTGCTTTTATGCTAAGTCAATAAACTATCTAAAATTGTGTTAAATTCAACTTCGCGTCCTCCAATATGCCCTGTTTGCGTTTCATGAGAGTTTGTTAGGCCTAGTTATAATGTGGTTTCATCCACGATTACATATTCTAATAGATCTCTAAAGAGAATATGCAACGCCACCAGGCGAGATAAACTGCATCATATTCAGTTAATGTACTATTGTAGGCATAGGCCTACTCAGCCTACTCGACCAGCTTTCTCATAGGCGCTTTGTGAACACAATCTATGGTGTAAACCCACTGATACAATGTCTTATCAGTGCCCCACCCGTAAGTACGATACAATACAATACATTTATACAACGTGCTCGCTGCCTAGAGAGAAGACACAGGCACATCAATCTACCATCGGACCACACCACCTGGCAGACCCGGATTAGGGCATGTTCAACATGTCCGGCCGAACAGGGGCCCACACTTTAGGGGGCTCCACACATGCAATAAGAATGTATTATATATTATTGTTAATTATAATAATAAAAATTAGTAAAAAGTCTCATAACAAATAGTCAAAATTTTGGGGAAATATTCATTATATTATATATATATACAACCCATGCATATTTGTGGGGCTCTTTTAGGAGTTTCCATTGCCGGTACCAGGCAAATTGATATTAAAATCAGCCAGAAAGCAAATAATTTTATAAGGTCTATCAGTTTTAATTGTCAGGCTTTTTTACTGCCTACAGAATCTACGGGAATCAAGACGTAGGCAAACTTTTGTATGGGACTCTATTTTATCACTAATCTGGATTTAACGTAAGGTAGGAAATTAAAAACATGTTTGTTTTTATCAAGGTTTCTAAGCGTAGATTTTTGTGTATCATTAGTATAGTTAATTCTTTAATGCGAAGAAATGTTTAAAAACCCAAAAGCAGTAATTTAGTAATAGTAGTAGTAATTGAAAACTAAATGTTAATTTCCAAGGGGGCAAGTTCCCCCTCTTAGATCTTGCCCCCTATGTGTGGGCGCCCATGGCAGCCGCTGACTCTCTGCCACCTGATTATCCTCCCTCCGACTGTCACCTCTAGAGTCTCTACGTTGAATTCAGCTACAAGTGCAGAACTGCGACGTATTATTCTTTCTTCACCGTCAAAGTCCTGTGAACTGGATCCCATACCTACTTTCCTTCTACACGAATTCATCGACATATTACTTCCTCTCCTCACAACACTCTGCAATCGATCTCTACAGGAAGGCATTCTACCATAGACGCAGAAGAGGTCAATACTGATCTCTTAAGAGCGAGGGATTAGCTCCGGCTAATCTCGGGAACTATAGGCCGATGGCGAATGTTACCTTCCTCTCGAAGCTCATCGAAAAGGTCGTCGCCATGCAGCTCGTCGCTGACATGGAAGGGAATAATCTGCTGCCACAAAATCAATCCGGTTTCAGAAGATTCCACTCAACTGAAACGCTTCTGCTCTGACTCCTCTCAGACATCTACAGAGCGATTGACAAAGCACAGCTGACCTTGCTGTCCCTTTTCGATATCGGCGCTGATTTTGACACTGTAGACCACGAGATTTTGTTAGAGCGGCCGAGTGTTTCATTTGGTTTCGTCTGGCGCATCTTACAAATGGATAGATTCTATGCGCATAACTATAGTATCGGGTCCGAAGTGTCGTTTAAATTAGGTTTGGCGTCGTCACAGTCGTTTAGGGTCAGCTTTGGCGTCTTGAGGGTCGGTTACGACCAGGATAGGCATCGGGAGGGTCGGTTAGGAACACGTTAGGCGTAATGTATGGTCCGTTATGGTTAGAGTTAGAGTCGTCATTCGGCTGCCCAACAGTGCCCATAGGCCTACTGTGGGTTTGCAGTATTTATTGTTCGTCATTGCATGAAAGCCAGCGTTTTTACATTGCAAGTTGGATTGACGAGAAGAATTCTTGCTAAAAATCGGATTCATGAAAATAATTTCTGTTTAACACTAGTGCCTCATTTCTCACAAATACATACTTATATAAGTTCCAGTTTGTCGATTTCAGCTTCAACAAACGAAATATAGCCTACATAATTATTTTATACTAGCTGGGGTACCCGGCGTTGCCCGGGAAATTTAGGATTTGACCCGCTCCGGCAACAGCCCAACCACACCACACCTCCACCTCAAACCCCACCCCGTACACCCACCCCTCCATCAGCCCCGGCTTCACCCCTCCACGCCACCTCCACCCCATCCTCACCACACCTCCGCCCCCACCCCCACTCCGTAAACCCCTACACCGGCCCCCGCTTCACACCTCCACCCCTCCACCCCACCTCCACCACCAACCCTCACCACACCCCACCTCCAACCCCCTACTCCACCCCCAAACCCCACCCACTCCGTCCACCCCACCCCGTTCACCCGCCCCATCCCACCCCTACGCCCTCCACCCCACCCTACCCTCACTCCTACTCTGCACCCCACCACCCGAACCCCGAGCCCAAGCCAGTTCCCACCCCACCCACACCCTCCACCATCCAACCAACCCCCACCTCATCCACGCCCAAAAGCCCCACAACACTCCGACCTCCATTGGTACGCCATCGGTGAAATTTTGGTTTTCGGGAAAAAGTTCCTCCCACCCCACCCCCACACCCACCCCCACACCCCCTCCAAACTTACCCACCCGACAACATCCCACCACACTCCGACCTCTCCAGCGCTAGGCCACCCGTGAAATTTGGGTTTTCGGGAAAACATTTCCTCACCCCCCACCCCCCACGACCCCCTCCCACCCCAACCCCACAACACGCCACCACTAACTCCGACCTCCACCGGTAGGCCTACGCGTAAAGCGGATTGGAAAATCATTTGCATCAGCTGCGTTTATATAATGGCCATGCAAGCGTTTAAAAAGGTGTTTAATAAACTTTGGGTTTTTACCCCCACCGTGGCCCCCATGGTGGGGAAGATTCGCCAATCTCTCCACTGGGTGGTTCCGATGGCCTCCTGTCCAGATGCAAAGTTTGAAATCAATACCTGCATTTTATGGAAAAAATTTGGGGGGTTTCGCCCCCCACCCTGGCCCCATGGTGGAAAAAACCGCCAACCCCTCCACTGGGTGTCCGACGCCGAGACGGACAGAGTAATGAAGGTTTGGAGTGAAAAGGTCAAAAACTGTCGAAATGCATTCCGGTCAAACACACACGCACACACACACAGACAGAAGCTTCTCTTTATTAATATAGATGGGTCTATTATGTACTGTAGTGTATTGTATGCATGTGCACTTTTTATATAGCGAGCCTTCAAGGTTACTACTTAGAAGGGCTCCCGACTACAGCGCGTACACTGAATCGGAGTTTCACGCCGAAGCACCTTAGCAATTGCGAGTGAAGGACTGGCACAAAGTCTCTACAAGGCGCCTTGATGTGGACTCGAACCTGCAACCCTCCGGGTTTTTAGGCAACGAACATATCCACTACACCACCGCGCCTACATTGTATTGCATAGGCCTATTAAAATTGGTAAAGCGCCTCTTACAAACTAGCTATTCATAGGCGCTCTCAGCGCGACAGCCAGGAGGTAATAAAAAACTTCAATCACCGAAGAGCTAAGAGCAGCTTGGCTATCTTGATTTGAAATGAGTGGCAACAGGAAGCCAGGGAAGAACATCAGTCATGTAAGTAGAAATGTGAGAGTAGCGAGGTAGACGAGCATTGACTGCTGAGTTCATAACTAACTGAACGGATGATAAGCAAACTTTGGGTAGCCCGGCAATTGGCGGCAAATAGTGAGTTGCGGTAGTCGATTCGACAACAGATGAAAGCATGAACAATGGTTTTAAATACAGAAGAGGAAAATATATTATATATTGCTCCTTTTCAGCGCTAGTCATTGTTGTAGGCTTGTAGCCTATTCATTTATATAGACTATTGCCCTTTTACGTCGCTAATGAGGTCGTTTTGAAATTGGACCAATCAGGTAAGGGGATATCAGTCCATATTGCGTTAGGCCTATCTATTCTCCTGGGATCCGAGAAAATGCGGCTTGCATGCATGAATCATGGGCGCCCGCACATGGACCCCGGAAAAGCGGCACCAATTTGTTGAACTACAACTTTTGGGTTTTAACAAATTTCTTCGCATTAATCATAGGCCTACTAATGGTGCGCAAAGTGAAACTAAGAAATCTACATTTAGAAGCCTATACAAAAATAAACAAGTTTTTAATTTTCTGCTCTGCATTAAAACTGTAACCATGACCATTGGAATGCACTACTCCTTTTGTTTTGTCAGCATGTATTTGGTTAATTTTCAAAGCAAATATGGCCTCAGTAGCAACATAATAGAACAATGCAATATTCAAAATCTCCTGATACAATTAAATGTAATGTATAACTGAATATGAAAAAAGAAAACTCCAATGTCCATCAAATCAGTAAAAGCGGCCAAAAATTAAACATCAACCAATTTACATTAATTTCTGGTGTCAATTGCAAAACGAATTTTCTAAACAAGCTATAAATAGTGTTCGCATCAAATCAAAATAGTCACGTGACACACAAGAATAACGTAAACATCAATTCACTATGAAAAAGTGTGAGCCCATAATTACTTACAGCATTCACTCCAGCACCATTGTCAATAACTTTGGAATCCAGTTACAGTATTACACGAATGATACTCAGTTTTAAATTGACTGTTAGCTATAGTCACCGAACTGATCCGTCTGCTCTCCCCTAGATTACACCAGTTTTTATGGGTACGTCATAACTTCAAGTCAAAAGACTTCAATGTTCTTCTGGCTTGAACGGTGCTGCGCATCTGCTCATATACACCTTGACATTGCTCAGACAGCTACATTGGTTGACTGTTGAATTTATAAAAATTCAGAATGACATTTAAACTTGTCTGTCTCATTTATAAAAGCTTTACAACAAGCAATCACCTATAATCTACCATCAATTACTTTGACCTCATTACTACCTTCCCACATACTGTGATCCCGGAGTATGCATGTGTCTGTTTTATTGAGATACATTGCAACACAGTCGAGGGCTCTTTTTGCATTGCACACTTAGATAATGGAACCATCTGCCTATGTTTGTCCAAATTATTCTTCCTTCAAGAGATGCCTCAAATTCACTATTTCTTAATTAACTTTCAAATATCAGGATATAATTATTACAGCATATGATTAAGTGCATAATCATCAGATTTACATTTCCGTGTAACTTTGTATGCAAACAATATTTTGTAGTAATAAATAGACAAAATTAATAATAAATATAGCCTAATACTTGCTTAAAAGAAACATTTGACAAAGTGATCAATCCGAATTTTTATAAACAAGCAAAAATATCTGTAACAATTATTTAAAGAAACCTTCAACACATTCTAAATTTTAACTGTAAAATTTGAACATAGGCCTACTCTGTACTTTTTTGGACTTAATGACAGAAAAATTACTAAATGGAAATAATAGGCTACATCCAAAGGTTTTTAACTGGTGTTATATGGACAATTTCAATGCGCTTAATTTCCAAAAAGAAAGAATCGAAAACTGTGTTTCTGAAAGAACAAATTGCATGAAAAGGAGTTCGTTCGAATCATAGAAATAAAACAATCACAGATACATAAAAGTCATTGTAAAGACTAAAGAGTTTCATCGGCAAGGATTCACAACATTTTATGCAGCAACTTTGTTCATTCAAACTTCCTTTTCTCTGTACATATACACTCAGGTTATTGCACCCATTTCTCCCAATAGATTTGATTAGATTTGAATCCATAAAATTATTTAAAAGCTTAGAACATGATTAACACAGAAGTACGATCTTAATCTGCAACTCTTAATCACCAAACATAAACATTGAGTAATCAAACTATATATAGGGTAAAGTGGGGTAATTTCGGCACCTTAAGCAGTTTTTCGAATATATGTGATGTCGTTGCATTTATAAGATCCACTGAGGTTCCTATAGTTTGCTGCAACCCTAAGCAATGAAATGGCGCCTTTAAACTGTGAATCGGCTCTCGCAAATTCGTGTTATAACATGAGAAGTGAAGGCGTTCAGATGCCGAAATTACCCGCAGGGGCGGGTAATTTCGGTAAGGCATGTGGGTAATTTCGGCACGGGTGACGAAATTAGCCAAACAGAAGATAACCATATGTTTACGGCTAGCTAAATGAAACAGATGGGTCAAAATTGTGGCTACATACGTGTTTACTTGCATTAATTTATGCTTGTATGTGCACTTGTTATAACGCCCCTTCAAGTCAGTTCTGCTACCCGTGTGGACAACTCACGATGCCGTTTCAGGGATCCGATAAGCCAGTCCTTTCCTGCAGCTTTCTCTCTGGTGTAAAATCGGTGACCCGCGGAACACTTCATCACAGCGCCGTCCACCATGATCCTTTTCACATAGTTTTGAAGAGTTTGGCATGAGATCCGAAAGTGCATAGGTCTAGCAAATGCTCTTTGAACGACCATCAACAAGCACCGACTTTACTGAAAACCTAATCTCATCGTTCGACCACTGAGCACATCGTCCCCCGTTTAGAGCTTGGCTCAGTTCTCTGACTCAATTCATCATTCATTTTGCCTGAATAAACCCTTGTGCGTTTTAATTACACAACGGCTACTAACATAACTAATCCAAATAATTAAACCGTGACCTATTGAAATAAGGCAGTCAGGCAGAAGGGTAATTTCGGCACCGTCCCTGGGCAAATTTCGGCACTGCCGGAATTAGACAAGATTCCAGTGCCGAAATTTGCCTCATATGTAGGCATCACTCTGCAAGTAGGTAAAATAAATAATCTGTAGCTATACGTCGTATTATCGTTCAGCATGATGCACCCTGGTGGCCAAACTTTTAGAAAAATCAGTACATTTAATTATGTGACCGACACCAAATTTTCAACAGAGCTTTCTCTGAATTGAAAAATAATTGCGAAAATGCTTCAAAACAAAAATGACTTAACAAAAGTGCTTTTAATGCGATTTATAATTCGTTTTTGAACTTTTCTAAGATTGTAATGTTGAAATCTATGATGTCACGCCAAAAAAGTATCTTGATGTAAGATGGTTTCTCGGCTACTGGGGGGTGCCGAAATTAGCCCCATGCCGAAATTACCCCACTTTACCCTATATTTAGAATGAATGCAATTGGTAACAATGGACGAGTTTTAAATTCAACTGTAGAGTTTCTGGGACGAAATCAAGCCCATGGACTCCAGACGCCATCATGGAGCGCCGGGTCACAGAGTGGGTCCTGCTCAGGAAACCGTACAGGAACTGCAATTGACTGGTAGTAGTCCAAACGATTCAAAAGCTGAACTGCAATATCTTGGTTCTCTTGGAAAACGTCCGTGGTTTCCAAGGGATCTGTGGAGAGGTCAAACAACCATATGTTCTTCTGGTTTGGATCTGGGTCTGGGATGGACTCTAATGCAGGATTTTCAGGTGGTGCCACCCAGCTTCCGTTGCCTAGGTAACAGAAGAAATAAATTGTAGACATGTATATAGTCGTTTCCAGTCTTATAAAACACTGTCTTTGCCAAGTCACATATGAAAAGTGTCACTGAAAGATCATGAATTTTGTCAGTTTTAATATCTAGAAAACGTCATATACAATAATCATCCTAATTCCAAGAACACACACTAGGCCTACTTGAACACTTAAACCTCAAAACCAAAATTATAATTATAGTGGCATAATTAGGCGTTGGTGGTACATGACTAAATGCCGCATGGTATAATTTCGGATTGGGAGCGCTTCTGAGTAGTTAGCATCGAAAGTGTGATAGATGATAACTCAATAATAATAATAATAATAATAATAATAATAATAATAATAATAATAATAATAATAATAATAATAATAATAATAATAATAGTGGTAGTGGTAGTGGTATTGGTAGTGGTAGTGGTAGTGGTAGTAGTAGTGGTAGTAGTAGTAGTAGTAGTAGTAGTAGTAGTAGTAGTTGTAGTGATAGTGGTAGTGGTAGTAGTAGTGGTAGTAGTAGTAGTAGTAGTAGTAGTAGTAGTAGTAGTAGTAGTAGTAGTAGTAGTAGTAGTAGTAGTAGTAGTAGTAGTAGTAGTAGTAGTAGTAGTAGTAGTAGTTGTAGTAGTAGTAGTAGCAGCAGCAGCAGCATAACTTTCAACTTAAAACAGTTCTAGGTCATTCAAAACTCTATATGGTTGGCGCACGTTCCTCTTCTTCACTCGCTGCGTTAGATCGCCATTATGAGCTTCACTGGCAAAAAGTCTTTACGCATTAATGACAAGCTTGTAATGAAGTCTTTTAATAAATGCTATATCAGTCAGAACCACTTTAGAACTAGAGAGTCCATCTCAGAGAGCTCATTGCCACTTGATATCTCGGTCACCGATGCTGGGTTGTCGGACCACATGCACCGGACTACATCAAATCCTACTGCGTACAGACGGCTTCGTCAGGTGCTGGACTTGCGCTGAGATCCAGTGTCAAAGGAGATCTGTATGTGCGGAGGACGAGGACACACTTCGGGGAGTGCGCTTTTTCAACTGCTGGCCCCCGCTGCTGGAACAGTAGCCTATGCCTACAGTAGGCCTACCTTAGTCTGTTCGTTCTGCCAACTCAGTTGAGGCTTTAAAATCTTGACTGAATACATAGCATATCTATTTTCTAAGGCCTCTGATTGATTGCGTTCTTGTTTGTAGAGGCGCCCCTGTAACAGCATGTGCTGTTTTACGGCGCAATAAAAATTGTCGTCATTATTATATCCTGGTGTCACCGATGTTTGTCGGACAATATGCTGGTGTCACGGTCCAACAATATGGCACCACCAGCGCCAACCTACATCACAGACGCAAGTTGCAGCACTTCGACACAGCTGCTTTCCTCGCTGAACTGTTACAATCAGAGCTGTGTGCGGTCAGCGACCTGTAGACTGACACCTCTGCCAACCACCTTGCCGAGTCATTTGACTCGGTAATCAGAGGCCTACTTGACAAACATGCTCCCGTTTCAGAGCTCACTGTACGGGAGCGTTCTCATCAGCCCTGGTAAGAAAACGGAAGGCTCGAAGTCTGGCTCGGCGTTGTCGGACCAATACTGCTGGTGCTAGGGAGAAGCAAGCCTGGCGCAGAGTCCTGTAGACGTGCAGATAGAAAATTGTCCCATCGCAAGGCTTCTGATTACTGGAAGTTCAAAATAACGCCAGCTAGCACAAACCAGCGTCAAGTGTGGCAGTCAGTAAACCAACTGCATGCTTGGCGAGTGCAAATCCACTGGGAGTGTTGCGTCTTTCAGAATAATAATTGGCTCATCTGGTTCTAAAGTGGTTCAAGTCCTTTTTTTGCGATTTTCACTTTAAGCCACTTTTCCACTAAATCGAATGCGCTCTTGCCGATGGTCAATTCAGCTAAGCCGCCAAAGGACTCTATCATGGCGCATTTGCGACATATTGGTTATAGAACTGACAATAATCAACGCATACGAAATTTCATTAGTGAATCATGTTTGTTTAATTCATTCTTGATATTCGACGCTTTGATTGCAAGTTGGTGCAAGAGTGGTTCAAGTTGGCTTGATTCATTGTTGCGCTTAAATTTATTAACTCATTGACGCTTTATGACGAGGCATAGTGAATCATTCACGCTTGATTCACTCTACCGCCAAAGGTTTTGCTCGTTTCAGCCGCGGTCTTTGCATTGAATTAGCGCTGAACAAAAATATTCTTTAGAAAATTAATCTTGCGAGCGTTGTAACATTCTCATGTTTCGCAAACTTTGATACGAATCTCGCCAAGTTGCTGATAATATTAATTTACCGATACACCACTGCGTCCCACCATTTAAATTAAAACGCTTAAAAATATCATGTTTTCGTTCGCTGTGTCACCTTATTAAACGCGTCACTGTAAAGAATTATTGTTAGGCTACTGTATGCAGATACAAAGTTATAACTATTCTTAGCCTGTAGCTGCTTTGGATGCATTATTTTGTCTAAATGTTTAACATGCAAAAATGACTTACACCTTAACATATTATTATTCTTATAGATGTCTAAGTGCATAATTTGTATGTATGATATACAAATATAGGCCTACACCTTAACATATTTTTCCTTGCGTGGCAGAGCTGTACTGTGTGGCAGAACTATAGGCTACTTGTGTGGCAGAGTTGTACCGTGTGGCAGAGCTTACTTGTGTGACAGAGCTCTATTTGTGTGGCAGAGCTGTACTTGTGTGACAGATCTGTATTGTGTGGCAGAGCTGTACTTGTGTGGAAGAGCTGTAGCCTACTTGTGTGGCTGAGTGGTGCTTGTGTGACAGAGCTGTACTTGTGTGGCAGAGTTGTACTGTGTGGCAGAGCTGTATTGTGTGGCAGAGCTGTACTTGTGTGGCAGATCTGTACTTGTGTGACAGATCTGTACTTGTGTGGCAGAGCTGTATTTGCGTAGCAGAGCTGTACTTGTGTGGCAGAGTTGTACTGTGTGGCAGAGCTGTACTTGTGTGGTAGAGCTGTACCTTTGTGGCAGAGCTGTACTTGTGTGGTAGATCTGTACTTATGTGACAGATCTGTACTTGTGTGGCAGAGCTGTACTTGTACGGCAGAGCTGTACTTGTATGTCAGAGATGTATGTGTGTGGCAGAGCTGTGCTTTTGTAGCAGAGCTGTACTTGTGTGGCAGAGTTGTACTGTGTGGCAGTCTGGCAGAGCTGTACTTGTGTGGCAGAGCATGTAGTTGTGTGGCAGAGCTGTACTTTTGTGGCAGAGCTGTACTTGTGTGGCAGATCTGTACTTGTGTGACAGATCTGTACTTGTGTGGATGAGCTGTACCTTTGTGGCAGAGCTGTACTTGTGTGGCAGAGTTGCACTGTGTGGTAGATCTGTACTGTGTGGCAGAGCTGTACGTGTATGGCAGAGCTGTACTGTGTGGCAGAGCTCTATTTGTGTGGCAGAGCTGTAGGTCTACTTGTGTGACAAATCTGTATTGTGTGGCAGAGCTGTACTTGTGCGGAAGAGCTGTACTGGTGTGGCAGAACTCTATTTGTGTGGTAGGGCTGTACTTGTATATATGGCAGAGCTGTACATGTATTTGTGTGGCAGAGCTATCTAGCAGCAGCGTCGAGTACAAACTGTAGAGGAGACAGTCAAACCCACGTGTGCTTGCAACAATGTTGGTTAATGTTAAAAGTTTTGTTCCATAAAATTAGAATTATAATCTGTGCGTTTATGCTTTCCAATAGTAATATTTAAAAGATACTATATTTGAAAACTGAGTGAGTTTGTATGTGTTTCGAAACATTTATTCAGAGATTATCCTATGTGGATCATCTCGCCTTGATTCGCATGCACAATATTTTAGATTGTAAAGCATTCATTTCATAAACGGATCAAGTGACGTTGATTCACTTTGACGTAAAAATTACGAATATTCTTGTCAATTCATTACTGGCCCACGCTATAAAAATGCTATTTTCTCCAAAGTTCACTAATATTTTCTGCCGGCATTATCCATGCCGATTATATGCATCATAATAGTTTATAATATCAATCTTTCATTCTAAAACATTTTCATTCCGATTTAAACTAGGCCTGCTAGAGTAGGCCAAAACTTCACAGTCGATTATCTCAAAACTACGAAATCGTAGATGAACCACTTTTGAACTAGATGAGCCTTCTCTGCAGCTGCCTATCACGACCGCATGGACAAGAAAACAGCGGACATCCGAGCGACAACATCTGAGGCAAGTGAAGCGATTTTCGTTAATCGCTCAACTCCAGGCATGTGCGATAACCTACCGATTACCACATAAGAGGTAATTAAAGTCAGTTCCTCATCACTATCGAAGCAGTACTCTCGTGACATGCTTCTTACGTGACTCATGAGGGCGGCGATTCCGCTGCTGGCGCCATTCATTGCTCGGATGTTCAATAATTTCTTTGCCATCGGCCGTTTCTCGTCCAATGGAAGAACGCAATTGTCAAGCCACTCCTGAAGAAAACTGGAACCGATGACCGCTCTGCCAACTTTAGAGCGGTCTCAAATCTAAAGTCCATTTCAACAGTACTTGGATGTATTGCCAACCATCAGCTGATTGGGTACCTGTCTGTATCGCACCTTATTCCTCGGTTCCTACAGGCCTGGCCATTCCACCGAGACTGCGCTTCTGAAAGTCTTCTCTGATTTAGTTAATGCCATCGACTCAGGCCAACTGGCGCCTCACATTATGTCGGCTGCATGCGACATAGTCGACCACGATATTTTGATGCAGCGACTGTCTAGTTCATTTGGGATCAAGGACGGAGCGCTGAGTTGACTTGAATCCTTCATAAAGGAACGCACACATTTGGCAGGGGAGGAGACGGTACCTAGGCTGGTCACCTACGGTGTTCCACAAGGATCAGTGCTCGGGCCTCTCCTCTTTGTTCTATAGGCTATATACGGCCGACTTGGAGAGCATCATAGAAGTACATGGACTGCTACACTACTGCTATGCGTACGATAAAAGTACCGCGGTGCATCGAACAAATTCCAGAGTGGATGACATCCAACAGTCTAGATTAATACTTCCAAGTCGGAGTTTTTATGGTGCACCACCCTCAGGTGCCTCTATCTACTGGACGGCAGTACATGTATTTTCACCGTTGGCGATTCAGAAGTCCATCCAGCTGACACCATTTGCAACCTTGGAGCTCACTATGACAGCTGTATGACCATGACGGCCCATGTGAGTCAACTTGTTCGAGGTTGTTTTCACCAACTGCGACGAATCAAAACCATCCGCAGATTCGTTCAAACCTCAACCGCCAGGGCCGTAGCAACAACGAACGTGGCCCCCTCCGAGCATAATTTCCGAAATTTCTGACGACCTTTTTTTAGTCATCCGGCCAAAATGTCGAGAAAATTTCATCAATTCGCCGTCCGAAAAAGTTGATGACCTTATTTATTTTTTTATAGTAATTTCATTTATTTTTGGCACTTTTAGGGGCCCCTTCCTTGCCGGGGGCCCCCTTCGGTCGGAGGGTACGGAGGGCGGTCGCTACGCCTCTGTCAACCGCCGTCATCCTAATCAACAGCTTCATTCTCTCCAGGGTTGACTACCGGTCCTGCAACAGCGAACTGGAGGGTCTTCCGGCTTGTCAGCTGGAGCGGATCCAGTCGGTGCTCAACTCAGCTGCACGTATTATATAATTATGGTCAAACACCATCCGATCATGTAATAAATTATTGCAACTGATCTCTTGCGTGACAACCTGCACAGGCTGCGTGTCCTCAAGCGTATTAAAATTACAAGCTGTGCCTAATTATATACACTGCATAACCTTATGCCAGACTATACATCTATGATTTTTGGATACGAGTGGTAAACAATCGGCTAAGATCTTCATCGAGGGCCTGCTACAAGTGACACGGTCTTCCACGAGGTTTCGCGAAAGCTCTTCTTCTGTGTCAGGATCCAACTATGCGAAGAACACGCTACCTCTGGAGGGATTTAATTCAAGACTCAAGACGTATCTGTTTAAACAGTCGTATAATTGCCAGTAACTTCGAACTCGTGCTCAGCGTCCTTTCGGCCTCAGCTGAACTTTGGCGCAATGTAAATCGTCTTATTATTAATAATTCCTATCGAGCTATGATGCAATCTGGTTTTCAGAAAGAAAGAAATGAGAAGGATAGAATAAATATGAAGCTGTTCATAATGAAAATAATAGACAGCCAATGAATCAATGGAAATCTGTGCCAACCTGGATCGCCTGTAATAAGTTTCCAGTTTCCAACTCGAATAGCAGCTGCAATACGATTGTCGAAATTGGAAATGTTCAGGTTCTGTCCAATTTTCGGTTTCAGTGGATCAATGTTGTGCAAAAGCTCAACACGTGGACTGTAAGTTCCTTCACTGGTTACGTAAAGATATCACATATTACTTTAGCAGTAAAGACTAACAATAATACGTAGGCCTATTTCTTATTTGTGTGCATCCTGTTGCACATGCTAATACTTATAATAAATTCTTCTGTTATTCTACTTGTATTTTTAATCATCACCTAAAATCAAATTCTTATTCCTTATTTCTAACATCATCATGAAGCGTTGCATGATGCGGCAATAATTTAGAATTGTTGCTCATCATATTCGTAGGCTAAGTGTTCCTCGGTTGAGTCGCCACTCCAACGCGAGTAGATCAGATCCGAGCAGGCTGATCATCCCAGCGTTGACTACCTCAGTAATCAGTCTTCACTCCATGACCCTGAAGCAGAGGGGCTGTTTTAGGCTAGCCCATAGCCGGATGTAGTTTAACGTCATACCCAGGACTATTGTGTCTAAGCTTTCTGGTTTAATAAATTTGTCATATGTAAATAGAACAGTAAAAAGAATAAAAACTAATAATAATATTAAAGCAGATTACAATTATAGGCTACTTCTTATTTGTGTGCAACATGTTGCACATAGTAATTTTATTCTTATAACATTCAAATAGTAGCCTATTTTTAATCATAACTGAAAAACAAATTCTTATTCCTTATTTTTAAACTTATTTTTTCTTCTCAAGTCATAGCAAAAATCACAGAAGTTTAGAATCTCATTCTATTAGAAATATTCTTTTAGTCAAATCATTTGGTTATTCATAGTATCACTTTAGATTTGATTTAAATTCTTCTCTTTAATATTATTGCTCTAATTCATTATTGAGAGTCTCAGTTTGATTCTTAGTCTTTTTTCCAGCCTCATAATAATTCTCATTCGCAAATCATAATCATGTCAAGCATAAGCAAATTTCAACCTGATAGTTTCCCAAACGTCAAATCCATCCAAGTCAAGTCCAGCAGTGCTGCCACCAGCCAGTTTCAGCAGCGTAGGGAACCAGTCCGATACATGGATTAGACCAGTGTTGATTGTTCCAGGTTGCTTTACAAGAGGACTATTGACAAAACCCACCCCTCTCATTCCACCCTCCCAATAGGATGACTTCCAGCCCCTAAGGGGCCAGTTGTTGCCACCACTATTCACTGGTCCACCATTATCTAAAAGCACAGGTGAAATACGAAATGATTAAGCAGAAAATAAACAGATTTATCCTGATGTAGTATACAGTATTCTAGTTAGACGGGGCGCGTTAGTGTAGTGGGTAAATTCGTCGCCTTGCAGCCGAAGGGTTACAGGTTCGAATCCACCTCAAGTACAGTCTCCGCGTAGGGACCTTGGGCAAGTCCTTCACTCGCAATTGCTCAGCGCTTCGGCGTGAAACTCCGATGCAGTTTCGAGAGCGCCTTCGAGCAAAGAGAGAGAGAGAGCGTGCTTGAAGGGGCGCTATAACAAGTGCACATACAAACAAACAAACGGTGTGCTCAATCTAGTGTAGCGTTTATCTTTCCATACTGAAAATCAAGAGGTCTGCATTCAAATCTCTTCTAAGGCAAACTTTTAGATCGATATCTCCGCTCAACTGCACCTCTCATAAACTCAAGTAGTGGGGTGACTATCGGTTCTACTCCACCTCATTAAAACCCATTAAAAACCTACTAGTCACGCTCCAATGCGTCATAAGCCACGCCCCATATTAATTAGAAACCCATCTGTCACGCCCTCATTGCGTCATCAACCACGAATTACCTATTGTTCTTTATCCGTCTGTTTAACTGTCTGTCTGTCTATCCGTCTGGTTGTCCGTATGCATACCTAGGCGATTAAGATCTCGTTAATGACGCAGGTGTGTTATGCCCTCGGGTAATGCTTTTATGACTAGGTGATTAAAATATCGTTAATGATGTGCCCTCGGGTAATGGTTTTATTAGGTGCATTGAAAACCTCCCTCCCTCCGTCCCTCCCTCCCTCCGTCCCTCCCTCCGTCCGTCCCTCCGTCCCTCCGTCCGTCCGTCCGTCCATCCCTCCCTCCCTCCATCCCTCCCTCCCTCTCTCCCTCTCTCCACACGTTCTTGTATAAATGTTCATTCTCAATTATTGCAACGCTAAGAATTGATGAAAATTCGAACAATGTAACTGTAATGACTCAATTTTATCCTTCCTTATCATATCTTCTCTTCCTCCATTCTTTTCTCATTCCAATGAATCGTACACTGTTATGTATTCACGCTCATTGAAGTGTTAACAAGTGACGAAAATTCGAACATTTTAACTTTTATCTCTCAATTTTACCCTTCCTTACTACCATCCACTCTTCCTCACTACCTCCCTCATTTTGTCATTCCATTGGCTCTTGTATTATTATTATTCTGTGTTCTCAAACCTAGAAACGCTAAGAATTGACAAAAAGGCGAACATTTTCACTTTCACGTCTCAATTTACCCTTCCTTCCTACCATCCACCCTTCCTCCCAACCTCAGTAGAGATCTTGAAGGGGGCTATATAAATTTATGCGATTGATTGATTGATTGATTGATTGATTGATTAAAAACCTGTTGAGAATATTAGCACTGTGTTGTTCCAGAGTCCGCTTTTCTCTAAAGCATCAGTGATATTTCCAACAGCTTCATCGATAACGGAAATCATACCTAAAAGAAATGTAAACACTCAAACCATTATTTGAAATCGATCACTTTAACAAATTTTTATAGACATTCCATCAAAGGGTTATTACATGAATAACCAATCATTACAGCTTAGCTCAGCAGTATGCATATTGTAGTGATTTAACAGTAATATATCGATCAGTTGAGTATAATTTTCCACCAAGACACGACTGCAGCTATTTAGATTTTTGTTCCGTATGCAAAGCTCCACATTTTCATGATATTCTAAATAATAGAAAATTTATACCGCTTCTAATCAGCTTATATCCTTAATATAAATATATGTCACAGATTGTCTTTGACTCGTCAATAGCACTGATCTTAAAGAAATTCCAAACAATGCTGTTTAATTTAGGATATAATATGTTTCGGTTGGAATAGCTCATCTAATTAATTTCCAGTACCGTAAAAAGTTACAAATAATACTGGAAACGAAGGATGTTTATGATGTCGTGTATGGGTTCGGAGTCTGTTAGACATTAAGGATATAAAATTGTCGCTATGACCTGCAAAGCCTGTGTTTTGTATGTTTAAACTATCATGAAGTTCAAGAATTTACTAGCACCACTCATGGAGTTATAAGTAATTGTCAAACGTTTTTTAAAGTTAACACTGAGTTCATAAATTAATAAATGTCCAAAAATATTTGTCACTGCATATAGGCCTACGTATTGGCTTAGTATTTACATATTATCCATCACGAGAGTTATTTTAATTAGGCCCATGCCAACGGAGTAGAAGTGATTAGATCATATTATAATGATTCAGATAAAATAAAGTAGGGCCTACTTTAAAATACTTAGCAAAGCATAAGCTGACCTGCATAGGCTACATCTGGGATTATGGTTCTAGGTACTCTTCAGGAACATGCCATAATACACTGGTGAATACATTCAGTAATTGCATCAAATAAATTAACTCCCTACTTATCTTACAGTAAGGAAGTCTCCTGCGAAGATTTCAAAACCATATCATGCATAAAGAACTATCAGCCGTCATTCCATTAAAGTTTTTTTGTATATCATAAAGGCCAGTCCACTTATTGTAAGATCGAAGGCATTGATGCCGAATATTCTGAATGTGGTTACACATAACATCCATCACAAGAGTCACTGCTATTATGCCATGGAAATAGAAATGATTAGATCAGATTATAATGAATCAGATAAGATAAGATAATTTAAAATACAGTAGCAAAATCATTAGCTGACCTGCATATTTTCTCCTCTCTCCGTCAGTGATATTTTTATATGGTTCTAGGTACTCGTCAGGAACATGTAGCGGAGTATGAGCTGCCTGGAAGGGAACGTATAAAAAGAGAGGCTACAAAAAAAGAGGAAAATTTATACAGTACCGGTTAGATATGGAATTTTCAGTCAGGAAAACATTTTACGCAAATTGACACACAAATAATTCAAGGCAAAAAATTAAGGCTTCTAACTCAAGTTAACATAAGAAATGTCTAAATGTGAATTACATGCTTTCTTAAGTCTGCAAGGCTCTCTGCGTTTTGACTGATCCCTCAGTTGTTCCTCTAGATGAAACATCGCTCAAAACCCTTTTCATATGACCATGCAGGTAGGGATCTCAAACAGCTGGTCTGCGGACCATTTCTGCAGTGCGCCACTGATGTTTTCGGGCCCTCAAATACTGTCGTATCTGTGACTGACAATAAAGATTAAACATTCAACTTTGATAAGGAGGGTTGGACGAATGGGTGCAGATACATCTCCGTAAAAAAGAAGACGAAGTAGTCAAGTGCGCAGTGGACACCTACGGGCTGTCAGCCCATGGATAAAGAAGAAGACGAAGAAGCGTCATTTGACTGAATGTTAAAATGCAATTTTATAGTCTAAGATTTAGTTTTGAAATTTTTTATGGAGATGGGCTATATATAAGCACCTCTCATACCTCTTTATACATGGCTTGGTGCGAACTGTATTCGCTAAATTAAAAAAAGATATATCTATACTCATTTTGCCCTGTCTCCTTCAACGCCTTAGCCTTCCACTGAATGCATGGACAGAAATGCCACTGGCTTGCTCTTCAGAAAGGTTTGATAGCCTTGTTCTAAGGAATAATACTGACAAAGGAACCTGACAAATAAGCATTATCCTCTACTGACTCTGATTAATTTTCAAAAATTATCCTTTCAATTTTTATAGCTTTCTTTAAACCACTTGATATCAATATTATTATTGCTATTATTGTTCCTTCATTATAAATTGTTAACGGTACACGGTTCACTTTGTTTTGAAAGCGCTGCTATTGTCTTCAGCACCCAAATGCTCTGTGGTCATCCCAATCACTAGGTCATAAAACAGTGCCAGCAAAACAAAAGTTAAAAAAATTGCGGCTTTGTTCTGACACTCAATGCTGTGGCACAAATTCCTTTTTTAACGGGGCCAGTGGACCATCACAATTTCCAAACAAACCAAGAGAAGTGAGAGAAGTTATAGACGCATTGGAGTTGATATGGGGAGATTTGCCTTTGGAACACGTCAACAGGGCCATCAAGAACTTTGCAAAGAGACTCAAAAGACGTTTTAGCACTGGTGGTGGGAACATTGAACACAAGTTGTGAATCATTATCAAGTTCATTTCCAAACAGTTATTTGAAATACAACATAATCAAATCACATTTTTGCTCCTTTTCGTTGCGTTACATTTTTGAATCTTCAAAAAATGGTGGGTGGCTTCTAGAAGTGGTATAACGTTTGTTCTGTTTGAAATATTTTGATTGAATCTGGCCATCATGTGTAGCCTAAATGTGAATTGTCTTTGAGACTGGAAAATTTCATTTCGAAATTCTTACTTTTGTCCTGGATATTGAGAAAAAATAAATCTAGAGGTCTTTTTCGCCAAACCTGTATATCAATATTGTCATCCAGTAAAAACTGCAACAATTTTAGTGATCAGATAGGCTGAATGAATTAGTTTGACTTTAATTCTTTTAATGTTGACGTTGTTAATTAGCATAATGGCCATTGCATGGTGTGTCGCCAAAATTATTTGCAAGGTTATGTTATAGAGGCCTATCGTGCTCTTAAAAAGGTAAGAACCTCTGCTTTATTCCCATATGACTGTACGTTTTAATAGGGCATTTGTCGTTTGGAGATTATTTTATGCAATCGGCAAATTGTCGATGGCATGCGCGGCTTCGCGCTTTCCGCGCTTGCTGACTCGGAATTACTTATAATAAATATTCATCCTTCGCCCCAACTTCTAAATCGTGGCTGCGCCTAGGCCTCCAGCACCTGTAAAAGAATTTCCAGCACTTCCATCATCATGCGACAATAAACCACAAATAACAATAATAATTATTATCAAACTCAGAAAATAAAACTTGCATATGAATACCATCATAGGCAACATTGTTTTCACATAGATATGTAGCAACAATGCCCGACTAGAGTAGGCTACTGTTTACGGCCCTTGAGCAAGAAAAACGTCCGGCACCAAAACGTCTCGTACCGGGGTGGGTGGCATCCACCCCGTATGTTTTATCCCTCTCAAACTTGCTCGGTATAAAATGTTGACAATTTAGGTAGCTGTAGGGTGTTCATTTTGAGGTAAACATTGTGATGGTATATTTTAATAGCGTTAAAAAGTTAAACCATCAGTTGAAATACAAATATAGGCCTTAAGACAGACAGACAATTTTGGCATAGGCCTAGATATGAGTCATTTCTATAGAATGGTGATGCAGCAACAATACTAGGCTACGTCTTTCAGTCCTGAACGGTAGGCCCTACTATGGCTATTTCATTTTAAAATCCACTTGAGTAAAGATCAGTGTAGTGTCTAGCAGGAGAAATATCCATCAAATCAAGGCCACACCTTGTTGTGCCATTTCCATCTACACCGTGAGT
Source organism: Lumbricus rubellus (assembly GCA_945859605.1). NCBI lineage: Eukaryota > Metazoa > Annelida > Clitellata > Crassiclitellata > Lumbricidae > Lumbricus > Lumbricus rubellus. The sequence continues at coordinate 28,167,247 of OX243816.1, forward strand.
CAAAAAAACTAAGCCAAATTGTTTTGCATATATCTCTAATGCCTGATAACATATCACGCTAAAATTTTCCAAATATTTAGAGAAGTGGACCAAGAATATGATTCCAAAATTTCACGAGGTAAAGTTGAACGGATAAAAAGATATGAATATTTAAACTTAATTTGACGAAATTTCAGTTTACAAGCAATTTTCTGTTACATTCAATAAAATGTTTCCTTATATCTCTAATGATTGATGATTAATCCTTCTAAAATTTTCCAAATATTTAGAGAATTGAACTAACAATATGACCCCCACAGTATGGTTTGATTATATAATTAATTAAGATGGTCAAAATGTCCTCATCCAGCTTGCACGCAAGCCTGGAAGCGCTAGCGCCATGCATTACGCAACAGCATCGTCAATTATCCTCTGGTCCAGGCCTTCCAACACTTCCAACAAGCGTTGGTTGCTTCAGATCGTTTATATCATGGATTGTTGTCTGGTAGACTCGGTCTTGCATCACGCTCCACACTTTATAGTCGACAGGATTCAAATATGGGCTGTTCGGAGGCCATAATGTGGAAGAAATGAAGTCTAGCGTCTCTCTTGTCAGCATTTCCATGGTTTCCTGGGCTCTGTGGGCTGGCGTTGTTCTGTTGAAAAGGAAAACAGCCTTCTGGTGCTATAGATTTCTGATAACAGTTGGAAGATGTTGTGACAGCAGAATATTGCGATAATATACTCCGTCAATTTGACTCCAGGATCCCTGAAGACCAAAATTGGGAACTATCAAGCATCGAAACCGCAACGAACACCATAGCAGACTTGCTGAAAACAGAAATTTCTGGAGATGAAGTTTAAATATTCATATCTTTCTATCCGTCCAAATTTATGACATGATATTTCGGAATCCTATTCTTGGTTCAATCCTCTAAATATCTGGAAAAATTTGGTATGATTAATTATCAGGCATTGGAGATATAAGAAAAGCAGTTTAGCTTACTTTTTACTGAATCTGGCAGAAAATTGCTTGTAAACTGCAATTTCGGCATATGAAGTTGAAAGATTCATATCTTTTCATCCGTTCAAGTTTATCTCTTGAAATTTTGGAATCATATTCTTGGTCCACTTCTCTAAATATTTGGTAAATTTTAGCGTGATATGTTATCAGGCATTAGAGATATAAGCAAAACAATTTGGCTTAGTTTTTTTGAATCACGGTGTATGTTGCTATCGAATACGTAACAAAATACGTTTTCAAACCACTTTCAGCCCTGAAAAGTAAACCCTATTGTGGCTATTTTATTTTAAAATTCACGTAAGTTAGAATAACCTCGTTGTTTGAAACGGCATGATTTTTAATGATATCAACAGCCTTTCCGGCGAAAATGTGCGTTGAGTAGAGATCAGTGTAGTTTCTGGCAGGAGTAAGGTCGTGCCTCAAGTCAAGACCACACACTTGCTCTCGATTGTCCTTTTGTTTGGCATCATCCTTGTTTCCATCTATGCTGCTATCCAAATCTACACATTGACTGTGAGTGTAGTGGTTTCCAGCTGCATTATACAAACCTGTAACAACACGGATAACATGGTGCCAATGGTTGCTAGAACTTTAGAAATATGGAGATTAGCCCCACGATATAGACCTGTAAAAACAAGGATGACATGATAGGCTACTTATACTTGCTAAGCAGCTAGAAATGTCTCGAAATACGACAGTATTTTCCTTTATTGTCTAATCTTTTCGCGAAGAGTAAAATATGTCAGCTTTATATATAAGCCATAGTGAAAACAAACTAAAGAAATATGATTTTTTTAACCCAAATATAATAATCTATCGGATTCTATCCTCAAAGTTTTCATGGGGTGATAGCGGCTGAGAGGGTCAGCTTTGGACCTACATGTATAGATAAACCATAGTGAAAACAAACTAAAGAAATATAATTTGCTTTTTACCCAAATATAATAATCTATCGGATTCAATCCTTAAAGTTTTCATGGAGTGATAACGGTTGAGAGGACGTAAGCAGCCTTTTGATTCAGACCATGCAGCGAAGTTCCAGCATGGGGTTACCCAAATATATAATCTATCGTCAAGGTTATTAATGGAGTAATTGTTTAGGAATACTAATTAAAGTTAATGGCTTCACAATAAGAGCATAATGTAAGACTGATGCCAAGTAGTTATTGTATTAGAATACAGTTTGAATTGACCTGCATGCGAACACGAACTAGGCCTACTGCTTTCATTTTGGTGTTGTATAATAATGAATAGTCAACAAATCATTTTCAAATTAGGCCTACAAGCCTGAAATTCTAAGTACCTAATGTGGCGTATTATTTAGCCTATAGATTATTATTTTGTCTCATCTCTCTGTTTGTCTGCCTGTCTGTCTGTCTGTCTCTCTATCTCGCTCTGTTTGTCTGTCTTTCTTTCTCTCTCTCTCTGTCTTTCTGTCTCTGTCTGCCACTGTCTATCTGTCTCTGTCTCTGTCTATCTCTGTTTCTCTCTGTCTCTCTCTGTCTCTGTATCTGTCTCTATCTCTCTCTCTATCTCTCCCTGTCTGCCTGGCTGTCTCTCTCTGTCTGTCTGTCTGTCTCTGTTTGTCTCTGTCTGCCTGTCTGCCTGCCTGTCTGTTTGTCTGTCTGTCTGTCTCTTTCCACAGGTGTAGGCCTAGATAAAGGCAATGTGTAGTAGTGTAGCGTTGAAACTTCTTATCAAACAGACTAATAATTAAAACTTTAATATAATTTATATAATTACTAGTTAAGCAATGCAAATTGACTGTGGCGTATTTGTTTATTTATGCTAAAGTGTGGTATAGATTAGATGAAATGATACAATCTACATGAGCTACAAAATGCAGTATAAAGGCACACTGCCATGACGACATGTCAACAATGTTTTGAGATGCAGAAAATCAACGGTCTGACGTTTTGGGGCGTGACGAGCTTGAAAACGATTGTTAGGGGTCGTTAGCAACGGTTTGATTCAGACCATGAACTGATTAAAGCTGCAAGCATCAAACTTTTGATGGCGATCTAAAAGTTGAACATCAGTGTTGCCGATGAGGGAATTGATGAGGAATAGGTCTACTGTTTACGTTGACAGTTTCCAAGCAGATTTTTGGGCTGATTTTTGAGACGATTGCCGAATGTTTCGAATTAATTATTATTGAAACCTTGAGCCATTGAGGTAAAGAGAGACATTTGCGTTGGTGTGTGATTTAAAGTTGAACGTGTTTCGTGGTAGTGATGAGAGAGGGAGAGAGAGAGAGACAGACAGACAGACAGATAGACAGAGGCAGAGAGAGAGAGAGAGAGCGAGCGAGCGAACGACAGAGAGAGAGAGAGAGAGAGAGAGAGAGAGAGAGAGAGAGATTTTGAGATTACGTAATCAAATGCAAACATTGATATACACTATGCCCCATAAAAAACACACCAAAAAAACTTTTCAAAAATCTTAGTACTATAAAACTAAGCCAATTGTAATAAAAGTTTGTATGTTATTTCTCAAATAATGTTGCCACAAAATATTTTACATTTTACTTACTCACAGAAGTGGTTGCTGTTGGAGGCAGTGACGCAGACTAGGCGTGTTTGGAAACATTTAAACAGAGATTAGTAACTTATAGGACAGCGCCCCAGCACATCGCGCAAAGGACACCATTGCGTTGCTGCGACGTGAAACACCAAGCTTCATTGGACCGGAAATCTGGCCAGCAAACTCACCAGACCTCAATCCCGTTGACTACAGAATTTGGGGGAACGCGTCTACCAGACAGCAATACGGGACATCAACGAGTTGAAGGAGCGCCTCATCGTTGTGTGGGCACAGTTAAAGCAGAGTGTCATTGACAAAGCTATTGAACAGTGGCGGCCAAGGCTGAGAGCCTGCGTTCAAGCGAAGGGACATCACTTCGAACATCTTCTTAAATGAAACATTGCTTTTTCTTATTTAACATTAGACTTACATGCGTTTCATGACAAAGTTTTTTGGTGTTCTTTATGGGGCACAGTGTAGATTTAGAATGTAAAATTTATCCATTCAGGGAATTTAATCAGAGTTTTCAAAGCTCCTCGCCAGTTGCATCAAAAACCTAGAATTTTGACGTTTTACTGTTAGATTGTCGTAGTTCAGTTCGAATCTGCAATGTAGAAAGACACCGAGGCTCACAGAAATACAGGTATCATGGTAATCATGAAATTTTTATTTACTCTCTTCTGAGATTCTGAGATACAGCAGAAATGCAGCATAGCTGGTTTTTTTAGGCCATGCTTAATAAAACTCCCTTACAGTGAGCTTATGTTATAAGTAGGCTATGTCATTAACTTTGTAAAAAAAAGATTACCTATAATTGTAGTCCATGCATACAGCTGCATCATACAAAAGTCTGCTAAAAAAGCATGTTCCAGAGTATAGAAAAACACTTCAGTCTTACCAAAGTATGAATCAAAACCTCGAAAGGTTGGAGTCAGCTGTTCCTGATAGAATCCAAGATGCCACTTTCCAACTATGTGTGTTGCATAACCCTGTTCCTTCAGCTTGTTGGCAATTGTTGGGAATTCAAGAGGTAGCCCGTTTGGCTGACAGGCCCCGATGACGCCATGCTGAAGTCCAGTGTGAATCTGGAATATAATACTATATAATATAATAACTACAAGGCTCATTAAATTGTGCAGGCAGAAAGTGAGACAGACACAAGTCTCCTCTTAGATCGTTTCCTTGCTGAGAAAACACTTAATTATTTTGTGCCTCATATTACATTTACTGAACCGTAACAGATGCAACATGTGCAGTGCATTGTGCACAGCACAGCCTAGCAGTAAGCTTATAGCAGCAATAGCAATTTTACCGTAGATTTTAGTTGCTATGCAAAATTAATAACAAGTGTCAATACTGACTGACACTTAAAAGACTGCATCTAATTATATTATTAACGCTCGAAAAACTGCCTTCAAGTTTAAACTGGATGTCGGCCTAATGTAGCCTACTATAGAACTTCGAGAGTGTTGTGTCCCCCAGCAGCAAGATGCACAAACTGTTGAGAGGCAACAACTTATAGTCACAATTTACAATTTACAGTTACAGAGTTGCGTTCCACTGAGGACTGTCAGTTAAAATTAAGCAAACTGTTTTGTCATAGCCCCAAAACATTCAACCAACGCTGTATTACATCCTGAACAGGACCGTTAATGCCATGCTTGAATATAGGATTCCATGTGCCATGGTTGCATTCGGTGCACCGAATACCCCCGAGTCTTGAGACGAGTTTTAATTATTGGCACCTGCTATAATGTCGGATGCAAAAATTAATCTCAGACACTCACTTTAAATTGATGTTAGATTGGCAGGTATAAGAAAGATGGCTCTTAAAGATAATTATTGGCATTCAGACTCACAGTGTGTTATAGATTAGGTTGAAATTAATTGACTTCAGGTTGTAGTGTGTACAGTACGAGTGCACTGAAATTTGACTTTAGACTGACCTCTTTCAGAATAGAATTCACTTTACATCTTAGACTTATAGGCTAACTAATCATTACTGATAAGCAAACTGTGTCATAAATTATTCAGGGCAGTTTTTACCAGAGGTGCATTCGGTGCGGTGCACCGAAAGCCTCCGAGTCCTTGCAAATGGCTTGCAGAAATAATTAATTATATCAGTAATATGGTTGCGAGATGTGAACGATCTAGCATGTACTCTGATTGACTACACTTTGAAATGAGTTTATAATAGAGTGACAATAAGTGTCGATTTTCGGGACATGAGAGAGTGTTGTGTTCCCCAGCAGAAGGATGCAGAAACTGTGCAGATGCAATTAGAATTTACAGGTACACTGCCCTGTAAAGCCAAAACACAGTAACTTTGACTCTTGTAGCTTACCAGTTACTGTGTTTTGGCTTTTCAGGCAGAGTTGCGTTCCACTGAGGATTATCAATTGAAATTAATTTGTTTTAAATTGATTTGTGTTGTCATAGCCTACAAAATATTCAGCCAGCGATGCATGACATCTTGGACAGGGTGGTTATTACCATATAGGTGCATTCGGTGCGGTGCACCGAACGCCCCAGAGTATTGTTACGAGTTTTATATAATTGCCACTTGCTAAATGTCAGATGCAAAATTAATCTCAGACTCACTTGAAATTGGCAGATAAAAAAAGATGGCTCTTAAAGATAATCATGGTCAATCAGACTTGCTGTCTGTTAGCCTGTAGATTAGAAAGAGGTTAACTGACTTCAGATTGAAGTAAGTACAATCACCTTGTCACCTTGTGCCGTCGATTCTTTGAACTCTAGTGACCGCAGTAAGTAGCCTACAATACGAGTGCACTAATATTGACTTCAGACTGTCCTCGGTCAGAGGACTAATTCGTTTTATTTAATCTTATAGGCCAATCATTTCTGATAAGCAAACTGTGTCATAAAATTATTCAGGGCAGTTTTTACCACAGGTTCTTTCCGTGCGGTGCACCGAAAGCCTCTGAGTCCTTGTTTTTATCTTGCAGACATAATTATTATAATCAGTAATTATAGTTGCGAGATGTTAACGATCTTGTGCTCTGATTGAGTGCAGTTTGAAATCAGTTTATAATAGGGGACCATATACGTCTCGGTTTTCTAGGACGTGTCCCTGTTTTTGTGGTGTGTTTCGGTGTCCCGAAGTCTTAGGGGAGAAGGTCAAAATTGTAACGGTTTTTGACAAGAAGGAAAGAAATTGTCACTTTGGAATTGTCAATTCATGACTTTATTGTCAGTGGCGGCGCTACGGGAGGTCGCGGCAGGTCATTTGACCTGCCTATTTTGCTCACGACCTGCCTAATGACCTGCCTAAAAAACTTCGGAATGTCTAATATATTTTATTCTTTTATTTGGGAGTTTTAGGTAAAAAAAATTAATATTATTTTTTTCCTCGCCCAAAAGATCACTAGTGTTGTGGTGCAATTATTATAAATCCAACTGACTTTTACGTCTGATCTTATCTTATCTAGTAGGTAAATAGGCCTAGATATGAGGTTTATAGGAAACCTATAATTATAATCATGATCAAACAGAAAGGATAAGAATAGGAGGGGAGTCTCAGAGGAAGGAGTAATTGGTAGGAGGATGAGGCAAGGGTGCCCGCTATCACCACTCCTCTTTAATTAACATATACACCGTGGTTATAAAAGGTAAGCCAAACTGTTTTTCAAATATCTCCAATGCCTGATAACTTACCACGCTAAAAGTTTCCAAATATTTAGAGAATTGAACCAAGAATATGATTCCAAAATTTCAAGAGATAAGGTTGAAAGGATAAAAAATATGAATCTTTCAACTTCGTATGCCGAAATTTCAGTTTACAAGCAATTTTCTGTTAGAACATTTTAGCTTGATATGTCATCAGTTATTAAAGATAGGCTATATGCGAAACAATTTGGCTTTTTAACCACGGTGTAGCCTACATAAAAGAACTTACAGAAGAGAAGAAGGCCTATGTGCTTCAAATTCAATCATCAATTTCTTCGACCTGCCAAATAGTTCCCATGACCCCGACGCGACCTGCCGAAATTTTAGAGCTGGCGCCGCCACTGTTTATTGTTCATAAACAGCTGGTAAACAAGGGCCTGAGGCATGCTTCAATTGATGTCAACGTTGATGTTAACGTCTAAAAATGCGTTGGTTTCAGGGGCCCCGCCCCATACCTTGCTTGGGAAGCTTGCGACTTTCCCTCAGAACCCCAATAGTCGCTATGAACTTCGTGCCTTCAGCACTCGCAATCTCGTGCCCTCGGCACTTGCAATATGAGAAACCCGAGGAAAATTTTCTGGTTGCGACCCTGCAGATCGCATCTGGTTACAGTGTACAGTTGTGCGGTAAGAACACGTTAGGCGGCAGGTCTGTGCAATTCAAACAATTCACAAGAACGCAAATCACAGAAGACATCAATTTATCTGCAGTGATGTCAGGCACAAGCTCTATGTACTTTAGCTACCACAATGGGAATGAATGAAGAACTTCTTATTTACGTTCTCGGGCAAGCGGCAGGTCCAAACGTTCAATGTCTCCACTTTTCCCGCTGTTGTGCCATGTCCTTCAGTTCTCTGTATCCCTCTTCCATCATCCCGTCTAGCAGTTTTTGTCTAGGCCTTCCCCTGTACCTCTTTCCCTCCAATCTTCTTTCAATTATTTCTTTCTGCAGTGAGTCACCTCTTAGCAAATGTCCCACCCAATTCGTTTGAAGAAAGAGCTAAACCCATGGAAAACCCAGTTTGTGGAAAGTTATGTGCATTGAAGCGTATATCATAGGCCCCTTCCAGATGCTAATCTGGAACATCGTGTTTTTCGTAGAGTAGTCTAAACGGACGATACATTAAATCAGATTGATTTCTGTGAAGAAACATTTCCTGGAACTGTTTGGATTAGCCCTAGGCTAGTTGTGATAAGGGTGTCGTTAGTCAGGACATCAGAGAATAATAGCTGAAACTGAAACAAAAAGCTAGGCCCTATAACTGAAACGGAAATCGGAATGCAGTCAACTGCAGACTAACTACATGTACCTTAAAAATAAAAAAACGGTAGGCTAACCATCTGAAACTAGATGGAAAACCATCACTGAAATTAGAATCTTTGTGACCCAAAATTAGTTTTGTTGATATATTATTTTCAATTTCTCCAGTGGCCCTGCACCACGGACAACTGGAACAATCGAAATAACGAAAATCTGCTCCATGAAAATACAAACACCTATGAAAAGTTCAACATAGTAGGCCTACACTATAGGCTACAGAATGATGTCGATCACCAACCTGATAGCGACCTGAAAGTAGCTGACTTCTTGTGGGCGTGCATAAATGCTGTACGTAGTAATTGTCGAGTATAACCCCTGTCGTGGCAAGTCTATCAAGGTTTGGCGTCTTTATCGAAGAGCCACGAAAACCGATGTCTCCAAAGCCATAGTCGTCAGCTAAGATAAAAACCACATTAGGTGGTTGCTGCGCGTTACTAAAGGAGGCGCCAAGACAGCATGCTATGATCAATGCAAGAGACAGAAAGCCATAATGCGAGCCTGCGTTGTCGCTAACTCGATGCATGATCTCGTGTGCTTTAGTATTAGGTCAAAAACAACAATCTAAAATTGTGTTAAGTTCAAGTTCGCGTCCTCCAATATGCCCTGCTTGCGTTTCATGAGAGTTTGTTAGGCCTATTTATAAGCTTACTGTGGTTTCATGCACGATTACATATCCGAATAGTGTAAAGAGAATATTCAACGCCACCATGCGAGAAACTGCATCATATTCAGTTAATGTAGGATACTGGGCCAGCTCATTCATAGGCGCCTTGTGAAAACAATCAAAATGCGTAACTTTATTTTAAAATTTCACCATTAGTTCTAAGTAGCCATAATTTATATAGGCCTACTGTCAATTGTGCTAATGTGAACCTAAAACGTTCTGCCTGTTGTTTTTAGGAATTAAATGGATGTAGGCCCACAGGGGCGGATCCAGAAGGGGCCAATCCGGCCATGGCCCCCCATTTAGAAATGCCATGTATCGTGGGCCCCCCCCCCATTTGGTTTCAGCGGCTGCTGAAATGGTATGTTTTTCCCAAAAATTTGGCCGGATGACTAAAAAAAAAAGGTCATCAACTTTTTTGACGGATGAAATGGTATGTTTTTCCCGAAAATTTGGCCGGATGACTGAAAAAAAAAGGTCATCAACTTTTTTGGCGGATGCGAATTTTTTGCTCCAGACCCAAGGTGTCAAGAATTTTTTGGCCCCCCGTCCAAAATTTCTGTATCCGCCCTTGTAGGCCCACCTATTTAAATGTACAAAATAATGTGCTATATAATTTTCTAGACATTTTTATTTGGATCTTCTTTTGAACAGATACCTTTTATACATATACCACATCAATGGCGTCATTTTTTAAACCACTTCATGCACATAAACCCACCGACATGCACTTAAACACAACGACCTCTTAGGGCCGCCCTATAGGCCCTACGTAAACTCATTTATATGCAGGCTTATTAACAACGACCTGGTGGCGGACCGGTAACGCGTCCGCTCACAGAGAGGAAGGTTGCGGGTTCGACTCCGGGTAACGACCTTGGGCAAGTTGTTCACGCACACGTGCCTCTGTCACCAAGCAGTATAATTTGGTACCTGCGTAAGCTGGGAAGTAAACAGCAAGTCCTGCGATACACTGGCCCCGTGTCCAGGACCTTGGGATTCGTCCATTGCTGGCTCAGGGCTATGGAAAAGGAGATGAGCGCCTCCCTGTGTTCCTCATGGAACGGGATGGGACTTTACTTTTTTACATTTTTACTATTAACAACATTGCAACAGGTAGGCGCTATAGTTGACGCGTCCTTTAGCAACGCGCATCAACCCACTGATACAAAATTATAAGACTATCCGCGCATAAAGCTATAAACCGTCCGTATAAGTATTGTATTGTATTTAAACAGTAGGCCTAATAGCCTAAAGCGCCTCTAATATATATAATAGGGCGAAACGTTCAGAGGCGTTCCCAGTGAGGAACGCCCTGCGAGAAGGAGCAGGTTTTGAGAGGAGACACAGTAGAGGAGAGACTGCCAGACAGAAATGTAGAGCGAAAAGAAGGAGAAAGAGTATTCCAAAGAGATGGGCCAATTGAGGCAAATGATCGAGACTGAGCCATAGCCTAGCAGTTATAGACCGAGGAACCAAGGGGTCAAATCTGTCGGATGAACCAAGTGGACGGTGAGAGGAAGCTGATCGAGTGAGGACGAAGTTTACACTATAGCCAGATATTTTGAGGAAAGACCACGTCGAGCTTTTAGGATCAGAGTGAGGATCTTAAGTTGCGTGCAAGCACGGAGAGAAAGCCAGTGAAATTCATGAAACATAAAGGTGAGAGTAGGCCTACTTGGGAAGATTGATCGAAGATTACGATCAATCTAGCAGCCGAGTTGAGAACCGACTGAATCGGTGAAAGACGAACTTTGGGAAGACCAATGAGGAGATCTTTGCATTATAGTCATTTCGACAACATAATTATAAAATCATGAATTACGGGAGTGAAATAATACTCCGTAGGCCTAGGAGTTATGAAACTATTTTAAAGTTTAGACTATAATAGCAGGTAAACAACATGAGCATTATTGCTTTTGTCTAGAAATATTGAAATTTAAAGTTACGGTATTACAGGCCTAGGTCAACAATAGTTTATAGTAGTTTCAGTAGAAAAAATATATACTAATATATATATATATATATAGGGCTATAGGCTATATAGTATATATACGATCAAATCAAACTTCCATTTAAATAACAATTTAAGCTAGACTATTTTCACCAATTCAGCTTCCATTTAAGCAAGAGCATTTTCATCAATCCAGCTACAATTTAAGCGAAAGTTTGCCATCAATTCACCATCCATTTAATAATAATGGTTTGTATCGATCCGACTTCTATTTAAACGAATGTATTCTGACTTGGATGCCCCTTGTTGCCGGAATCCGGAACGATATCTCATAAATCTTCAATTGGTAGTGAACTTGCTCTTGAATAAGCAAGCAATCACTATAGACGTGTATCATAATCTTTGTACTGCGCCGTATATTGTCTGCGCCGTTTTTTCGTGGTTATTTGAATTGTGCCGTTTTGTCTGCGCCGTTATTTGTTTGTTTGTATGTGCACTTGTTATAGCGCCCCCTCAAGCTCACTACTCAGAGGTGCTCCCGATGCAGAGCGGACACTGCATCGGAGCTTCACGCCGAAGCGCTGAGCAATTGTAAGTGAATGACTTGCCCAAGGTTCTTACGCGGCGACGGTGGATTCAAACCTCGGACCTTCCGGCTCCAAGGCAACGACGCCACCACTAGACCACCGCACCCCACGTAACTTTTTGTCTGCGCCGATTTTCCCTGCGCCGTTTTGTGACGGCGCCGAAGATGACACCCCCATTAATATCTTACTACGGACAGTGGGAGGGAGGTTATTACACATAGAAGGGCCTACAATGGCAAAGGTGCGGTGCTGGGCCGTGGCAGTCCTTGCCCTTGGAACCAAGAGATCAAGTCGATCAGCAGACCAGAGAGGGCGGGAAGAGACTGCGGAGAGTTCGTGCATGAAGTCAGGTATCTCACAGGTATTTAGGAGCTTGTCAAGTTTTAGTTCTTGAGACTAATCTCAATCTCAATTGTTCCGGTTTCATTGAGAGGAAGCAATGCCCCCAAATCTCCGGATTTGAACCCGATGGATTATCAAGCGTGGAGAGTTACGCTGATGAAATAACAATACTCAGAGCAAGTGTGGACACTGGTGATGGACACATTGAGCACAAGTTGTGAAGAACTATAAAGTTAATTTGATAACAATTCTTTGAGACGTGACTTAATAAAATCGCGTTTTTGTTACGTTTTGTTATGCCATGTTTTCTAATCGTAAAAACCAGTGGGCGGTCTCACTAAAAGTGATATAACTTTTGTTAAGTTTGACATGTTTTAGTGAAATTTGGCCAATCTTTGTAAATATGAATTACCTTTAAGCCTGTAAAATTGGATTTTAAAATTCGTACTTTTTACGAAGATATTGGCGAAAAACCTTAGAGGGTTACTTTCTTATGGCTCACCCTGTATTAATTCAGTAAAAGCAGTCAGAATTTACAAATTAACCAATTTATATCAATTTTGGGGTTCAGATGCACAATGAAATATTCCAAACACGCTACAAGAAGTAGGCCTATTCGCATAAAAATGTCACATGCCATACAGGAATTACGCAAACATCAATTCAGCACCATAGGCCCATAGCCACTACCTTTCGGGTCAGGTCTCTTTTAGTCAGGTATCTCACATTTCGATCATTAAAAATAAACCTGTTCAAATCTTGTCTCTAGCGTACCAGTGCAATATGTCGCATACTGTTTGTTCATACCACAGACATGACAAATCTTTTGAATAGCTGGCGCTCCCCTAGATTATACCAGTTTTTTATGGGTATCTCAGATCTTCAAGTCAAAGTCTTCAATACGTCCTATGGCTTGAATAGTGCAGTGTATCTACCTTCGCATTGCGCAGACAGCTGCATTGGCTGACTATCGAATTCTTAAGAATTCAGGGTAACATTTAAAATCGTCTGTCTCACTTGTAAAAGCATTACAACAAGCACTCTCCTATCTACCTGAAATAACTTTTACCTCGTACCTACCTTCCCACATTCTGTGATCTCACGGTATGTAAGCTTACTGGCCTGTTTTTACTGAGTCACACTGCAGCACACTCCAGGGCTCTTGTGCATTGCACACGTAGAGAATGGAATCAACTTTTGTCCGAATTATTCTTCTTTCTAGAGATGCCGCAAACTCACTATTTTCTTAATAGCTTTCAAATATCAAGATATTTAACTGCGTGTGATTAAGTGAATATCAAATTCGCATATCTGTGTAACTTTGTATGTATACATTATTTTGTGGACATACATGTAAATACACAAATAAAAAATGTAATACATGCTAAAAAGAAAATCTGACAAAACGATCAATACGAAATGCAAACAATCAACAAATAATTGGTAACACTTTATTATTTAAAGGAAGTTTCTACAAATATTCAATTCTAAATTTCAACCGAAAAATTTGAGCATAGGCTACTCTGTAATTTTTTGGACCAGATTACAGAAAATTTACCTAATGGACTGAATAATTATTATATCTAGATGTTTGTACCTGTTTACTGATGTTATTAGGACAATTTTAACATGAAAAATCTTTTCAACATGTCCCAAAGTTCATCTCTTACTCAATATCCAAACAGAAAGAATCCAAAACTGTGATTCTGAAAGACAACAATTGATATGAAAAGCAGGTAATTAAATAACCACAGCTACATAATACGATATTTGGAAGACTAAACAACATATGGAGGGATAAGGGGCTCAGTATGACAACAAAGACAAGATTATATAAAGCATTGTTGCTGACAGTGTTGCTGTATGGAGCGGAGACATGGTCGGTGTCCAAAGCAAACATGAAGAGGTTGGAGGTAGCTCATCATAGGTGCAGAGGAGGATACTGGGGATTACTTGGAGAGATAAAATCAGAAAAAAAGATGTAAGGAAAAGAACATCTATGTAGAAATTGGAAGAGATGATGAAGAAATTGCGTCTGCGGTGGTTGGGACATCTACACAGATCGACTGAAGAAAGAATTATGAAGCAGGCAATGGATTGGACTCCAACTGGATGGAGAAGAAGACGAGGTCGGCCAAGAAAGACCTGGCGGGATACGGTGATGCAGGACTTGGAGGACGGCGGAATGACGTGGGAGGTGGCCAGGGCAGCTGCGGAAGACAGAGAAGATGTGGAGGACCTGTGTCGCCCGATGCACTACTAGTGCGTGGAAGGACTAAGGTCTAAGGGTCAGCTACATAACAAGTCATTGTAAGGACTAAAGAGTTTCCTGAATAAGGATCCACAATGTTTTATACAGCAATCCAACTACCATACATATTGCAACAACAGAGGACAAATAATCTTACCATGAAACATATCTTCATTTTTTCAACATCATCCCCTATAAACATCTTTTTCTCCACAATGCTCATAAGCACATAAGAAAACTAAACATATTCGTTTTACTCCAAGAAAAAGCAGTTGCATATAAATATAACTACAGGAAAAAATTTCGGTACTAATAAAATTTATAATAACAGCGAAAAAACAGAACCCTTTTATCAATCTTGAAATATATAGGCCTACATAAGTGCTTATAGCGAAAAACAATGAGACATTTTTATGTCTCCAAATCAGCAAAGCAGAATTTTGGTAGTCTCTGTACATACACATTTCGTTTTTGTACATATTTCTCCCAGCAGATTTGATTAGATATAGATCAATAAAATTTCTGAAAAGATATGAACATGATCAACACAGAAATATGATCTTAATCTGCATTCCGCAACCCTTAATCCCCAAACAGTAACTTTGAATAATCATACAATATTTTTAGGATCAATTACATTAGTAACTATGGACACGTTTTATAGACCTATACAAATATGGAATTTCAGGGGATGAAATTAAACCCATGGACTCCAGACGCCATCATGGAGATCCGGATCACAGAGTGGGTCATCCTCAGGATACCGCACAGGAACTGCAGTTGACTGGTAGTAATCCAAACGATTCAAAAGCTGAACTGCAATATCCTGGTTCTCTTCGAAAACGTCCAAGGTTTCCTTGGGATCTTTGGAAAGGTCAAACAACCATATGTTCTTCTCTTCTGGATCTGGGTCTGGGATGGTCTCTAATGTAGGATCCTCAGGTGGTGCCACCCAGCTTCCGAATTCTAAGTAACAAAAGAAAATAATCATGTAGACATTAAATTGTATATAGCGATGTCCATTGTCCGGTCTTACAAAACACTGTCTTCGCTTAGTCAGTAGTCACATATAAGAAGTGTCACTTAAAAATCATGAATATTGGTAGAACCGGTGTAAAGGTTTCAAATTACCCCCGGTTTTAGATTAGGTTACTCCCTGCACACTAGATTTGCATCATTTATCGCATTATTGCGCTAAAAATCAGAAACAATTATCCCGCTTCTTGTTTTGCTCTGAAGATTTTCATCCGTCTTGACGGCGTCTTCCCACCTAGTGGTTTGTTATAAATATTTTCATCTGCAACTAAAACACTAGTCGCCGTTAAAGTCACACAAAGAAACGGCTTCGAGGCTATTAGGCTATATATTATTTTGCGGATACAATATTGATAATGTCAAAACGAAAATGTTCTTTTAACGACGATCTGAAGGTCGAGTTTTCATTGTTGTCCAGCGGTGCGACTGATGTGATGGAAACGCCAGTCAGGTCAATAACAGTATCATATGAGAGATAATTAAAAGCGCTGAACAAATTACTAGACACATACACATATGCATTCCATTTTATAATACAATTTTATACAAATGAATCTGGTACTAAGCAAGACAGAAAGAGGCAGATTATAATGAAAAATAGACAGCCAAAGAATCAGTGAAAATCTGTACCAACCTGGATCGCCTGTAATAAGTTTCCAGTTTCCAACTCGAATAGCAGCTGAGATACGGTTGTCGAAATTGGAAATATTCAGGTTGGATCCACGTAACGGTTTCAGTGGATCAATGTTGTGCAAAAGCTCATCACGTGGACTATCGGCTCCTTCACTGATAACGTAAAATTGTCACATAGTACTTTAGCAGTAAAGCTAGCAATAATACTAAAGCAGAGTACAATAATACTTTTTATTTTTTGTGAAACCTGTTGCACATACGGCCTACCAATTCTTATTCTTCTATTATTCCAAGTGTATTTGTAATCATAATTAAAAATCAAATTCTTATTTTTAATTTCTAAACGAGTATAATTCCTCCCCAAGACATAACAAAAAATACAGAAGTTTAGAATATCATTCCTTTATAAATATTCTTTAAATCAAATCTTCTTTTAATTCTCAGTATCACTTGAAATCTGATTCCGATTCTTCTATTCATTAATTGCTCTATAATTCATGATTCGTATGGTCTTGGTTTGATTCTCAGTCGTTTTTCCAGCATCATAATTATTCTTATTTACAAATCTTAATGATGGCAAGCAAAAGCAAATTTCAACCTGATAGTTTCCCAAACATCAAATCCATCCAAGTCAAGTCCAGTTGTGTTGCCACCAGCCAGTTTTAGAAGCGTAGGGAACCAGTCGGATACATGAATTAGACCAGTGTTGATTGTTCCAGAGTAGTATAGGGTTAACAAGCTGGATGTCTTTTATTATTTCCTGAGGGGGGTGCTCGGTAGTACAGTGGATAGCGCGCTGAACTGTCGACCAAGAGGTCGGGGGTTCAATTCCCCGCCGGGGCAGAAATTTGTAACGAGATTTCTGTTCCTCTAGCCGACTCAGCTATGATGAGTACACGGTCAGTGGATGATGAGACGGCGAGGGAGAGGATTGGCCACTGCCCTTTGGGGGTCTTTTATTATTTCGATCACCAAGGAAATTAAGGTCGTAAGAATACTGCCGAAAAGTCTCTAGCGAATATATTTAGTGCGATGTGTGAATAAACGAATATCTCGAGAAAATCGGTGTTGGTTACAAAAACTATGCTACAACCGGTTGAATTGTTATGCGCAGCTCCCGTACCCGCTCCGCCCGCAATTTGCATGTAATTCGCTCCATTTTTATACAGGTAGACGTTACCATGAGCGGTACTAGTGTCACAAAATTCTATATACGTCGAAACCAAATAGTATCCGGCTTTTCCGGGAGTGACACGAGTCAGTCTCGTACTTATACCAGCATCGGTTTGGAATCTTACACTATCGAAAGAAACTCTTGTGTGAGTTTTAGCGTCTATGGCTTGACGAGTTAAAGAATGAATGCTAAGCGCAGGACCGATTGTGATAGAATCTACATACTGCTTCGTAGCTGCATCGCTGGCGCTGTTGGGATTGTGTAGACCTGTAATGTAACCATCATGCATAAAGATGGTTGTATGCACATTTATTTGAGATGAAATATTGTATTGCGTCGACTTAACCATCTCTAACATGATTTCATTGTTTATTCTAAAACGAAATCCATCCATCGATTGTAATGTAATAGGATTGTTTAACGAACATTGTAGTTTATTTCGTATACTACCTAAGAAAATAGTGAATTCTTTATTATCTCCTCTCAAGTCCTTACAACCCATTGAACGCAGACGATCGGAGCCAACGTTTAAGATTAGATCACCAGTCATGGTATCACCAGTTTTAGACACCTTCAATGTAACTTGTTCATTAACGTATTTCTTATTCGTCAAATGATTATCGTTGGACGGAGAATCGTCGTGATTCGTTATCAAATCAATGGCTTGACCCCAACTTAAAGCCTCATCCATTGCTGCTGTCAAAGGTTTCGTTGTTGGTAGTCCTTTAATTTTGTGACCACCCATTTTTAAATTTCCAGTCGCGATGTTTGCTCCATCCAATCGAAGAAAACTCTCATTTATTTGACTAAGAGTAACACCTCCAGCGATTACTCTTTGTGATGAACTAACATCGGTGTGACCAAATTTATCGACAGGCATTTTATATATAATAATAATTTTTAATGCAGATTAGTCATCGTATACATATAATTGCAATACCTGAATCCCTCGTAGATCATTACCTCTTGTCTCTACTGCAACTCTATAATATTGATACGCATTCGTAGTAGAAATATTAAAAAATGTCGGAACAGCCTCTGAAGTCCCATATGCATGTAAGTGTGCAAACACTGCTCCATCATTGCTAGCGGATAAATAAAAGAGAGATGTAGATACTGTTTTCAACGCAATTCTCCAAATTTTAACTGGCTCAGGACATTTAATTTGTAACCAAGGAATCATATTATCTTCACCTGAATTCCAAGCTGCGTTAACATCGTCCTTGAGATTAGTGAAAGCATGGTAGGCTTTGCTTCCGGCCAAACAAGAACTGGCACTAACAACGAATCCTGTCACACTTACATCAGCTTCCAAGGGAGGAATATACCCAACACGGCACTTTTTCAGAGATTTGTCGACGTAATTCTTTGTAGCAGCATCTTGAGCTAAAAGAGGATCGCTTAAATCGTTGATATTATTACTATTCATTAGGATATTTTGGTAAACGTCGATTTTTCGATCGTTAGACGCTGTACCGATTCTCATTATATTTTCTGCGCCTATTTTGCATAGAAATCCATCCGTCGATTGTAATGTAATAGGATTGTTTAACGAACATTGTAGTTTATTTCGTATACTACCTAAGAAAATAGTGAATTCTTTATTTTCACCTCTCAAGTCCTTACAACCCATTGAACGCAGACGATCGGAGCCAACGTTTAAGAACAAGTCGCCAGCCATTGTATCACCAGTCTTAGACACTTTTGAAGCATCAACGTATTTCTTATTCGTTAAATGATTATCGTTGGACGGAGAATCGTTGTGATTCGTTATCAAATCAATGGCTTGCCCCTTACTTAAAGCTTCATCCATTCCGGCAGTCGAAGTATTCGTTACTGGGAGACCTTTTATCACACATCCATTCATATTTAGATTTCCAGTCGGCAGATTTGCTCCATCACATCGAAGAAAATTAGCATTTATTTGACTAAGAGTTACACCTCCAGCGATTACTCTTCGTGATGTTCCTCCAAAATCGGTGTGACCGAATTTATCGACAGGCATTATATATATATATATATATATTTATATATAATAATTTTTAATGCAAGCCATTTATAACTTCTTGGAAATTCATTCCATCACCCACCATCTTCAATACATACAAACATAAATGACCACAAAACACTTCGTTATCGGGTTGTATTCGCTCGCTGTTATATAACACTGGACGGCGTAAATACTTTATCAGTTCCAGAGGGGGAGGAAGGCCGTAACTATCGAAATATATTTTCTCATTACCGCTCTTTAAGAAAGCGCACCAATGCTGACCGGTTCCTTTAGAATCGTCTAGATTCAATATCCCACATTCAATCCGTCTAGGTTTATTCGGCAGCTCGTCTCGCACGAAAACGCCTCTAAAATTCGGAATATTCAGCTTCTTCGCGGCATCCAATAATTCAAAATTCGTTAACGGATGATTCGGTAGCACTACTCCACAAACATCGATTTGTTTGACGCTCATTTATATAATATAAACATTAATTAAAAGTTTTCAACGAATAGTGACCATATGCCAAAGTATGAATGCCATCTTGCATTATTACCCGTTTGTCATCATCTGCAGATAATGCAACTTTATTGATTTCTTCCGTATAAATATCGTGATGATAAGATCTAATAACATTCATCGTTCGTTGTTGTTCTTTTTTGGTAAATAAGCAGTCTCTATAATCTTCGTGAGTGATAGTTTTTTGGACAACATTCTTCTTAATACCTTTACATTTCTTGTGCTCATCTCCAGCAGCCATCTTATAAGAATACAACTTTGCTCGCAACCCGATAAATTCTTTTATCTGTTTCCCACTAGTTTCATCCTTGAACATTCCAATAACTTTTTTATTTACTCCAATCTCAATACCAGATGGATGATCTCTCGGGTATTCACTCGTGTCGAATCGAGTCTTAATATCGCCTGCGATATCTGAGTAAAAGTCTTCAGTTTTAATTTCGTATGTCAAAGAATCTGTATCGGTAAATAATAATTTAGCTCTATTTCCGTATTTATCCTTGATGTAATTGTAATGAAATTCATACATCAACGTTTTGCTCAAGTCTAATATACACATGCCAAGATAGATAGGTTTATTATAGTACAATTTAGTTTTTTTCATGTGAACGGCTATTAGATTTTCATCGAAAATAGTACATCTCTCGTAATTAGGTTTAGCGGCTAGTTCAATAGCCTTCTCCTCCTGACACACTAACTTTATATCAACACGATTTTCAATGTTCTCACAAGTTTTTCCAAAGACACTGTTATTCATTAATTTGAAAAAGTCTTTCTCAAAGTCATTAGTAGCTTTCGTTCTAAGAGCTGTATTTAAATCGATATACTTTTTCAACCAATCACTTTCTTCGAATAGTACACCTCTATGCACCTTTGTTATTTTCAGACCTAAGCTCTCGTACAGCTTCAGATTATCGTAGTGCAGCACATACTTCTTTTTATCGTTTAAGTTTGGAATTAACTTTTTGACTTTGTCAATCTCAATGCTTTCGGGGGCTAACGGAAAATCGTTATGCAGGTCGTGTAACTCTTTAGGATATTCCAAATCAACTTCCAATATGCATGGAATACTTCTCCAATTTTTTAAATCAGCTTTATTCATCCATTTGAACCCGTGAGTAGGTAAAGGTTTGATCATAGCCCATCCATATAGATTATTCGCATCCAGGTAAGTGATAAATGTAGAATTTTCGTTACTGTTGAAATCGTTCATATATTTATTATTCGCTTTCCCGTATCGATTTGATATTGTGCTTACTCCTCCTCTCATCCCTTGCTTAATCATCAGAATCATATTGTAATCACTCAATAACTCTAATTTCACGCCTGTCAATTTTAAAGCGGCATCCCAGGCTAAGCCAGGAGATGTAAAATACCATGCAGGGTCAAGCGTATAGTTCTTCATACACACATCTCTAAAGTTTTCGAAAACATCAGCAAGTAGCAGAACATCCGAAACGTTGTATAAATCGTGATATTCTCTGAATGTTTTGCATCCAAATTCTTTCCATACCGTTTGTGCATGCTCGTAGTCTTCATCGCTAATATTCGAATCATTTAGCTTAGAATAGAAAGCGGATTTTGGTGGTAGTTCGGTTTCATTAAAGGTAGTAAATGAATCGACGTAGTCATAAGGATATATGCCTTTTCTTAGCAAAAGATCGAGCTTCTTTCCTGTATATCGTTTCCTAATATTTTTACACTGGTCTTTGCTTAGGTTCCTCGATAAAGCATCAAGACTCGAAGCCATGAATTTAAAACTGTCGATAAAACGCAGTTCTCGTCGGACTAGTATTTCTTTTCCATCTTTTACAAACTTACCGACAACGACCTCTCTGCTAAACGATATATACTTTTCCTCGTTGTTAGGTATGCAGTTAATTTTCTCTCCATTATCACCTCTCAGTTTCTTAATGAACAGATGGCAATCGTACCCGGAAAGATTATGAAACACTACAGGGAAAAACTTGGGGACTTTATAGTTTAAATTACAACTGTTATGAGCAGCACCTCTAAATTTACCACTAAGATGACAGTGATCTCTCACTCGGTCTTCGCCCAACGTTTTTTCACAGATATGACATGTTGTAGCTGTATCAAAACACTTCTTGTCCTCTTCTGTAAATATCATATTCTTCTTAAATTTAAACTGATTATATATTCGTTTTATATTCTCTTCTAATTTATCTACAAATATTTGACCAACATCATCATCTTCGCTTTCAGCCGTAAACGTCACAGGATCTTGTGAATATACGCTATCATCGAAACATTTTATGTGGTAACAAAAGGAGCTAGGAGTATGCTTTTGATATTTATTAGTGTACGACAACTCTGGATTTGGTTGGCATGTATCGATCGGTTTCACAAAAGACTCGAAATCTGCGTAGACTATAAAAGGAACCCTCATAGAATTGTTATAATTTTTAAAACTTAACATAGTTCCTGGTTCTGGCATTTCTATTTTTTGTGCGTTATGTTGAGAGCAGTACTCATTATGGTTGTTAAGCGCTTTGGTCGTTGAGAAACCAGTCGTGCATCTTTTACAATAGTACCTCGAATTAGTCCCAGATGTCATCAATCTGTTAAAATTCTTTATCCAGCAATAATGTTTTTTTTCTCCATCAGATATAAGCAAAAGATCAATACTACTTTCACACTTAGACAGATAAAGCGGGTATACTTCTTTTTCATAACCGAATACATTAACATTAATATTGTTATTTCTCTCGAATTTACCTATCATATTAGCATCAACAGCAACTGGAAACTCAATACCACTCCAATTAAGTTTTTTCGATTGTTCTTTCAAAGCTTTCGTTATTTTTTCCGGATTTTTAACAACCGGATTCAAAGCTCTAGTGATACACCATTTGAAACATTCTTCGTCGTCGTTTTTCATATTTATAATAGCCTTTTTATTAGCTAAGAAGCTGGGAAGTGGAATGTAAGAACTACCTCTTAAGGGGGTATACTTTACTGTATTTATATCTAATTTTACAACAGCTTTAAATCTCCAATTACTTCCTTGCATCTGAAAACTAGCAATAGACTCCATGATTTTATCCTTTTTTCTGCTGTATATTTCATTCAAGTCGGTTGCTTCTAAAATAACTTCTGCCCTGGAAACGAATGGTATATCCTCAGAAGTCACTATTCCAGATTTCATATCTACTCGTTCCATAGTACAAGTAAGAACTAGATTAACCTTTGTTTGGCGATTAGTCGACAACAGATTTACTACCTGCGGTCCGACGAAATCAAGAAACGAAGAGGCATCCATTCCATTAATTCCATCTATTCTATACTGCTTGGTGAATCCTTTAATAGCCGACGCTGTTTCTCGAATTTTAATTTTATCAAATATCCTGGAAACAGTTGACTTCAATGATTCGAGTTTTTCGTTAACGACTTTATTGTCTTGTTCAGGCACATAACTAAGTAACCAATCCGCAAAATCATTTAATTTGGATCTAACCCTATTTTTGTATTTTCTCTTAGGCGCTACTGGTTTGTATTTACCAGGTGTGGGTGTAAGCGTAGGAATCTTAATGTCAGGAACCGGCGAGTCGAGCAAGTGTTCAACATGGTTCATGTTTCTTAAACTACTTTTCTTTAAATCCATTTTATCTTACCACGCAAAAATATTAATATCCATATTAGCATCTCCCAAACACTTCAATATCATTCTATCTCTCATACACTTTAATTTCGTATCTATCTCTCCAGACATTTCCGTTATGATAAGCTATTATGCCAGCACTCTGACCATGCGCCTTAGCAGCTTTATACATCGATGGATACGAGGTAACAACGCCAGTCTCTCGATCTATAATATCTACTCTTCTCGGTTGTTTCCTGATACTGCTCAACGTGTCATGTCGATATGACACAGACTTGTAGTCCGTCGGAAGAATATTCTTTTCAATCAATACAGCTATCATTTGAGGTTTGTTGAGATGCGAAGTGCCTGTAACATCGTGATGCTTGGCTAACATTCTAAGCTCTGGTAGCTTCATAATATATAAGTATTCTTTAAATCAATTTTCCATACACTACACTCATTTTCTGTCCATCCGATTGGAACTGCAGCAACCTATCTGAAATTACGACAGCATACGCTTCGGTGTCGGCTGGCACTGCTGCACTGAAAAGAGCCTTAATCTGAATATCAACGACTGAAGATTTCAAACGCTCGGATTGTTTGCTTACATCGAACACGAACAACGGATATAATTCTTTATAATCTACAGGTGTTATATTGCTTTGGGTAATCAACTTATCCATACCATAGAATTTTTGACTAAAGGAGGACGCGTCTCTGTACGCTCTGGAGAATTGTTGATTAGGAAACGACAGGTTATGATCGACAGCTGGATATCTTTCTTGATTCATCATCACATAAATGTTCTTGAGATCGCAGTGATTAAATAGCGACGGATTACTTTCCTGATTACCGCTACGGTCCGTCTGAAATCCTACGATGATATATCTAGGTTTCTCAGGTGATGTTTTTACGCTAAGACGCCAACTGAAACTTGTCGACTGAGGAACCGTTATTGTGTCGCATTGACGAGCTCTATACGCAACTGGCAACGTTAATTTTGATTCAATCGTCTTATACAACTGCATTCGTTCCATATCGGAAGGAATAACGTGCGGAATAAACCATGAAATTTTGTTTATCGCAACTTTTCCAGCAGCTGCAGCGTTATCTCGGAATATGGCATCATCGTCAGCTTTACGAACTAAAGTCAGCGTCTGTTTAAAACCGTAAATAATCTTGTCGTAATCATCGCAAAACCCGAAAATATGCTTCAACGGAACAATAAAGCTGAACATTCCTTTAGTGTTTGGTTTGCGAATGAGAAAGCTTTGTCTAGTGGCAAAGCCGGGGTTGTCCGCAATAACAGCAGTCGCTCCAGTGTCTTTATACCACAGCTGATTTAAGCCTTGAGTCAACTGAAAATCGTTTGGATACGTAAGTAAACCGAGCATCGTTGTAGCTTGACCCGGATGAAATAGCGTTTCGATTTCTTGATTAGATAACTGATAGGATATTTGACTGAATAGATACATAAGCCCATTATTCGTAAGAGCGACTAAATCGGCATTAACGTATGCGGTGTCGTCAGCTTTAATTAGTCTTCCTTCGAATTGTAGATATGACTCTGCTGGGTGACTGTATAAGTCTTGTAATTCAATATTTATTCTTATTTCACCAGAACTGTTAAGGTTAGTTCTCGCTACAGGTTCGTACTCGTGCCATTCGTATCGCTCGATACCTTCATCGATCAATGGTTGCTCTGTGAATCTTAGAATATCGGATTGCATTTTATTATACATATATTTTTAAATAAGAAAATATGTTTAAGCCATTTTCAAACCACCTCCGTTTAAGCGTTTTACGAGATCTTGAATTCTAATAGCTCCTCCCGTCATTTCTGGATTCGATCCTAGTAATCTAGCTAGAATGACTTTAGTTTCCTGAGTTATCGGCTGCTGAACGGGAGCTTTAGGGAGTATCTTATTGAGTAATCGTTTTCCAACGTCGATCGCCTTATCCTTAGCAACACCCCCAATCTCTTTGACAGCTGTGCTCGCAATTTGTTTGGCTGCATTCGATGTCAGTAGTCTCTTGAGAAATCCTGCAATGGAATCGAATATTCCTGCTCCACCGACAACGTGTACTTTTTTATAACTTCTTCTCGCAACGACCAGCATTTCTATATCATCAATTTTTAAATTAGATCATCAATTTTTAAATTAGATCATCAATTTTTTAAATTAGATCATCAATTTTTTATATTCATCTTTGGATATCACTCCCTGTCTCAGTAACTCATCCGTCATACCTACAATTTCATTTCTTACTCCTGTATTTCCCGCTTTGTAGCTATATATTCGCAACTCTAATTGTTTTACTAATTCGTTAGGATCTGAAGGAATGGTAATTATTCCGCTTCCTGTTTTACCTCTTAACTTTATGTAATCGTCCCATATGGGTTTTATTATCTTTGCATATTTTACACTTCTAGACGATTTAGGTTTGTTTGGTTTATTTGGCTGACTCATGGCATTCGTTTTAGTTAGAATCTCGGCGTATTCTTTGAGATCACGATTATCATAAATTGAACTGTTTGGACTAGCTAACGTTAACAATTCCCATAATCCTGGAGTTCCTTGATAAGTTGTGGTTCCAACTGTAATATCATTTCCTTGGATTGAGGCTTCGCTGTCACCGATGTAGAATTTTCCATCTCTTGATCTTAATCCGAATGTTGTGTCCACAAGTCTTTTATCAGAAGCATATTTTTTAAGGTATTCAACTGCAATATTTCCTAATTCTAACCTTCTAATGTCTTCTACTGGGTCATCGTCATCGTACGCCTCTATAGACGGATACTGGGGAAATTGAATAGTTTTCAACGAATCTGGAAGTGATTTTAGAGCAAGTGATGTTGCTGCAGAGTTATCCTTTATTGTCGACAGCAAAGCGTTTTGTTCTTTCGAAATTGCTGATTGAGAGTCGACTATTGGTTTGTAGATTTTCGTTAATTCTCGTTGAAGTCCAAGATCATCTATTCTCTCTGAGAGAAAGTTTTGTTTAATATTTTTTTTCGTTTTTAAAAACTCTTCGATAATAAAATCTCTTTTTGCGGGATCACTAATTTTCAGTAGTGACATTTTCTTATTATAAGTATAATGTTTAAAACGTAACGTAAAACGTAAACGTAAAACGTAAACATAAAACGTAAACATAAAACGTACAATTTATGCATCGTAGTAATTAACATAACATATGGAGTCTTTTTCGTTTATAGTAACTGGTGAATCGGAGTTGTTTTGTATTGTAATTATTATATCCTCTGCGTCCTCTAGTACTGTACCATCTTGAAGGCTCAGTCTGAGTTGTTTCAACTTCTGTCTAAGAGAGACTAGACACATTCCACTGGTCATTCGGACTCCAAGGCCTACTTCTACTGTAATATTTGTCTTTGGTTCAATCGTTATCGCTTGCTGAGCAAAAATCTCATATCTGTCGCCTGCTCGTTGTCTTGCAGGAGCGTGAGTGACCACTTTAGGCATCCAAATTATCGGACTCACACGAGGCTTCCGTTTGGTGATAAATTTGTGTATTGGGTGACCGTATCCAGACATTTATATAAGTGGTTTTTTAAAGTAACATTCCAAGAATAGGAATATTTTTAAATGGTGAATTGGGACCAAGTATAAGACCTTCACCGCTGATATATCCTGCTCCTCTTTTCATAAACAAACCAGAACCCGTTATTGAAGTACCCTTTTTCCACGGAGATAGAAAAAGACCTTCGCCAGCAGGCACTATCTTACAGCATATTCCTCCTTTCTTAACGTAGAGCACTCCAGATCCACTTATCGAAGATCCACTTATCGGATGTGAGATCGAAGATCCACTTATTTTATCGACAATTTTGGAACCAGCTGCAGAACCCAATCCTGTTAAGGCTCCTGTGGCTAAACTCGGAAGAACACTAGACAGAAGAAACTTTCCGGCTGTTGCTAAGAACGGTAGAATAGCGCCAATAAATCCGCCTTCGACTCTCGCATTGTCTTCTAATTGCTTTTTACCCATTTTAATTGTCACTCCAGTTCCATTCTGATACGCTTTAGTTAACTTGTTGATTTGCCTCTGGTTTAGAGCTAACACATGCTCACCAGTTATGTCTCCATGAGAAAGTCTTATACTCACTCCAGTTCCTACTTGAACAGCTCGCTTAATCTTCTCTTTTTGCCCTTCAGAAATATTAACTTTGACCTTAGCGTAAGCGCTCATCTTATATTAAATATAAACTTTAAATTAAACCTCTCTTATGTGAAATCGTATCGACAATTCCTCACCTCTTAAATTAATTAGTTTTCCATTTTGGTCTATTAGTTTTGTTTCCATCGATGAAATAGAGTATAGCGTTATTGGAAGATAAACCAGATTATGAGGAGATTCGATTATCTTATAACCAGGCCCGACCGATGGAAAGAAAGAATAAATTATGTTCTCCGTAGTTCCGTTGGCATACGATGATCCTATTATATCACTGGTAACACGTAAACTATTCACGCTGTTTATATCGACTATGTGCTCGGATTCGTTATATCCTTCGGAGTATACACGACTCTGAAATCCTAGAACCGTACTAATTGAATTTGGTACTGTAAAATCAACTTTATAGTTCTCATCAATTTCCAAAACAGCCTTCAAAGTATTGTTATTTGGTTGCAACTTTATACATTGTCCATGACCTTCTTCTTTTAGAATTCTCTGTATGTATTCGTTTAAGTCATCGATTTCATAGCAACCGGTTGGAATGTCTAAATCTTCCCACGTTACACCGTTATCTGACGAATATACGAATTTATTATTTGTTTCGTCTATATTGGGAAAACTGTAGTAAGTTTCAAGATTAACAAGGGCCATTTCATACTTCTTACTTTTGTCCAGTTCGATTAGTGGATTAAATTTCGTTCGAATTCGTGTGTTTCTTTCGCTCAACAAAATGCAAAAGGATTCTTTAGCCTCTGTGTTGCGTGCAATCGTTTGAGTAGTAGATAAAATTTCGTCAAGAAGGGTTTCCATTTTAGATAGCTATTTTTAAACCTAGAATATAAAATCTTAAATTTTGTTATCATTTTATTATTGCTTTTATTTAATGTAAAATGTATCTAATCCAGATCTGTACCTGCCCTTATTTGTTTTACTAGTAAGGTCTATAACCACAAAACCATGCGTTTCATCCCACGCAGTTCTGCATAGTTTTCGAAATTCTTCAATAGTCATATCATCTACACCTATATGGTCGCTGTATATATGATTAATATTCTTGAGGTCTTGAGGGAATAGACATATAAAGTTAGCATTCTCTCTTATAGTTTGTCTAGGTAGCTTGAAATAATTTTGTGCTAGGTAAAAGCAATCTACATTACTATGCCTACCTCTTATATAATACGATTCGCATTTATTTTGCCTCTCTAATTGTAAATCATCAAAAATCATGAGATTCTTCTTATCTCGACTTAAGTCTCGTGGATCTGGAACATCTTCAGAGGTTTCAAAGAACTTGCAGTCAATATCGGATTTCTTTTCCATGTTTTTAGACATCTCTTCGACTACGGCGGTCGGTGATACATTTAATTTCATTATCTCATCGCGATTATCAAAAAGTCTTATAATTGCTTCCTTTGGTAATTTCTCTTCGAATGCTTTTTTAAGTATCTTGTATTCTGATTGAAATAAACTTTTGCCGAAGATTTGCAAGTTATCATAGTCTAGCCAACCAGGTCTCAGTAATAAATTAAGTAGTAATATTGTCTTGCCGCATTGAGACTTACCGACGATCAAACCTCTGATGCTTCTTGGTAGGAGAGGACTGTTAAAGCGTTTACTTGATTCTTCATTCCACGATAGGTCTTGGACTTCCATTTTAATTATATTATATTAAAATGGAGCACAGCTCGTATTGCGTAAAATGTAAGCGACAAACTGAGTGTAGAGATATTCAACGAGTTGTCAGTAAGAATGGCAGACCTATGCTTAGATGTGTATGTGTTGAGTGTGGCGCTAGAAAAACTCAGTTTACTAAAATGTCTACTACAGGTGGAGATTTGGTCTCAGCTCTCAATTCTGCTACTTCTAATATTAAACTTCCATGGGCAAAGTACCCTGGTGAACTACATCTTCCAGGACATTCTTTCACAGGTCCAGGAACTCGACTGGATTTGCGATTGAATCCTGATGGAACACCAAAAGATTGGAGTAAACCAGTAGACAGAGTTGATGCAGCAGCCTATCGTCATGACCTAGCCTATGCTAAACATACTGATACAGCAGGAAGAAACGTCGCTGACAGAGCTATGATAGATGAATTAAATAATATATCTAATCCTACTTTCCGCGAACGAGTTGAAAGATCTATAGTTAAACCAATTTTATCAACGAAAACCCATTTTGGAATGGGGTTGAAAAAAAACTCTGAGATGGACAGACCAACTTGCTGACGAATTGCATAAACCTATAGTCAGGAAGTTCAGGAAGCGAGTTGTTTATGTGCAGGGAGTGGACAAAGTTTGGGCAGCAGACTTGATTGACATGCAGGCTTATGCTAAATTTAATTCTGGTGTGAAATATTTGTTAAGCGTCATTGATATATTCTCCAAGTATGCATTTATTCAGCCGTTAAAAGATAAGCGCGGAGAATCTGTGGCAGATGCTTTCGTTAAAATATTTAATACGAGCAAAAGAAGGGGTGAAAAACTTTGGGTCGATAAGGGAACAGAATTCTATAATAAACAGGTAAAATCATTAGGTATGGAGTTGTATTCAACTGAGAACGAAGAGAAATCTTGTATCGTAGAAAGATTTAATAGGACAGTAAAAGAAAAGATGTTTAAGTATTTTACAGCAAATTCAACTCAGAGATATATCGATGTTTTAGATAATATGGTTAATTTATACAACAACACAAGACATTCTTCCATTAAAATGACTCCTGTTAAAGCGAGTATCAAAGCAAATGAATGGGTTGTGTGGATGAATCTGTATGGTGATGCTGTACCTGAAACTGTTAAACCTAAATTTTCAGTCGGAGATAAAGTAAGAATTTCCAAGAAGAAAAAGACATTCGAGAAAGGCTACACAAATCGTTGGACACAAGAAATTTTTACTATAACACAAATCCAATACACAGACCCTATAACCTATAAAATATCAGATTATAATGGAGAACAAATACAAGGGACATTTTATGAAGCCGAGTTACAATCGACAACGCAAGATACATTTAAAATAGAAAAGATTATTAGGAAACGTGGAAATCGGTCTTTGGTTAAATGGTTAGGCTATGATGATTCATTCAATTCATGGGTTAACAATAAAGACTTGATATCATTGTGAATTTACTACTACTATTAGCAAATTGTTTTTACTGCAGCTCTTGTGCAATCATTACTTTTGTATGAATAAGAACACGCTTTATTAACAAGTTCTAATGTACATTCGCAGCCTGTTCTAAGAAGAAAAAGACATTCGAGAAAACAAAATTCTTGACTTTTTGGAACGGATGACTAAAAAAAAAAAAAAAAAAAAAAAAAAAAAAAAAAAAAAAAAAAAAAAACCTAGGAAAAAAAAAAAAAACCTAGAAAAAAAGTTAGAAAAAAACCTAGGAAAAAAGTTAGAGAAAAAAGTTAGAAAAAAGTTAGAAAAAAAAACCTAGGAAAAAAAACCTAGAAAAAAAGTTAGAAAAAAAGTTAGAAAAACCTGGGTTTTTTTTACCGACCACTTGGGTTTTTTTAATTTTTCAGAGTGGCAGCCCTGGTGCTTTTTGGGCGGTGAAAAATTTTCTTCCCTTCGACCACTCTTTCGTCCCCCGAACTTTTCAGTCAGGTTTCCGCCTATGCTGTAATAAGATTCGCAGATCAGTTAGCATGCTTTAAAAACAAGTTCTACTGTAAATTCACAGATCACGAATTAATAACAAGTTCTACTGTAGCCTACTGCAGCTTAGTATCACTGATGATGATACCGAAAGTAGCATGCTGTAATAACATTCGTTTGCAGTTCACAAGTTCTACTGTACATTCGCAGATCATGAAGCACGTTGTAATAACATTCGCAGATGACTAAGCACGGTGTAATAACAAGTTCTACTGTACTGCTGCTTGGTCTCACTGACGATACCAAAAGTCGGTCATGCAGCACGCAGTAATAATATTCGCTCGCAGATCACGAAGCACGCTTTAATAACATTCGCAGAGCATGAAGCACGCTGTAATAACAAGTTCCACTGTACTGCTGCTTGGTCTCACTAACGATACCAAAAGTCGGTCATGCTGCACGCTGTAATAACATTCGTTCGCAGATCACGAAGCACGCTTTAATAATATTCGCTCGCAGATCATGAAGCCCGCTTTTTGGTCTCACTGACGAGACCAAAAGTCGGTCATGCAGCACGCTGTAATAACATTCGTTCGCAGATCACAAGTTCTACTGTACATTCGCAGATCACAAAGCACGCAGTAATAACAAGTTCTACTGACGTAGGCCTCCTTCGCGACAAAATAAATTATTATAATCACCTGCGTCACGCGCTACAAGTCCTACACAATCGCAAGTCTCATATTGGTACTAAAAGTAGGTCATATGAACACGCTGAAGTAAAAACTCCTACATAAGAACATTTTATGACTCTGTAAGGTTAAGAATCATCCTGCAGCAGCCTATCTTCGTCTTCGACTTCCATTGGAGAACTCGCAGTACTGTTTAAACGTTCTTTGTAACCAGGATCAACGTTCAGATTCAATTCGTTTTCGACTTGCGTTTCTACAGGATCGATGGTAGATGTACTGTTATGAGCACAGATTTCGACTTGAGATTTTAGTTTCATCCTAAGACCGTCGTCGATGTTGAGAAGGTTTTCGATTCTGCTGTGGTGTTTTGTGAGTTGTGAAAAGGATAGGCCACAATAGATCAACCCGGGATAGCTTTTGATAAGTGTTGAAAATTGGTAGTAGCGGTTAATTGTTATATAGGGCAAGCCAAATTCTTGAGGAAACCATTCTTTTATAGGGATGTCAGTTGGCAGGTACTTACGTGCAGAGAGGTAGCACATTCCTCTGTGGTAGGCAATGAGGAGACGCAGATTCAACGCTGTTTTTTCTGTGTCTACAAGTTGTTCATGAAGTTGTTTAATTGATGCTAGGTCAGTCGGTTTTAAATTAGAAGGGTTGTCCAGAAAATTCAGCTCCAAATTCCATTCCAAGTGTGGATGAAGGCTTCCGTATTCCGCGATCCGTTCCCGTATCTTGGGAACTATATTTTCTTCGAAATTTTTTAAGCTGTAGTTGTCTGACTTACGTCCGGGTGGAGTTGGAGACTCAACGGGCTGTATGTTAGATAGAGTCTTACTACAACACGGAATCGGTTCATTGACAGCAGATGGAGGTGGTGGATCGGTAGCAGCCGTAGGTGGTAGATTGTCAGCAGATGGTTGATTTTCAGCAGGCGGTTGATTGGTGTCACGAGGTCTTTTGATCTGACGTTTTCTTTTCTTTAGTTCATCGATACAGGTTGCTAGTTTCTTTAATTCTTCCATTAATTCCGTTCTTTTAGCGACTGTTAAAGATCTCTTAATAAGTCCTCTATCTATTACTTCTTTAGAGTTTGTCCCGATTTTTATAAACAGATCACTGAGATCGGCCATTCTACATGTATAATAAGCTTATAGCGCAAGTACTTGTAGCTAAAAGACAAACCAGAGATTACTATTGCGTTGTTAAAGTAGACTGAAGCGAACACGCCACGTAGAGTCTTCTCTGTCTCGACGTTAGATGGCTACTGCTGCTAAGACAGCTGCTGTATGACACGTCGATAGAACGAACAAAGGCTGCTTGCATGACGTGTAGGGCGAGCGAACAGAGACAGCTGCTGAAGAAAAATATTGA
The DNA here is from genome assembly GCA_945859605.1 of Lumbricus rubellus. Lineage (NCBI taxonomy): Eukaryota > Metazoa > Annelida > Clitellata > Crassiclitellata > Lumbricidae > Lumbricus > Lumbricus rubellus. Next base: position 28,200,407 of record OX243816.1, read on the forward strand.
TTTATAATTATTGATTTCCTTACGGTATACGTGGCGTTTGCTACAGGTGCTGGTGTTGTTGTGTAAAATCCATCCAATCATCTGTCTATCTGTCTATCTGTCTATCTGTCTATCTGTCTATCCATCCAGAGTTGAAATGACGAGAGACGTGAGGAGGAATCAGTAAATAATAAAAGACCCCCAAAGGAGAAGAGGAGGAAATAACAAAAGACCTCTTGGTTGACAGTTCAGCGCGCTAACCACTGTACTACCGAGCACCCCCCTCAGGAAATAATAAAAGACATCCAGCTTGTTAACCCTATACTACTTTCCAGGTTGCTTGATAAGAGGGCTATTGACTAAACCCACTCCTCTTATTCCACCCTCAAATAGCGACGCCTTCCAGCCCCTAAGGGGCCAGTTGTTGCCACCCATAAGCGCTTGTCCACCATTATCTAAAAACACAGATGAAATACAAAATGGTTAAGTAGAAAATAAACAAACATATTTTATCCTGAATCCAGTATTCAAACATAACATAGGTTTTAAGTGGTTCAGAAGACGATGGATCTGTGTTAGAACCACTGCAAATTTAACCTGGAATATTTTGTTTGTCTTGTTCATTCTCAGAATAAACTGATTTGATTTGATTTGATTTGATTTGATTTGAAGCCCAATTTTCCTAGCATCCCATTAAACGCTGCAACTGCATGTGTCCACTGATACAGTGCTGTCAAGCCTGTCATCCAAACGTTGTCGTGATCTGTCAAAGAGCATCCTATGTATATCGCTCAAAATTTTTTGTTCAGACATGATCAGCCAGTGATGTCAACAATCATCAGTGCAATCGAATCATAATGCCGAAGCTACGTCTTGGTCTCCAAAGAAGCAAAAGTCGGACAGAACAGCATTCTAACTAAAGTTGCGTTAATAGTAGGCTAACTGTTGCCTTGAATAGGCTAACAGTGAACAAACTGACAATAATAGCCAGGCAACGATGGTTGTTAAATAAATGCATTGTTTAAAAATGTTTTAGCACATCTGTAGTTATCCCAATATGCAATTTAAGAGACAGCACTATTACAAGGTTTCACAGATTACGCGTCCTCTGCTTCCACTGCTCGTCACCTTTACTATTGCGAAGACAGAACATAAAACCAGTACAAGACATACTGATTAAAACAGTACCTGTTGAGAATATCAGCACTGTGTTATTCCAGAGTCCGTTTTTCTCTAAAGCATCAGTGATATTTCCAACAGCTTCGTCCAGACAAGATATCATGCCTAAAAGAAATGTTAACACTCGAACAATTATTTGAAGTCGACCACATAAACAAAATGTTATAGACGTCCCATGCATTATAACCAATTTAGGCCTATTACAACTTAGTTCAGTGATTCCCAACCTGTGTGCCGCGGCACACTAGTGTGCCGCGAGAACTTTGCAGGTGTGCCGCGGGAAAATTCTAAAATGTTATTAATTAGTAATGGTTCTAAGCAAAACATCCGAAAACATCATTACTGCAAGTCTGCAACATCAAAACTTAAGTCAGTTGGTCTTAATCTCTCTCATTGTTGCAGGTTAAGATCTCCAAATGAAATCTTGATTGTTTTTCCAATGTCATTGAATGTCAGTTTAAAAAAAATTGGGCTTTGTTTGGGGTGGAGACTCAGACAAAATTTTTCTTCGGCCCAAAAAGTTGATGATCTTTTTTGCGAGTATGAATGTCGTCTCTCTGGAACCTAATTTCAATTTGATTTGATGACCGACTAGACTCACTGGACTGGACAAGAGGAACATTAAAATTAGAATATTATTAAATAATAGTGTCAAATAAACTTAAAAATTGATAATTATAACTGAGTGTGCCGCGAATTTTTTTTATTCTTTCTTAGTGCGCCGCAAGCCAAAAAAGGTTGGAAATCACTGACTTAGCTCATAAGCATACATAATTATTGTAGTGATTTAATACTAAAATATGGATCGGTTGAGTAGAAATTTTCCAGCATTCAGTACGTGGCGGCCCTAGAGAGCCAGAGGTCTTGCCCCTAAATTTGGATCGATCAGACCCCTCCCTCAAAACAAAAACCGAAAAATCTCTGCATCTGCTTATTTCGTAAAAAGAAAACTAGACAGTGACCAACGACAACGAAATAAACTATATTATCATAGTGTAGAGTGCTTATTCTAATAGAATACACCGCTGATATAATATATATCAAAATGCCGCCAAGACTAGTAGTGATGAGGTTATGTGTACAATGCGCGGCTCGCTGGCCTGCTGAGGGGTTACTCTCTTTTTGCTTAGCACGGCAGAGTAGGCTAAGCAAGAGCCTGAAACGTGCTCTGGTCGATGTCAACAGCGGAAATGCATTGTTTCTGGAGCTCCGCTGAGGGTGACTTAAGACGTTCTCTCAGGCCCCAGTGACCAGTCGGTATGGGCTTCGCGACTTCGACACACGCAGCTTCGCGCATTCGCACTCGAAGCTTCGCACATTCGGTGCTTGCAATGCGAGCATCCTCAAGAAAAATGTTCTGGTTGCGCCTCTGAGAAAGGAAAGGGTAATGGCTTCGACCCTCCATCACTAGTCACTCCTATTAAGCCAACGGAATCGAAGTGATTAGATCCAAGGCCATATATAGCCAGGATTTGATTTGGGGGGGGGGTGTTTGATTCACCAATTTCTCTTCCCAAAAACTGATGGTTTTATTTCTTGGTTTATCCTCATATGCTCGTGAACGCATTATATTATTTTTCACCTTTTCATTTGTGAGGGGGTGTTCAAGCACCCAAAACATCACCCTAGCTACAGCCTTGATTAGATCAGGTTTATAATGAACCAGATAAAATAAGATACTTTAAATACATTAGCAAAATCATTAGCTGACCTGCATATGTTCTCCTGTCTCTGTCCGTAATATTACTATATGGTTCTTCGTACTTTTCAGGAGCCTGCATAGGAGAATGAACTGCCTGGAAGGGAACGTATAAAAAGAGAGGCTACAAAATAAAATAAAATTACTTTATGCACTGCAGTAGATTTGAAACTTTGAGTCACGAAAACATTCATTTTACAAAATTTATTCAAGTTAAAAAAATTAGGTTTCCAAAACAAAATAACATCATAGGCTAATATTATAAGAAATGCCTACAGTAAATGTGAGCTTCTGTGACGTTCTGCTTATTTTGATTGCTCCTGTACCGCAGATGTCCTTGCAGAAGAAAGTTCCACATAACGCTTCCCATTTGACCATGGATCCAAGCCCAAAACACACCGCCCCCTCCTAAATACGGTTTTGCCCCCCGCGCCAAAAAATGAACTTGCTGCACTTCCATCACCATGCGACAATAATCGGCATAAACCACAAATAACAATAATAATAATCAGACTCGGAGCAGAAAACTTTAAAATGAGCACCATCGGTTGGGAAAAAATCGTACCTATATATGTTACAGTCAATGTGTACAATCAGTCATTGTATACAATGACTAACATTTTCAGCCAGTTGACACAATGACTGATTCGGTCAGGCATTGTATACAATGACTAAAAAAACCAGCGATTTTACACAATGACTGAAAATTTATGGTCCTTATTGTACACTTTGACTGATTCAAGTTAGGAGGTGTGTTGATAATTATTGTAGTGTCTGCGACGGCGAGTGGGGCTAGGCGGAATAATAATAGGAACTTGAGTCGGTGTGAGGAGGTGTGTTGTCAGTGCCATGGAAAAGTATAAAAGTTAAAACTTCCAGCAAGCTCAACGGTAAAACTGAGTTATGGAGAACACAAGCGTTTCTATGGAGAGTCAATTCAAGGAGAGGTTAGTACATCTGCACACCGGCGATTACAAATCTGTCTTGATTCCTAAAGATGAGTATTTCACTTTAGTTGACGAAGTGAAGGAAGCAGAAAAAGAAACAGGGACCTCAAAGACTTGGAGGCAGTATTATCTACTGAAACGGTACCAGATTCTGATTTGCGGTGAGAGGACGTGGTGATCCAAGGAATATTATGGGCATCATTATTGATAGAGACAACAATGACTTGTATCGGATTGCTGTTCGCGGAGGAATCCTGCAAGGTAAATATGCACGAAACCAGTTCGATCTGTGTACCCAGATACTACTCACTCGCAACGATGTCTCAGAGGATTCAAATATCGGATTGCGTAAGGCAGTACAGTTAGAGTCGAAATGTGGTGGTCAAGGCTTTACAAAATGTAACTGTTCTGGAGGTAATAGATGTTCATCTAACAGATGCAAATGCTTCAAAGCTAAAGTTAAGTGCAACAGCAGATGCCATACTTCTCTGACATGTGATAATAAAATTTGAATTGAATTTGCCTCGAACATTATTAAACATTTATGATTTTTAAATGTCAAAGTTATGTTTCTGCTTATTATGTATCTGCTTTGGATGTTATTAAACTTTTATGATTTTTAAATGTCAAAGTTATGTTTCTGCTTATTATGTATCTGCTTGGATGTTATTTAACATTTATGATTTTAAAATTTAATAAAAAAAAGAAAAACACAAAAAAGAACAAAAAAAAGAAAACATATAAACAAAAGAAAAAAGAATACAAGAAATTGAAAGAAAATGAAAAAAAAACTCTGCCAAAGCTGGTTCCAAGCCCAGTCGAAAAAAGAGGAGGATTTTCTTTTAAATCTTTTAAAAAATTACAGAAATGATGAATCGCTGATGAATCGTCCTAGATTCCCCCACCCGCCGTCGCCGACACTACAATAATTATCAACACACTTCCTAACTTCAATCAGTCAAAGTGTACAATAAGGACCATAAATTTTCAGTCATTGTGTAAAATCGCTGGTTTTTTTAGTCATTGTATACAATGCCTGACCGAATCAGTCATTGTGTCAACTGGCTGAAAATGTTAGTCATTGTATACAATGACTGATTGTACACATTGACTGTAACATATATACAGACAGTTTTGGCATAGATGTGGGTCATTTGTACCAAATGATTATGTAGTAACGGTACTAGGCCTATGTATATTTTTTATTTCAAAAAGCACTTCAGTTTTAGTAAACCTCCTCTTTGTTTGAAACGGAATGCTCTTTAATGATGTCAACAGCCTTTTCCGTGAAAATGTGCGTTGAGTAGAGACCAGTGTAGTTCCTAGCAGGAGAAACACCGTCCCTCAGGTCAAGGCCACACATTAGTGTGCCATTATCATCTGTAGCGGTACCGAATACGGTGCAATGATCGTGAGTGTAGTAGGCTGCACCTCAAGTGAAAAAACCTGTGTCAACCAGGATAACATGGTAACAATATATGGTTGATAGACATCTGTTACATCAATGAATGTTTGGAAATACGACAGCAGTTTTCTTATTCTAATTTTTCCCGAAGTGCAAATTAAAACACTAATTCTTACTTAGATTTATAGATAGTAGCAACAAAATAAGGATATATGGTCTGGTTTTATAACCAAACATAAAATCTATCCTTAAGGTCTTTTCATAAAGTGTGTTAATGCAGTAACACATTTATAGAAGTATAGAAGCCTGTGCTTCCGTTTAGGCAGATACCAAGTATTTAGTAGCCTAGTCAGTCTTGTCAAGCTTTGATGTTCAGAAGTCAAAGTTTTGATGACTTATACATGTACCTAAGTCGAGTCATAAAAATTACGTTTGCTTCATGATTTTCCTTTGACATATTTATGTCTGTAAAAAAGTTGGTTTTGGATTCAGTAAAAGGCCAAAGGACATTTCAATTCGGTAGATAATAGAATTATGTCTGTAAATAAGTTGGTTTTTGATTCAGACTATCGGCACTGAAATGATGAGCAATTCCGCTAAAATGCCAATCTAAAAATGGAACCACTGAGATATGAATTTTAAAAATTCGACAATGGGGAGGGCACATCCCCCTCTCCAAACCCTTCCCTTTGGGCCAAGCCACCGAAAATATGTCATTTCCTAATTTTAAACCTAATTCTGTGTATGCCTATACTTTGTGTATTTTGCGAAAATTGATGGCGTTGAGCCTCTGAGCAAACCTTCCCTTTGCTCATGGGCTCAACGCCATCAATATTCGCAAAATACACAAAAGTATAGGCATACACAGAATTAGGTTTAAAATTAGGAAATGACACATTTTCGGTGGCTTGGTCCGAAAAACCCTACATATTTACTAAATGCCCTTGCGTTTTCCTGTACCGGTACCTATATGACAGTAGAATGTACATTATTGACTTCTTATAGCGAAGTTATAGGCCTAAACATTTAACTTTTTATGGTTATGGTAAAGCCGAAACCTGTTACTTTTAATAAAACTTCAGCTTTGTATCCTGTAGTCGGAGACTCGCCCAAACGACTTGTGGGTTTTTTAAAACTTTATCGTACATAAAGAGCTAGCAAACAAAGGCCTGAATCGTTCTCAACTGCTAAAAATGCGTGGTTTCTGGGGCCCCGCACCAGACCACAATGAGGGAGCTTACGATTCTCCCTCAGTATGGGCTTCGTGCCTGGCACTCTCAGCTTCGCGCCTTTGGCACTTGCTTTACGAACATGTTTAATGAAAATGTTCCAGTTGCGTCCCTGGGTGGAAGGAAGGGCTCGGAATTTCAGCCCCTCAACCCTCAAAATCATGGCACCGCCACTGAGAACTCCCATGCCTTGAAAGCAGTCTACGCTAGAGTGAACTGCTTGACAGATTTAGAATAATTAAACAAGAGATCAAGGCTTTCATTACCGTACACGATTATCTACTCTGATTTCCAGTGTACCGTTTCCACACACTCAGCATTCTGCTACTTCACATTGTCTTCACCGGCAGAGAGTGAGATTGCATAATCAAATGCAAACTTGTATAAAGATTTAGAATGTAATTTTATCCATTAAGAGAATGTAACTGGAGTCTCACAAACCAGTTTTCAAAGCTGCCCACCAGTTACACCAAAGATCAAGAATAATTTATGTGACTTTTACTGTTAGAAAGTCCTGATTGAGTCTGAGTCTGCAATGAAGCAAGACACTGAGGCTCACAGAAGTGCAGTAGGCCTACTATCGTATGTAAATTGTGACAAATATTTCTGCCTAGCATCATCTGAGATACACCAGAAATGCAACGTAGCTCCAGTCTTTTTGAGGCCGTATTAAAAACTCACTCAATCCCTTCTTGTAGTGGTTTAAAGGTCATTATCTTTACAAAAAGATTAATTACCTATTTTGAAGTCCATGCCATTAACTGTATTATGCAAAAGTCTTTGCTAAAAAGGATGTTCCAGCAATACCAGCTTCAGTCTTACCAAAGAATGAATCAAAGCCTCGATAGAGTGGAGTCGCCTGCTCCTGATAGTTTCCAATATGCCACTTTCCAACTATGTGTGTTGAATAACCCTGTTCCTTCAGCTTGTTGGCAATTGTTGGCATTTCAAGAGGTAGCGAGTTTCGCTGACAGGCCGTGATGATAAAATGTTGAAGTCCAGTGTGAATCTGAAATATAAACATAGGCCTATATAATTGCAAAGTTCATTAAACAGTTGGCTATAATGAGAAATAGAGCTGCTGATGCAAGTATCCTCTTAGATCGTTTCTTTATCGAGTAAAAAGCCGAATTATTTTGTGCCTCATTAAATTTACTGAACTGTCCCAAATGCAGCATAACATCAAAGCAGCAATAGCAATTTTTCCGAAGATTCTGCCTGCAACGCAAAAATTGATAGGCCTACCCAAATCAATGCTGACTATCAATCAATCAATCAATCAATCAATCAATCAATCAATCAATCAATCAATCAATCAATCAGTTTTAATTGGTCCATGTGTATCAAGCACATCAAGTCAGAATAAGGTTACACAAAGCATCACAAGTATCACAAAATTAATCAATCAGACAATAATTAAAGCACACATAATTAGTTAAAGTAAGTTATATAATCAATGGGTTTGTATTGGGATAACCCCACAGGAATAGATAAGAAAGTTATATTTAGACATAGTGGTCGAAAAGTAGAGTGCTACCAGACTGACAAAACTGAAAGACTTCATCTACAGAATATTAATGCTCCACCTCGATAATTCCGAGGTATATATACGTATATTCATATGTTTTAAACCTAAATATACATCTTGTTCAGAAAAGAATGCTCTGTCCAATGGTGTATTGCAAGTTATGATATCTCAACCCAAACCCAAAATCCAGAAAGCGGTAACCACCCCTTGGTAGTCCATGTCACAAAAAAGCTTGGTAGATTGAGGGTTAAGCTGCCATCTGAATAAAATTGCATACATACATGCATACAACAAGTAAGTGAGTACGTAAGTAAGTAAGTAAGTACGAAAGTAGGTATTTTTGTATGTATGTTTTTACATACATACAATACACACACACATACATACATACATGCATGCATGCAAGCATACATACATACATTCATACATACATACATACATGTACATACATACATACATACATGCGTATACATACATGCACACATACATACATACATACATACATACATACATACATACATACATGCATACATACATACATACATACATACATACATACATACATACATACATACATACATACATACATACATACATACATACATACATACATACATACATACATACATACATACATACATACATACATACATACATACATACATACATACATACATACATAGACTACATACATACATGCATGCATTGCACACACTGGACCTAAATGTAAGCGGACGGGGGCAATGGCGAGACGTACATGTAGTGCCAGCGGGTAATTGGCCGGAGGGAAATGTCCTAGACCCGATTTTGCAAAAGGTGCATTCGGTGCACCGAATAACTCTGAGTCTTGAGACGAGCCTCATTGCTAAAATGACGGATGCACAATTAATCTCAATTTCACTTGAAATTGATGGAAGATTGGCAGGTATAAGAAAGATGGCCCTGAAAGATAATCACAGTCATTGAGACTTACAGTTATAGATTAGGATGAGATTAATTGGCTTCAGAGTAGAGTACGAGTGCACAAGAATTGACAAACATTCAACCAGTGCTGCATTACATGTACATCTTGGTCACCATAGGTGCATTCGGTGCGATGCCCAATGCCCCTGATTTTTGAGACGAACTTTATTGCCACTTGCTAAAACTTTGGATGCAAAATTACTCTCAGTCTCAGTTGAAATTGATTGTAGGCTATCTCAGTTACTTTTACTCCAGTTTTACCCCATCCGATAGTCTGAACTCCATTGGTCCTCAGCCGATCAGCGAATACGAGGAAACCCCGAAATCAAGCTTATTGGATCCGCTTCCGATAATTTTTTATATGGACGAAGACGACGATTTGGATGACATTGATTCCTTTTATTGTAGGCCCTACATAGGGGGGCCTACTCAATAATGTTCCTCCTGCACGAGAGTCACCTCCCAGTATCACAAGAGCGGGACATTGTGTTGTCTGCGTTAACAAATCAACCTTGACTAGGATGTCTGTCAAAACTATTTGAAAGAAGTCATTTCGACAGTGTCAAGATATTATTGGCTCATTAAATAGTGGCTAATGCTTAAGTAATGGAAACTGAATGAGGGAACATCGTATTTTCCGGACAGTAGGTTAAACGAGCGATAAGTTCAATCAGAATTATTTTGCGACAAAATATTTCTTGGAATTGTTTACAACAGTCCTAGGCTACTTGTGAGCAGTGTGTTGTTGATCAAGACATCAGAGAATAATAACTGAAACTGTAACTAAAAGCTATAACTGAAACGGAAATCAGAATGCAGTCAACTGTTAGCAGACTGAAATTTAAAAAATTAAGGTAGGCCTAATTCACTGAAACTAAATGAAAAACCATCACTGAAATAATAGGCCTACTGTTTGTGACCCAAAATTACATGTGTCACTATTCTTTTCAACTTCTCTAATCGTCCTGCACAGATGCACAACAGACACAACAGCAACCGAAATACTGAACGTCGGCTGCATAAAAAAATACAAACACCTATGAAAGGTTCGACATGGTAAACTACATGCTACAGAATGTGTCGATGACCAACCTGATATCGACCTGAAAGTAACTGGCTTCTTGTGGGCGTGCATAGCGGCTGTACGTAGTAATTGTCCAGTATAACCCCTGTATTGGCAAGTCTATCAAGGTTTGGAGTCTTTATCGACGAACCACGAAAACCGACGTCTGCAAAGCCATAGTCGTCAGCTAAGATAAAAACCACGTTAGGCCGTTGAGCAATTGCAATGTGGCAGCATGCTGTGATCAGTGCAAGAGACAGAAAACCATGAAGTGAGCCTGTGTTGTTCTTAACTCGATTCATGGTCTCGTGCACTTCCACGTTAGGTCAAAAGCAGCTGTAGGCTACGGTATCTAAAATTGTGTTATGTTCAAGTTCGCGTCCTCAAACATGTCCTGCTTGCGTTTAATGACAGTTTTCTTATTTTATACTGTGGTTTAAGCCACGATTACATATTTAAAAAGATCTCTAAAGAGAATATTCAACGCCACCATGCGAGATAAACTATCATTTTCGGTTAATGTAGGCATAAACCGACCTCACCAGTGACTGCTGAATCTCGGTTCGCTCTCCTGTTCGTGAAATCACCATCCGCCAGAAAATTGACTTTCTATGGTTTGATGCTGACTGTTCGACTTAAAAACGGAAAACTCGCCACTTGGAACGAAAGCTTAAATAATCTTCAAAAGACACATAGGCTATGCATGTGCTCAACCTGCTGAAATTACAGGCTACAGCCACACACAAAAATCAACAAAATCGCTCATTTTTCCTACGACAACGCATTGAAGGGCAGAGAATGACTGGATGGTTCTTTGGAAATCCCTTAAATCTATCTTATCTTCGCCGTCCCCTCTGTTGACAGCTGCTCACAGACATAGCCTAATGGTCTTCCTAAAGTTCGTCATGTCTAAGCTTAGTTTAATTTGTCGTTAATGCTGCTGCTCTATTGATTGCTCGTCTACCTACATACTCTCATATCATCGTTTATGCATGGTCATTCATTCATTCATTTCAAGAAAATATGTAGCGCTCCTTCAAGAAGTCCTCTCAGAGACGCTCCCAGTCCATCCACGGCGTAACAAAACAGCTTTAAGGAGTCTGTAAAACACTGTGACTGAGGAGTCAACCCTAGGTAACAGGCGCATCTCCAATGGGAGACTATAATTCCAGACAGAGAAAGCACGACACTGACAGGTTGAGGTTTCAACACGCGGGAATAAAAGCTTAGACCTACAGCTAGAGGCAGAGCGAAGGGCTCTGTGAGCCAGGACAACAGATATTGGATAACAGAGTTCACATATATAGGTAGGGGCACAGCCAGGGAGACAACGCCAAACCAGTGAAGAAAGTCTGTATTCGATGCGCTATTATACAGGGAGCAAGCGCTGAGTGTCACGCATGTAAGATGAAACAGAGGCATATTTAGAGATTCGCCCAATTAGCCGGGTTGCAGACCGAAGAACACGGTCTAGTCGGGATATCAATGATAGAGGCAAACCAACCAGAATAGAGCAACAGTAGTCCATGCGTCTGGTGACAAAAGCATGGACAGGGGTATAGCAGCAGCATCCTGCGATTGGGAGCGAGAGATGACCCGTACCTGACGAAATTGGTAGTAACAGCCTGGAGTCAGCTGATTGACGAGCATTGAGAATTTGAGAAACGAAGCAACCGACTACTCTGGCTTTCCCTCTCTGCCCCCATTCAATACAAAGTCCTGTATCTGGTAGTCAAGTCCAAACTGGGTCTTGCAGCGAAATATCTAATTCGTTCTCCTCTTTCTGCGTCTTCTCATCGACCTCTACGTTCTAGGGACTTATTTGTTCAGCGATCTAGGACCACTATTGCTCAGACTCAATCCTTTACCATAATTGAACCTTCCTTATGGAATTCCCTTCTCTCCACTCTGCGTGGCACTCTACTTTCTGGATCACTATCTGCATATGATAGAAGTAAACGGCAAGTCCTGGAAAATCACTGGCCCCGTGTCCAGGACCTTCGGATTCGTCCATTGCCGGCTCAAGGGCCTAGAAAAGGAGATGAGCGCCTCACCAACGAGCCTTCGGCCCTGGGATGTCTTTACTTTACTTATTATATCAACAACAGATGTCAAATAAACTCACCTGAAACATATCTCATTATTTTTTTCAGCATCAACCCCTACAAAGATCTTTTATACACAATGCTCAATAGCACATACGAAAACTAAACAATTTGGTTTTGCTCCAAGAAGAAAAAACAGTTGAGTAATGAGTAGGCTATAATATTTTTATTACAATACGAAAGTGTTGTGTGGCAGCAAAATTAATATAAAAAATAACAGCGACAAAATAGTACTTTTGATCAGTCTTGCCATACAAATAAATGTTAATAACCAAAAACAATGAGACATTTTGATATCTCTAAATCAGCAGATTATTTCTATTCAAACTTGTTATTCTCCGCACAGACACTCTAGTTTTTGCACCTATTTCTTCAAGCAGATTTGAAGATTTGATTTGATTTAATTTGATTCCATAAAATTCCGTGAAAGTTTTGAACACGACTAACACATAAGAACGACCTTAATGTGCAACTCTTAAACACCAAACAGAAACTATATTTTTAGAATGAATGTCATTAGTAACTATGAACGAGTTTTAAATTCAACTGTAGTATTTCTGGGGATGAAATTAAACCCATGGACTCCAGACGCCATCATGGAGATCCGGGTCACAGAGTGGGTCATCCTCAGGAAATCGTACAGGAACTGCAATTGACTGGTAGTAGTCCAGACGATTCAAAAGCTGAATTGCAATATCTTGGTTCTCTTCGAAAACGTCCGTAGTTTCCTTTGGATCTTTGGAAAGGTCAAACAACCATATATTCTTCTCTCTTGGATCTGGGTCTGGGATGGAATCTAATGCAGGATCCTCAGGTGGTGCCACCCAGCTTCCGTTGCCTATAGGTAACAGAAGGAATAATGTACCGGTAGACATTTAGATAGGCATGTCCAATCTTACAATTAACATTGTCTTTGTCTAGTCACACGTAAGAAGTGTCACTTAAAGTTCAAGAATATTCTCAGGACCGGTATCTCTGGAAAACTTCATATGCAATTTTCATCGTAACTCTAAGAAAGCAAGCAGCTTACACATCATATTTATAGCAACCAAAATTAGAGCGGCATAATTATGAAATAATGGCATGACTTAATGCCGTATAATGTCGGACTGGGAGCGCTTCTGAAGAGTTGAGCAGAAGGAGGCCCATGGACATAGGCTTGGACATCGTCGGCGAAGAGGTGACCAGTTGCAGAATGATCATGGAAAAGAGATGGAATGCCAGCCGTGTAAAAGGATGAATAAGAGAGGGCCAAGGACAGAACCAGTGAGGAACACCCAACAGGGATCCACTGAGTCATATAGTCACCAGAGATGATCATTATTTTAGGTGCGATCAGACAAGTAGGACCGAAGCCAGAGGTTTCAAGGCGCTGCAAGAGAATTTCATGGTCGACCATGTAAAAGGCAGCAGAGACGTCGAAGAGAGCTCAAGTGAAACTTGGGACTTGTCGACAGCAGAGTAAATGTCAGAAAGTAATGAGAGGAGGGCAGTCTCCGTGGAGTGGTTAGCCCTATAACCAGAATGCTGGGAAGGAATATTTCACATACATACACATCTGACGTTCTATCAGAACTCATAATATCAGTCCGGTCATAACAGTCCCATCTGAGAGGTAATTAAAGGCGCTGAGCAAATTACTAGACACACACACACACACACACACACACAGAAGCATAGCGTTTTATGATACAACCTGGTGCTAAGAAAGAAAGAAAGAAAGAACGAAAGAAAGAAAGAAAGAAATAAGCAGATTATAGTGAAAAAATACACAGCCAATGAATCTGAGAAAATCTGTGCCAACCTGGATCGCCTGTAATAAGTTTCCAGTTTCCAACTCGAATAGCAGCTGCAATACGATTGTCGAAGTTAGAAATGTTCAGGTCGGATCCACGTAACGGTGTCAGTGGATCAATGTTGTGTAAAAGCTCATCACGTGGACTATCGGCTCCTTCACTGATAACGTAAAATTGTTACATACTACTTTAGAAATAAAACTAACAATAATATCAATGCAGATTACAATACTAATACTTCTTATTTCTTGTGTGCAACCTGTTGCACTTTTGCTTGTAGGCCTACTTGTACTCCATTTCATCCCCAAGACATAGCAGAAATTACAGACGTTTAGGATAACATTCTTTTTATAAATATTGTTTTAGGCAAATCTTCTTATAATTCTCAGTATATACTTTAAATCTGATCTCAATTCTTCTTTTTAATAGTTGCTCTTTAATTCATGACTCGTTTGCTCAGTTTTATTCTCGGTCTTTTTTCAGCCTCATAATTATTCTTATTTACAAATCTTAATGATGGCAAGCAAAAGCAAATTTCAACCTGATAGTTTTCCAAACATCAAATCCATCCAAGTCAAGTCCAGTTGTGTCGCCACCAGCCAGTTTTAGGAGCGTAGGGAACCAGTCCGATACATGGATTAGACCAGTGTTGATTGTTCCAGGTTGCTTTACAAGAGGACTATTGACAAAACCCACTCCTCTCATTCCACCCTCCCATAGCGAAGACTTCCAGCCCCTAAGGGGCCAGTTGTTACCACCCACACTCACTTGTCCACCATTATCTAAAAACACAGATGAAATACAAAATGGTTAAGTAGAAAAATAAACAAACAGATTTTATCCTGAACTAGTATTCTAGTTAAATGGTGTGCTCAAAATAGTGTAGCGGTTAGCTTATCAAACTGCATGGGAGTCAAGAGGTCAGGGTTCAATTCCCTTCAAAAACAAGAATTTGCAACCAGATTTCTGTCCTATCTGCACCTTCCATACACGGTGATACACCTCAGCTATGACGAGTACACTGACCTATTTTGCCGGTGGAAAGAGGGGTAGCTTAGGGGACAGCTTTTCTTTTTTCTTCTAAATGAATTTTATAACAATAACAAACAAATTTTATTCACATTAACTAAAATCTCACATTCAAATGCAATTACTAAAAATTGAGTGCTTATAACTTAATGGTTTTAAATTTAGCATTCATTCATTCATGACTGAACAACTCCACTGGCTTCCACTCTCTGCTCGTATACAATTTAAAGTCCTGATTTTGGTCCGTATGTCGGCTATCAATTGGGTCTTGCTCCGAAGTATCTGAGTGATCTTATACTTCATTCCTCTTCTGCCACTTCGCTGCGTCCCCTTAGGTCCTCTGATCGTCTCAACCTCTTTGCCCCCCACCCCCAGAAAGTACCACCATGGCTCAATCCAGATCATTCGCCCGTATCGGTCACTTCCTGTATGTTTTAGATCAGACATGATCAGTCAGTGATGTCAACAATTATTAGTGCAATCAGATCATAAATTAATAAGTAAATCATAATGCGTTTTTCTCTAAAGCATCATTGGGTCTCCAATGAAACTAAAGTCGGGGACACCAAGTTGAGCAAATTTAATTGAACAGAGAACATCATTGCAACTTCAACTTTGCGTTAATAGTTGCTCTGAACAACGCGTAACAAACTTGCAACAATCGCCAAGCAATGTTGCTTGGTAAACAAATGCATTGCTTAAAAATGTGCTAGCAGATCTGTTACCTTATCACTTTGTGCCTTCAGTTCCTTGAACTCTTGCAACCGTCATGATCAGTTTTCTCCATTTCTTTCTTTCCAATGTCGCTTCTCTTAGTTCTTCCAAATTCATTCCTGTTGCTTCGTGAATCCAGTGGCGTAGCCAGGAATTTCTAATGGGGGTAGGGTTATGGCCGGCTCCTTTATTTTTCTTTTAGAATTGGTCAAATAACCATTAAAACCGTTTGTTTTCCTAAGCCAATGTGGGGGTTTATCCTCCCAAACCCTCTTGGCTGCGCCATAGTGTGGATCTCATCCTTCCAGCTTTTCCTCGTAGTTATCCCAATAAGCAATAATTGAAGAGTCAGCACCATCCCGTTTCCACATTATTACCACCACCACCCTGGTCTTCCACTGCTTTCCACTGTACTGTGCAACCTTGACTGTTACGAAGACGGAACATAAAAGCAGTACAAAACACACTGATTAAAATAGTAAAAATACCTGTTGAGAATATCAGCACGGTGTTGTTCCAGAGCCCGTTCTTCTCTAAAGCATCAGTGATATTTCCAACAGCTTCATCGAGACACGATATCATGCCTAACAGAAATGCAAAAACTCAAACCATTATTTGAAATTAAAAACATGAAAAAATAACATAGACATACCATTATACCGGTAACCAATGTATTCCAGTCCAGCTCATAAGCATGCATATTGTAGTGATTTAATATTAAAATATGGATCAATTGAGTTGAAATTTTCCAGCACTAAGTGGTGGCACCCGGGGATAGGGGTCTTAGCCTCTAAATGAAGATCAGACCCCCTCCCCAATGCAAAAAAGCGAAAAATCTCTAATAATAATAATAAGAAATCTATAGAATACACCACCGATAGCCAATGTCAAACATGTCGCCGAGTCGTGATGAGGTTATGTGTACAATGTGCGGCCGGCCTGCTGAAGTGGTTGCGCCTGTAGACCCATACAACTGCATTGGGAAATGGGGGATTCAACTAGCAGCACCACTTATGGGTGGAGACTTAAGGGCCAAAGAGACGGTCGCCCAAAGTTTGTGGTTGGGGACAAAGATGCTTATATACTCCAATATTTCAAAAATATCAAGTTAATTTTCTAAAGCGTTATTCACCAGTTTATCCATAACGAGCAATTGTGTTTAGACGACAGCTTAAAACGTTTCGGGGAATTTCGTCAACGGACGATTCGTCAACGATGACGAATCTTCTGCATGAGGTCACTCCTATTATTTCAACACAATTGAAGTGATTAGACAGATCATAATGAATCGGATAAAAAAATACTTTAAAATACAGAAGCAAAATCATAAGCTGACCTGCATATGTTCTCCTGGATCCATCTGAGAAATTCCTATATGGCTCTTCGTACTCTTCAGGAACCTGCATAGGAGAATGTGCTGCTTGGAAGGGAAGGTATAAAAAGAGAGGCTACAAAATAAAATAAAAAGAATTTTATGCACTGTAGTGGATATGGAACTTTGAGTCACGGAAAACATTTATTTGACACTTAATTTATTCAAGCTAAAAAAAATTAAAGTTTCCAAAACAAAATAACAACATAAGAAATGCCTAATGTAAGCTTAAATGTGAGATTTTGTAAGGTTCTGCTAATTTTGATTGCTCCTGTACCACAGATGTACTTGTAGAATAAACATCCCTCATAACGATTCCCATATGGCCATGCACCAAAGCCCAAAACACCCTTCCCCCTCTAAATGCGGCTTTGCCTCCAGCACCAGAAGAAGAACTTGCTGTGCAATTCCATCACCGTGCAACGATACTCGTCATAACCACAAATAACTATAAAGATTATCAGACTCAACCCAAAAAACTTTCAAATGAATATCATCAGTTGAGACTTAATAATGTGGGCCAACAACTTTGGCATGGAAATGGGTAATTTCTACCGATTAGTGATGCAGCACCAATAGTATAATAGGCTACATGTACATGTACGTCTATTTTATTTAAAAATACACTTCTGTTAGAGTAACCTCCTCGTCGTTTGAAACGGCATGCTCTTTAATGATGTCAACAGCCTTTTCAGCGAAAATCTTTGTTGAGTAGAGACCAGTGTAGTTCCTAGCAGGAGAAAGGCCGTCCCTCAAGTCAAGCCCACACATTGTTGTGCCATTTATGCCGCTTTCGAATAAGTAACAATGAGTGTGAGTGTAGTGGTTTCCCATTCCATTGAAAAAACCTGTATGAAACACGATTACAATGTACCAATGGTTGCTAAGCAGCTGTTATATTAATGAATGTTACAAAATACGGCAGCAGTTTTCTTATTCTGATCTTTGATGTAGTGCTGAATAAAACCACTAATTCTAAATAGTAGAAACAAAATAAATAAATATGGTTAGGTTTTTTAACCAAAATTAAAATCTATCCTTAAGATCTTTACATAAGGTGTGTTAAATAGTAGTATTAGCATACCTATTGTTAAAAATGATAATATCACCTTCAACCAGGAATTGATCCTTTCAGATCGCGTTAGGTATGTGTGTCTCAGTTGTCTCACGTACTGGTACATTCTTAGCTATTTCGGGCATAACTTTTGAATGGCGTGAGATATCATTATAAAATTTACCTTTAAAAGTGTGTAAATGAACCTCCTACAGCTACTTATACCATATCATAGTTTTATACTCTAGAATGAGGGTGAAAAAATTCAGGTGCCAAATAAAACGTCTGGCGCCAAAATGTCCTGCTTCGACAAAGGTCTGTGCTACAAAAACATGTTCCAACATATAGAAAAACACATAAATCTGACCAAAGAATGAATCAAAGCCTCGATAGAGTGGAGTCGCCTGCTCCTCATAGTGTCCAAGATGCCACTTTCCAACCATGTGTGTTGAATAACCCTGTTCCTTCAGCTTGTTGGCAATTGTTGGGAATTCAGAAGGTAGCGAGTTTCTCTGACAGGCCGTGATGACAAAATGCTGATGTCACAAGTCTTTTCCCTCTTCTTCTCTACGTGTGACCTTCAGTCTCTTCGGAAGCTTCTTCGTATAAGTTCGTGGTAGCGTAGGCCTATCCCTAGATAACTGTTTCATTAGCTAAATGGCTAGGTTAAAGAATCTACAGTCTTTCACTGTTTTGTTAACCAACAACGACGACGTGTTTAACTCTTCTTATTATACTCCAAAATCCGATATAAAGTAAAACGATCAGCAACAACACAACAATGACTACACTTGCGTTATCATAACAACTACACGACTACTATCTTCATCAGTCTACTCTATCGCAACTCAACAACAACTCTTACAGCCTATCTCAACGGCTCTCAACACGCAACTCTTCTTCTTCACTTCCACTCCCTTCTTGTACAATTAACGTACGCTCGTCTAGACGTCACGTGCTGTCCAGACAATCACCTGTGCAGACGCCGCGCGGCAATTTGCACCTGGCCTACTTACGTCGCTGTACGACAATCGGCGTGCACTGATTAAATTAGCTGACATTACCTCCTTCCTTTCTTTTGAAGAGAGCTAATTAATCTCAAAAATTAGCGAACGTATAATGCTTAAACTAAATACAAACAATTCTTATACTAAATGCAATCACAAAATACCTTATACTACAATCTCGATAAGCAGTCTGCTACTACATTCAACTTTCCTTTCTTATAGTTCAACAGAATGTCAAAATTTTGCAATGATAAAGACCATCTGACTAACTTAGCAGACTTCGACATTGACTCAGTCAAATAAACTAAAGGATTATGATCAGTGAACACATTAATCTTGGAACCAATAATGATTTCTTTCAATTTGTTTAAAGCCCATATGATTGCATAGGCTTCCTTCTCAATCGTCGCCCATCTCCTCTGGGTATCTGTCAGCTTCTGGCTGATAAATGAAACGGGACGTTCTATCCCCTCATCGTCCACTTGTGACAGCACAGCCCCCACAGCAAAATCACTGCTATCACAGTACAAATTAAATGGTTTGCCAACCTCGAACATGTACAGAATAACATTCGATAAAACAATTTCTTTAAGAGAATCAAAAGATTTCTGGTGGTCCTGAGTCCAAATAATGTTCTCAGGTGTCTGCTTGCTAGTTAAATCTGTCAATGGTTTAGCAATCTCAGCAAATATCAAAGCTTTCTCCATGTCTGCTCTTAAGTTCTTCAGGTACTTTGCTGGTTGTACTCCAATGTTTGGCGGTAGATTTATTTCTTTGGTCCAGCTTTCCTTTAAGATAGTTAATGGTCCTCTTGGCATTTTTCCATACACCAGCAGATATGGTGCCACTCCTGTCGTTGCGTTAGGAACTTCTCTCAATGCCCATACGGTAAACGGAATGATTTTATGCCACTGTCTTGGATTTTCCACAATGACATGATGTACCATCTTCTTGAACGTCTGGTTCCATCTCTCGACTAATCCGGCTGCCTCTGGATGCCCCGGTGAATCGAATCGTGGACAGCATCCCATCAATTTCAAAAATTCTCTTGTAAGACTGGCTGTAAAATTCGTGCCTCTGTCGCTGGTGATCACAGACGGCACCCCCACGTCAATGAAAAGCTTCATCAAAGCTTCGCACACAGCCTTAGCAGTCAATGACTTCAGCAAGAAGATTGTCGGCCATCTTGTACATGAATCCACTATGCACAAGCAATACTTATGCCCAGCTGCTGACTTCGGTTCTATTGGGCCTACCACGTCCATAGTCATCCGTCGGAATGGAACATCTTCCCTTGGAATTGGTGTAATCGGCACTCGATCCATCACCAAACTTCGTGCCTTCAGCTGACACTTCTCACAGGACTTACAAAATTTCACCACGTCTCGACGCATCTTTGGCCAGACAAAGGACAACTTGATTCTCTCTCGTGTCTTCTCTTCTCCCAAGTGTCCGCCAAATACTGACTCGTGAGCTAATTCCATTACTTGAATTCTTCTCTCTTTCGGTAACACCAACTGATACACAAGCAGTAGAGGCCCAATAAGGCGGCTGACTCATTTGACCAGTACAGCCTTGACCTTCGCCCATTTGACCAGTACAGCCTTAAAAAAGTAAAAAAAGTAAAAAAAGTAAAAAAAAAAAGTAAAAAAAGTAAAAAAAGTAAAAAAGTAAAAAAAAAAAAAGTAAAAAAGTAAAAAAATTTTCTCCGGCGTATACAAAATGGACTACTCGAAGAAAACTGTTACTGAATTACGAAAAATCGCTGAGCGCAGCGGCAAGCATGCATATTTTACAAGACGGTGGATAGCGAAGTTCATTGCTAAAATTGACGCCCACACCCGCGAATGCTACGACGATGAATGCTCATGCAAGAATCCACAGCCGGATCGACAACAAGGGCCAGGCACGATTACCGTCGTTCGTCGTCGGCGCAATGGCAACTCGCCCCCGTGTGATGTTAGTTTGATCGACAACGAGATCATCATCGTTAATTGTCAATGCAATGGCAACTCATGCCTGTGTGATGTAAGAGCGTGAGTGAACTACGACGTAGATACGGGATTACAATATCGCAAACGATTTTACACCGTTGGTTTATAATCGTCTTTGGATCAATCGAATATTATTTTTTTTTCTCCGGCGTATAGAAAATAACTGAAAATGGAATATACAGCTCGGCCTAAAGACAGGATATCCCAATATAAAATGGACTACTCATCGTATAATCTGAAAGAATTACGACAAATTCCTAAACAGAGAGGACAAAGAGGATACTCGAGTTTGCGAAAAGCGGAACTCATAGCGTTCATATCGCAGGGAGATCGACTAGGCGCCCGGGCTCAGGTCAACAAAACACCAGCGCATACTCCCACCACTGTGCGAGAATTGCGAGAAATTGCAAAAAAGAGAGGTGTGCGAGGATACTCGAGATTAGCAAAAGCGGAACTTACGGCATTCTTGTCTAATACTTGGAAATTTTTGCATCCGGGGAAAAATAAAATAGTTTTTTCGGATTGGCTGACTCGCGAGATTAGTGAGTTACCCCCTCAAATAAAACCGCCCATTCATAGGTTCAAACTTCGAGAGACTGCGACGGCCATCAAAGGGTTTACAAAAAGATACACGATCGATGGCGACAACGGGATCGATGTTGCAACTTTTCTCAAGGCTGTAAGACCGCATGTAGTTAGGCTGCTAGGGAAAAATCGCGGGGTAAAAGTTCAATTCGATCTCATGTGCGAAATGGAGAAAGTAGATATGAAAACCGGCGAAGTAGTAACGGCTGAGCCTAATTTCAAATCAAAGAGTGATATTATTTTAGAAGCAACCGATGTGAGGGAAATATATGCCAACGCAGCGGATAAAATTAAGGAGAGCATGGCAAGTTTTCAGATGCGGGGGAGTAATTGGAGATTCAAAACCGTTTTGAAGTTGGATATCGATACAGTGGTATACAAACCATTGAAAGGAAGTTCTTATATTCCACTTCCAGATTATTTAGCGAATAAAAAGGCTATTATTAATATGAAGAACGAAGACGATGAATGCTTCAAGTGGTGCGTAACGAGAGCTGTAAACCCAGTCGACAAAAATACAGAAAGAATTACGAAAGAATTAATTAGACAGTCTGAGAAACTCAATTGGTCTGGTATCGAATTCCCCGTAGCAGCGGATGCTAATGTGATGAGTAAGTTTGAGCGAAATAATAATATTAGTGTTAATGTTTTTGGTTACGAGAAAGAAGCGAATGTATTCCCACTATATATATCAAAGCATGAGAATGATAGGTGTGTAGATCTATTACTCATTTCTGATGGGGAAAAGAAGCATTATTGCTGGATCAAGAATTTTAACAGATTGCTAGCACTACGAACAGAAAAATCCCATAATTCAATGCACTATTGCAGAAGATGTTTAATCGGTTTTAGAAAGGTAGAATCGCTTCGCAAACATACTGAGTACTGTTCGCAGCAGGACGCCCAACGAATAGAACTTCCAGAACCTGGGACTATGCTAAGTTTTACACATCACTATAGAAAGATGCGCGTACCGTTTGTGTACTTTGCCGATTTTGAGTCGTTCATCAAACCTATCGGTACATGCCAACCCGTTCCTAGCACGTCTTACACCAACAAGTTTCAAAAACATACGCCCAGTTCGTTTTGTTATCATTTGAAATGCTTCGACGATGATGTTTATTCTCAAGAGCCTGTGAGGTTTACAGCTGAAAACGAAGACGATGATGTCGCTCAGAAATTCATAGACAGTCTCGAAGAAAATGTGAAACGAATATATAACCAGTTCAAATTCCCAAAGAAGATGATATTCGGCAAGAAAGAGCAGGTGCTCTTCGACTCGGCTACTGTTTGCCATATATGCGGGGGAGAATTTATAGACGATGAAAAACGAGTACGAGATCACTGTCATTTGACTGGAAAATTTAGAGGTGCCGCTCACAACCTTTGTAATCTGAAATACAAAGTCCCCAAGTTCTTCCCCGTCGTATTTCACAATTTGACTGGTTATGACAGCCATTTATTTATCAAGAAATTACGAGGTGAACACGGCGAGAAAATCAAATGCATTCCCTGCAACGAAGAAAAGTATATCTCATTCAGCAGAGAGGTCGTCGTCGATAAGTTTGTAGATGCAGATGGAAAAGAGAGAGAAGTCAAACGCGAATTACGTTTCATCGATAGTTTAAGATTCATGCCCCAGAGTCTCGACGTGTTATCGAAAAATCTTCAGAAAGATCAGTGCAAGAATTTAGGGAAATTTTTTGAAGGTGAGAAGCTGGATCTTTTACTCAGAAAAGGCGTTTACCCATATGATTACGTCGACGGTGTTGAAAGATTAAACGAAACCGAATTACCATCGAAGCATGCCTTCTATTCAAAACTAACCGATTCGGGTATCAGCGAAAAAGATTACGCACACGCGAAAACGGTATGGGACAAATTTGAATGCAAAACATTACGTCAATATCATGACTTGTACAATTTATCGGATGTTCTATTATTAGCGGATGTGTTCGAAAACTTCAGAGACGTCTGTATGAAGCACTACAACCTAGATCCTGCGTGGTACTACACTAGCCCAGGACTTGCATGGGATGCGGCGTTGAAGACGACTGGTGTAGAGTTGGAGTTGTTGAGTGACTACGATATGTTACTGATGATCAAGCAGGGAATACGGGGAGGTGTCAGCACGATTTCCCACCGATACGCGAAAGCGAACAACGAGTACATGGGAGAAGCTTTCAATCCCACCCAACATTCAGTATTCATTCCATACTTGGACGCGAACAACTTGTACGGATGGGCGATGAGCAAACCGTTACCAACTCATGGGTTTGAATGGATGAACGATGACGAATTGAATGATTGGAGAAACATTAGCGAACGAGATGGAGTGGGATGTGTGTTGGAAGTCGACTTAGAATATCCAAAAGAATTGCACGACCTGCATAATGATTATCCACTAGCTCCAGAGAGTGTAAAACCTGCGGGATCAGATGTAGCGAAACTCATTCCAAACTTGAATGGCAAAGTAAAGTACGTCGTTCATTACGAAAATTTAAAATTGTACGAAAGGCTCGGATTGAAAATCGTAAAAATACATCGGGGAATAAAATTCGTGGAAAGTGCCTGGCTGAAAAAGTATATCGATCTGAATACAAACCTGAGAACGAAAGCTACGAACGATTTTGAGAAAGACTTTTTCAAACTGATGAACAATAGCGTTTTCGGCAAAACAATGGAGGCTATCGAGAATCGAGTTGACATACGATTGGTGAGTGATGAGAAGGAAGCTATCAAGCTAGTCGCGAAAACTAATTACGACAGACGAACGATTTTCGATGAAAACCTCATCGCCGTTCACATGAAAAAGACCAAGTTGTTTTACAACAAGCCGATATATCTAGGAATGTGTATATTAGACGTTAGTAAGACGCTCATGTATGATTTTCATTATAATTACATCAAGGCCAAGTACGGAGATAGGGCCAAGCTATTATTCACCGATACCGATTCTTTGGCGTATGAAATTAAAACGGAAGACTTCTACAAAGATATCTCCCCTGACGTCCAAAGTATGTTCGATACTTCAGACTATCCGAGTGATCACCCGTCAGGTATAGAATCCGGCGTTAATAAAAAAGTGGTTGGTATGTTCAAAGACGAGGCCGCGGGAAAACAGATTGAAGAATTTGTCGGGCTGCGATCCAAGTTGTACTCTTACAAAATGGCGGGTGAAGACTACAAGAAATGTAAAGGTGTGAAAAAGAATGTCGTCAAGAAATCAATCACTCACGCAGATTACAAAGACTGCGTGTTTACGAAAAGACAACAGTCGAGAGCGATGAACGTCATTCGCTCCTATCGCCATGAAATTTACACCGAAGAAGTAAATAAAATAGCTCTCTCAGCAAACGACGACAAAAGAGTAATAATGGACGACGGGATCCACACCCTAGCCTATGGGCACTACACGCTGAAAACTAACAAAATAAAGAATAATTTACACTAATATAAAATGGATGCGGTAAAAAAAGTGTGTTCTAAATGCAGAATAGAAAAAAGCTTGGGCGAATTCCACAAAGATAACTTACAGAAGAGCGGGTATTACCCCAGCTGTAAAATTTGTAAAAATGCCAAAGTAAAAGAGCTTGCGCACAAATACGCAAGACAGGAAATTAGGGAGACAAAAGACACAAAAGTTTGCAGCCGGTGTAAGGTAAATCAGAACATATCGGAATACGTCAACAATCGATTTCAAAAAGATGGAAAGGCGAATGAATGCAAAAATTGTAGACGTAAATATTATCTCGCCTGCGTAGAAGCCCGAAAGCTCGTTAGTTTGTGAAACATCTAGATGAAATATTAAAATGAGCTATACAACTGTGAAAAATATAAATGTCGAAGGCGTAGTCCTCCCGAATCATCCGTTGACGAATTTTGAGTTACTAGATGCCGCGAAAAAGCTCAATATCCCTAATTTCCGGGGAGTATTTCTCAGAGACGAGCTGCCGAAGGAACCTAGACGGACTGAATGCGGGATATTGAATCTAGACGATTCTAATGGAACCGGCTCGCACTGGGTCGCTTTTTCAAAGAACAGCGGGGACAAAATATATTTCGACAGCTATGGCTTGTCCCCTCCTACAGAACTGCTAAAATATTTGCAGAGTCCTGTGTACTACAATAGCGAACGCGTACAGCCCGACAACGAAGTGTTTTGCGGTCATCTATGCCTGCACGTCCTGAAAAAAACATGCAAAGATGGGGTGAGTTTTCAAGAAGTTATAAACAGCCTGCATTGAAAATTATATTCAGATGTAAAAAATGCCTGTCGATAAATTTGGACATACAGATTCAGGATCTACTCAAAGAGTAATTGCTGGCGGAGTTACTGAAAGTCAAGTAAACAGTACTTTTCTAAGGCTGGATGGAGCAAACCCCGCGACTGGAGATCTAAATATGAGTGGCCATACTATTAGAGGTCTGCCTACAACGAATACAGCGAATACAGCGAATACTCCGGAAGCGGGGATAGATGAGGCCGTGAGTCGGGGGCAAGTAATAGATTTACTGCGGAATCACGACGACGTTCCGACCGACAATAATCATTTGACGAATAAGAAATACGTCGATGAACAACTTACTTCGAAAGTGGCGACGGTAGTAGGGCCTGCGGTTAGCGCTTACAGTTCAACTCAACAGGCTATACTCGCTAGATCTCACACTGCAGTTACTTTTGACGTAATCAGATGCGGTACCGCAAAACACGGTATTGAACAGGGTACCGGAACGACTTCTTTCTTCCCCAGTAAAGCCGGGTACTATATCGTTTCGGCGTACATAGAATTTTGTAACAATAGTAATACCGCGTATGGCACCGTCCACCTGTATAAAAATGGGGTGTCGTACATGCAAATTGCGGGCGGAGGGAGTACGAAAGGTTCGCAAAACCATTCAATCGGTAGTAACATAGTTTTTCTAGACGAGTTCGATTACGTCAACATACACGCTTTTTCATCCATCGCTACGAACATTTTGTGTAGGGACTTTTCAGCGGCATTCTTACGTCCCTGAATTAATAAAAATTATTATATTCAAAATGCCTGTTGATAAATTTGGACATACAGATTCAGGATCTACTCAAAGAGTAATTGCAGGGGGCGTTACGCTGTCCCAAGTAAATAGTACTTTTCTAAGGGTAGATGGAGCAAATCCGGCGACTGGGAATCTAAATATGAATGGCCATCATCTCGTAGGGTTACCAACTGATTACCCTTTTACGGGTAACGGGGGTGACGCTATTAGTTCAGCCCAGGCTATCGCCCTAGTCGCCGATAAAATCACTAATAGCGTCGAGCCTGCCGGTATTAGAGATTACGTTTCGGGTATGAGGGTATCTCCGGGTAATCTAGTGAGAAATACGACGAGCGGTATTATATATAGGTTCGAAGGAACGGCTGGAGCTATAACAGCGGCGCCAGCATTATCCGCGAATTGGAGACCTACAACCGGACCGGCTATTTGTGTGTTGAGAGAGGGTGACGGAGGAGCATCCGCAATCGTAAGTGGTGGCGGCGCATTCTCGGGCACATATGCAACGCATGGTGGAGCATTCTCAGGCGCATATCTAATGCACCATCAACTAACGGTCGTTGCTATCAATACGGATTCGGCGTATACGACGTCCTTGGGCTTAATAACTATTCCTCGTACAGGCGTATATCGACTTAGTGGATACGCGAAATTCTTGATAGGAAATGACAGTCCGAGCGTAAAAACAATCAGGGTTGCGTATGTCAAAGACGAGATACATAATAACGAACTTTTTGAATACACGGTGGGCGGGCAAACAGCCGACATCATAGTATCGCTCGTATTACCAACCGTCGCCATATTTTTCAACGCCAACGATAAGCTCGGTATGAAGGTATATTCTGCCACATCCGGAAACACTCCGACAGCCGGTCGCCTTCTTCTCAGGGCCGGAGCCGGATTGCAGGTCGAGTTTTTGTACTAGGTAACCGTAGATACCTATCGTTCATATACGCGCGATAGGTATCTGTAAGTCTCATTATTCTTCAGCGTTATCTTTCTTCAATATACCACACTCATTTTCTGTCCGTCCGATTGAAACCTCAGTAACTTGTCTGAAATCACCACTGCGTACGCTTCCGTATTAGCCAGCGGCGCCGTATTGAACGTGCCTTTGATCTGAATATCGACCACCGATGACTTCAGACGCTCGGATTGCTTGCTCACGTCAAACACCATAATCGGAAACAGATCTTTGAAGTCCGAGGGTGTGATATTGCATTGCGTCATTAGTTCGTCCATTCCATAGTATTTTTCACTGAACGCGGCTGCTGCTCGGTACGCCCGCGCGAATTGTTGATTCGGAAATGATAGGTTGTAGTCGACAACTGGGTATCGGTCCTGGTTCATCATCACGAACATGTTCTTCAGATCGCAATGATCGAAAACTGATGGATTTTGTTCTTGATCGCCGCTTTTGTCGGTTTGAAAACCCAAGATGATGTACCTAGGTTTCTCAGGTAATGTCTTGACGCTAAGTCTCCAGCTAAAATTAGTCGACTGTGCGACGGGGGTGGTATCGCATTGACGGGCTCTGTACGCAACTGGCAACGACGCTTTCGATTCGATCGTTTTGTACAATTGCATCTTCTCCATATCCGCGGGAATAACGTGCGGCATGAACCACGAGATTTTATCCAGCCTAACTTTCCCTGCGGCCACTGCACCCGCGGCGGCTGATCTAAAAATTGCGTCATCATCGGCTTTACGAACCAGAGTTAGCGTATGTTTCACACCAAAAACAACCTTGTCGTAATCATCGCAAAATCCGAAAATATGCTTCAATGGCACTACAAAGCTAAAAGTACCTTTGGCATTTGGTTTTTGAATTATATACGACTGTCTCACGGCGAAACCTTGATTATTCGCGATAGCAGCCGTCGCCCCGCTGTCCTTGTACCACAACTGATTCAAACCTTGAGCTAGTTGAAAATCATTCGGGTACTTGAGTAATCCGAGCATCGTCGTTGCCTGGCCTGGGTGAAATATCGATTCAATTTCCTGATTCGACAGTGAATACGAAATTTGGCTGAAAAGATGCATGAGCCCATTATTCGTAAGAGTTGCTTCATCGGCATTGACGTAGAAGGTGGCGGGGTTGTCCGCCTTCGTCAATCTACCCTCGAACAGCAGGTAAGATTCTGCCGGGTGACAAAATAGATCTTGAAGTTCGATGTTTATTCTAATCTCGCCGGAGGTGTTTAGATTCGCCCCCGATATCGGCTCATACTCGTACCATTCGTAGCGTTCGACGCTTTCATCGCTCAATGGTTGTTCGGTAAATCTTAGAATATCGGATGATTGCATTTTTACTATTACCCGATAATATTTTTTTACGCGACCTTCATTCCGGCGCCGTTTAGCGAGCGTACTAAATCTTGTATCGACATGGCGCCGTTCTTCTTCAGACCATCCCCCATCATCAGATTATTAATATTCGGGATATTCGAGATCGACCCGACGCTGCCGACGCCACTCAGCCGCTCTAAAATTTGTCTAGTTTCTGGCGTAATTTTCTTGGAGGTGGGAGTAGGAGCAGGAGTAAACAGTTTGGCTACTGCTTTGTCCACTAATCGTTTACCGGCGTCGATTGCGGTTGTTTTCCCAACGTCGATGGCCTTTTTCCCAATTTCTTTCGCCGCGTCTTTACTCGCGTTGAGAGCGGTCGTTGCTAATTGTTTGGCGGCGTTCGACGTAACTAGCCGTTTGAAAAATCCCGAAATTGTATCGAATATTCCCGATCCTCCGATAACATATTGTTTTCTATACCTCCTTCTATTAATGACTTGCATTTTTCCAGCATTTTACAATGTCAACATTATATTTTTGTAAGCATCTTTACTCAGCACTTGCTGCCTCAATAACGCGTCGCACATCGCCACGATCTCGTTTCTCACGCCGGTATTACCTGCTTTGAAGCTTTGAAATCGTAGTTCTAGCTGTTTCGCTAACACGTTTGGATCTTCGGAAATAACAATTACACCACCCACGCCTTTACCCACCGCATTACGAGTCCTCTTTTCCCATATCGGCTTGATAATTTCTCTATATTTGACGCTCGAAGATGCTTTCGGTTTGTTAGGATTTTTTGGCTGTCTGATAGCATCCGACGCGAGTAGAATCTCGGCGTAATCATCTCTATCATTATTATCGTATATCGACGTGTTCGGCTGTTTCATCGTCAACAACTCCCAAAGCCCCGGTGTTCCGCTATACGTCTTATTTCCAACCGTCACATCATCTCCTTGAATAAAAATCGGAGTGTCGCCGATGTAGAATTGACTATTTTTTGATCGTATTCCGAACGTCGTGTCTACGATTTTTCTATCGGAGGCGTATTGATGAAGGTACTTGGTGGCTACATCACCTAATTCTAAAGTTCTAATATCCTCAGTCGGATCGTCGCTATACGCTTCTATCGAGGGATACTGAGGAAATTGAATCTTCAACGAAGCGGGTAGCGTCTGTAGTGCGTTTGTAGTAGCTATCGAGTTTTCTTTGATGGCGGATAGTAAGACATTTTGCTCTTTGGAAATTGCGGATTGCGAATCGACGATAGGCTTGTACAGCTTGGTTAGTTCTTGTTGCAGCCCCGAATCTCCCAATCTCTCCGATAAAAAGTTTTGTTGAATATTCTTCTTGGACTTCAGAAACTCTTCGACTATGAAATTTCTTTTCGCCGGGTCATCTATCTTTAGAAACGACATTTTTAATAAAAAATTTAATGTTTTTCGACATGTTTTCCGGCGTGTTTCTGGACGTGTTTTTCTACATGTTTTTCGACATGTGTAAAAACACAAGTTAGACGTATTTTCAGACATAGCGACATACGTCTACATAGGTCTACAAAACTCTACAAGTCTACATGATTTCATACATGTTCACGTTAGTCGTCTTTCTCACAGATTCGGTATTTTTCTCAAACATGCTTTGAAAGGACTGCCTGACTTCTTCTCTTCCCCGATCGATGAGAGATTGTTTCGTTTCCTCGTCCATCGCGGCCGCCGCAACTTTCGACTTACTTTTGATTTCTTCTTTCATGCCATTGAATTTTTCAATCTCGCTTAGAATCAGAGAATATTCCTCATCTGAAATGTGGTCATCCGCGAGTGCTTTTGAAATATGGTCGCTGATAGAGTTGAGCTTCGCGTCAGCTAGCGTTTTGATCTTTTCGTGCTTCTCCGCCTTCAGGGCGAGCTTTTTACACATTCGGCTGCCAATTATACTCAATAGCCCCGCACCTAGCGCTGTCCCTTCCATAGCGATGGCGATGGGGGTTGCAATTATGGTGGCTAGTACACCGATTCCCGAAATTCCGAGCCCCATCGTGATCGCCATGAGGACGTTGTCTACTACGCCGATTACGCTCACACTTCTATGGTACTTTTTACTCAACGCTGCTCTTTTGTCGCGTTCTTGCTCGATCTCCTTTTTGATTTCGCTAATCTTCTGAAGTCGATACGTTTGTGCGGACCCTGCGGCTATTTGTATTTCACCTTCTGGCGCAGAGGGCGTTATATTTGTTAGGTTTGGATAGAGTTTGATGCCTTCGTATTCCATTCTTTTATTTATTAGCAATATATATTTTTTTTACCGTTGATAATTTACACAGCATAGCGAATCTCCTTCGTTTATGGTTACTGCCGAATCGGAGTTGTTTTGAATGGAAACTATGATATCATCAATCACATCTTCTGAAATCACTCCGTCTAGTAGGCTGCATCGTCGTTCTTTGATAGCCTGTCTGAGGGAAACGAGACAAAGACCGGCCGCCATTTCTACACCCAGCCCAAGCCTTAGCGTATTTGCCGCCTTTGGTTGTATCGTAATATCATTTTGCGCAAAAATCTCCCATCGCAGACCCCCTAGTTGTCTTACTGGGGTGCGGGTAACACCGCTCGTAATCTTCCAAAAGACTGAAACGGGCTGCGTTCTAACCTCTACCGGTCTAGTTGGTTTAGTTCCAAATTTGTGTATTGGTCTCGACATTTTACATATGATAATTTATAATATCATGCCGAGAATCGGAATGTTTCGAAACGGCGAGTTGGGACCGAGCAAAAGTCCTTCGCCACTCACATAGCCCGACCCTGTTTTCATGTAAAGCCCGGATCCCATTATCGATGCGCCTTTTTGCCACGGAGACAAGTACAACCCGGATCCGGCCGCTCTTATTTTGCACGCTATGTCACCTTTCTTGACATACATTACGCCCGAACCGCTGATTTTATCGACAAGTTTCGATCCAGCCGCAGCACCTAACCCACCTAATGCGCCCTGTGCTAAACTTGGCAGTACGCTACCAAGAAGGAACCGTCCCGCTGTCGCTAGAAACGGAAGTATAGCGCCTATGAATCCACCTTCGACTTTCTTGTTGTTCTCCAATTGCGTTTTACTCATTTTAATAATCATGCCAGTTCCTTTTTGGTAGGCTGCGGCCATTTTATTGATTTGCGCCTGGGTGAGCGCCAAAACGTGTTCGCCATTCAAATCATCGTGCGATAGTTTGATACTCACGCCGCTCCCCGCTTGAAGTGATCTTTTAATTTTGTCTTGTTGCGCTTCTGAAATATTAACTTTTACGCCCGTGTAACGATTCATTTTATTAATAAATTACAAAAACTTTCAAACTTCCCTGATGTGAAATCGAATCGCCAATTCCTCACCTCGAAGATTTAGTAGGTTCCCGTGTTGGTCTGTGAGCCTCGTTTCCATCGTTGAAATTGTAGATAGCAAAATCGGGAGATATATCAAATTATGCGGCACTTCGATAATCTTGTAACCCGGGCCTACGTTTGGGAAAAAAGAATATATCACGTTTTCCGATGTCCCGTTAGTGTACGAAGACCCGATAATGTCGCTGGTCACTCTCAGGCTGCTTACACTCATTATATTTACCAACTCCTCCGATTCATTATAGCCATCCCTATAGATCCATCTGCCGAAACCTAGAACCCTTCCTATCGAATTCTTTGGCGTAAAGTCAACCTGATAGCCCTCTGCCGTTATATTTACCACAGACCTCAGGGTATTGGTGTTTGGCGCTATTGAGATACAGTAAGCGCCATTTACTCCGTCGTAATGCCCATTCCCCTTCATCACTCTCTGTATATATTCGTTGATATCCGTTATTTCATAGCAACCCTCTGGAACTTGAATGTTTACCCAATCTGTGCCGGAATTCGATGAATACCTGAAGCCGTTGTTTGTCGCATCGATATTAGGAAAAGAATAGTACGTCTCGAGGGCAACTAAGGCCATTTCATATTTCTTATTCTTCTCCAGTTCGAGTAGTGGATTAAACTTCGTTCTGATTCGCGTGCTCTTTTCGCTGAGAAAAATGGAAAATGATGTTTTTGGTTCCGTGTTGCAGGCCGTCTTTTCCGTGTTTTCCGATATCTGTTTGAGAAGCGATGATTCCATTTTTACTATACAATACAATTTTACAATGGCGGATCCTCGACTATATAAAATTCGTCGAGTCCGCTTCGGTATTTACCATTGTACTTGTCGCTAGTCAGGTCTAAAACCACGAATCCATGAGGCTGTTCCCATACTGTTTTGCATAGTTTTCTAAATTCATCTTTCGGCATGTCTGTACTCACGTGATCGTTGTAAATATGATTACAATTTTTCAGGTCTTGTTTGAACAGGCAAATAAAGTTCGCATTTTCTCTGATTGTTTGGCGCGGTAATTTGAAATAATTCTGGGCGAGGTAAAAACAATCTACATTACTATGCCTCCCCCGATTGTAATACGTTTCACATTTGTTTTGTTTTTCCAATTGAAGATCATCAAAAATCATCAGGTTCTTCTTTTCAGCGCTCAAATCTCTCGGGTCTGGTACATCATCGGCGCTCTCAAAGAACTTGGCAATTATATCGGATTTAGCTTCTGAGTTTTTTGCCATTTCCTCCATAACAAGGTCTGGCGACGCATTTAGGCCCACGATTTCATCTCGGTGCTCGAACAACCGAACGATCGCTGCTTTCGGTAATTTTTCTTCGTATGCTTTTTTGATAATACGATATTCCGGTTGAAACAGAGAAGTGCCGAATACTTGTAAGTTATTATAATCCAACCAGTCTGGCCTGAGTAAAAGATTGAGAAGAAGCGTTGTTTTTCCACACGCCGATTTCCCAACTATCAAACCACGTATGCTTTTTGGTAACAACGGATTATTGAATCTTTTCGAGAGCGCTGTGCCCCAACTCATATCTCTAATCTCCATTTTTAAAAATATATATTATTAAAAACGAAATGTATTGCGTAAAATGTAAAAAACAGACCCAGACGACAGATGTGCAGAACGCCGTGGCTAATAATGGGAGATCGATGCTCAGAGGTGTTTGCGTCGTATGCGGGAAAACAAAAACTCAATTCGTGAAGGCGTCCGCTGTTGCGCAAGGTGGGGATCTAGTTAGTTCACTGAACGCTGCCACTAGCAACATTAAATTACCTTGGGCTAAATTTCCGGGCGAATTACATTTGCCAGGCCATCAGTTTACTGGTCCCGGTACTAGACTAGATTTGCGTCTGAATAGCAACGAAACCCCCAAAGATTGGAGCAAACCTATAAACAGGGTAGATAGCGCGGCATATATTCACGACCTGGCATACAATCAACACACTGATACGGCTTCTAGGAATGTCGCTGATAGAGTAATGATAAACCAGTTGAATAATATACCTAATCCAAGCTTGCGGGAACGCGTAGAGAGGGCGATAGTCAAACCCATCTTGTCAGCTAAAACAAGCCTAGGTTTGGGTTTAAAAAAAGCCCAGAATTACAGCAGGACCTGAAATGGACTAATCAATTAGCGAATGAATTACACAAACCAGTAGTAAGACATTTTAGGACGAGGCGGGTCCGTGTTGGCGGGATTGACCAGATTTGGGCGGCTGATCTAATCGACATGCAGGCTTTCGCTAGAGATAATGATGGCGTGAAATTTCTATTGACCGTCATAGATGTGTTTTCCAAGTACGGATGGATCGTTCCATTACATGACAAGAGTGGCAAGTCTACAGCTGATGGGTTCGCGAAGATACTCAGGGGCGGTCGACAGCCATCGAAAGTTTGGTGCGACAAAGGGAAAGAATTTTATAATAAAAATGTGAAGAATTTAGTTGAGTTGTATTCTACCGAGAACGAGGGAAAATCTTGTATCGTAGAAAGATGGGTGCGTACGATGAAAGAGAAGATGTTCAAATACTTTACGGCTAATTCAACAAGAAGATATATCGATGTATTAGATGAGATGGTTAGTAATTATAATGACACGAGACATTCTTCGATAAAAATGACCCCCGCGAAGGCTAGTATGAAAGTGAACGAAAAGACTGTATTTATGAATTTATACGGCGATGAGATTTCAGAGCCTATTACACCAAAGTTTTCAATCGGCGATCGAGTCAGAATAACTAAGAAGAAGAGCATTTTTGACAAAGGATATATACCTAGATGGACAGAGGAGGTTTTTGTAGTATCTCAGGTTCAATATACAGATCCGCCAACTTACAAGATCACTGATTCTAATTCTGAGGAAATACAAGGCTCTTTTTACGACCAGGAGCTACAGAAAACAACTCAAGAAATATTTAGAATCGAAAAAGTGATTAGGAAACGCGGGAAGAAATGTCTCGTGAAGTGGTTGGGCTACCCAGACTCGTTCAACTCGTGGATCGAAAATGAAGACTTGGTGACATTGTGAGACGATTATAAACCAACGGTGTAAAATCGTTTGCGATATTGTAATCCCGTATCTACGTCGTAGTTCACTCACGCTCTTACATCACACAGGCATGAGTTGCCATTGCATTGACAATTAACGATGATGATCTCGTTGTCGATCAAACTAACATCACACGGGGGCGAGTTGCCATTGCGCCGACGACGAACGACGGTAATCGTGCCTGGCCCTTGTTGTCGATCCGGCTGTGGATTCTTGCATGAGCATTCATCGTCGTAGCATTCGCGGGTGTGGGCGTCAATTTTAGCAATGAACTTCGCTATCCACCGTCTTGTAAAATATGCATGCTTGCCGCTGCGCTCGGCGATTTTTCGTAATTCAGTAACAGTTTTCTTCGAGTAGTCCATTTTACATACGCCAGAGAAAATATTTTTTACTTTTTTACTTTTTTTTAACTTTTTTTTACTTTTTTTCCTTTTTTTACTTTTTTTTATACTTTTTTTACTTTTTTTACTTTTTTAAGGCTGTACTGGTCAAATGGGCGAAGGTCAAGGCTGTACTGGTCAAATGAGTCAGCCGCCTTATTGGGCCTCTACTACAAGCTGATCCAGCATTTGATGCTTCTTATACAGCAATCCATTCACCACGATAAACTCTGATCCTTGGTCTTCAGCGATCCTCCACCACGATTTCAGTGACTCGTCATTTCTCTGCTGCTCCTCGAATTTCTTCGCATCTTCCAGCTGTCTTTCATCGTTCGAATTCTCTGTGAACAAGTCCCTCATACTTGTCTCCAGTTCAGCGTCGCTTCCGGAATCTTCACTATCATTTCGTTCACATGCAGCCATCTCTTCTTCAGTTTCATTGTTCTCAGATGTTGTTCTTTCGTCATCTTGGATGCTGAGTTCATCTTCGCTTTCCGTGTCATCTTCTTGCGAACTTTCGTTTATCGTTTCATCTTCTCCGTCTTCGACTTCTGCTCTCCGACTTTGTGCTCTTGTAGTCACATTCGCTTGTAGCTCTCCTTGCAATATACTGATTGGTGGAACCTCTTTCAGTTCTGCAATTATCTCTGGATGTAGCAGGAACTTTTCTGGATTTTCTTTACACAGTTCTGCTGAAATGCTGGCACACACTAAAGTTAAATATGGCGCGATATTTATTGTCCTGTCCTCTGTAGCTGCTCCTTCGTTACGACCGCTCATCCGCACTTCGATTTTCACCAACTTAGCTGGAATCGGCTCTCCAGCTACACATTGCAAATGAACTCTGCCGATTTCTTCTACTGTCGTTCCTTTCAGTAGTTCCTCGTTGATTACTGGTATCTCGGTCCCCGAGTCAATCAACGCCTCGACTTGCACAGGCTGCCCATCAGTCCCACGTATCTCCACATTTACATGCTGCAACGATATCTTCTTTATGCGTTGACACTCCTCTTTACTTTTTGTTTCTCGACAACTTTCTGCAATGGAAGTAGTCTTTATCGCTTCTTTCAGTATGGTGAACTGCGGCGTACACTTCATCACTGACTTTACTTCTGTTTCTTGGTTGCATTGTTCTTCCCAACCAGGAGGTGCATTTATCACTTGTATCTGGTTTACTCGAAGATTTTCTGCACTTCTGCTAAAGTTCTTCCTCAGATTTGCCGCTCCTGGTGCTTGGCAATGTTTTATTAGGTGTTTATCAGAATTGCAATTGTGGCAACGCTTCTTGATAAAACTTCTTTGCTCCTTGTTCTCCCACTTGTTGTACGGCGTGTAAGATGCATTACTTTCTGTTGGGCGTCCCAGCGGCGGAGTTCGATTGTAGGCTTGTCTGTCCCACGTTGACTGTTGTTTATCTTGCGACCACTGCTTTCCAGAATAATCATCTTTCTTTGCATCATTACTCTTGGCTTGGCTTCCGGTGTCTTTGCTATCCTTGTTCCACTTGGGTTGCTTTGGACTATTGTCCCATGCTTCAAATTTCGGTTTGTCTTGGAACATCACACCAATCCGATTGTTTACATGTATATCTGCGAGATCTGCAACATTACTAGCTTCCAAGCATTCTGTGCCCTCTTTTGCTAAGACAAACTGTAGTGGACCTGGTGGTAAACATTCTTTCAGCTTATCCGCCACTAACAAATCAAACAGCTTCTCGTAGTCTTTGTCCACTCGTCTACTTCGGACATAATAATTCAACAGGTTCTTCAGCCTAGCCGTGAACATCGTATACGTTTCTTCGGCTGTCTTCTTGGCATCTGCAAACCTTGACCTGTACTCACGAGCTGTTAACTTGAATTCCTTCAACAAATGCTCTTTCACTGCATCGTATTTATCTAAATTCTCAAATGACAATCGATTCAATACCGTTCGCGCTCTCGGGGTCATCAATGGCAACAACAATTTCACCCAATATTGCTTTTCCACAGCGAAGCTATTGAATGCATTTTCAACTGTTTCAAAATATAATGGCACTTCCATCATATCATACGGCATCTTCGGTAACACATGCTTCATTGCGTCACCTATCTTCTTAATCTTGGACACCATTGTCTCACCTTCTTTGAGTCTAATCTGTTCTGACACTTCTCGGCTCTTACGATCATCTTCGTCCCTCTTCTTCAGTCGATCTTGATCTTCGATTCTCCGCAGTTCTTCTTGTTCAATCTTCTGCTGCAACAGTTCTAACTGCTTTCTGCGTTCTTCTTTTTCAATGGCCATTTCTTTAAGTTGAGCCTCCTTGATAGCAAGTTTCTTTTGTTCTAACTGCATCTGCTCTTCTCTTTCTCTTTCTGCTTTTTCCAAATTGTCTTTTCCGGCTTGAAATTCTTCCTGACGAATTTCTTCTGCTCTCTCCAGTTCTTGTAAACGCATCTTTTCTTTTTCTTCCTCGCGAGCCTTTTTGTCCTCAATCTGCTGCTTTCGTATTTCTTCATCGCTTTTTCTTGCTTTTTCGTACTCTATCATTAACTCCATCCTTCTTCGTTCTGATTCGTCACGATCTATTTTCATTTGTTCTAACTGAAGCTGGAACTGTTGCTTCTGCATGTCTATCTCTTGTTGTCTTATCCTTTCTAATTTTTCTGCTCTTTCCGCTCGTTGCTCCTCTTTCTCTTTCTCCTCTTGTTTACGCTCTTTCTCCTCTTGTTTACGCTCTTTCTCCTCTTGTCTGCGCTGCTCTTCTTTCTCTTTTTCTTCTTGTTTACGCTCTTTCTCCTCTTGTTTACGCTGCTCCTCTTTCATTATCATGAATTGCAGCAACGCCTCCATAGACATCGGTGCCTCAGGCTTCTCCACTGGCTTCTCCGCAGCGCCTCCGACAGCACCTTCTTCTTCTTTCTTAGCCCAAACCTCGGCTAAATTTCTCATCAATTCTTCCCTCGACATTTGTTCAACTTCTTCTGCGTCTAGATCTGCTTCAATTAGCAGTTTTATCAGTCTATCAGTAGACATCTTCTTAATATTTGCTTGCTTTTTCTCCGTAAGTTTCTCCATCTTACTTCTTTACTTTACAGATGCTCGATAAATTAGTAGACTACTCTTCAAATGTTTGCAATTGACTGACTTCAATTCTTTATGCACACTTCAATAGACAAGCAAGTTTTTTCTACCTCGTAGTCGTTGTGTTGTCGTTTCTCACTGACGTACGGATGCTCGATGTATCGTTGCTTCTCCCGTGTGCTCGGCTCCTCGATAAATTCGCAGCGTCCGTTCCTCCACAACGTCTGTTGATTGAATAGAATCCCTCCGTTCGTAACTACGATCGTTCTCCTGCAACTTGGATCGTTATCCTGCAACTTGGATCGTTATCCTGCAACTTGGATCGTTATCCCACCGCTGCCACCAAATGTCACAAGTCTTTTCCCTCTTCTTCTCTACGTGTGACCTTCAGTCTCTTCGGAAGCTTCTTCGTATAAGTTCGTGGTAGCGTAGGCCTATCCCTAGATAACTGTTTCATTAGCTAAATGGCTAGGTTAAAGAATCTACAGTCTTTCACTGTTTTGTTAACCAACAACGACGACGTGTTTAACTCTTCTTATTATACTCCAAAATCCGATATAAAGTAAAACGATCAGCAACAACACAACAATGACTACACTTGCGTTATCATAACAATTACACGACTACTATCTTCATCAGTCTACTCTATCGCAACTCAACAACAACTCTTACAGCCTATCTCAACGGCTCTCAACACGCAACTCTTCTTCTTCACTTCCACTCCCTTCTTGTACAATTAACGTACGCTCGTCTAGACGTCACGTGCTGTCCAGACAATCACCTGTGCAGACGCCGCGCGGCAATTTGCACCTGGCCTACTTACGTCGCTGTACGACAATCGGCGTGCACTGATTAAATTAGCTGACAGCTGAAGTCCAGTGTGAATCTGGAATATAAACACTACTAACTACAAGAATCATTCAATGGTACAATCATAGAGAAAGAGAGCATACATAGCTGCAAGTGCAGCAAGTCTGCTCTTAGATTTTTCTTTATTTGGTAAAAAGTTGAATTATTTTGTGCATCATTAAATGTACTGAACTTTCACAAATGCAGGAAATGCAGCATAGCAGTATAACTAGGGGTCTGCGGGTATACCCGTACCCGCGGGTTTACCCGTACCCGACCCGTACCCGACCCGTACCCTCGGGTCGAGTACGGGTCGGGTACGCATTTCACGGGTCGGGTCGGGTACGAGTAGCGTCATCACGGGTACGGGTGTACCCGGTTTTACCCGCCCCAACCGGAAATATTATGGTTACATATTTTAGTGAGCTTTGCACTGCCAGAATAGCCACTCTGGTTACCTTGCAAATAATATATTCAACATAGGCCACACGTACACATGAACTTAATATACTCATGTAGGCCTACATTTATACATAGACACATCATTATCATCTTCATCGTGACCACCATCCGTTTCTAACCAGACATTTGAAGATCTATGGGTACGAATAAAAATTCTTCATTGTTCTGTCGCTGCTGTTACTGCTGCTATCACTGCTGCTGCTACTGCTGCTATCACCACCACCACCACTGCTACTACTCTGCTGCTACAACAACAGCTGCTACTGCAGTCATCATCATCATTTTCATCATCAACATCATATCATTATCTTCATTAGCGCATTTGTTATCATAACTACATGCCGAGTTGCAAGCATATTTGCCTGGTAGAGACTTCAACCATATGAAGTCCGGCTAATGACGTGGCGGGTACGGTACGGGTACGGGTATACCCGCGGGTACGGGTCGGGTCGGAATTTGGAGTACGCGTCGGGTACGGGTACGGGTAGCGGTCCTGTGTACGGGAACGGGTCGGGTAGTAAAAATGCTGTACCCGCAGACGCCTAAGTATAACAACAATAATTTTACCATAAATTTTACCTGCAACGCGAAATTAATACCCACAACTGAAAAAGTAGCCTATCTACTGGTATTCATGCTACACTTCGATAAACTATTTTTTACTGCTTCGACAACAGTTACTCGCATGCCGCCGGAGGGTTGCAGGTTCAAATCCACCTCAACCCGCCGCGTGTGTAGTGACCTTGGGCAAGTCCTTCAATCGCGATAGCTCAGCGCTTCGGCGTGAATCTTCGGTGCAGTGTCCGCGCTGTAGTCGGGAGCGCCTCTGAGCATTGAACTTAAAGGGGCGCTATAACAAGTGCACATACAAACACTGTTTGGCATACAGCCTATATGCTAAAGACACTCATATTTTTGGCAAGTTTATTTATTAATCTATACCGCCCCTTCAATCTCAAAACTCAAAAACTCAAAACCTGTTTATTCATAGAGATCAAAAAACAAAACAATTGCATAATTATAGATCAAAATAACAATTAATAGAACACGTAAGAATTTAGTAACCAAAATAATATATAGTGTTAAAGTGTAAGCTTACTTACATACATACATACATACATACGTACATACATACATACAGACATAAAATGTACATACATACAAACATGCATACATGCATACATACATACATGCATGCATACATACATACATACATACATACATACATACATACATACATACATACATACATAGCCTACATACATACATACATACATACATAGCCTACATACATAGCCTACATACATACATACATACATACATACATACATACATACATACATACATACATACATACATACATACATACATACATACATACATACATACATACATACATACATACATACATACATACATACATACATACATACATACATACATACATACATACATACATACATACATACATACATACATAGGACCTAAATGTAAACAGACGTGCGGTAGTGGCGAGGGGTAATACCCTGGTGTTATGGTGGGGGTATTGGCAAGGGTAATTTACCGGAGGAAAAGTCCCAGACCCGATTCGGCGCGGTGCACCGAATGCCTCTGAGTCTTGAGACGAGCCTCATTGCCTTTCGCTAAAACGTCGAATGCAAATTAATCTCAGTCTCACTCGAAATTGATGTACATGTAGGTTACGATTAGCAGGTATAAGAAAGATGACTCTTAAAGATACCGTAATCAAGGATACTCAGACCTACAATTATAGATTACGATGAGATTAATTGAAGTGCACTAGAATTGACTTCAGCATTTAGTCGGTCAGAGTATGAATTCACTGTATAGCCTATCTCATAGGTCAATAATAATTACTTACAGGCATCCTGCGTGTCATTAAGAGTGCCAGGTCATTTCACATCACGCAACTATTAAAAATGTGTCAAGTTTTATTTTTGGGGTCAACATCCATTTTAACAAATAATTATTTTGGTCATTGTTCATTAGTGACCATACGTCCCGGTTTTCCGAGACAATTTCTGGTTTTGGTGGTATGTCCGCAAACAGCTTGTAAACAAGGCCTCATTTCAGGCATGCTTCAAGTTATGTAAACGTCCAATAAAAGGCGTTGGCTTCGGGACCTTGCTGGACTGTGGTGGCGTCAGGATTTCAGGCTGGGGCTGAAGCCCTATGCCCTTCCTCCCTCCCAAGGGCGCAACTAGAACATTTTCCTTGAATGCGCTCATTTTGCAAGCGCCGAGGGCACGAAACTGTGAGTGCCTAAGGCACGAGGCCCATACCGACTGGTGAGTCTTGGACGGAACTCCAGAAACCAGCGCATTTCTAGCTGGTGACATCGACTAGAGTACGTTTCTGGCTCTTGTTTGTTAGTTGTTTACGAACAACAAGGTCATGATTTTTTATTTCCACATTGCAATAGTCGCATTGTAGGCTGCCATTTTAACGAAGTGGTTCATTATTTCAGTTCTGAAAGTCTATTACTTCAAAAGTGCCTCCCCATTGTTTACTTTTTTAAGCATTCACAATGTAATGGTAGCATCATAAGGGGTCATCCATAAAGTATGTCACGCTCCAGGGGGGGTTTAAGAAAGTGTAACAGTTTGTGACAGGGGGGGGGGGGGTCAGGCGATGTGTGACGTCGCACTTTTTTTATATTTTTTGGTAGAATTTAATAGCTTTAAAAATAATTGTCACACATTTTGTGAAACATTTGAATTAGTTTTATGTCAAAATAGCATGAAATGCGTATCCCTGAATGTGTTGTTCACGATTCCTCTCGCTAGGAGCGCTAGTAATGCTGCTGCGAAGCCTTGTTTTATGCCCTACTAATGTATAGCCTTTCGGTGTTAATGTTTAAAAAATTTCGAAAGTGTGACGTACTTTTGGGGGGAGGTTCGAGATTTGTCACAGTTGTGACAGGGGGGTCACACCCATGGAAAATCCAGTTTGTGCAAAGTTATGCGCACGGAAGCGTGGCCTCGTAGGCGGGGTGTATTCTGAAGTTTTGACGTGGGTAGTACACGCTGCCGCCCAAAATTGACTTTGGGGGCAAAACATTTCTGACGACCTTTTTTTAGTCATCGGATGCTTTTTCCATAAATTTCGCTCAAAAATTTTCATCACGGCGTAAAACGGTTTAATTTCACACATTTTTCTTCAGAAATCGCGAATTTTCTTATTATCCGCTCGTCCTTAATTTTATTTTTCCAACCTTTTTCTTTAGTCCTACTGTCTTTGTGAGGTGAGTAAGGCTATGCGCTGCATAGGCCTGCCCGCGGGCCGCGTGTAGGTCCTACCCTCGTTTTCAGAGGTGATTAGGCCTACACGCCGCCATTTTTCTCCTAGGTCAGTACTGAAACTAAGTGAAAAACCATCAATGAAATAATACTGTTTGTGACCCAAAATTAGGTTTGTATCTATTCTTTTCAACTTCTGTAGTCGTCCGGCACAACAGACATTTG
This sequence comes from Lumbricus rubellus, assembly GCA_945859605.1. Taxonomy (NCBI): domain Eukaryota; kingdom Metazoa; phylum Annelida; class Clitellata; order Crassiclitellata; family Lumbricidae; genus Lumbricus; species Lumbricus rubellus. Next base: position 28,244,067 of record OX243816.1, read on the forward strand.
GAACAACCGAAAAAACGAAAATTAGCTTCATGAAAAATACAAACACATACCGGGTAATGAGAAGTTCCGCATGGTAAATTATAGCCTACAGAATTGTGTCGACGACCAACCTGATAACGACCTGAAAGTAACTGGCTTCTTGTGGGCGTGCATAACGGCTGTACGTAGTAATTGTCGAGTATAACCCCTGTATTGGCAAGTCTATCAAGGTTTGGCGTCTTTATCGAAGAGCCACGAAAACCGACGTCTGCAAAGCCATAGTCGTCAGCTACGATCAGAACCACATTAGGCCGTTGAGCAATTGCAATGTGGCAGCATGCTATGATCAATGCAAGAGACAGAAAACCATAACGTGAGCCTCCGTTGTCATTAACCCTATCCATAGTCTCGTGTGCTGTTATGTTTGGTCAAAAACCACTAGGTCTATTTAATATTGTGCTACGTTCAAGTTCGCCGTCTCCAACATGTCCTATCTGTTGGCATTTAACCACGATTACATATTCGAATAGATCTCTAAAGAGAACACAACGCCATCATGCGAGGAACTGCATCATATTTTTCAGTGTAGAGTAGACCTGCAGAACTGGACCAGCTGTAGGTGCTTGTCGGTCCGATATGTAAGCTTACTCTTTGTCCAAGGGCGGATACAGAAACACTTTGAACGGGGGGCCAAAAAATCTTGGTCTTGGGTCCGGGAAAAATTCTTGGCCTTGGGTCTGACAAATTTTCTTACGTGTCCGCCAAAAAAGTTGATGACCCTTTTTTAGTCATCCGGCCAAATTTTCGGGAAAATAATACCATTTTGTCCGCCAAAAAAGTTGATGACGTCATGCGGCCAAATTTTCGCGAAAATAATAGCATTTTTCGTCCGCCAAAAAAGTTGATGATTTTTTTTTAGTCATCCGGCCAAATTTTCGGACAAATAATACCATTTTGTCCGCCAAAAAAGTTGATGACCCTTTTTTAAAATTATACAATATATACATTGTTCCACAGCATGTTCGATCTCCAAATGGGCGGCCACGATAGGCCTACATGGGCGTTCTTAAATGGGGGGAGGGCATGGCCGGATAAGCTCCCTGGATCCGCCCCTGTCTTTGTCAGTTTGTACGGATATAGGAGTAGAATAGATGACAGCTCCGTTGGTACTGTAAAGTAACAATTAAAAAAATTGTCGGTCTTCCCCGCATAATAACTTTTCTATTTGCGGGTTTTTCGGGCCTTTTAGACTTGCGGACGTCCCGCACATTCTTGTCTCCTTGCGCGTCTTCTGCGCCTCTTAGCCTACGCAGCGCCGCAGGCCTAGCCAGGATTTGATTTCGGGTTGTGTTTTTACCAACTTATTTCAGCGAAATATTCTGACGACCTTTTTTAGTCATCACATGCTTTCGTAGGATTTTTTTGCCCGAAAGCCATTCAACATGGGGCGTTAAAAGATCTTTTCCCCGTGCATGTTGAGACGGGTTTCGAGTCCCGGTGCCGCATAGGCTATTAGGCTATATGGCCCCGGGATTCGAAACTCAGCTGTAAAAGTAAAAATACATAGGCGAGAGGGGTCAAAATTATCGATTTTTTTAATGTTGTAGGCCTATTATAAATTAAAAATATGTCTACTTTCAGTTCTACAATTACAAATGTTGAATTCAACTGTTTAGTGGTGGAAAATTTACTTTTGTCCGGTGGTTTGTCAGAGGGTTTTGTCCAGGGGGAATGCCCTAAACTCTTCTTACGTACGGGCTGTGTACGGCTAATAAGGCAAGAAGTCAAACAGTTTTTGCCTGGAAAACATTACTTTCATATGGGCCTACCGATGAGCTGTAAGACCTCAACACCTGATGCATGAAATTGATAAATTTAATTAAGAGTATTTCAGTCTGTTTGTGCTTCAGTTTGCCCCGAGGTACATAATTATGATCTCTCATGAGGGACTTACACCCTAAATACTAAAATAAAAACATCTGGAACGGCACCTAGTCGTCGTTGAAATTCAGTGCAGGAAAAGAGCCGCGGAATGCCACCGCATTAAATCGCTGGATTGTGAGAGAAAGACGCTGAAATAAGTAGGGCCTAAGATAGCTTTCATGGGGGAATACTCCTTTTCGTGAAACCGGCTCAATATCATTGAAAAGGAGATGAGCGCCTCCCTGTGTTCCACATGGAACTGGATGGACTTTACTTTTTTTACTAATAATTATTATATTATCATTTGTTTACCGTAGGTACCTCACATAGCCCTCGGGATTTAAACAATATAATATCCTACATTATTATGCTTGGAGCTGTTGCTGAATGTCTTGATAATTCAGGCCTCGTCCTCCGCAACATTTTAGTGAAAGAGCCACGAACTGCGACGGCATTGTATATAGGGCTGAATAGCTTACAGACACTGGCGGAAACCTAGGGGGGACAGGGGGGGACGGTCCCCTCCAATGAAGACGTTGGGGGGGACGGCCCATGCATTTGTCCCCCCCAATGTTCAAGCGTTAGGACATGTACACACTCTTCAGTAGTGAAGTAGAGAGAAAAAATTTTTAGCAGATGAAGTAAATATTTATAATGATATGAATTCCAGAGCAATCCAGGCTCTAACCAAAAGTTATCAAGTCCAACGTTGGGTAGTTTGCGAACATTATACTGTATAAAGAAGACACCTCTTTTAACATGTTTCAAATTATTACAAAAGCCTTGCTAACACCCAAAGTCACAAATTCACAATGTCATCGGGTTTCTGCTACATTTAATTCAGCTTCTCTTCAGGCTCAAATCAGCGTCATGTTCGACATTAGAAGTAATATGGAAAGTAAATACGCAAGTAAGTAAGTAAGTATTTTGTTTATTATTCCTCTTGAAAACGATTAATGGGATATAGAACATCAGTGGGTTCATGGGCGGAGTTTATTACGGGCTAAGGGGGCTCAAACCCCTCAAGAAGGCCCAGGTTCGGGTCTGTCACAAGGAAAATGGTATAGTTTCCGGGGTTAGCCCCCAAGAAACTTTCTCGAATGAAACTTGAATCCGATGATTAACACATTTTTGTCCGGGAAAATAGCATGGTTGTTGTGAGACTTCAATTAAAGTCGTTGACTAAAACGGGTGTGTCCGGAAAGTTAGTATGGTTTCATGAGATTTCTACTAAACTCGACGTGTGTAAGGAAAAAGAATGGATTTTATGAGATTTCAACCCGATGACTAAGAAATGGTCAACACAATTTTTTGCCCGAAAAATAATATGGTTTTTGTGAGATTTAAACTAAACTCGATGTGCAAAAAAAGGCCTACGTTTACGCAAAATAGTATGGTTTTATGAGAATATAAAAAATTTCTATGACTAAAAAAGGTGTTTACGGAAACATTATGGTTTAAAGAGATTTCAATTGAACTCAATGACTAAAAAAAGGTGTTTACGCAAAACAGTATGGTTTTATGAGATTTTAATTAAACTCGATGAGTTGATGACTAAGAAAAGGTGTCAACGGAAAATAGTATGGATCTATGATATTTCAATTAAACTATATGACTAAAAAAGGTGTTTACGGAGTAAATAAGGTTTTATTTAATTTCGATTAAACTCGGTGACTAAAAAAAGGTGTTTACGCAAAATAGTATGGTTTTATGAGATTTTAATTAAAGTCGATGAGTTGATTTTAAAAAAAGGTGTCTACGGAAAATAGTATGGATCTATGTTATTTCAATTAAACTATATGACTAAAAAAGGTGTTTACGGAATAAATTTGGTTTTTATTATTTTTCGATTAATCTCGATCACTAAAAAGGTGTTTACGCAAAATAGTATGGTTATTAGGAGATTTCAATTAAACTCAATGACAAAAAAAGGTGTTTACGCGAAACAGTATGGTTTTATGAGATTTTAATTAAACTCGATGAGTTGATGAATAAGAAAAGGTGTCTACGGGAAATAGTATGGATTTGTGATATTTCAATTAAACTATATGACTAAAAAAGGTGTTTACGGAGTAAATTATGGTTTTATTATATTTCGATTAAACTCGGTCACTAAAAGAGGTGTTTACGCAAAATAGTATGGTTTTATGAAATTTTATTTAAACTCGATGAGTTGATATTTAAAAAAGGTGTCTCACGGAAAATAGTATGGATCTATGAAATTTTAATTAAACTATTGTATATGACTAATAAAGATTATTACGGAAAAAAGTAAAGTTTTATGATACTTTAAATAAACTAGATCACTAAAAAAGGTGTTTACGCAAAATAGTATGGGTTTTTTTTATTAGATTTCAATTAAACTCGATGACTAAAAAAGCTCATTAACTTTTGAATCGAGAAAAAAATTCCGGCGGTGCTCAATCTGGACCAAGTCTCTGTCTCACATCCAAACTTCAAGTTTTTTAGCCCCCAAGAATGGAAACCAAACTCCGCCCACGATTTGGTCTCTTGAACGGATTTAGGTTATGCATTATGAGAGTTGGCAGGGTTTTTAAACGTGCAAGTTCACATAGATGTGTTGATTTTTAAAAAAGGCAGTTATACTGGTCTCAGAGAGTTGTAAAATAACATCCTCGCAGCTAAAAATAGTTTTAAAAAATCCATTGTCATCTTATTGGCAGTTATGTACTAGGGAAGATCGAATGGTTGAGAAAGAGTCATACAGTTCTGAAACTTCCGTTGAAATGCTCTGATAGCAGATATAATATTATAGACATGAGTATGTTTTCATTTCTATCAGTGTTTCCTTTCCAGTCTTTGTAATAAACATAATTTGCATATAAAAAATTAACGCATAGAATTTAGTCATGAATTTGAGTACAATTCAGTACTTTGCATGTTTTTCATTTATATATAGTTAATTTAATATATTACAGAGGTGTCTATGTTAAATGCTTCGAATGTTTTTTTGAAAAGCAATTGTGTGAAATTTGGCACATTACATCATTATATAAATTCATAATATAAACTTTAAAAAGGTGTCTAATGCAATCTGCACTCCGATCGTGTTCAATAACAAATTACAGTTTGAACTACTTCTATCGGAACTGAGAAAATGGATTTTTTTTTGATGACAGCTAAAATGCTACAATTAGATGTGGATATTAAAAAACAGCCTTCCTTCACCCCTCCCAACTCGGAGCTTCGCGCTTCAGCGATCGTCCTTCAGCCGCTCGTCCGTCCCCCCCAAAGTTCGGACCAGGTTTCCGCCCCTGCTTACAGATGGAACTATTATTATTAAATAAATTTGTAAAGCGCGCAAGGTCGAAGATAAATGGCGGACCGCGGACTGGTTGCAATGAATGGCGTGTTACAGGCCTAATCATAGACGTAGGGGACATTTCACAACGGGGGGGGGCAAGATTTATACTTTTGCCAGAAAAATAAATCCGGAATAATTAATTGACGTCGTGCACTTATAAATAGGCCTATAATAGGCCTACGTCTCTGCAAAAGCAGAGTTTCTGTTCTTGAGCCTATACACTCCGGGAGAAGGGGCAGAGGGGCCGGTTACATTTAGGGGTCCAGGTTGGTTTTATAGACCCATGTGCAAAGTACATGTATATGAAATGTTCCTTTTAAATTATAATATTCCTGACACTTAACTACAATCAGTTTAAACTTCAAATGAGCAACTGAATAAATTCACAATTGTATATTGTTTTGTAGGCCTATTGTATCGTACTTGATTATCTCTAAAGCCCATCTAGTAGGGTGAGCCGTACAGAGGCGCTCCCAATGCACAAGGCACCGCGAGAAGACGAGATAAAAGTGTAGCGCGAACGCAAGGAGAAAGCGCACTCCAAAGGAAAAGACCAATTGAGACAAAGTGTTAATATCCAAAAACAGCGTTACATTTGATGTCTCCAAATCAGCAAAGAACAAGTTTGGTAGTCTCTGTACATACACAATCCGTTTTTTGTGGGCCTATATACAGGGTGGGCCAAAAGTATTTATCCAACTTTGAAGGCCTGTAACTTAGGCAGTTTAGCAAGTAGGCCTAAGTGTATGCTTAATGCATCAAATTAAAGGTAGTTATATCAGCTATAAGTCCGACAAATTTCATTACGATAGCTTGCACTACGCGCCATATAATTATTTTGTACCGCACCTACCCTGTTTTCGGACGTAAACAATAATTTCATCATGGCGCCGCTATCAGAAGATGACAGGAGGCCTACCGCTGACAACATCGCTTGTGTAGCTGAATTGGTCTGTAGCCAAGAGGATAATCCAGGCACAAGCAAAAGTCCTGACCTAATAGCCCTGACTTAAATCCCGTTGATTACTCAATCTGGGGTGCTTTGCAGCAACGGGTTTATCGTGAACGGATAGTAAACGTCGAGCATCTCACTCGTTGCTGAACTGAGATCAGCCAGGAACTCATCAATTGAGCCATAGATCAACGGGCACGTCGCATTCATGCAGTCATTCGAGCTCGTGGAAGACACATTGAATATTTATTTGATTAAATAATTCTTGGATTTCTTAATGGCTATCAATAATGCAAACTTGCAAAGACTAATTTTCCAAGTATTGTGTTTTGCAAGATAGACGAATTAAAATCATTGTAAAATCATTGTAAACTGATACATATTCAGTACAGTAGTTTTATGCAATTATTATTAAAGCTAAAAATGTAAATTTTTGAGCAGTTGTAGCTGATACAACGACCTTTAATTTGATGCATTAAGCATACACTTACTTGTTAAAACTGCCTAAGTTATAGGCCTTCAAAGTTGAACAAATACTTTTGGCTCACCCTGATGAAATTATTGTTTACGTCAGAAAACAAGGTAGGTGTGGTACACAATAATTATATGGCGCGTAGTGCAAGCTACCGTAATGAAATTTGTCGGACTTATAGCTGATATAACTACCTTTAATTTGATGCCTTAGGCATACACTTACTTGCTAAACTGCCTAAGTTATAGGTCTTCAAAGTTGGATAAATACTTTTGGCCCACCCTGTATATATATTTCTCTCAGCAGATTTTGATCAGATATAAATCCATAAATTCCCTTAAAAGGATTTGCACATGATTAACACAGAAGAATGATATAAACTTTAGATCATTCATTGCACATTATAACCTTGAATAATCATACAATATTTTAAGAATCAATGTCATTAGTATTTATGAACCAGTTTTTATAGGCTTATACAACTACGGCAATTCTGGGGATGAAATTAAACCCATGGACTCCAGACGCCATCATGGAGATCAGGGTCACAGAGTGGGTCATCGTCAGGAAACCGTGCAGGAACTGCAATTGAATTATAGTACTCCAAACGATTCAAAAGCTCAACTGCAATATCCTGGTTATCTTGAAAAACATCCGTGGTTTCCTTTGGATCTTTGGAAACATCAAACAACCAAATATTCTTCTCTTCTGGATCTGGGTCTGGGATGGTCTCTAATGCAGGATCCTCAGGTGGTGCCACCCAGCTTCCGGGTCCTACAAGTAACAGAAGAAATCATGTAGACATTTACATAGCCATGTCCAGTCCAACAAAACACTGTCTTTGCCTAGTCACATAATTTATAAGAAGGACCTGTTGGGTTCTGTCAGTTAAATAACTCTTAAACCATTTGTGAGCAATACCTCTAATACCGTAATGTTGTAATTTTCCAGTAGTATTTTATGATTCATCGTATCAAAAGCCTTGGCAAGGTCAAGAAATATACCTATAGAGAACTAGCTGGGGTACCCGCCTTTGCTCGGGAAATTTAGATTTTTCGTCCCTAAACCCAGGTCCACCAGCCCCTGTGGGGCGGCAGGGTTTATAAATGGTAATTTATGCCCCTCTGCTTGGAAGGTCTTCCTCAATTCTCCTGGTTAAGCTCGTTTCTGCATGGTGCTCCTCTTAGTAGATTGCATGTATATACTCCTTCTACTTCTTCATTATCCATGGGCTGACAGCCCGTCGGTGCCACTGCGCAATTGACTATTTTCCTCCATGATTCCCTGTCTTGTGCCCGGTGTATCAGTTCCTGCGCATTCATAACATCACCACTCTTCTATGTCCTGCAGCCATTCTCTGCATAATCTTCCCCTTCTCCCCGTTCCCTCCATGATTCCCGTCATTATGCTCTTTATCATCACTCATTAGCCGGCGACACCGGCCCCATATGCCCCTCAGTCCTTTCTCGCCGCGAGTGACCGCGAGCACAGAAACTCTGCCTTTGTACAGTTAATACATAAATGCACGACGTCAATAATTCCGGATTTCTTTTATCGTACAAAGTAAAATTTTGGTCTCCACTGATAAAATGCCCCGTACGCCTATGATAGATGGAATTAGAACTTCACCAGCCACATGAATATCATTCGCATACTACAAACCTGCCGTTCATTTAGAACTCAAAACGTCAGTTAGGTCAATAACAGTACCATCTGAGAGGTAATTAAAAGGCGCAGAATAAATTAATTACCAGACACACATGCACACAAATGCATGCCATTTTATAATGCAATCTAATGCGAAGACAGACAGAAGCAGAGTAAGCCTAAAATGAAAAATAGACAGTCAATGAAACTGTTGAAATCTGTGTCAACCTGGATTGCCTGTAATAAGTTTCCAGTTTCCAACTCGAATAGAAGCTGCAATACGATTGTCGAAGTTGGAAATGTTCAGGTTCGACCCACGTAAGGGTGTCAGTAGATCAATGCTGTGCAAAAGCTCAACACGTGGACTATCGGCTCCTTCACTGATAACGTAAAATTGTAACGTACTACTTTAACAGTAAAACTAACAATAATATCAATGCAGGTTACAATAATACTTCTTATTCGTGTGCAATCTGTTGTACATACCAATTCTTATTCTTCTATTATTCCAAGCATATTTGTAATCATAACCTAATTCAAATTCTTATTTCTCAAAAACTTTACGTGATGGGACAATGTCAAGGTGATTTTCGTGATTAGCAGCCGAAACTGCATAAGAAACATTTGAAAGTGTTCAAGAAACCAAATCACTGCTGTCCAGTGAATTATTCCCATTCGCAAATCACAACCATGGCAAGCAAAAGCAAAATTTCAACCTGATAGTTTCCCAAACATCAAATCCATCCAAGTCAAGTCCAGTAGCGTTGCCACCAGCCAGTTTTAGCAGCGTAGGGAACCAGTCTGATACATGGATCAGACCAGTATTGATTGTTCCAGGTTTCTTGATAAGAGGACTATTGACACAACCCACTCCTCTCATTCCACCCTCCCATAGCGACGCCTTCCAGCCCCTAAGGGGCCAGTTGTTGCCACCCATAAGCGCTTGTCCACCATTATCTAAAAACACAGATGAAATACAAAATGGTTGAGTGGGAACTAAACAAACAGATTTTATCTTGAACTAGTATCTAGTTACATGGTGTGCAATGCAGAGTGGCGGTTAGCTAGCCAGACTGTGAATCAAGAATGTCGAGGCTCAAATCCGTTCTATGGAAAAATTGTCTCGAGATTTCTGCTCCATCTGCAACTCCTATAAAACTCGGTGGCAATGAATAAACAGACTGTACACCAATAGTGGGAAGATTGTGTTGCATAGGAGAGAACTACCCTCAGATGCCAAGGCTAAGAAAGTTAAGTTGCTAACATTTCATAACATGGTTGCCTCAGGGATAGCTTATAAGAGGCAGCTTTTCTTTCTGACACCAAGTTAGACAAATCTAATTGAACAGAATAGCATTGCAACTTCAATTTGGCGTTTGTAGTTGCCTTGAGTAATGGTGAACAAACTGAAACTGGCAGCAATCGCCAAGCAATGTTGGTCGGTAAATAAATGCATTTTTTAATGTGTTACCAGTTCTGTAGGTATACCCCAGTATTCAATTGAGGACTTAGCGCCATCCCCCAGGTTTCTTCAGATTACCCCCGCCCCGCGCTTTCCACTGTTCTTCGCCTTGACTGTTAGGAAGACGGTACATAAGGCTAGTACAAAACAGACTGATTAACACTTGAGTGCCCAAGGTAATTTTTGGTACACGAAGGCCCAAGGAGGGGTCCGCGCGGACCCCAGCGTTTTCGTGCTAATTTCTTGAGAAGGGATTGGAATATCGTAACAGAAGTTGGTTCTATGTAATCCCAAATGAATTTGCAATCGATTGATGTATCTGATATTACAATTGCACCACCTGGTGTAAAATAATAGTGTAAAAATCTCGTGACACATATTATGCTTGTTTGCGTTAATTATCGAAGGAAGCCTATACGCGTGTATGAATATCAGCCGAATATCACGCGGTACCCTTAGTATATGCTGTGATTGTGGGGTACAGGGTAGGACAATACTCACGCAAAATATACCATTCTATGCCCAAATGGTTGGTCTAGGAATACCTAAAAGCATTTCTGCAGATTACTAGTCTTTAAAAAGTTATCCGGGGAAAACAGGCCTGGGGTCCGGTCGGACCCCCCCCTTGGGCACTCGATGGTTAAAATAGTACCTGTTGAGAATATTAGCACTGTGTTATTCCAGAGCCCGTTTTCCTCCAAAGCATCAGTGATATTTCCAACAGCTTCATCAAGACAAGATATCATGCCTAACAAAAATGCAAAAACTCGAACCATTATTTGAAATCGACCGCATATAAAGAAATTATCATAGGCCTGGACACCCCATTATAACCAGTTTATTGCAACTTTGCTCAGTAGTATATATAGGCCTACATATTGTAGTGATTTAATACTAAAAATACGAATTAGCTGAGTGGACACTGAGTGGAAAATTTCTGAAATTTAGGAATATAAGCAACTCCTCCGACCCCCCCTACCACAAACTTTGTGCGACCGTCCGTTTGGCCTTTAAGTCTCCGCTAATGAGTGCTGCTGATATCATTATGAATTTTCATAGTGTTAGCCTCTTTTTATCCATAATGAGCAATTTTGTTAAGACGACAGCTTAAAAGGTTTCTGCTTAAAAAGTTTTCGTATTATTGAAATCGGCATTTTTACAGTTCGCACTTCTGCTTTTGTCCCTTGAGTTAGAAAGAATCTGGTGCTCCGAACCGATCAAAAACTTAATGTCAACACTGGAACTCAAAGAGCTCCCCGACTAAAGCCTGCATGAATGGGTAAAAAACTTATTATGGAATGTAAAATATTGAGCAGAGGGGTTCGCTGTCGTACAGTTTGCACTTATGATGCGCAGGTACCCCGGTATCACAGTTTTGTTTTCCAGCATTTAAAAGTCCATCATTCTTACTATAGCCTATAGTCTACATTCAAACCTCATTCTGCTGTGAAATTTAAATTGGCGTTTGACTATAAGCATGCATATCCCGATATAACTGACGAGCAGTCCCGTGACGAACAGACCGTGACGAATCGTCCTTTGACAAAACGTCCCCATATCGAGCCCAACATAATTGCATAAAGAACTATCAGCCGTTATTTCATTACAGTTTTGAATATCGTAAAGTCCACGCATTGTTGTAAAAAACCAAGGCATTGGTGACGAATATTCTGAATGTGATTCTACATAATATCCATCACGAGAGTCACTCCTATCATTCCAACGGAATAAAAGTGATTAGATCAGATTATTAATGAATCAGATAAAAAAAATGTAAATTCAGTAGCAAAATCATTATCTGACCTGAATATACTCTCCTGAGTCTGTCTGTGACATTACTATATGGTTCTTCGTACTCATCAGGAACTTGGGTGGGAGAATGAAGTGCTTGGAAGGGAACGTATAAAAAGAGAGGCTACAAAATAAATAAATAAAACAATTTTATGTATACTGTAGTAGATATGGAACTTTGAGTCACGAAAACATTTATTTGACACAAATTATTCAAGTTAAAAAATTAAGATCTACAAAAACAAAACTAACAGCATAAGAAATGCCTACTTTAATTGTGAGGTTCTGCGAGGACAGCGAGGCTCTGCTAATTTGGATTGCTCCTAGCTGTACCATATTGTTGTCCTTGTAGAAGAAACATCCATCAAAACGCTTCCCATAAATTATGGCCATGCATCCAAACCCAAAAACACCTCCCACCTAAATAGGGCTTTGCTTCCAGCACCAGAAGAAGAACTTCCAGCACTTCCATCACCATGCGACAATAATCGTCATAAACCACATAGGCCTAATTATAACAATGTCAATAATATATATAGGCCTATATATAATTATATATATATATTCATTTAATCAGGAATCAGGTTGACAAGCCGCAACACAGTTAGGCCTACAAGATAGAGAGAAAACAGTTTAAAGAGAAAATTAGTCTGTTCATTGTTCACGGGCTACTTTTTTAAAATTGATTTTAAACTATTCGCTTATTTTATCATACTTTTAAGCTATTGTAAAGTATTCTAGGTATGAAGTTCTTATCATCCTTAGTTGGCAATTCAAAGTTACGAGTTCTCAGGCGAAGACCGCAGCGACGCTTAATTAGGCCTACAGGCGGAAACAAACTCCGTAGGATATGGCATGGACTGCTGCAAACTGACACCAGCAGTTTGTCAGCGCCATCACGAACCATGTTCAAGACATCAGGAGTATTTTCAGGCAGATAGCCCATTCGCCGGGTTCTTTGCAGAAATTTGGTGAGCCTTGTTCTGTCATCAGTTTTAGTGAATCTCCACCAAGCAGGCACCGCATAGAAGAGACGGGACACGGTCGTGGCTCTTGCAACATCATGCAGCGCGGTTGTCGGGAGGCCTTGGGATTTGAGGATTCTGGGAGCGGGAGCAGGTCCCCAATACTCCAGCATTGTGTGTTGATGTGTCCAGATCGTCTCGTACGGTCACTCCCAGAATCTTCATGTTTGAATAATAATGATCAGACTCAGAACAGAAAACTTTCTAATGATCGAGTACCATCGGATGAGATACAAATATCGTACCTACAGACAATTCAACCATAATTTATATCTAGATATGGAACATTTCTACCAAATGATCATGCGGCAACAGTACTGTCTATTTTAGTTCAAAAACACTTTTAGTTAGAAGTCTGTTAGAGTAACCTTCTCGTTGTTTGAAACGGCATGCTCTTTAATTACGTCAACAGCCTTTTCAGCAAACATGTGCGTTGAATAGAGACCATTGTAGTTCCTAGCAGGAGAAAGGCCATCCCTCAAGTCAAGGCCACACAATGTTGTGCCATTTCCATCACTAGCACTACCGAATACGGTACAATGAATATGAGCGTAGTGTTCTGCGGCTGCAGTGTAAAAACCTGTATGAACAAGTATTACATGGTGCTAATGATTGCAGGACTTTTTTAAACATGCAGTTGTATACACAAAATGCGCAGTTCAAAATGGATTTGTGCACTTGTAGAAACACTTCTGTACAGTTAAAACTAGCAAAAAATGGTCATTGTCCTCCGATTGTAAGTGATTTACCATGGAGGATGGGAAGGAAAATAAGTGGTTGTGCAGTTCTACAAATTCCTTAAAACAGCCCTGAATGGTTGCTAAGCAGCTGTTATCAATGAATGTTTCAAAATACGGCTTCAGTTTCCCTATTCTAATCTTTCATGAAGTGCTGAATAAAACCACTAAATTCTTACTTAGCTTTATAGATAGTAGAAACAAAATAAAGAAATATGGTCTGGTTTTTTTCACCAAACCTAAAATCTATCCTTAAGGTCTTTTCTAAAATCTATCTATGGAATAAAAATTTATGGAAATAAATTAAATGGGCGCACAATAGAAGTATAGGCCTATATGCTTCTGTATAGACAGATGCCATATATTTAGTAGTCAATCTTGTCAAGTTTTGATGCTCATAAGCCAAAATTTTGATGACCTTATATATGTAAGTCGAGCCATAAAATTAACATTTGCTTCATGATTTTGTTGACAAGATGCCTGTAAATAAGATGGTGTTTGATTCGGTCAAAAGATAAAGGACATTAATATTAATTCTATAGCTAATAGAAACGAAAGGAGTTTATTCTGCAGATCCTCAGAGATGTATTCGAACTTTGGCTTGCGATTGTACAACGTAATTTAAAATGGACTGAAAACCTTATCAGTTCTGATGTGTCATTGAAGTCTCATATCCATTTTTTTTATCAATCTATCTCCATAACACGAATGATGTATAAAAACGTTTACTAGGCTTTTAATCCGCTGCTCTGTCTAGTGTCTATGCTTGTTAACTGTCGCGTTGTGTCGACCGGTTATTTTGTCAATAAAACGAATATATAAATATTTAATAAGTTCATTCATTTCCGTTCAAATGATTCTGCCATGGCATGCTGTGCAATACCAGGCTGTTGGATCAGGAATATACTTCCAGTTGTTGAGTATCACAAACATCAATGTGATACTTTGATTATCCTCATTATCCGTTATTAAAACGTCCTAATCTGTACAAAAAGATTACCTGTATTTGTAATCGATGCCTTTAATGTGTTATACAAAAGTCTTTGCTAAAAACGAGGTTCCAGCAACGCCCAGTAGGCCTATATAGAAAAACACTTCAGTCTTACCAAAGAATGAATCAAAGCCTCGATAAAGTGGAGTTAGTTGCTCCTGATAGTATCCAAGATGCCACTTCCCAACTATGTGTGTTGCATAACCCTGTTCCTTCAGCTTGTTCGCAATTGTTGGGAATTCAGGAGGTAGCCCGTTTGGCTGACAGGCCAGGATAACAAAATGCTGAAGTCCAGTGTGAATCTGGATTATAAACAAAGGCCTATATAAATTGCAAAGCTCATTAAATGGTTTAATGAGAAATAGAGGAGTAGATACAAGTCTCCTCTTAAATCGTTTCTTTCTTGAGTAAAGACCCAAATTATTTTGTGCCTCATTAAATTTACAGAACTTTCACAAATGCAGCAAATGCAGCATAACAGCAAAACAGCAATAACAATTTCACCGTAGGTTTTACCTGCAACGCAGAATTAATACCCAATATCAATGCTAACTGACAACTGAAAGACTTCATCTACAGATATTCATGCTCCACCTCGACAAACTGTTTGCATGCAGCTTCGATAACTGGCATGAATGCCCACTACACACTGTTTGGCATACAACCCTAAAGGCTTAAAACACACATATGCCATTTTGAATCTTGATTATTGTCATTGCTGTGACCTGACGTTGACGCATCGATCATGGCTGGAAAAGTTACTCAGCTCTAAGAGCCCATACCAGATTGAGCAGATATTATTGTGATGTGATTTCTGATTTGCCTGCGTCAATCATATCCATTTGGCTCATCAACCGTTTTTTGTGGTTCATAATCATAATCAATAAATTTCTAATGCCAATGAAGGGCATCAGCCATGAGTGCTGTGTCAAGTCGTAGGTGTTGCCGAAGGAAGGAGGCAATTGCACTGGTTGCCATCTAAGGGTTTCACATAAAATGAACCTTGCCTGAAAATGGTGCAAACATTAAATTATGTCAGAGATTATATAAGCAACCGAAATCTAGGGTGCAATCATCATATTAACATGACATAAAGGTTTCAAATGGTTCGAAGACATGTAATCTGTGGTAGAATCACATAAATGTTTCACAGTCCATCTTTTTCAGCATCCTCTTATAAGTTACGATCATATCCACTGAAACAATACTATCAATCAATCAATCAATCAATCAGAATTTATAAAGCGACCCTTCAAGGTACCTACTCATAGGCGCTACCTGCCGAGATCAAGCGAAAAAACAATCTTTCACAATTTGTGAAATTGAGAACAGCTTAGGAGGCGTCGCATATTCAAGGGAAGCCCATTCCAGGTAGTTGGACCAACCACAGAGAACGAAACCGCTGCATTGTTGCAGAGCGAGTGAAAGGAACCATTAGGTCACCATGGACAGCGGTGCGCAGTGCGCGACGGCCACTGCAAGTGGATAGGGGGAAGGCAAAGCTCACACAGATAAGAGGGTGCCCAGCCTGATAAGCATCGCCACACCAAAGATGCAATTCTAAATGAGAAGTCCTTCACTCACAATTGCTCAGCGCTTCGGCGTGAAACTCCGATGCAGTGTCCGCTCTGCATTCGGGCGCGACTCTGAGTGGAGAGAGCTTTCAGGGGCGCTATAACAAGTGTCCATACGAAATACATGCAAACACACACTGGACCCAAATGTAAACAGACGGGGGATAATGGTGAGGGGTAGTCGCAGGGAGGTAATTGGTCGGAGCCTCGGAGGGAAATGTCCTAGACCCGATTTTGCAAAAGGTGCATTCGTTGCACCGAATAATTTTGAGTCTTTAGACGAGACTCTTTGCCTCATTGCTAAAATGACGGATGCAAAATTAATTCTCAATTTCACTTGAAATTGATGAAAGATTGGCAAGTATAAGAAAGATGGCTCTTAAAGATAATCAAGGCCACTCCGACCTACATTTTATAGATTAGGATGAGATTAATTGACTTCCGGCTGTGGTCGGTCAGAGTAGGCCTACGAATTCAATTTAGGCCTATATCTTATAGGCTAATCATTACTGATAAGTAAACTGTGTCATAATTCAAGGCACTTTTACCACATTCGGTGCGGTGCACCGAATGCCCCTCACCGCACCGAATGCCTCTGAATCCTAAAATGTCGGATGCTAAATTAATCTAAGTCTCATTAGAATTGACTTCAGGCTGTAGTCGGTCAGAGTTCGAATTTCAGCGAGATTACAGATCTAGTTCACGTCTTGTAACAATAACATTGCTGATATCCGAAAATGTTAGAATGAACAGACTGTCATTTGTGGCTCTTAAAGATAAATAATCAAAGTCACTGAGACTTACAGTAACTGTTACAGATTAGGATGAGATTAATTGACTTCATGTTATAGCAAGTAGAGTATGAGTGCACTAGA
Organism: Lumbricus rubellus; assembly: GCA_945859605.1. Lineage (NCBI taxonomy): Eukaryota > Metazoa > Annelida > Clitellata > Crassiclitellata > Lumbricidae > Lumbricus > Lumbricus rubellus. The sequence continues at coordinate 28,260,820 of OX243816.1, forward strand.
ATTGACAAACATTCATCAAGCGCTGCATTACATCTTGGTCACCATACGTAGGTGCATTCGGTGCGGCGCACAATGCCCCTGAGTTTTGAGACGAGCTTTATTGCCACTGACTAACCAGAGAATTAGACCTAACGAAAAGTTAAACCCAGGGAAAACACTTGTTTGTGCGGATTTATGTGCATCGAAGTGTAGCATCATAGGTGGGGTACATACTGAATTTTTGAGGTGAGTAGGCCTACTCGCTGCCGCCGAGAAACAGACTTTTCTGGCAAAACGTTTCTGACGACCTTTTTTAGTCATCGGATGCTTTTTCAGGAATTTTCGCTCAAACAAAAATCTTCCATCACGGCGTAAAGATATCTAATTTCATAAATTTTTCTTCATAAATCGTGATTTTTTCCTATTTTCTGCTCGTCGTTATATTTCTGCGAACTTTTTTTACTTTAGTCATTGTGAGGTGAGTATACAACCCGCGTGTATGCAGGCTACCCTCGTTTTCAGAGATGATTAGCCTACGTGCACCCTGATATTTTTCTCGGAGGTCAGTAGGCGATACGCTGGGTATACCCGCGTATAGCCTACAATATAGTGCAATCCTGATCATAGGCCTCTTGCAAAGCTAATCTGGAACATTTTATTTTAAGGACAGTAGGCCTACGCTAAACGAACGATAGAATCAGAATAATTATTGCGGCAAAATATTTCTTGGAATTGTTTGGAATAGGCTTAATTAAGTTAGGCCTACTTGTGATCAGTGTGTCGTTGATCAAGACATCAGAGAATAATAACTGAAACTGTAACTGAAAACTATAACTGAAATGGAAATCAGAATGCAGTCAACTACTTTCACACTGTAGATTAAGACAATTAAGGTAGGCCTAATTAACTGAAACTATAAGCGAAACCCCATCACTGAAATAACACTGTGACCAAAAATTAGGTTTGTAACTATTCTTTTCGACTTCTTTAGTCGGCATGCTCGGTTGCACCACAGACAACAGGAACAACCGAAATAACAAAAATCTGCTCCATGAAAAAAAAATACAAACACCTGTGAAAAGTTCGACATGGTGAACTCTAGGCTACAGAATGATGTCGATGACCAACCTGATAGCGACCTGTAAGTAGCTGGCTTCTTGTGGGCGTGCATAACGGTTGTACGTAGTAATTGTCGAGTATAACCCCTGTCGTGGCAAGTCTATCAAGGTTTGGCGTCTTTATCGAAGAGCCACGATAACCGAGGTCTGCAAAGCCATAGTCGTCAGCTACGATCAGAACCACATTAGGGGGTTGCTGCGCGTTACTAAAGGAAGCGTGAAGACAGCATGCCATGATCAATGCAAGAGACAGAAAGCCATAATGCGAGCCTGCGTTGTCGTTAACTCGATGCATGGTATCGTGTGCTTTTATGTTAAGTCAAACAAATTATCTAAAATTGTGTTAAGTTCAACTTCGCGTCCTCCAACATGTCCTGCTTGCCTTTCATCAAAAACGTATTTGCTATTTATAGGCTACTTTGGTCTTAGCCACGATTACATATTCGACTAGTTCTCTAAAGAGAATATTCAACGCCACCATGCGAGATTTATGAACTATCATGTTCGGGTAATGTACCACCGACTATTCACCAGTGACTGCCGAATCCCTTTCGCTCTTTACGACCTCACGTTAGCTGAGCTGATGAACGTTCAAGCTTCTGTTCTTAAAATCACCATCTGCCAGAAAATTGAGAGTTTGATGCTGACTACTGTTTGCAAGGGCGGATACAGAAACTTTGGACGGGGGGGGGGGGCCAAAAAATTCTTGAGACCTTGGGTCTGCGAAAAAAAATTCGCATCCGGCAAAAAAGTTGATGACCTTTTTTTTTTTTTTAGTCATCCGGCCAAAATTTTCGGAAAATTGTACCATTTCATCCGCCAAAAAAGTTGATGACCTTTTTTTTTTTTTTTTTTTTTTTAGTCATCTGGCCAAATTTTTTTGAAAATCAGCCGCTGAAACCAAATGGGGGGCCACGATACATGGCATTTCTAAATGGGGGGGCCATGGCCGGATTGGCCCCCCCTGGATCCGCCCCTGACTGTTTGACTTCAAAACGGAAAACTCGTCACCTGGAATGAAAGCTTAAACAATCTCCAAAAGACACACAATCATGCATGTGTTCAACCTGGTGAAATTGCGGCCAGCAAGCAAAAAACTTTTTCAACATTATCGTTCATCTTTCCTACGACAACGCATGATTGAAGAGGCAGAGAATGACGGCATGGCTCTTAAGTTTGGAACTCCATCTTATCTTCGTCACCCCCTCTTCGAACACAAAAACTAACAGCTGACTGACATTCGCAGCACATGTAACCAACCTTACACGCTCCTCTTACTTTCACCTCTGTCGTCTCAGGTCCATTCGCAGATCTGTCTCTCTTTCAACCATGACGTCATTATAGTCCATGCATTTGTCTGTTCCAGAATTGATTACTGTAATTCCCTTCTTATTTGTCTTCATAAGGTTTGTCCATAATGCTGCTGCTCCATTCATTGCTCGTCTTCCGAAATACTCTCATATTATATCACCGTTTTTGCATGATCCTTTGCCATAATTGGGCCCTTTTATGGAATTCCCTTCCCTCTACTCTGCGTGGGATTCTACTTTTTGGATCATTATCTGCATCTCTCTCTTCTAAAGACCTATTTTTCTTGGGGTTATCGCACTGGGAGCGCTACTGAATGGCCACGGCTTGAGCGGCACTGTAGAAATTGCTAATTACATTACATTGCATTACAAATATTATACTCTCTTGCCTCACTACTGTAATGGTTTAAACACAAACATTTAATGTAAAGTATTATTGGTTTAATGTAAAGTATTATTAGTTTGACTCCAGTTTATTTTCTTGCTCGTGATGTGTTCTTGTTTCCTAGTCCTTCCCTCGCTGCCTATATCCGTCCATTCTTCTAGCGCCATTACATCCCTCCCCATCTTAATTATTTCCCTCCCCCATCTTGGTTACGACTAATCAATGTACAGAAGTTTGTCCAAACATCCCATTACACATTTTTCAGCCATTTTTCAGCCATGGTGGACCCCTGTTGTCACGGTTTGATCGTCTCCACAATGTCCCTTGTCCAGATACTTCAGTTGACGGTCCAAGACCCATGTGGAGAGGCCCCCCTCCAACTGATCGCTGTAAGACTGGATGTTGAACGACCGTGGCAGGATCAACGGATGCATCCTGCAAAACCTCCAGTTCGATGTCAACAGGCTGGTCGTGGACGACTACTGTGTCGATAGGGTTGTTGTTGACGACTTCTGTGTTGATAGGATTGTTGTTGACGACTTCTGTGTTGATAGGATTGTTGTCGACGACTTCTGTTTTAACGGGTTTGAAGAACGAAGAGTTTTGAGTTGCTTGTCGCTTGAAGAACGAAGAGTTTTGAGTTGCTTGTTGCTTGAAGAACGAAGAGTTGGGAGTTGCTTGTTGCTTGAAGAACGAAGAGTTGGGAGTTGCTTGTTGCTTGAAGAACGAAGAGTTGGGAGTTGCTTGTTGCTTGAAGAACGAAGAGTTGGGAGTTACTTGTCGCTCTCTCTTCTTCACAGTAAGCGTTGAACCCTTTCGGCTGACGACCTCATAAGGCAGTGGTTCAACGGGAAGGTTGCTCTTAGAGTATGTCTTTGGTGACTTTAGCAGCACTGAATCACCGACAGTCAAGGATGAGGACTGGACATGAGATCCACGATCTGCATGCGCTTTCATTGCATCTTTCTGACGAGCATCACGGCAGCGAAGGCTGTCGTCCTCTTCTTCCCTCACCAGCTGTGGCAGTTTCACAGCCATAGGACGACCAAACAACAATGTGGCCGGTGCAGCCCCAGTCGTGGAGTTTGGGGTAGCTCGGTAGTTGCGAAGGAATCCATATAATTCCTGCTTCCAGTTCCTGCCTTCCACGGTGGCTGTCTTGATCATCTCTTTCGCAGTCCTCATGAATCCCTCAGTAGTTCTCGGCCAATAAGGTGGAATCTTGAGATGTCTAAAACCTAGGTTTGAACGGAACATCTCAAATTCCCTGCCATTGAAGGGTGACTCGTTGTTCGATTTGAGTGTCTTCGGTACACCATATTCCGAGAAGACCTTGTCAATTTTTGGAATGACTGTTGTGGCAGTGAGAGATGATATTATATCGACCACAGGAAATCCGGAATATTCATCATAAATGACCATCAAGTAGTGGTCTTGAACAGTGGCAAAGTCAATGCTGATGTGTTGCCATGGACGCGTTGGCAGTTCCGACGTCATCAACGGTTCATGATTGTCCATTGGCACAGCGGCAGCACAAGGTCTACATGACCGCATCTGTGATTCAACCATTCTATCAATGCCTGGAAACCATATTTTTTCTTTCAACAGGGCCTTTGTTTTGGATATCCCCTGGTGTCCTTCATGAGCCAACCGCACTGAACGCTCCTGGATGCATTGAGGTATTACCAGGCGATTGTGACGTAGAATAACTTTGTTGTAGACGTCATAGGTAAGGTCAGTCTTAATCCTGGCAAAGGCATCATAGACAATGGGATCAAAACCGTCCTTCTGCACTGAGTGGACCCACCGACCAGACTGTATGGCAGACTTAACAGCCTGCAAGGTGACGTCACGTTTTGTTGCGGACTGTACTTCCTCCAGCGTCATGGCCCTTGGAATACCGTGACTTGTAACAGAGTTTACATATTCTTCCGCCACTTTCTCCTCGTGTGACACTAGCTTTGTGCCCTGTCGAGGGTACCTTGACAGATAGTCCACATTGATGAGAAATGTCCGAGTCTTCCGCACCCCCTGCAAGATTGGCCAAGAGCTGGACAGCGTTGACGGCCTCCTGCATGCGGCCAAGCTTTCCCGCAGTTTCTACAGGTGGTGTATCCTGTCGGCTCATCATGGGTTTCTGGACGTACGGAATTTTTCGTGATTATCCGGTGATTTGCCCTTATCTGACAGACGGATTCGGTTGCAGGCTCACCTGTCATCGCAGAAGATTGAGCTTCGGCAAGCTCAGCTGCACGTTCTATCTCAAACAGCTTGTCCAGGGTGAGCGTAGGATCAGTCAATGCCTTCCGACGAAGACGATGGGACCGGCAGCCTTGGATAACCTGACTTTTCAATTCGCGGTTCACGTCGTTGAAATCGCATGTGACGGCCAACTGACGAAGACGGGTCAAGTAGGAAGCAATGTCCTCCAGCTGGCTCTGCTTGGCCTGACGAAACTGAAATACTGCGAACTCCACGTTCTCTTTAGGGGCAAAGAATGCCGTCAGCGCGTTTATGGCTGTGTCTGTGGTCGACTCGTTCGCAGTAGGGTTTGGTACTGGTAAAGTGTCAAAAATGTCACTTACGCGTTCACCGGCATAATGCAAAAGCAGAGCTTTCCGTCGCACATCGTCCGTAATGTTGATGGCGATGACAAGATTTCGGAAGCGCCCGACCCACTTCCTCCAACGCACCGCAATGTCACCCGCTTCAGGCGACGGGTCGAAGGTTGGAAACGGAGGCAGACTTTCGGCCATGTCACGTGTAGAATTCCAGATAAACGCGTAGTTTAGCGTCGTAAATTATTTTCACGCAAGTTCCAAATTATCCTCGTCGCCAATGTAATGGTTTAAACACAAACATTTAATGTAAAGTATTATTGGTTTAATGTAAAGTATTATTAGTTTGACTCCAGTTTATTTTCTTGCTCGTGATGTGTTCTTGTTTCCTAGTCCTTCCCTCGCTGCCTATATCCGTCCATTCTTCTAGCGCCATTACAACTACACTCCCACATTATCGGCTTTTTTCACAAGGTTTACCCTAGCAACCAACACAAAACACTTGTCAGAGGTTTCTCAGAAATACAAAAAACAATATAGCCCTAATTCATCTCCTTGGTGTGGTATACTGGACAGGACTTGTGAAAGTGTATGACATTTATAGCCGACCTTGTCATTTAGTAGGCCAATCTACGGTCTCATAAGCATATTGTGTCATCAGGTCAAGGCCGGATTAATCAGTATGCCATGTCTGCAATGGCGGCAGCAGGGCCCCGTCGTCAGAAAGCCCCCGCGCATGAAAAACAATATATTTTAATGTGCATTTACCCCATTTATTTCATTCTCTACTGACGCCATTTTATTTAACGAGGTCAATGTTTACGAGTTAGATAGAACCATAAAAACAACTATAAATGAGTCCAAAATAAACGTTGAAGTGCCCGAATTATTACTACCTAAGGCAGATTCGTTACTGTGCACTTACGCAAAAGTGAAGAAAATTTAGAAAATTGATTTATCGCGTCAATATCTCGAATACTGAAACATTACTGTTATGGAAGGTTCACAAGATGTCGCTGCATGCAATGAGACAACTAAAACACGAATTTATGTCTGTTTATCCGTTTTAAAGGGGGTGGGCATCTTACTTGCCCTTGGCATCTTGTAGCACTCTCCCCTAATATTTGTTATTATAATACGAAAGTTTTTCTGTACCAATAAAATCAATAAAGAAATAATAGCGACAAATTAGTACCTTTGATCAGTCTTGCCACACACGTACCACTCGCAGTATGGTTTGACGCTGACTGACAGGTTCCACGACAACTCGTCTAACGACAATTCGTCTAACGACAACTCGTCTAACGACAACTCGTCTCCGGACAATTTGTTTAACGACAACTGGTCTACAGACGAATAGTATTGATGAAATAGAAGCTGGATTTATCAAATGTTTTTCTTAGCCTAAATGGAAGCTGGATTTATGATTTTATTCATGTATTTCGACATGCATCCAGCTTCTACTTTAGATCTAAAAATACCTTCATCCAGCTTCTATTTCTCACCTGTTATTTTCGTAAATCCAGCTTCTATATCAGATATAAAAATACCCTCATCCAGCTTCCATTATACTTAAGCGTTTTTTCATCAATCCAGCTTCTATTTCAGATCAAGAAATACTTTCATCTAGCTATTATTTCTCATACGTTATTTTCGTCAAAACCAGCTTCTATTTCACCTGTGAAAGAGCCATAATCCAGATTCCACTTCTCTTGCGTTTTTTCATCAATCCAACCTCCATTTCATGTGTAAAAACTTCATCCAGCTTCCATTTCTCAAGCGCTGGATCAGTTGTCAGTAGACCAGTTGTCGTAGACGAATTGTTCGGAGACCACTTGTCGTTAGACGAGTTGTCGGTAGACGAGTTGTCGTGACACCGACTGACATCAACTCCGTCGTCGTACCAGATGCTTGGAACGTCGCTATCGCCGGACTAAAATGCCTGATGATCGACTAGCTTGGATTAAGAAACTTCGTTCGCTGCATCTACTCTACCATCAGAAGGAAGTTCATCATTGGGAAAAGCTGTTCTTACTACAAAATGAAACAAATCCTCGGCACCTGTGGTCATCAGTCTCGGGTCTCCTCGGCCATTCTTCTCGTTCCACTGAAACTCCATCCTTCACAGCAGACGAATTTCAAGGAATGCTTACAACCAAGATCGACCGACTTCGCGCCTCGACGGCTGATGCTCCTCCACCGACATTCTCATCAACATCTACTATAATATTTGATAGCTTCCGTCCTGTCTCGGAATTGGAACTTCGTCTAGTGCTAAAGTCTGCTAATCTTAAATCATGTGAACTAGGCCCATTACTCCTTTTGTTATAAGCGACATTTTAGATGACCTTGCTCCTTTTTGGTTTACCTCTTTATTAGGTCACTATCTGAAGGCTGTATCCCATCTTCTCAGAAACGTGCTCTTGTCTTTCCTTCACTCAAAAAGGCTAACCTTGATACTAACCTTTGCCAAAACTACCGACCTACCTCCAATCTATCCTTCTTATCTAAGACTCTTGAGCGTCTAGTTCCCTCCAGCTACTCCCCTATCTTGGACAGGCTGGTCTTCTTCCCCCAAATCAATGAGGTTTCAGGGATCATCTTTCAACGGAGACTGCTCTTCTCGCTCTTCTCTCTGAAATTTATTCTGCTGTCGACAGGTCTGAACTCTCCCTTCTGGTTCTTTATGATGTTTCTGCAGCTTTTGATATGGTTGACCACACTATTCTTTTCCAGCGCCTTGAGACTTCTTATGGATTAAAGGGTCTGCCCCTATCATATTCGATCATATTTTTCTGACCGTACCCACATGGTTATCTCGGGTGATTCTAGAACTAAATGGGTCCACGTTAAACTAGGAGTTCCTCAAGGCTCTGTCCTGAGTCCTCTGCTCTTTATTCTATATACGGCTGACATCCCTTCTCTTTTCCCACTCTCTGGAACAGCTGGTCATCTCTTTGCAGATGATGTACAAGCATATGTCCAAATTGTCCATGGGTCTCCTTCATCCCAGTTACTCTTAGTTGACCGAATTCAGTCTCTCTCAAGTTCTCTCCACGCCTGGATGTCATCAAATCGTCTCTCTCTCTCTCTCTCTCTCTCTCTCTCTCTCTCTCTCTCTCTCTCTCTCTCTCTCTCTCTCTTAATGCCTCCAAACCCCAGTTCATTTGCAATGGCTTGGCACACCCCAGCAGCTTTCTAAAATTGATTTTGTTCACCTCTTAGAATTATTTCCTCACTACACCTTCTCCTCAACCGTTCGTGATCTGAGTGTTACCTTAGACATCTCCCTTTCTTTTTAAGACCATAATATGGCCTTAAAAAAGAATATTATTTCTAAGCTTACACGCTCTTCATATTTTCATTTTAGGCGTCTGAGGGCTATTCGGCGTTGTTTCGACTTCTGTTTTTACCACTCTGGTTCATGCTTTTGTTTGCTCCCGAATTGACTACTGTAATTCTCTTTTAATTGGTCCGCTTAACGTTCGTCTTTCACCTTTACAGTCGGTCTTAAACGCTGCAGCCAGATTAATCGCACGCCTTCCACGCTACCCGCATATTTCTACTTTCATGTTTGAACAGCTCCATTGGCTTCCTCTAACTACGCATTAAGTTTAAAATCCTCATCTTGGTCTCCAAAGCACAACGGGGTCTTGCCCCGAAATATCTAGCCAATGAAATTCATCGCCCTCTTTCAGCCTCCTCACATCGCCCACTCCGCTCTTCAAATAGATTTGATCTTTTAGTTTCTCCTACTACATGTAGAACGGCTATGGCTCAGTCCCGATCCTTTACATCAATCGGCCCCTCTCTTTGGAATACTCTGTTTCCATCTACTCGGTCTCAACTTCTAACTGGTAATCCCTCCTCCTCATTTTCTTTCCTCAAAACTTATTTCTTCTCTCGAGGCCTTGCGCACTGGGAGCGCCTCTGAACGGTCACCCTAGAAGAAGGCGCTTTATAAATGTTTTTATACAATACAAATAACTATTAATAACCAAAAACAATGAGACATCTTGATGCCTCTAAATCAGCAAAACGCAATTTTTTAATTCAAATTTGATATTCTCTGTACAGACACTCTGGTTTTTGTTCCAATTTCTCCAAGCAGATTTGATTGGGATTGATTCCATAAAATTCCTTGAAAGTTTTGAACATGTTGATTAACACAGAAGAACGATCTTAAATTGCAACCCTTAACCACCAAACAGGAACTTTGAATAATCATACAATATTTTCAGAATCAATGACATTAATGGGCACCCCGTCATAATAGCCCGGTCAAAATAGCCCCGTCAAAACAGCCCCGTCATAATCGCCCAACGACAAAACAGCCCCGTCAAAATCGCCCAACGACAAAACAGCCCCGTCAAAATAGCCCCGTCAGAACAGCCCGGGGCTATTTTGTCGGGGACCGACAAAGTCGCGGAATTACACGATTTTCGTGACAAAATAGAAAGACGAAATTAACGTCTTTTTAAGGAAGCCGGATTGATGAAAATAATGCTTGTAAAGTATAAGATGACTTCTGTTGGTAAACGAACTTCGCGTTTTATCATACAACCAGCTTCTAGATCTATTTAAGATCGTCAATCCAGCCTGTATTTCAGATCTATAAAACCTTCATCCAGCTTCGATTTCTCAAACGTTTGATCAGCCGTATTTAGATTTTACATACATGGCCAGTGTATGCACAAGTCGCGAAAAATCAACGAATAATCAACCATATACATAAACAGGCCTACCTTCATCCCGCATTCATTTCTTAAGCGTTTTATCATCCCGCTTCCACTTCTTAGGCGTTTTATTCTATTTAAGATCTATAAAACCTCCATCCAGCTTCGATTTCTCAAGCGTTTGATCATCCATCCAGCTTCTATTTAAAATATAAATACCTTCATCCCGCTTCCATTTCCTTAGCGTTTTATCATTTATCCAGCGTCTATTTAAGATCTATAAAACCTCCATCCAGCTTCGATTTCTCAAGCGTTTCATCATCCATTCAGCTTCTATATACCTTCATCCCGCTTCCATTTTTTAAGCGTTTTATCATTCATCCAGCTTCTATTTAAGATCGATAAAACCTTCATCCTGCTCCGATTAATTATTAGATCCTTAAAAAAACCTTGATCCAGATATAACGCTTCATAAATGGTAGCTGGATGACGGTTTTAAAAATCTTAAATAGAAGGTTGGTGAATGATAAAACGCCTAAGAAATGGAAGCGGGATGATTGTTTTTATATATCTTAAATAGTTGTCCGCGTCGTCTATGACTGGACTGTTTTCGCGGAAATGTTTACACGGGCTGTTTTGGCGGGGCTATTTTGTCGGGAAATGAATTTTTCTGGGCTGTTTTGTCCTTGGGCGATTATGACAGGGCTATTTTGTCGCTGGGCGATTATGACGGGGCTGTTTTGACGGGGCTGTTTTGACGGGGCTATTATGACGGGTCACCACATTAATGATAATGCACCAGTTTAATAGGCCTATAACCTTATACAACATTGCAACTATGTAATTTCTGGGGATGAAATTAAACCCATGGACTCCAGACGCCATCATGGAGCGCTGGGTCACAGAGTGGGTCATCTTCAGGATACCGTGCAGGAACTGAAATTGAATGGTAGTAGTCCAAACGATTCAAAAGCTGAACTGCAATATCTTGGTTCTCTTGGAAAACGTCTGTGGTTTCCTTGGGATCTGTGGAAAGGTCAAACAACCATATGTTCTTCTCTCTTGGATCTGGGTCTGGGATGGAATCTATTGCAGGATCCTCAGGTGGTGCCACCCAGGTTCCATCTCCTAGGTAACAGATAAAAACAAGTAAACATTTAGATAGGCATGTCCAGTCTTACAAAACATTGTCTTTGCTTAGTCAGTAGTCATATATGAAGTGTCACTTAAAGATCATGAATATTGTCAGGACCGGTATCTCTGGAAAACTTTATACACAATAATCATTGTAACTCTAAGAACATCAACTGCATGAATACTTAAACATCATAGTTAAAACAAAAACATTAAGTTAAGGATATATGTAAGATCATGTGTTTTCAGTTGCTGATCTTCTCTTATTTCGAATCACCTGAAAACATCCACCTAGCTCACTTGCCCTCATCATATAAATCGTTAAGACTTCTTTTTTACTTCATCTTTAACTGATTCTGTCATGCTACATGCACTTAATCCTCAGATTCAGAATTACTGATTCACCAAGAATAGTACCATAATTGCCCGACATACCGGTAAATATGTTACAGAAACCAGAAAAGGTGCAAAAGTATAACAGCAAAGACTGCTACAGATCATTGTTAAGTGCAATAGCACTAGTTTAAAGGTAAATCTTACATCAGCCATTACATATCATGTGAAACTAATGCCAATGCTAATTAGAATTTCGGTACTATAGAATACTTGCTATAGCTGGAAATAGAACTTCACCAGCCACCCAAATATATAAGAACTTCACCAGCCACCCGAATATATATGATCGATCAGTTGCATACATACAAACCTAACAGTCTTTCAGAACCGGTGAGAAAATACCAGACACATACATATGCACAGCGTTTTATGATACAATCTAGTACTAAGAAAGACAGAAAGAAGCAGATTCTAGTGAAAAAAATATAGACAGCCAATGAATCAGTGGAAATCTGTGCCAACCTGGATCGCCTGTAATAAGTTTCCAGTTTCCAACTCGAATAGCAGCTGCAATACGATTGTCGAAGTTGGAAATGTTCAGGTCGGATCCATGTAATAGTGCCAGTGGATCAATGCTGTGCAAAAGCTCAACACGTGGACTATCGGCTCCTTCACTGATAACGTAAAATTGTCACACACTACTTTAGCAGTAAAAACTAACAATAATTTTAATGCAGATTGCCATTATACTTCTTATTTGTATGCAACCTGTTAGGCTATTATATTATTACCAGTGTATTTGTAATCATAATTTCATAACATAAGATCAATTTCTTATTTCTTATTCGCAAACTAGTCTATTTGCTCCCCAAAATATAGCAGAAATTACACAGAAGTTTAGAACATCATTCTTTTATAAATATTCTTTTAGACAAATCTTATAATTCTCAGTATCACTTAAAATCTGATATCAATTCATCTTTAAAATAATTGCTCTATAATTCATGACTCATATGCTCAGCTTGATTCTTAGTCTTTTCCAACCTCATAATTATTCTTATTTACAAATCTTAATGATGGCAAGCAAAAGCAAATTTCAACCTGATAGTTTCCCAAACATCAAATCCATCCAAGTCAAGTCCAGTTGTGTTGCCACCAGCCAGTGTTAGCAGCGTAGGGAACCAGTCTGATACATGTATTAGACCAGTATTGATTGTTCCAGGTTCTTTGATTAGAGGACTATTGACAAAACCCACTCCTCTCATTCCACCCTCCCATAGCGACCACTTTCCGCCCCTAAGGGGCCAGTTGTTACCACCCACATACACTTGTCCACCATTATCTAAAAACACAGATGAAATACAAAATGGTTAGGCAGAAAATAATCAAACATATTTTATCTAGTTACATGGTGTGTTCAATAAATATTATAGTGTAGCGGTTAGCTTGTCAGACTATGAATGAATAGATTGGGGTTCAAATCCATTCCAAGGCAAAAATGTAGCTCGAGATTCCTGCAGTATCTGCACCTCTCATACGACTCAGCTATATACTGACCATATTCTGCCAGTGGAAAGATGGGATGAAGAGGAGAGATCTACACTCATATGCCAAGGCAAAGAAAATTAAGTTTCTAACATGTCATACCATAGTTGTCTCAGGGACAGCTTATGAGACAGCTTTTCTTTCTTGTTCTAAATGAATTTTATTACCTCCTGAGACCTGGTGTCCAATGTAATGACAAACTAATTTTATTCACTTTAACTAAAATCTAACAATATCAACTGCAATTACTAAAGATTGGACGCTTATAAATGAATGGAATTAAATTCAGCATCTATACACTAGTTTCATTGACTTTTCACCGAGCTTCAGTGCAACGTGAACAAATCAGTCGGTGCTTAATGGCGCGGCAAGGCTTATTTGTAACAGGACAAAATACGGCCACGTTGCAATACTCCTATGCGACGGCTTGCATTGGCTACCTGTCCAGTTCCGAATTGAGTTCAAGCTCAGCTTACTGGTTTTCAAATCGCTTCACATGACACTGGGACAGCGCCTGAATACATTCGCGATTATTGTTCTGAGACCCATTCCTCTGCTTCTGGTCTGCGACGTAGGTCGCATGGAAACACGTTAGACCTGGGAATGACTTTGATCAGCTAATCTGACCCCAGTTGACCCTGAAGTGACTTGAGGTCGACTTTGCACTATTCCAAGGGTTCGCACTTCGCAGATTATGCGCCCCCTCTGCTTCCACTGTTCTTCACCTTAATTGACTTATAAGAAGACGTTACATAAAACCAGTAGAAAACATATAGGCTACTGATTAATAGTAGCCTACCTGTTGAGAATATTAGCACTGTGTTATTCCAGAGCCCGTTTTTCTCTAAAGCATCAGTGATATTTCCAACAGCTTCATCAAGACAAGATATCATGCCTAAAAGAAATGTTAACATTCGAGCCCTTTTTTTAAATTAACCACATAAACAAAATATCATAGACGTCCCATTACAATCAGTTTATTCCAACTCAGTTCAGCAGCATACATGTTGTAGTGATTTAATACTAAAATATGGATCAGTGGAGTAGAAAATTTCCAGCACTCAGTGGCGGCGCCAGCAGAAATAGAGGTCTTAGCCCCAAAATTTGACTCCACCCACCCCCTCAAACAAAAACCGAACAATCTCTACAACTGCTTACTTCGTAATAAGAAAAATAGACAGTGACTAAAGGCAGAGAAATCAACTATAATTATTATTATCTTAGCGTAGAGTGCTTTTTCTTATAGAATAGGCCTAGGCTACACCGCAGATAGCCTAGTATGTCAAACATGCCGCCGAATCGTGATGAGGTTATGTGTACCATGTAGCCTATGACCAACGTGACACTGGTCTGCTGAAGGGATTACGCCAACAGGTATAGGCCCTTACAAGTGCATTGGGGAATGGGGTTTCAAATAGCAGCTGCGCTCATGGACGAAGACTTAAAAGAAAAAGGGACGGTCGCCCAAAGTTTGTGATTGGGGACGTAGATGCTTATTATATTCCTGAATATTTCAGAAGTATTTCAGAAATATCGTTATGAATTTCTGTAGTGATATACACTTTTTATCCATAGACCTAATGAGCAATTTTATTAAGTCGACAGCTTAAAATGTTTCGCAGACGTTTAACAGAAGATTCGTCAACGGTGGTTGGGTAAAAACGGACTGACTAAAAGAATTCATGTTATAGGCCCATGCGGCTATGCCCTACATGAGAGTTGGATTGATGAAAATATGTTTTCCTTAAATTAAAGCGGGATTGATAAAAAGATTTCATAACTTAAAGAGAAGTTTCTGTGATGGAAAATGTAGGCTAAATTTAATAGAAATTGGATTAAAAAGGTTGTTGCTGCTTGAATACAATCTGAAATGACGAAGCAAATTTTAACCAAAATGGAAGTTGGAACTATGAAGAATAGCTCTTGCTCAAATAGGCCTAGATGCTGGAACGATGAAAATGAACGCGTGTCTGAATGGAAGCTACATGTAGATTTATTCAATTTATTCCGTTTGACGAACCGTCCGTGGACGAATCGTTTGCTGACAAAACGTCCGCAACTCCGCATATACGCTTAAAACGCTACTCTCAAAAGCGAAAATTTGGTTCCGAAGTGGGGGACGAACGACCGGCTGAAGGACGATCACCGAGGCGCGACATTTTGCGCGGACAGCTGAGTCGCCGACATTTCTGAATGTGGTTCTAACTTCTACATAATATCCATTACTTGAGTCACTCCTATAACACAATAGAAGTGATCAGATCAGATCATAATGAATCATATATAATAATATCAAAATCATTAGCCTACCTGCATATGTTCTCCTGGGTCTGTCTGTGATATTCCTATATGGCTCTTCGTACTCTTCAGGAACCAGCATAGGAGTATGAACTGCCTGGAAGGGAAGGTATAGAAAGAGAGGCTACAAAATAAAGTCACATTTTTGTGATGTAGTAGATATGGAACTTTGAGTCACTAAAACATTTATTTGCCAAAATTTATTCAAGGTAGAAAATTAAGGTTTACAAAACAAAATAAGAACATAAGAAATCCCACCTGTATACGTAGTCTCCGTAATGAACTTACGGGTGCTATATAAATGTACGATTACAATTACAATTACGTGTGAGGTTCTGTGAGGTTCCGCTAATTTTGATTGCTTCTGTACCATAGTTTGTCCTTGTAGAAGAAGCATCGCTCTTCCCACACGACCATGCATCCAAGCCCAAAACACCGCCCTCCTCCAAATAGGCCTACGGCTTAGCCTAATAGCCTTCAGCCCCAGAAAAAGAACTTGCTGCACTTCCATTACTAATCACTATGCGACAACATTCGTCATAAACCTCAAATAACAATAATAATAATCAGACTATATGCACAGAAAACTTAAAAATTACGAGCCTACCATCATTTGAGATACAAATATTGCACTATGATATAGGCCTAGACAAGATTGGCAGTGATGTGGGTCATTTCTACCGGTCAGTGATGCAGCAAGAAAAGTACGTCTATTTTATTCGAAATACACTTCTGTTAGAGAAACCTCCTCGTTGTTTGAAACGGCATGCTCTTTAATGATGTCAACAGCCTTTTCAGCGAAAATGTGCGTTGAGTAAAGATCAGTGTAGTTCCTGGCAGGAGAAAGGCCGTCCCTCAAGTCAAGGCCACACATTGATGTGCCATTTCCACCTATGCTGGTATCGAATACGTAACAATGAGTGTGAGTGTAGTGGTTTCCCATTCCATTGAAAAAACCTGTATGAACCAGGATCACATGGTGTTGATATATGGTTGCTAATCACTCAGGAAAACATGAAGAATTGAAAATAAATATCGGAAAAACAAAGATTATGAGGATGAGTGGTGGGGAGGAGGAAATAGCAATGAAAATAACAATAAATGGGGAGGAGGTGGAACAGGTCAAGAACTTCTGCTACTTGGGAATTATGATAACAAAAGATGAAAGCTGTTCAGAAGCCAAAATTTGGATGACTTATAAGCAAGTCAAGTCATAAAAATTAACATTGGCTTCAGGATTTTCGTTTCCCAAGATGCCTAAAATTGAGTTGGCTTTGGACTCAGTCAAAACCCAAAGGACATTTTTATTTGGTAGCTATAATAGGAACCAGTGGAGTTCATTATTCGGAGTTCAGAGATGTGTACGCACTTCAGCTTGGAAATGTAGCCTACAGCGTAATTTTTGTTAAACTTATCAATCTGGCATGCTGTGCAACACCAAACCGTTGGAACATGAATATAGCCTACTTCCAGTTGTTGAGTATCACCTCCTTCAATCTGAGATTTTCCTTAGTCACAACTTTAGTCTTTTAATGTGTATAGAACTGTAGACATTTTGCCCAAAAGAGAACTCCATGTTTTGAAAGCAGTCTGCGCTGTAATGAACTGCTTCACAGTCTTAGAATTAGAGACCAAGGCTTTCATTATGCAGTTATCTACTCTGATCACCAGTGTTCCGTTTCAATGCACCCAACATTCTGTTACTACATACATGTACATATAGTCTTCACCAGCGGAGAGAGATTACATGATCAAATGCAGACTTTTATAGACATTTAGAATGTAAATGTATCCATTCAGGGATTTTGACCGGAATTTAACAAACCAGTTTTCAGAGCTGACCACCAGTTAGACCAATTTGTGACATTTTGCTGTAAGAAAGTCATAATTGATTCTGAGTCTGCCATGAAGAAAGACACTGACGGTAATAGAAATGCAACTGGTGCTCTCTAAATTGTGACAAAGATTTCTGCACAGTTTCTTCTTAGATACACCAGAAATGCAGCATAGTTCATTATTATTAACATAGCTGGATTATAAGGGACTGACGGAGTCTTTTTCAGGCCATTTTCTTATTAAAACTCCCTCAATCCTTTATTATAGTGATAGTGTGATATAAAAACAGCATGTTCCAGCAATGCTCACTTCAGTCTTACCAAAGAATGAATCAAAGCCTCGATAGAGGGGAGTCAGCTGCTCCTCATAGTGTCCAAGATGCCACTTCCCAACTATGTGTGTTGAATAACCCTGTTCCTTCAGCTTGTTGGCAATTGTTGTCATCTCAGCAGGCAGCGAGTTTCGCTGACAGGCCCCGATGACACCATGTTGAAGTCCAGTATGAATCTGGATAATAAACATATATTTAACTGCAAAGCTCATTAAATGGTACAATGAGAAATAGAGCAAAGATACAGGTCTCCTCTTAGATCTTTTATACTGAGTAAAAAACTTAAGTACTTTGTGCCTCATATTAAATTTACTGAACTGCAACAAATGCAACAATTAGGCTACAGCATAACTTTATGACAGCAATAACAATTTTCCCATAGATTTTACCGGCTATGCAAAATTAATACTCAATGTCAGTACTGACTGACACCAGGTCCTGAAGAACTGCATCTACAGATTTCATGCTCCATCTCGATAAACTGCTTGCATGATACTTCGACAACTGGCATGAAAGCCATGAATGCCCACTATACACTGTTTGGCATACAACCTAAAAGCTAAAGACACTCGTATGCATTTTGAATCTTGATTATTGCCATAAGTTTGACCTGACGTTGGTACATCATGGCTGTAAAGTTACTCAGGTCTAGCCATGCGCGGAGTTTATCAGGGGCTAGGGGGGGCTAAGCCCCCCCAAGAATCCATCAACTTGACAAAGTATCAATAAGGACTCCCAAGGGTAAAAATAATGGCACTTGCGGGAACAACAAAAGACCTAGACTGTGAGTTGCTGGCCACCAGCCATGGGCGGAGTTTGGTCTCAGCTCTTGGGGTGGGGGGGCTAAATCAGTGTTCCGAGAAACTCTATAATAGTCAATTTTAATTTTTTATCCCCTTTGCAGTTGTGGGAAAATTCAGACTATGACGCACATTGTAAATGATTGTGTAACAACGCGCTTTCCGGGCGGAATGCCCACCAAACACGAGGCCGATGGGACTGCTGTTGAGTGGCTATGCGTGAGCTGCATAAGATAAATAAATAAGGACTCCCAAGGGTAAAAATAATATCACCTGTGGGGACCACAAAAGACCTAGACTGTGAGTACTGGCCACCAGCCATGGGCGGCGTTTGGACTAAGCTCTTGGAGGGAGGGGGCTAAATCAATGTTCCGAGGATCTCTATAATAGCCCAGTCAACTTCAAAAGAGCAGGTCGTTGATAACGCTGGAATCAAAATGATGGACTTAGACACCCAAAAATCGTTGGTAACACTGGAATAAATATGATGTCATTAGACACCCGAAAATCGTTGAAAACACTAGAATCAAGTTTATGTCCTTAAACACCCAAAAATTGTGATAACCCTTAAATCAAAATGTTGTCCTTGTACACCCGAAAATCGTTGGTAGCACTGAAATCAAAATGATGTCCTTAGACACCCAAAAATCGTTGATAATTCTAGAATCAAAATGATGTAATTAGACACCCGAAAATCGTTGAATTAAAATGATAGCCTTAGACACCCGAAAATTGTTGGTAACACTGGAATTAAAATAATGTCCTTAGACACGCGAAAAATGTTGATAATATTGGAATCAAAATGATGTCCTTAAACACCCGAAAATCGTTGAATCAAAATAGCGTCCTTAGACACCCGAAAATAGTTGAATCAAAATGATGGCCTCAGACACCTGAAAATTGTTGGTAGCACTGGAATCAAAATGATGTTTTTAGACACCCGAAAACGTTGATAATACTGGAATTAAAATGATGTCCTTAGACACCCCAATATCGTTGAATCAAAATGATGTCCTTAAACACTCGAAAATCGTTGATAATCCTTAAATCAAAATGATGTCCTTAGACATCCACAAATTGTTGAATGAAAATGGTGGCCTTAGGCACCCGAAAATTGTTGGTAACTCTGGAATTAAAATAATGTCCGTAGACACCCAAAAATTGTTGATAATATTGGAATCAAAATAATGTCCTTAGACACCCGAAAATCGTTGAATCAAAATGATGTCCATAGACACCCGAAAATAGTTGAATCAAAATGATGGCCTTAGACACCCGAAAATCGTTGATAATATTGGAATCAAAATGATGTCCATAGATACCCGAAAATCGTTGAATCAAAATGATGTCCTTAGACACCCGAAAATAGTTGAATCAAAATGATGGCCTTAGACACCCGAAAATCGTTAGTAACACTGGAATAAAAAAAGATGTTCTTAGGCACCCGAAAGTCGTTGATAATACTAGAATTTAAATGATGTCCTTAGACACCCGAAAATCGTGGAATCAAAATGATGTCCTTAGACACCCGAAAATAGTTGAATCAAAATGATGGCCTTAGACACCCGAAAATCGTTAGTAACACTGGAATAAAAAAAGATGTTCTTAGGCACCCGAAAGTCGTTGATAATACTAGAATTTAAATGATGTCCTTAGACACCCGAAAATCGTTGAATCAAAGTGATGTCCTTAGACACCCGAAAATAGTTCATAACAGTTGATTCAAAAGGGTTTCCTTCGACACTCGAAAATCGTTGGTAGCACTAGAATCAAAATGATGTCCTAAGACACCCGATAAAAGTGCCTATTAAGTGATGTACAATGCGAAGCAAATTTCTGTCCAGGGTAACGGTATCGGTTGTCATAGACCCTGGTCAAATCGGATCCATCCATCACTCGATCACTCAATAATCATAAAGTATTCCGAAAGTGCTGTTATACTTTTACAATAAAGTATGGATAACATGTATACTCCAGAGGAAATGGAATCAAGCAATAATGTTGCCTATTCCTAAACCTATTAAAGATACTGCAGCTCCTGAACTACATTTTACCAGTCAAAAGGGCCATGGATTACTAGCCTACTTAGACTAGAGCTGCATTACTTTTTTTACAGCGGTAGTCGGTAGAATACATGTAGCATGGCCGCTTACCGCGGTTAGAAGAGGACTAATATATCAGTGAAAGCCTAGTGCTCATAAGGTATGAGGAATGATACCTTATGACATAGTGGAAGTTTTCATGGGGATAAATGTCAGTAGGCCTACACTCTGTCGTAAACGCTTTTGCTGTGGCCCGCTAGACATTTAAATTATGAAATAAGGGACGGCTTAAAAATTGAAATTTAGATTCCTAAATAAACATAGATTGATGATCAAGCGTCTGTTGCAGCTGTTTCCGGGTGTCTAAGGACATCATTTTGATTTCAGTGTTATCAACGATTTTCTGGTGTCTAAGTACATTATTTTTATTCCAGTCATACCAACGTTTTTCGGGTGTATAAAGACATCATTTTGATTTTAGTGTTATCAATGATTTTCGGGTGTCTAAGTACGTTATTTTGATTCCAGAGCTAAAAACGGCCTGCTGTTTTGAAGTTGACTCGACTATTATAGAGATCCGCGGAAATTCTTTTAGCCCCCCCAAAAGCCGAGACCAAACTCCGCCTATGGGTCTAGCCACTACCAGATTGAGCAGATATTATTTTGTAATATGACATCTGATTTGCCGCAGCCATTGATTTCCAATGAACTTATCAACTATTTTTGTATGATTCATAATCATGATCTGTAAATGTTTAAACTTTAAAGCCAACGAAGGGCATCCGGCGTAGAATTCATGGGCGCTGTGTCAACATTGCATTGGTTGACATTTTACGGTTTCATGTAAAACGAACCTTGCCTGAAAATGGTGCAAACATTAAATTAGGTCAGAGATAATCTACAAGTAACCAAAATCATGGGCGCAGCCGCGCAACGCAAATACGCCCATACTTTGTCTTCGTTGTACGCAGTTTCAACATGCTGTAAGCCTATGCTCCGATTATATTGAAACTGCATCACGACCAAAGCGCAAACGCTGTCTGCCAAATGATTTGAATTAGTCGGTAACTATATATGCATGCTATGCCCTTAATTATGGTCTACAAAGGAACGCCAAAATCCAACTTTTCAATTTCTACTTTTAAATTCGTGCCTTGGTCAAAGTAGAACTGGGATGTCGTTTCAACAACCCAGCCTTAGGCGCTCTTTTGGCTTTTCAAAATGGACAAATGACGGTAGAACTTCGAGAGTGTTGTGTCCCTCAGCAGCAATATGCAGAAAATGTGAAGAGGGAACTAGAATTTACAGTTACAGGGTTGCGTTCCACTGCATACATGCATACATACATACATACATACATACATACATACATACATACATACATACATACATACATACATACATACATACATACATACATACATACATACATACATACATACATACATACATACATACATACATACATACATACATACATACATACATACATACATACATACATACATACATACATACACACATACATGCATGCATACATACACACACTGAACATAAACGCAAACAGACGGGATTAAGGCGAGGGGTAAAAACCCTTTGGGTAATGGTGGGGGTTAATGGCAGCGGTAATGGCAGGGGGGTAATTGACCTGAGGGAAATGTCCTCGACCCGATTTTAACATAGGTGCATTCGGTGCTTTGCACCGAATTCCTCTGAGTCTTAATGCGGGCCTTATTGCTACTTGCTAAAATGTCGGATGCAAACTTAATCTCAGCTTCACTTGAAATAATTCATGTAAGATTGGCAGGTACAAGAAAGATGTCTCTTAGAGATTATCATGGTCATTGAGACTTACAATTATCGATTAGAATTCGATTAATTGGCTTCCGATTGTAGTTAGTAGAGTACGAGTGCACTGAAGATGACAAACATTCCACCAGCGCTGCATTACATCTTGGTCACCATAGATGCATTCGGCGCGATGCACAATGTCCTTCGTTTTGAGCTTTATTACAACTTGCTAAAATGGCGGAATTGTCGGATGCAAAATTTATCTCAGTCTCCCTTGAGTTAGGTGGTATAAGACAGGGCTTTTTTTAACGTGCAGCTGTACACAAAATGTGCAGTTCTAAATGGATTTGTGCAGTTGTAAAAGTAGGCCTACTTCTGTGCAGTGAAAAGTAGTTGAAAAAGGCCATTTTCCTACGATTGGGAGTAATTTACCATGGAGGATGGGAAAGAAAAGAAGGGGTTGTGCAGTTCTAAAAATTCCTTAAAAACAGCCCTGGTATAAGAAAGATGGCTCTTAAAGATAATAAAGGTCACTCAGACTTACATTCGTAGATTAGGATGAGATTAATTGAAGTGCACTAGAATTGACTTCAGGCTGTAGTCGGTCAGAGTACGAATTCACTTTATACGTGTAAGCTTATCTCATATACGAAAAATTATATAGGTTAATCATTACTGATAGGCAAACTGTGTCATTAAAAGTGCAAGGTCATTTCACATCACGTAGGCCTAACTATCAAAGATGTGTCTATAGGTTTATTTTTGGGGTCAAAAATAATTTTTCATAGTCACTGTAAATTTACCAAGCATTCTGTACGGTGGTAGGCCTATAGCCAATGCTGCCACCTTGTTAGCAGATATTCGTTGTACACTTTCCAATCGTTTGGCAGACGTAGGACTAGTTGCACAGTGCACACAGATGATTTTTATGAGAAAATAAGCCTAAGTCTAGAAAATGCTCATCCTGCAGAAAGAAATGTGCTTCGTATGGCAAGTCCGTCCAAGATCGGTACCGTTTTTAAGGTTCTGCGAGCATCGATGGAAAAGGTTACCATGCACACATTGCACAGGAACCGTGTCGGTTGAGTGGATGTTCTTGTCAATACTTTATACTTTTATAGGCCTATGTGGTAATGCGGCGTATATGCCTAGGCTATTAGGCATAAGTGCATCAAACTTTTTTATATCTAACACTTGTCTAGTAGGCTAGGTTCTTCACTCTAACATTCAATAAAGTTAAACCTATATATATATATAGAAAATGTGCTTCGTATGGCAAGTCCGTGGACTTGCC
Source organism: Lumbricus rubellus (assembly GCA_945859605.1). Lineage (NCBI taxonomy): Eukaryota > Metazoa > Annelida > Clitellata > Crassiclitellata > Lumbricidae > Lumbricus > Lumbricus rubellus. The sequence continues at coordinate 28,284,253 of OX243816.1, forward strand.
ATACTTGTGGACCAATCAGCCTATGACCAATGGTCTTAGAGCCGAAACTGTAACTAAAAACTATAACTGAAACGGAAATGAGACTGCAGTCAACTGTTGGCAGACAGAAAATTAAAACAAAATTAAGGTAACTAACTGAAACTAAATGAAAATCCATCACTGAAATAATACTGTTTGTGACCCAAAATTATATTTGTCACTATTCGTTTCGAATTCTGTAGTCGTCCTGCATCATGGACAACTGGAACATCCGAAATAACGAAAATCGGGAAAATACATGAAAAATACAAACACCTATAAAAAGTTCGACATGGTAAACTATAATAGGCCCTAGGCTACAGATGTTGATTACCAACCTGATAACGACCTGAAAGTAGTTGGCTTCTTGTGGGCGTGCATAACGGCTGTACGTAGTAATTGTCGAGTATAACTCCTGTATTGGCAAGTCTATCAAGGTTTGGAGTCTTTATCGAAGAGCCACGGAAACCGACGTCTGCAAAGCCATGGTCGTCAGCTAAGATCAGAACCACATTAGGCCGTTGAGCGGCTTTGCTAGAGGAGGCATCAACTAGGCCTATGCTTGTTGAAATGTGGCAGCATGTTATGATCAATGCAAGAGACAGAAAACCATAAAGTGAGCCTGCGTTGCCGTTAACTCGATTCATAATCTCGTGTGCTTTAGTATTAGGTCGAAAACAACAGTATAAAACTGTGTTAAATTCAAGTTCGCGTCCTCCAATATGTCCTGCGTGCGTTTCATAACAAAATCATTTGTTATTTATACTGTGGTCATAGCCACGATTACCCATTCGAATAGTTTTCTGAAGAGAATATTCAACGCCACCATGCGAGATAAACTCTTTCGTGTTCGGCTAATGTACAACCGACTACACCAGTGACTGCTGAATCCCTGCTCGCTCTATCTACGACCACACGCGGGATGAGCTGATGAACGTTCATGCTCTTGTCTGTAAAATCACCATCCGCCAGGAAATTGACAGTTTGATGCTGACTGTTCGACTTCAAAACCAACCTTACACGCTCCTCTTACTTTCACCTCCGTCGTATCAGGTCCATTTGCGGATCCGTCTCCCTTTCTACCGTGCCATCCACGGTTCATGCAAATGTCTTTTCCATAGTGATAAGATACTGTTATTCCCTTCTTATTGGTCTTCCTAAGGTTCGTCTATCTCCAGTTCAACCTGTCCTAAATAGGCCTACTGCTGCTCGATTGATTGCTCGTCTTCCTAAATACTCTCATAGGCTACATGCCTATAGGCTAATCGTTTATGCATGGTCATTCATTCATTCATTCATTCATTCGTTCATTCATTCATTCATTCATTTCAAGAATTTAGGCTATATACCGCCCTTTCAAGAATTCCACTCAGAGGCGCTTCCAGTCCAACCACGGTGAAACAAAAATGTTTTAAGGAGCCTGTAAAACACTGAGGAGTCAACACTAGGCAGTGATATTTTCGTTAACGTTAAGTGATATTATAACTGAAAATATTGATTTCCGTTAAGTATTACTGTAACCGTAACTGAAATTATTTTTAATACGAAAACTGAAATAGAACTGAATCTAAGAACACGGAACGAAAATTAGAATAAAAACCGAAAGTTAATTCTTGAACTGAAATTAATAAAAACAAAACAATGAAAATTTTCGTTGAGTCTTTCTTATGCAGTTTTGTTTAGAACTTTAGATCTAAAAGACGATAAACTTTTTGACTCTTAAAACTTTTGTATCTTTGGCCTAGCTACCATATTTTGTCATTACGTAAAATGGTACCGTTTCCTCGAGCACAGGGGCATATCCATGTGGCAAATCCGGCCATGACCTCATTGAGAACTTTTTTATTTTTCAAAAGCTATTCTGGTGTGCAAATGAATTTGGCCTCCCTACAGGTTTGATGCTAAGAGAATAGAGTTCTAAGAAAGGAAAAAAGTACCGTATGACAAAAAGTTATCAACTATTTTACGGGGAAAATGGTATATTATTTCAAGAAATGATCCTTTTTGCCAAGATTTCGGTTAAAGGACTAAAAAAGGGCATCAGCTTTTCTGGCGGGAAAGTGGTGTCTTTTCCCCGATATTTTGATCAAACGACTAAAACTAAAAAAAGTCATCAGCTATTTCGGCCAAAGACCAACGAAAACTTTTTCCAGACCCAAGACCAAAAATTTCCCCCCGCCCCTTCAAAATTTCTGTTTCCGCCTCTGTCCCCGAGAAATTCACAGATCGTTTATTGCTAACAAGAAAACGATCATTTTGGGTGTTTTGCAGGAGTCTCTACCATGAATATCTTCTCATCGCTGAACCATGTCCTTTCAATTTTGTCAACAGCCGTGCACTGCCATGCGCTGCTTCAGACGCTTGCGTGCTGCCCGCCGTTTCTTTGCGTCAGAGTTGGAGAGCTTTTGGACTTCTCGTCGATGAATAATTTCCATTTTAGATCAACCTTTCCGATACGTTATAAGCCTACGGTGCTTCTAGGACTGCCTGTTTCGCGCTGAATTTCCGTAGATTTGCTTGCAGGGCATAGCCTACCCGAGTCATTGTCTTGAATGAAATTTTACTTGGACAACCTTAACGGATGTGCGCACCAATTCTCACGGTTTACGGGTAGAAGATTCTGTTTTCAAGGTATTTTTTCATTCTTTTCCCCCGTTAGGAAACTCGTTAATCATATCTCAATTTCGTCACAGAAAAATAATTATGTGCTGTTGATCCTCTTATATGGCTTTATTCAAAGGCAGTTGCTATACCTTAATAGGCTATTCATTGTAGCCTACCTGAAACATATCTTCATTTTTCTCAACATCAATCCTATAAACATCTTTTTCTGCACATTGCACAATGCACAAAAGCACATAAGAAAACTAAACATATTCGTTTTACTCGAAGAAAAATGTTGCATATAATTATCACTAGAGCAAAGTTTTTCTGTAATAATAAAATCTTTTAAAAATAATAGTGAAACATAGTACTTTTTATCAATCTTGCAATATAAATGTACGTATATATGAGTGTTAATAGCCACAAATAATTAGACATACTGATGTCTCCAAATCAGCAAAGCACAATTTTGGTAGTCTCTTTCAGTGGCGGATCCAGGGGGGCCAATCCGGCCATGGCCCCCCCATTGAAAACTGCCATGAGACGTGGCCCCCCATTTGGTCTAAAATTAGCAACACGAATATGGGTGTAATGGATATTGGCCCCCTATTTGAAAGATTGTATGGGACGTGGCCCCCCCCCGTTCAATTTCCAAGGTGAGGACTAAAAAAATCAACTTTTTAGCGGATGAAATGGTATGATTTTTCCAAAAATTTTGGCTCATGACTAAAAAAATTTCTTTTTTCTCCTTTTTCCCATCCGAGATCTAAAATTTTGGCCCCCCCTGAAACAGTTCTGGATCCGCCACTGGTCTCTGTACATGTACAATCCAGTTTTTGTACCTATTTCTTCCAGCAGATTTGATTACATTTAAATACATACGATTTCTTAAAAGCCTTGAACATGATTTACTAAAAAGAATGATCTTAATCTGCAACCCTTAAACACCAAACAAGAACTTTGAATGATCATACAATAAGTTGAGAATTAATTACATTAGTAATAGTAACTATGGGTCAGTTTTATATGTCTATACAACAATAGACCTTAGGGGAGAAATTAAACCCATGGACCCCAGACGCCATCATGGAGCGCCGGGTCACAGAGTGGGTCATCCTCAGGGTATCGTGCAGGAACTGCAATCGACTGGTAGTAATCCAAACGATTCAAAAGCTGAACTGCAATATCCTGGTTCTCTTGGAAAACGTCTGTAGTTTCCTTTGGATCTTTGGAAAGATCAAACAACCAAATATTCTTCTCTCTTGGATCTGGGTCTGGGATGGAATCTAATGCAGGATCCTCAGGTGGTGCCACCCAGCTTCCGGCTCCTATGTAACATAAGAAATCATGTGGACATTTACATGTACATAGCCATGTCCAGTCTTACAAAACACTGTCTTTTGCCTAGTCAGTTGTCACATATAAGAAGTGTCACTTAAAGATCATGAATATTCTCAGGACCGGTATCTCTGGAAAACTTCATATACAATAATCATTGTAATTCTAAGAAAACAAACTATATGAATGCTTAAGCATCATATTTATAAAAACCAAAATTATAGTGTCATAATTAGGCAATAACAGTCCGATCTGAGAGATAATTAAAGGCGGTGAAAAAATACTAGACACATATGCATAGCGTTTTATGATACAATCTGGTACTAAAAAAGACAGACGCAGATTCTAGTGAAAATATAGACAGCCAAATAATCAGTGGAAATCTGTGTCAACCTGGATCGCCTGTAATAAGTTTCCAGTTTCCAACTCGAATAGCAGCTCTAATACGATTGTCGAAATTGGAAATGTTCAGGTCGGATCCACGCATCAATCTCAGTGGATCAATATTGTGTAAAAGCTCATCACGTGGACTATCGGCTCCTTCGCTGATAACATAAAATTGTCACATACATGTAGGCCTAGGCCTACTACTTTAGCAGCAAATCCAACAATAATATTAATGCAGATTACAATTAGGCCTATACTTGTTATTTGTGCACAACCAGTTGCACATACTAATACTAATTCAATTATTCCAACCGCATTTGTAATCATAACTTAAAATCATGTTCTTATTTCTAATTTTTAAATTAGTCCACTTCCTCCCCAATGCATAGCAGAAATCACAGAAGTTTAGAATAACATTCTTTTAGAAATATTCCTTTAGTCAAATCTTCTTGTAATAGGCCTACTCCGTATCACTTATCTCCAGTGGCGTAACAAATGAGCCGGGGGCCCGTGGACATTCTCAGCTTGGGGGCCCCTATCCGTTAACGGAACTAAACAGTGAAAACAATTAGATGGCTATTTTAAAAACAAGAGCGTAATTATATCTGAAGCAATTTTGGTAGCGCAATAGTGTAGGCCTACTAGAGAGTTTTCGTAGTTTCGCTTTATGAATGTCAGTAGGCTATTAAACGCTGTCATCAATATAGGCTATAGTCCATGCATTGTTAAGGCACATTAATGGTTCAATGCAAAACAAGGAAACGGTTCCGCGACAACTGGTCTACAGACAACAAGTCTAACGACAATTAACTGGTCTACAGACAACTCGTATTGATGAATTAAAAACTGGATTTATGAAAAAACGTTAAATGGTTTTCTAGCCTAAATGAAAGCTAGATTGATAATTTTCATTTATGTATTTCAACATGCATCCAGCGTCTATTTCAGATCTAAAAATACCTCATACAGCTTCTATTTTTCGTTAATTATTTTCGTCAACCCAACTTTGATTTCAGATATAAAAGTACCTTCATCCAGCTTCCATTTCTTAAGCGTTTTTTCATCAATCCTGCTTCTATTTTAGATCTAAATTTTGTACTTTCATCCAGCCTCAATTTTTCGATTTTTCTCAGCTCGTTTCTGACTGTACGTGCGTTTCATGGCATTCATCTTATTTGGTGATTATTTTTGTTTAGGCACCGCAATAGTAATGATCCAGATAAAAGTAAATGAATGAATGCAGTGATTGTTATTATGAGCGTGAAGGAACGAACACTGCAATGTGCAGTGTGTACCAGTCACTTCAACGCTTGACTCGTATAGAGACATTGACAGAGGCATAGACAAAGACAGGTACACGCAATGCCACACACTGAGTGAGAGAGAGAGTGAGAGAGGCAGACAGACAGAGAGAGACAGACCTATCTCTTTCTCTCTCTGTCTGACAGACAGACAGAGAGAGACAGATAGACTCATAGACACACACAGTGTCACACACAGACAGCAAGAATTAGGAGCCGAAAAGAAAGCAGATACTATTTCAAGCATCATTCCTTAATGGGTGGCCGTATACCCTATTACCCTAACCGTAGACCCCGCCCCTAACGTACAACTAAGTGTTGATGTCTACTACGGGTCAAATGCTCTCACATGCGATGACCCAAACAGCCCGACAGACACGACACATGCGTATCATTTATCATTTCCGTCGTATCCAGGCTAGGTCTACATTATGGTCAAACTATACAATCTGAAACTAACTATAAAACAAAGAACTCTGAAAAAGTACATGGAACTTTTTTAACCAAATAAGCTCGGGGGCCCTTTGGAGCTCGGGGGCCCGTGGATTTTGTCCACCTTCGTTATATGGTTGTTACGCCACTGCTTATCTCAATTCTTTTTTTATATTATTGCTCTAATTCATGATTCAGAGTCTCAGTTTAATTCTCAGTCTTTTTTCCAGCCTCATAATAACTCTCATTCGCAAATCATAATCATGGCAAGCATAAGCAAATTTCAACCTGATAGTTTCCCAAACATCAAATCCATCCAAGTCAAGTCCAGTTGTGTTGCCACCAGCCAGATTTAGCAGCGTAGGGAACCAGTCTGATACATGAATCAGACCAGTGTTGATTGTTCCAGGTTCCTTGATAAGAGGACTATTGACAAAACCCACTCCTCTCATTCCACCCTCCCATAGCGAAGACTTCCAGCCCCTAAGGGGCCAATTGTTACCGCCTGTAGTCACTTGTCCACCATTATCTAAAACACAGATGAAATACAAAATGGTTAAGTAGAAAATAAACGAAAAACTTTATCCTGAACCAGTATTCGAGTTACATGGTATGCTCAGAATAGGCTTTAAGCGATTGGTTCCCGGACAATTCGGACCCGGACAATTCGGACTGAACAATTCTTTGCAGTGCAGACCAAATTCGTGATGGGACTTCTCCATCACCCAAAATGTATATTGTCGAAACTAATATTATTCTGACACCTCACTATATATCGGGCATAAAAATTATGGGCCTATAGGTATGAAACTTACATTTATCTAAATGAGATGCCTAAAAGTTGATAATTTACTGCATTTAGCTACTAATTTCAGTGTCTTATTTCTGTTATTGGATAAATTTTAGAAGACCAGACAATATTTGCTTGGTGCCATATAATTATAATTCATACCATTGATAAACAAAAGTTTCATAGCTATAAGAGCAATATGTTTACATGCACTCCGAATTGTCCGGGTCCGAATTGTCCGGTCCGAATTGTCCGGTCCGAATTGTCCGGCGCCGAATTGTCCGGACACCAAGCGATTAGCTTGCCAGACTGGGAGTCAAGAGGTTGGTTTTAAAATCCATTCTAAGGCAAATATTTGGAACCAGATTTCTGCCCTACCAGCACCTCCCATACAACTTAGCTATAACGAGAACACTGACCGTATTCTGCCCGTTCAAAGATGGGATTGAAGAAAACATAACTACCCTCATATGCCAAGGTTAAGAAAATTAATTTGCTAACATTTCATAACATGGCTGCCTCAGGGATTTCTTTCTTCTTCTAAATGAATTTTATAACAATAACAAACTAATAATTAGGCTATTTTATTCGCATTAACTAAAATCCAGATGCAATTACCAAAGATTTAATGCTTAATTATAAATTAATGGTTTTAAATTCAGCATCTATACACTAGTTTCATTGACTTTTCACCGGACTTCAGTGCAAAGTGAACGAAGTCGGTGCTTAATACCGCGGCAAGGTTCATTTGTAATAGGAGAAAATACGGTTACGTTACACCACGCCTACGCGATCGAAGTCCTGCATTGGCTGCCTGTCCCGTTCCGAATTGAGTTCAAGCTCAGCATGCTGGTTTTCAACTTGCTTCATGGGACAGCGCCTGACTACATTCGCGACTGCTGTTCTAAGACCCGTCCCTGCGCTTCTCGGCTGCGACTTAGGTTGCTTGGGAAGACGTGTACGGAAGATGAGGACGTACGTTTCGGCGACCGTGCATTCTCGTTTGCTGGTCCCTTATTGGAACAGATCAGTCTTCCACAGGACATCAGATTGACCAACTCAGTAGACTCTTTCAAATTAAAGCTTAAATCTGATCTGTTTGGTACATAAATGTAAAAAAAACGATGAAAACAAAATAAAAATGGGGAAAAGTCGTTTTTTCCGAAAAATAAAAAAACCCAAAAAACGACCCAACCGGAAAATAATTTGCCTTTGAAACTTCATTTTAAGCTTAAAAACCTTGCTTATGCAATTTTGTCTCAATCTTCAAACAACACAACTTTATTATTAGGCCAAAATTAATTGGTATAAGTAACATTAATCTACCACAGTTATTTTTTCTTATAACTTTGGTTTATTAAGAAATTTTAAAAAATAAAGGTATCGAAATCTTTTCAAATTTAAATAGGCCTGGTAGACCCTACACATACGTCCACATGTATGTATGTGCACTTGCTATAGTGCCCCTTAAAGCTCTCTACTCAGAGGCGCTCCCGACTACAGCGCGGACACTGCATCGAAGTTTTACGCCGAAGCGCTGAGCAATTGCGTGTGAAGGACTTGCCCAAAGTCCCTACACGGCGAACTGAGGTCACAGTGAGGTGGATTCGAACATGTAACCATCCGGTTGCAAGGCAACGAACATACCGACTACACCACCGCGCTCCACATAAGTTCATGCTGATCGACATAACGCAAATAAAATCTAATCAAAAGCAACTCTTACAAATTTAATTTCTTGTAGGCACCTTGATACTATGGGCGGAGGGTGCGCTGACAAAACGGCGCAGGACAAAACGGCGCCGACATAACGGCGCCGACAAAACGGCGCTGCCACAAAACGGCGCGGTAGCAAAACCGCGCCGACAAAAAGGCGCCGTTTCAAAGAAAAAAGTTTTTTAGTACTTTGTTTAATTGGTAGAAACACTCACATATACAATAGTCCATCAAAACTAGAATCAACGGATCATTTTCATCAAGTAATATAGTTAACAGACGTTTTATAGTACTAGAAGTAGCCTAGTATAAAAAATATAAGAGACTAGGAAATAGAATAAACTGCTCATCTTCATCAAGTCCTGAAGTTCAAATACGAACGTTGTGAGCGATACCACGCAAATAATCGCCCAGCGGCACTGCTCCATATGTTGGAGTTAAAGCCTGCAGACGCTGATTTAAACGAACGTATACTGACTTTGATGCACCTCGTTCCCGGAATCCGGAACGATATCTCTCCATCTTCAATTCATAGTGAGCTTGCTCTTTGAAAGCTTATAATAAGCAAACAAACTAAACGGGCATCGTAGTCTTTGAACTGCGCCGTTATGTCAAGCGCCGTTTTGTCGGGGTGCTTTGAATTGCGCCGTTTTGTCGGCGCCGTTATGTCGGCGCCGTTTTGTCCTGCGCCGTTTTGTTACGGCGCCGGGCGGAGACCTAAGGGGGACAAAGGGACGGTCCCTCCCGATGGAGGTGTTGGGGGGAGGGGCGGCCCATGCATTTGTCCCCCCTCCCAATCATTGAGCGTCAGGACTAAAAATCGGCCAGATGACTAAAAAAAGGTCATCAACTTTTTGGCGGTGAAAATATAATATTTTCTTGATTTTTCGGCCAGATGACTAAAAAAGTCATCAGAAATTTTCCCCCGCAAAAGATGGAAACTTTTTGGCGACACTCAGCCATTCGTCCGTCAAAAAATCCAGCTTATTTCTTTCGACCACTCGTTCGCCCCCCCCCCCCCCCGCACCTCAGGTCTCCGCTCAGGTTTCCGCACATGCATAGGTTATTACATGTATTTCTCAAATGATGACTTAAACAATTTCATAGTGACACTACAATTAGCTGAATCCTCGAGAGCAGGGGCGGAAACCTAGGGGGGACAGGGGGGGACGGTCCCCCCCAATAAAGACGTTGGGGGGGACGGCCCATGCATTTGTCCCCCCCAATGTTTAAGCGTTAGGACATGTACACAATCTTCAGTAGGGAACTAGAGAAAAAAAGTTTAGCAGATGAAGTAAATATTATTTTATAATGATATGAATTCCAGGGCAATCCAGGTACTAACCAAAAGTTATTAAGTCCCACGTTGGATAGATTGCGAACATTATACTGTATAGATAAGACACCTCTTTTAACTTACAACCAATTATTATAATAACATTGCCAACATCCAACGTCGCAAAAAGTCACATATCGGGTTTCTGCTACATTTCTTTCATCTTTCCTTCAGGCTCGAATCAGCGTCATGTTCAACATCGAAAATAATATGGAAAGTAGATAAGTTAGTAAGTAAGTATTTTGTATATTACTCCTCTTGAAAAAGAACAATGGGACATAGAACATCATTATTATATATCGAAGTAGAAATAGGCAATAAAAACGTACGAATTAATTTGCAAGTTGAATAGTTACTAATCTAAACTATCATCGTCAAACAAGTTAACTTTATAGAATTCTGGTGATAAATCCATTTTCAAACAACGATTCACATCGTTGAATCTGCAGATTATGCGAGTGGGGCATAAGGGAGTAACCAGTTACACGTTCAGGTAGAAGAGAAGATCGAGGAGGACTTGACATAGAGACTGTGGTAAGCAAACTGATTATACTGGAATCAATATGATGTCTTTACACACCCGAAAATCGTTGGTAATACATGATTCAAATTGATGTCCTTACACAATCGAAATCGTTAGAGATCCTGCTTGGCCGAGTGGGTTGTAGCCCGCTCGCCGCGCCGGCGGCCCGGGTTCGATTCCCGGTCAGAGATTAATTTCTCGGATCTATACTGCGGGTGGCTCGGTCGCAATATAAACGTGGAGTGAGAGGTTGTTCTCTGCCTCCGACTGTAAAGGCCCTTTGGTCAAACACGGTCGTTAAAAAACTACTTTCCTCGAAATCGTTGATAAAACCAAAATCAAAATTATGTTTTTACAATTTTACACACCCAAAAAATGTTGATATTACTGGAATCAAAGTGATATCTTTACACATTTGAAAATCCTCAATAATTCTGGAATCAAAATGATGTCCTTATACACTCGAAAATTGTTGATAAAACTGGAATCAAAAAAATATCCTTACACACCTGAAAATCCTCAATAATTCTGGAATCAAATTGATGTCCTTATACACTCGAAAATCGTTTATAAAACTAAAACCAAAAATGATCCCTTAGACACCTGAAAATCGTTGATAATACTGGATTTAAAATAATGTCCTTAGACACCCGAAAACTGTTGATATTACTTGAATCAAAAATGATGTTCTTAGACACCCGAAAATCGTTGATAGTACAATAATCAAAATGATGTCCTTAGACACCCGAAAATCGTTCATAATACTGGAATCAAACTGATGTCCTTAGACGACCCAAAATCGTTGATAATAACTAAATCTAATATGTTGTCCTTAGAACCCGAAAATCGTTAATAATACTTAAATCAATAATGTTGTTCTTAGACACCCGAACATTGTTGATAGTACGAGAATCAAAATATTGTTCTTAGACACCCGAAAATCGCTGGTAATACTTCACAGATCACAAGTCACAAGCCAGGTCTCGTGATCAGGGAGCAAATGCGCAACTTTAGACTACCAGATAGTTATAAAATCGCATCCTCGCAGCAAAAAATAGTTTTTTTAAAACCATTGTCATGTGATTGGCAGTTTTCTACTAGGGAATATCGAAAGATTGAGAAAGTGTCATACAGTTCTGAAACTTTCTTTGAAATCCTCTGATAGCAGGTATATTAATAATTATAGACACGAGTAGGTTTTCATTTCTATCAGTGTTTCTTTTCCATTCTTTCTATTAAACATAATTTGCATTAAAAAATTAACACAAAGAATTTTGTTATGAATTTGACTAAAATTCAGTATATTGTATGTTTTTCTTATATATATATTGTTGATTTTATACATTACAGAGGTGTCTATGTTAAATGCTTCGAATGTTTTTTGCAAAGCAATTGTGTGAAATTTGGCAAATTCCATCACTTTATAAATTCATATTAAAACCTTTAAAGAGGTGTCTAATAAAATATGCTCTCCGATCGTTTTCAATAACAAATTAGAGTTTGAACAACTTCTATCGGGACTGAGAAAATGGACAATTTTTTGATTTTGGATGACAGCCAAAATGCTACAATTAGATGTGAACATTAAAAAACAGCCTTCCTTCACCCCTCCCAACTCGGCGTTTCGCGCCTCAGCAATCGACTTTCGGCCGCTCATCCGTCCCCCCCAAAGTTCGGACCAGGTTTCCGCCCCTGCTCGAGAGTACGGTGAAAACGTACCCGGGATGGAATATGAGACAAAAATTAAATTAAGAAAAAATTATAATAGCATATAAATAAATATAGTTAGGCCATACTTAAAAAAAACTTTAAAACGATTTTTAAAAATGCAAACAATAAAAAAAGAATAAAAAACGAAAACGTTTTTTACAACTATTGTTTAGCAAGACTTATCCCGCAGTTAGCCGTTTATGATCTGTATGGTTATAACAATAGACAATTGCAGAGTTAGGCCTAGCACGATTCCAAGGTTTCTACAGATTTTTCCCCTCTGCTTTCCACTGTTCTTCGCCTTGACTGTTAGGAAGACGGTACATAAATCTAGTACAAAACAGACTGATTAAAATAGTAGGCCTACCTGTTGAGAATATTAGCACTGTGTTATTCCAGAGCCCGTTTTTCTCTAAAGCATCAGTGATATTTCCAACAGCTTCATCAAGACAAGATATCATGCCTAACAGAAATGCAAAAACTCGAACCATTATTTTGGAATCGACCACATGGTCCACATAAAGAAATTGTCTTAGACATCCCATTAATAACCAATTTATTACAACTTAAGTCACCGACACTGCAAAATTATTTCTTCTTTAAATTTTTATGGATTCATCGCTCATAAAGATCAAAAGCAATCAAGATCCTGAAAAGGTGCTCTAGTCTAGTCGATGTCAACAGCTAAATTGCGCTGGTTTCTAGGGCTCTACCAAGACCCCGCTGGGGACCTTACGATGCCCCCCAGAGGCCCAGACCCCTCCGTATGGGTTTCGCGACTTCGGCACATGCAGTTTCGCGCCTTCGGCACTTGTTATACGAGCGTCGAGCATCCTCAAGGAAAATGTTCTGGTTGCGCCCTGAAAGGGAGCAAGGGTGATGACTTCAGCCCACCCCCACATAACATCCTGGTTACTCCACTGCCATGGCAACAAATACTACTATCTACCAGAAGTGTGGAACAGCATTATGTAGTAGACATGCCATTATAGTGATGAATACAATCAGTAATTGCATCAATTAAATTAACTCTGTACTTATCTCATAGTAGGCCTAAGGAAGTCTGGGAAGAATCCGAACCCAGCATATATTATGCATAAAGAACTATCAGCAGCTAGACGTCATTTCATTACAGTTTTGAATATGATAATGTCCACGCATTGTTGTAAGATCAAATTAGGCATTGATGACGAATACCGTATTCTAAATGTGGTTCTACATAAACTCCACTACTTGAGTCACTCCTCTTACGCAAACGGAATAGAAGTGATTAGATCAGAATCATAATGATTCAGATAAAATAAGATATACTTTAAACAGCATAGCAAAATCATTAGCTGACCTGCATATGCTCTCCTGGATTCGTCTGTGAAATTCCTATATGGTTCTTCGTACTCTTCAGGAACCAGCATAGGAGAATGAGCTGCTTGGAAGGGAATGTATAAAAAGAGAGGCTACAAAATAAAATAATAATTTTTATGCACCGTAGTAGATATGGCACTTTGAGCCACGAAAAAAATTTTTGCCACAATTTATTCAAGTTAAAATATTGAGGTTTACAAAACAAGAAAACAACACAAGAAATTATAACTTAAATGTGAGGTTGTGCGTGGTTCTGCTAATTTTGAATGCTCCTGTACCATACTTGTCCTTTTAGTAGAAACATCCCTCAAAACGATTCCCATATGACCATGCATCCAAGTCCAAAAACACCCTCCATTCCTCCCTAAATGCGGCTTTTCCTCCAGCACCAGAAGAAGAACTTGCTGCACTACCATCACCATGCGATAATACTCGTCATAAACCACAAAATTAATTATAGGCCTAACAATAACAATAATCAGATTCAGAACAGAAAACTTTCAAATGAGTAGGCCTATCATCAATTGAGATACAAATATTGTAGCCTACATAGGCCTACACAGCCTACAAATTTCGCATTGATAATAATGGGTCATTTCTACCGATTGTTGGTGCAGCACAATATACTGTGTCTATTTTATTTCAAAATACACTTCTGTTAGAGTAACCTCCTCGTTGTTTGAAACGGCATGATCTTTAATGATGTCAACAGCCTTTTCAGCGAAAATGTGCGTTGAGTAGAGACCAGTGTAGTTCCTAGCAGGAGAAAGGCCGTCCCTCAAATCAAGGCCACACATTGTTGTGCTGCTGTCGAATACGTAACAATGACTATGGTTGTAGTGGTTTCCCATTCCATTGAAAAAACCTGTAAGAACAAGGATTATATTTGCTAATGGTTGCTAAGCAACTGTTACATCAAAGAATTTCTGGAAATACGACGGCTGTATCGTTTATTGTCCAATCTTTCACGAAGTGTAAAGTAAAAACCCTAATTTAATATAGGCCTAATTATTGCACAGCTTTATAGATACAGGCGTAATGGAAAACATTTTAAAATATGGATTTTGAACCAGAATAAAATCTATCCTAAAGGTTTTTTTCATAGGCTGATGTTAATGGAGAAAAAAAGCATAGGCCCTAGATCTATATTAAATAGCCTACTCACACACTAAAAGTATAACCCTATGCTTCCGTATAGGCGGATGCCAATGATTCAGGCCTATAGCAGTCAGTCTTGTTAAGTTTTGGTCTTCAGAAGCCAACGTTGTGATGACTTGTATCAATCAATTTTATTAGTCCGTTAATTTGTAACAACAACAAGTAGGCCTACACCAAGGCAAGAATGAAAATTACACAAAGCATATAGGCCTATGTAAATCGAGTCATAAAATTAACATTTGCTTCATGATGTTCCGTTGACAAGATGCATGTAAATAGGTTTGTTTTGGATTCAGTCAAAGGACAAAGGACATTTTAATTCGGTAGGTAATAGAAACTAGTATACTAGTAACTAACAGACATGGCCTTGGGTTTCCTGTACCGATACCCATATGACAGTAGCACATGCTTACAAACTTCTTATAGGCCTAAACTTTTAACTTTTATGGTTATGGTAAAGACGAAAACTGTTTGTTTTAAAATGAAACTTTGACTTTGTTGTCTGCGACTCTCCTGAACGACTTTTAAACATTTTCATGACTTTATCGTTCATAAACAGATTTCAAACAAGAGCCTGAAACGTAATCTAGTCGATGGCAACTGCTAAAAAAGCGCTGCTTCGGGGCTCCGCCCCAAACCCCACTGCATGGGGGGAGCTTACAACGCCCTCCTAGATCCCCAAGTCGGTATGAACTGGCTCGCTTAGCTACATCGGTAAGAGCGCTGGCCGCGTGTCTGTACGCAACTCTGTGAAAGAGAGCGTGCGGGCCGCGGTTCTATTTCAGAGATTCAAAATCTCTGGCTTGCACGTTTTAGGTCCACGAGGACCTAAATGGCGTGGCGACACTAATCATCTTTGAAATGGCAGTGTCATTAAACATGTAACAACTACAAGTCGGTAAGGGCTTTGTGTCTGGCACTCGCAGCTTCGCGCCTCCGACGCTTGCAATATGAACACGTCGTCGTCGTCGTGCCCATCCTCATTGCTGCGGATCGGGGATCAGAGTCGACGACGTAATCCTCCTCCATTGCTCTCTGTTCCTCGCGGTTCTCACACAGTCCACCATCGCCATTCCCCGTCGTGAACACGCTTAAGAAAAATGTTTCTTTCTGCGCCCCTGTGAGGGAGGAAGGGCGCGGGACTGCAACCCCAAACCTGAAATCCTGGCGTCGCCACTGAGAACTCTAGTACCCTGAAAGCAATCTGCGCTAACGTGAACTGCTTCACTGTCTTAGAAATTAGAATTAAGCCTAAACAAGAGACCAAGGCTTTCATTACACGATTATCTACTCAGATTTCCAGTGTAAGCTTACCGTTCCAACACACTCAGAATTCTGCTAATACACATTGTCTTCACTGTTGAGAGAGATAACAACTGGCATAAAGATTTTAAATGCAAATTAAATTAAATGTAAATAATCCATTAAGAGAAATTAGCAGGAGTTTCACAAACCAGTTTTCAAAGCTGACCACCAGTTACGCCAAAGGCCAGGAATTTGTGACATTTTACTGTTATATAGTCATAATTGAGTCTGAACATGCAATGAAGAAAGACACTAACGCTCACAGAAAATATTAATGCAGTGCTATCTAAATTTTGACAAAGAATTTTTTGGACACACCAGAAATGCAGCTCAAGTTTTTATGAGACCATATTAAAACTCCCTCAGTCCGTTATTAGAGTGAGATTGTGCTATAAAAAAGGTCATTTTCCTTACAAAAAATATTAGGCCTATCAGCCCTACCTATATTTGTAGTCCATGAATGCCTTTAAGGCTTTAACTGTATTATAAAAAAAGTCTTTGCTAAAAAGGAGGCTCCAGCAATGCTCAGTATATAGAAAAACACTTCAGTTTTACCAAAGAATGAATCAAAGCCTCGATAGAGTGGAGTCGCCTGCTCCTCATAGTGTCCAAGATGCCACTTTCCAACCATGTGTGTTGAATAACCCTGTTCCTTCAGCTTGTTGGCAATTGTTGGAAATTCAGGAGGTAGCGAGTTTCGCTGACAGGCCTGGAGGACACCATGTTGAAGTCCAGTATGAATCTGGAATATAAATACTAACTGCAAGATTCGTTAAATGGTACAGTCCGAAAGAGAGAACAGATGCAAATCTCCCCTTAGATAGTGTCCTTGCTGAGGAAAACTTAATTATTTTGTGCCTCGTATCAAATTTACTGAACTGTAACAAATACAATGTGTGCAACATAACAGCGATAACAATTTTACTGTGGATGTTACCTGCTACGCAAAATTAAAATCCTTAATGTAAATACTGACTGACACTTAAAAGACTATTTCTACACACATGTTCATGCTCGATAAACTGTTTGCATGCTGCTTCAACAACAGTAGGCCTACTGGCAAGAATTCCCACTATACTCTGCATGGTATGCAACCTAGATGCTAAAGGCATTCATATGCTATATTGAATCTTGATCATTGCCATAGATTTGACCTGACATTGCCACATCATGGCTGGAAAAGTTACTCAGGTCGACGAGCCTTATGTACGGATGGATGGATAATACATACATACAGGGTGCGCCAAAAAAAGACCCCCCTAAGATTTTTGCCAATATCTTGACCAAAAGTAAGAATTCTGAGATGAAATTTTACTGTCTTAAAGACAATTCATATTTACACCAGATGGCCAGATTTCATCAAAATATTTCAAACAGAACAAAAATTATGCCACTTTTAGGGAGGTCACCCACCGTTTTTCGACGATTCAAAAACGCGACGCAACAAAAAGTAATAAAAATTCAATCTAATTATTCTGGCCAATATCTTGGCTAAAAGTAAGAATATCGTAATGAAATTTTACAGGCTTAAAGACAATTCATATCTGCATATGATGGTCAGATTTCATCAAAATATGTCCCAAACAACAAAAGTTATACCACTTTTAGTAAGGCCACCCCCCAATTTTTGACAATTCAAAGACGTAACGCAGCAAAAACACGATTTTATTAAGTCTCATCTCAAATAATTATTATAAAATAGCCTTGATATTGACAGATGATCATTATTATTACTATTTAAAAAATAAACAGGGTACCAGCGTAGCTGCACGTCACTGAGAAGTCACTTAGCAAGATGACAATCAAATTCTTAAAATTAGAAATAACAAGGAATCTGTCAGATAGTCAACAGGTCCATCAAGAACTCTGCATAGAGACTCAAAATAAGTTTTGGCACTGGTGGTGGGCACATTGAACACAAGTTGTGAAGCACTACCAAGTTCATTTGACAACACTTATTTGTGATGAGACTTAAAAATCGTGTTTTTGTCATTTTTTGTTGCGTTTCGTTTTTGAAACGTCAAAAAACGGTGGGTGGTCTCACTAAAAGTTGCATAACTTTTGTTCAGTTTTAAATATTGTGATGAAATCCGGCCTCCATGTGTAGATATGAATTGTCTATAAGACTGTAAAATTTCATTTCGATATTTTTATTTTTGGCCAAGATATTCGGAAAAAACCTTAAAAAAACTGTGTTTCGTTTTTGAAACGTCAAAAAACGGGGGGTGACCTCCCTAAAAGTGGCATAACCTGTGTTCTGTTTGAAATATTTTGATAAAATCTGGCCATCATATGTAAATATAAATTGTCAATAAGCCTGTAAAATTTCATTCGAAAACTCTTAATTTTGGCCAAGATATTGGCAAAAAACCTAGGGGAGGTCTTTTTTTGGCGCACCCTGTACATACATACATACATACATACATACATACATACATACATACATACATACATACATACATACATACATACATACATACATACATACATACATACATACATACATGCATGCATGCATGCATGCATACACAGTACACACACACACACACACTGACTTAAATGTAAACAGACGAGGGTAATGGCGAGGGGTAGTGCCATGGGTTAATTGCAGTGGGTAATTGGCCGGAAGGAAATGTCATAGACCCGATTTTACCATAGGTGCATTCGATGTGTTTCACCGAACGGCCAAGGTTGAGTTTTGAGACGAGCTTTACTGCCTCTCGCTAAAATGTCGTTTGAAAAATTAACCTCATTATTTTGAGATTGATGTCAGATTAGGTGGTTTAACCCTCAGTCTACCAAGCTTTTTTTGTAACACTGACTACCAAGGGGGGGGGTGGTTACCACCCCCCCCCCTGGATTTTGGGTTTGGTTTGAGATATCATAACTTGTAATACACCTATGGATTCAGCATTCATTTCTGCACAAAATGGTATATTTAGGTTTAAAATATATGAAAGCACCCCAAAGTTATGAATTTTTTACCGTAGGCACCCGCCGATTCCACAAAATGTATACTTTCGCATAAGCAAAATATTAGATTCTGTGTGTTTTTAACATAATTTATTTAATTTAAAATAGGTTACATATAATAAAGTCCAATATTCAACTATAAAAACTAGTAATAAGTTAGTTTTAGTTACAATAAAAAGAGAAAAAACACGTAAAACATGCTGAAAAACGTTTACGCAGACTTATCGGTTTGCGTTGTAAAAAAACCCAACATTTTCACACATTTAAATTTATTTTAAGCACTTCCGGTCATCAAATGTCAAATTATTTGGTATCACTAAATAGCCCTAATTGCCCTCTATAGAATGACAGAATTTATTTCTCTTAAAAAATAAATTATGAATAGTTTTTAATAGGAACAACATGAAAATTTTATGAAAATAAAACACCTTTTTATATATTTTAATTTATTTTGAGCACTTCCGGTTGTCAAATGACAACTCCGTGACCACCACAATGTAGCCCCACATTCCCTCTACAGAATGGTGTAATTGGTGTCTCTTCATGTCAAAGGACGGATAAGATACAGCCGATAATCTAAGGGGGGGTGGTATCCACCCCCCCCCTGGTGCCTCGGGTATATCGGGTGTAACTTTTGAATGGTATAGTATATCATCACACATTTTAGCACAAAATGTGTGCAAATGAATCCTCTACAGCCACCTAAAACGTCAAAATTTTATTCCTAACGAAAAAAGTTTTATTTGGAAAAAACCTAGGGGGGGGGGTGGATACCACCCCCCCCCTTGGTAGCCCGAGGGTTAAGAAAGATGGCTCTTAAAGATAAGCAAGGTCATTCAGACACAGCTTATTGTAGATTAGGATGAGATTAATTGACGTGAGGTTGAAGTCAGTACAGTACGAGTGCACTAAAATTGACTTCAGACTGTCCTTGGTCAGAGTACGAATTCACTTATATCTCTTAGGTTAAACTTTATTGAGAGGCAAACTGTGTGCAATGTCGGTTCACATCACGTAACTATCAAACATGTGTCTAGTTTTGCGGGGTGTCACAATCCTTTTAAAAAAATCAGTCATTGTAAATTGTACGGTGGTATTGCCAATGCTGCCACCTTGTTAGCAGATATTCCTAGGACACTTTGCAATGGTTTGGCAGACACAAGTCTAGTTGCATTCACATGACTTTTATTGAGAAAATAAGCCTAAGTCTAGAAAATGCAAATGTGACTGGTAGGGCAAACCTCTCCAAGATCAGTGCCGTGTTTAAGGTTCTGCGAACATCGGTGCAAAAGGTTACCATGCAAGGAGTCCGTGTCGGTTGAGCGGCCGTTGCTTGCCAATAAGCTTACTACATGCGTGGTAATGCGGCGTGTAGACCTATTAGGCCTATGTGCATCGTAAAGATCTAAAAGTGATCTAGTAGGTTCTTCACTCTAACTCTAACATTTTTACACATCAGTGTAATAGATTGGACTGCATTCTTACTCTTGTTAATAGTTTGACCATCTGTAATGGTTACCAGATGTGAACTCAATCCTTGCTCGCAGGTTGACAATCAATATTTGTTATGAGATATCAATTATTGAGCCTATAGCTTTAGCTTAGGATGGCCATACGTCCCGGAATTCCGGGACAATTTCCGGGTTTTGTGGTTTGTCCATAAACAGCTGGTAAACAAGGCCTGAGGCATGCGTCAAGTGATGTCAACGGCTAAAAAGGCGCTGGTATCGTTGCTCCGCCCCAGACCTCGCTAGGCAGTGGCGGCGCCAGGATTTGAGGTTTGGTGGGATTAAGACTTAAGCCCTTCCTCTCTTCCAGGGTCGCAACTACAATATTTTCCTTGAGTACGCTCATTTTGCAAGCGCATATTGCGCGAAACTGTGAGAGCCGAAGACACGAGGCCCATACCGACTGGTGAGTCTAGGGCGAAAAGTTCGACGTGGTAAACTATAGGCTACAAAATGTCGATGACAAACCTGATAGCGACCTGACAGTAGCTGACTTCTTGTGGGCGTGCATAACGGCTGTACGTAGTAATTATCCAGTATAACCCCTGTTGTGGCAAGTCTATCAAGGTTTGGCGTCTTTATCGAAGAGCCATGATAACCGACGTCTGCAAAGCCATGGTCGTCAGTTACGATCAGAACCACATTAGGCCGTTGAGCAATTGCAATGTGGCAGTATGCTATGATCAATGCAAGAGACAGAACACCATAAAGTGAGCCTGCGTTGCCATTAACTCGATTCATAGTCTCGTGTACTTTTATGTTAGGTTAAAAACAACAACCTAATATTGTACTATGTAAAATTGTGTTAAGTTCAAGTTCGCGTCCTTCAATTACGTCCTGCTTGCCTTTCATGACAAAATCATTTGTTATTTATACTGTATAGTGTAGTCTTAGCCACGATTACATATTCGAATAGTTATTTGACGAGATTATTCAACGCCACCATGCGAGATAATTATTTGTATCATGTTCAGTTAATGTAGGCTATACATTGTACAACCGACTACACCAGTGACTGCATGCTGAATCCCTGTTCGCTCTCTACGACCATACGCTGGAAGATCTGATTAACGTTCATGCTCCTGTTCGAATCACCATCCGCCAGAAAATTGACAGCCTGTGGTTTGATGCTGACTGTTCGACTTCAAAACGGAAAACTCGCCACCTGGAAAGAAAGCCTAGGATAAACAATCTCCGAAAGACTCACATGTGCTCAACCTGCTGAAATTACAGCCCACAAGCAAAGAAAACTTTTTCAGCATATCAAGCGCTCATCTTTCCAACGACAACGCATTGAAGAGGCAGAGAATGACGGCTGCAGCCTGCAGGGCTCTTTGGGAATCGCTGAACTCCATCTTATCTCCTCCATCCACTCTTGAATGCCCTCTCTCACCTGATGATCTCCTTGACCATTTTGCAACTAAAACTGAAGCTATTCATTCATTCAGAGCGTCTATATAGCGCCCCTTCGAGAAACTACTCAGAGGCGCTCCCAGCCCAACCACAAACAAAGAAAAAAGACTTTAGAGACTTGTAGAACCCAACCGGATGGACCACAAGTAGAGAGCGAAGTGTAACCAGGTGGTCGTTCCAGACAGTAGGCCCCACGACCGAGAAAGCACGGCGCTGCATAATAGTCAAGCGAGCCCGCGGGACCAGAAGCTCACCCTAGCAGAAGAGCGAAGTACACGACGCGCTGCAACGTCTGAGATCCGACGGGAAGAGTCCCAACGGTCTCACTTTTATCCCTTGGCGTGCGGGACGCAGCCTTTAGTTTGGGATCTAACGGTCACAGACACCTTGGCCGCTTCATACTTGCCACTGTCTTCTCGAACGGCCTGGGCAGCGCCAGAGATGGCGGCTGCTTGGAAAAACCGGCGTCTGGCAGATGATCGCCGAGGCGGTTAGCGCCGAGAGGGGAAGATTTGGAGACTGGAAGCGCTTCATCAATCATCATAATCCGATTTCTTTAAATGTTATTGCAATGCGAGCATTTTACGCTGTAATCTATAAATGATGAAGCCTAAGCTTAGCCTACTTTTGAGCGCTAAGAGTCACTAAAGAGTGGTCTAAGACTTCAATAAATAGCCTATTCTTACCATAATACTAATAGCAATTTCTTTTTGAGTTTCCACATCATAATAGTAGCTTACCACTTTAAGGGTGACCCTACAAAATCGCGCAAGACTAAAGCGCGCAGACAAAATTAATGCGCGCAGACAAATGCGCGCGGTGACAAATGCGAACACGACAAATTCGCGCGGATAAAATAATTCGCGTAGACAACAGCGCGCAAAAAGCAAAAAAATTAGAAAATAAGGTACTTGTTTTTTAATTCACCCCCAATTATGCTTTCCATGTCCGTTCTATGTGTTGAGTATGTGCACCTGTCAGAATGACTGCACTAACCCTAAAACTAACCCTAACCGACCCTCACGACTCCTAACCTGAGCCCTAACCGACCCTCACGCGATAAAGCCCGTCAACTTAGAACCTGGGGGTGAATTAAAAAACAAGAACCCAAAATAGAAGTAACATTTATTTATACTCGAAATTAACTAGATTTGTGAAATATTCGGCACAAGAAACACATAGAAATTGTAGAAATATATAAGCTAGAAATTGCCATGAATGTTTCGAAATTTCATTACTGTATACTGCATAGGCCTACTATCAGCCAAACTTTACAATGTTTGTGATGACATCTTCGCATCCGAGATATGTAATTTATATTTTGTATATATTCCTTATATATATATATATATATATATATATTCTGTCTCATGAATATCTCTCTTCATTTTCTCCTTTCTCCTATTTTTGCTCTTGTGAATTAACACATGCCTTGAAATTGGGTTTGTGCGTACTTAGGCCTGGGCCCCATACTCTGTTGTTTCAAGGGTCTCAACAGTTTTGAAAGTCACTATATATATAAATGCCTATTTTACAATAATATATTGCACTTTCATCATGCCTATTTATAGGTTACATAAAAGTTAACAACTCTTTTAAAAGCCTCTCTATACAGGTTTGTCATTACTGCAGTCGACTCCCAAGCTGCAGAGGGCTGGTAGCAGTTAATCCTTCATTGTAATGAGACCTCCGTGAATAATCTAACCAATAATTTAGGCATAGGCGATACATTATTGTTTATTATTAGTCTTATTAGTCGACATTAGATATAGAGGTATAGTTTCCGGGCAATTGCAGAGCAGAAACAATTTTTTTTAAACCATGAGACGCAAGCTAGGACTTTTTGGTCATATCGCCAGAATGACGGACGACAGAAAACTTAAGACTCTGATTTTCGGAATAATGGGTGGAACTAATAGGAGAGGCCGACCGCATCGGGAATGGAAGGAGGACACAGAAGACTGGTGTGAATGGGATGACTCACTACAAAAGCTGTTCCACCTGGCCCAGGACTGAGGATGTTGGAACAAGGGGACGAAGTTAGCATTGGACACCTACGAGCATACAGCTGATGATGATGATGATGATGATGATGATGATGATGATGATGATGATGATGATGATGATGAACATGTGGGACGAACTATGATGACAGAAAGGTAAAAGGTGGCATAAGAGCATCCTGAGAATATGGCGACAGGCCCTCTGAGGGCTTAATCCGAGCCTGCATTAGGTCCATATCAAAAGAAACATTCCGAATCTATATGCGCTTGATATGGGGAAATAAATCCCTAAAAGCTTTTAGCATGATTAAAACAGAAGAACGATCTTAAATTGTAACCCTTAACCACCAAACAGAAACATTGAATGATCATACAATATTTTTAGATTGGACAACATTAATGATTATGGATCAGTTTTATTGGCCTATACAACTATGAAATTTCAGGCGATGAAATTAAACCCATGGACTCCAGACGCCATCATGGAGCGCCGGGTCACAGAGTGGGTCATCCTCAGGAAATCGTACAGGAACTGCAATGGACTGGTAGTAATCCAGACGATTCAAAAGCTGAACTGCAATATCTTGGTTCTCTTCGAAAACGTCCGTGGTTTCCTTGGGATCGCTGGAAAGGTCAAACAACCATATGTTCTTCTGGTTTGGATCTGGATCTGGGATGGAATCTAATGCAGGATCCTCAGGGGGTGCCACCCAGGTTCCGTTGCCTAGGTAACAGAAGAAATCATGTAGACATTTTAGATAGGCATGTCCAGTCTAACAAAACACTGTGTTTGCTAGTCAGTAGTCATATATAAGAAACACTTAAATATCATGAATATTGTCAGGACCGGTATCTCTGGAAAGCTTTATATACAATAATCATCGCAATTCTAAGAAAACAAACTAGGGCCTACATGAATACTTAAACGTCATATTTATAACAGTCAAAGTTACAGTGGGATAATTAGGAAATAATGGCATGACACAAAGCCGCATGGTACAATGCGGAAGTGGGAGCGCTTCTGAGCAGCTTCCTTGAAGATTCGATATATAAAAACTCAAATTTGATAACAATAATAGCAATAATAAAAAATAATAAAAATTAAAAAAATAATAATAATATAGTATTACTAGCGTACCCGGCGTTGCTGTGGCTGAAAAAGCATCCAGCCATTCCTCCCTACCTCCATTCCACCTCCCCTCCCTATCTCCTCTCCCTCTCCCCTCCCCTCTTCCACTCCCCCTCTCCCTCCCCTCCCCTTGAAAAATTTATACACAGCCAATGAATCTGTGGAAATCTCTGCCAACCTGGATCGCCTGTAATAAGTTTCCAGTTTCCAACTCGAATAGCAGCTGCAATACGATTGTCGAAGTTGGAAATGTTTAGGTCGGATCCCCGTAACGGTGTCAGTGGATCAATGTTGTGCAAAAGCTCATCACGTGGACTATCGGCTCCATCACTGATAACGTAAAATTGTTACATACTACTTTAGCAGTAAAAAATAACAATATTAATTATTAATGCGGATTACTACTTCTTATTCGTGTGCAACCTGTTGCACATACAAAAAATACTCTATTACTCCAAGTGTATTTGTGATCATAAATTAAAATCATATTATTATTTCATATTCTTAAATTAGTCCATTTTCTCCCCCAACACATGACAGAAATTACAGAAGTTAAGAATAGCCTTCTATTTTATAAATATTTATTTAGGCAAATATTCTTTTAATTCTCAGTACACTTTAAATCTCATCTAAATTCTTTTTAATAGGCCTAATTGCTCTATAATTCCTGATTCCAATGGTCTCGGTTTGATTCTCAGTCCTTTTTCCAGCCTCATACTTATTCTTACTTACAAATCTTAATGATGGCAAGCAAAAGCAAATTTCAACCTGATAGTTTCCCAAACATCAAATCCATCCAAGTCAAGTCCAGTTGTGTTGCCACCTGCCAGTTTTAGCAGTGTGGGGAACCAGTCTGATACATGGATTAGACCAGCGTTGCTTGTTCCAGGTTGCTTGATAAGAGGACTATTGACAAAACCCACTCCTCTTATTCCACCCTCCCATAGCGACCCTTTCCAGCCTCTAAGGGGCCAGTTGTTACCACCTACAGCCACTTGTCCACCATTATCTAAAAACAGAGATCAAATACAAAATGGTTAAGTAGAAAATAAACAAACATATTTTATCCTGAACTAGTATCTAGTATAATTCTAGTTGCACTGTGTGCTCAAAATAGTGTAGCGGTTAGCTTGCCAGACTGTGAATCAAGAGGTTGGGGTTCAAATCCCTTATAAGGCAAAAATTTGGAACAAGATTTCTGCCCAACCTGCACCTCCCATATCACTCAGCTATAACGAGTACACTGACCATATTCTGCTTGTGACTTAATGGTTTTAAATTCAGCATCAATAGGCCTACAGTAGTACAGTACTTAGTTTCACTGACTTGTCACCGAGCTTCAGTGCAATGTGAATATAACTCATAAGATTAAAGAAGTCTAGTGATGCCTATAGTGAAAAATGTTCAAGTTTAAAGTCTAAACTTTAAACACAATTTCTCCCCAATTCTTTAAATCCAAAGTTTCATTCTGATTCTCAGTCCTATGTGCGAATGGGAACACAGAAACAGTATAACCTATGTACATTATTTCTTTCTTGTTTTAGTAGGCCTACTTCAATAATGAGAGTGAAGGCCTACCAAAAGAAACTAAAGCAGATCATCGTTAAGTTAAGTGTTAAACACCATCTGCCTACCCTATGTATCTCGATCATAAGTTTTGGATCAGACATGATCAGCCAGTGATGTCAACAATGATCATCAGTGCAATCGTATTATAACGCCAAAGCTAGACATGGACTCCAATGAAGCTAAAGTCTGTGGGGTACCAAATTAAGACAAATCTAATTGAACAGAACAGCATTGCAACTTCAACTTTGAGTTAATAGTTGCCTTGAGATACGGTGAACAAGCTGAAACTGGCAACAATCGCCAAGCAATGTTGGTTGGTAAACAAATGCATTGCTTAAATGTTTTTACCAGATCCCAATGTGCAATTAAAGAGTTAGCACCACCAATTTCGCTTCTTCAAATTACCCCACCCCTGCATTCCTCTGTTCTTCACCTTGACTATTGCGAAGACAGAACATAAAACCAGTACAAAACATAGGCCTGCTCATTAAAATACCTGTTGAAAATATTAGCACTGTGTTATTCCAGAGCCCGTTTTTCTCTAAAGCATCAGTGATATTTCCAACAGCTTCGTCTAGACAAGATATCATGCCTAAAAGAAATGTTAACACTCGAACCATTATTTGAAATCGAGGATGTAAAAATGTCATATTCATCCCATTATAGCAATTTTTACAACTTAGACCAGCAGCGTACATATTGTAGTGATTCAATACAAAAATATGGATCAGTTGATATGATATCTTTTGAAGTTTTCATGGATTCATCGATCATAAACAGCTAACAAGCAAGAACCTGAAAGTGCGCTAGTCGATGTCAACAGCTAAATTGCGCTGGTTTCTAGGGCTCTGCCCCAGACCCCGCTGGGAGGGAGGGGGCTGACGACGCTCCCTAAGACTCCTTAGTCGGTATGGGCTTCGCGACTTCGGCACATGCAGCTTCAGACCTTCGGCGCTAGCAATACGAGCATCCTCAAAGAAAATGTTTTAGTTGCGCCCCAGAAAAGGAGGAAGGGCAAGAGCTTCAGCCCCCAACCCCAACCTAAAATCCTGGTGCCTCCACTGCCAACACTACCACAAGTGTGGAACAGCATTATGTAGGCTACTAGACATGCCATAATATAGTGATGAATACAATCAGTAGGCTAATTGCATAAATTAAATTAACTCTGTGCTTATCTCATAGTAAGGAAGTCTGGGAAGTATCCGAACCCAGCATATATGCATAAAGAAATATTAGCCGCAATTTCATTAGTTACAGTTTTGAATATCGTAATTTCCACGCATTGTTGTAAAATCCAATGAGGCATTGATGACGAATATTCTGAATGTGGTTCTACATAATATCCACTACTTTAGTCACGCCTATTACGCAAACGGAATAGAAGTGATTAGAACAGATTCAATATCTGTCAGTTAAATAAGACACGTTAAAATACAGTAGCAGAATCATAAGCTGACCTGCATATGTTCTCCTGGATCCGTCTGTGAAATTCCTATATGGCTCTTCGTACTCCGCAGGAACCAGCATAGGAGAATGAACTGCCTGGAAGGGAAGGTATAAAAAGAGTGGCTACAAAAGAAAAAAATCAATTTTATGTGCCGTAGTAGATATGGAACTTTGAGTCACGAAAAACATTTACTTGACACAATTTATTCAAGTTAAAATATTACGGTTTCCAGAACAAAATAACAACAACAGAAATGCCTACTGTAAATGTGAGGTTCTGCGAGGTTCTGCTAATTGTGACAGTACTATGTCTATTTTTTTAAACACTTAAGTTTAATGTTTAGGTTTAGATGCAAAAACGATGAAAATTAAATAGGCCTACAAAACGGGAAAAGACGACAAAAAACGGAAACGGACAATAATTTGCCTTTGTTACATCTGAAACTTCCTTTTAAGCAAAAAATCTTGCTTATGCAATTTTATCTTAATCTGCAAATAACACAACTTTATTAGAAGGCCTTACTTAATTGTTATAAGTAACATTACAGGCTTTGCTTAATTGCTATAAGTAGGCTAACATTAATCTAGAACAGTTGTTTTATAACTTTGGTTTAATAACAAATTCAGAAAAATTAAAGGTATCAATTTCTTTTCCAATTTAAATTGTAAACATAAGTCCGCATAAGTTCATGCTGATTGACATAACACAATTAATCTTCTAATCTTCAGAAGTAAAGACCATATAGGCCTACTGTAATAAATTATATATTATGAATTTGCACTTAAAATTGTTACTTATTTTATGGGCCCAATAATTTTATATCAAAATAACTCTTGCCAATTTCATTTCTTGATTGGACCTACTAGCCTACATGTATTCCGCAAAAGATGACTTAAACAATAATTATATAATGACACCATAAAAAGCAACTTTGGTGAGATAATAAAAAAGAGAGAGAAAGTTTTTAACAACTACATGTATGAGTTAGAGTAACCTTCTCATTGTTTGAAACGGCATGCTCTTTAATGATGTCAACAGCTTTTTCAGTGAAAATGTGCGTTGAGTAGAGATCAGTGTAGTTCCTAGCAGGCGAAAGACCGTCCCTCAAATCAAGTCCACACATTGTCGGCTCTCGATTGTCCTTTTGCTTGGCATCATCCTGGTTTCCATCCATGCTGCCATCGAATTCGATACAATGAGTGTGAGCGTAGTGGTTTCCCATTCCATTGAAAAAACCTGTGTGAAACAGGATCACATGGTGCTAATGATTGCTAAGCAGCTGTTACATCAATGAATGTTCCGAAATACGACAGCAGTTTCCTTATTCTAGCCTTTCATGAATTGCAGAATAAAACCACTAAATCTTACTTAGCTTTATAGATAGTAGAAACAAACTAAAGAAATATTTTTTAAAGCCAAACATAAAATCTATCCTTGAGGTCTTTTCATAAGATGTGTTAATTGAGTAACACATTTATAGAACTAGATTAAATGAGCACACAATAGAAGTAGGCCTATGTAAAGGCAGATGCCTAGTATTTAGTAACCAGTCTTGTCAAGTTTTGAGGTTCAGCAGCCAAAGTTTTGATGACTTATACATGTAAGTCGAATCACAAATATTAACAATATTTGCTTCATGATTTTCTTTTGTTAAAAAAGCCTGTAAATAAGTTAGTTTTGGATTCAGTCAAAGGCCAAAGGTCATTTCAATTCGGTAGCTAATAGAAACCAGTGTTCATTAGGCCTATGCAGAGTTTCAGAGATGTATTCGAACTTTGGCTTGCGATTGTACAACGTAATTTAAAGTGGACTGTAAAACTTTCTCAGTTGTGATGTGGCATTGAAGTCTCGTTTTCATTTGTGATCACTCTATCTTTAATAAGTTCACTCATTTTCGTTTAAACCATTCTGACATGCTGTGCAATTATACTAGACTGTTGGATCAGAAATATACTTCCTGTTTTTGAGCATCACATCCATCAAAGTGACATTTAAAGTTACAACTTCACTCTTTTAATGTATAGCACAAAAAAGTCTGTTGCATAGGTCCTACAGCCTTTCAAATGTAGAACTGTACACGCATTTTACCCAAAGAGAACTCCCAGTGACGGCGCCAAAGGGGCCTAAATGTGGCTCAGCCCCCCCTCCCTAAGCGGAAACTCTTTAAAATTTGCTTACTTCGTAATTAGAAAAACTAGACAGCGACCATCGGCACCGAAATCAACTATATTATCATAGCGTATGGTGTTGTTCAACAGTTCAACTTGTTCCTAATACAATGCACCGCAGATATGTCAAACATGCCGCCGACCAGTGATGATGTTATGCGCACCATGTGTGGCCCGCCAGTCTGATGAGTGGTAATGCCGGTAGTATAATACTACTACATTTGGAAATGTGGTGTTCGATGAGCAGCAGCACCCATGGGCGGAGACTAAGATGCTAGGGGGACGGTCCCCAAAGTTTATGGTTGGTACGGAGATGGTTGTATCCCTCAATAGTTCAGAAATGTTTCAGAAATATAAATTTCTAGTGTTGTCCACTTTTTATCCATAATGAACATTAGTTTTGCTAAGACGGCAGCGTAAAATGCTAGCCTTGCAGTGTGGAAATTCAAATATTTAAGCAACACTGTTTACCTTTAAATTTTCTTTCAGCAATGAAATTATTAGTAATTTGTTGAGATGATAATTTTATCTTTAAATGCTACTATTAGAGATTGAAAAGTTTCGCCCAAATCCCACTGGGGGAGCTTACAACGCTCCCCTAGATCCCTAAGTCGGTACGAATGACTCGCTTAGTTACATCGGTGCTGACCGCGTGTCTGTACGCAACTCTGTGAAAGAGAGCGTGCGGGCCGCGGTTCTATTTCAGAGATTAAAAATCTCGGGCTTGCACGTTTTAGGTCCATGGGGACCTAAATGGCGTGGCGATACTAATCATCTTTGAAATGGCAGTGTCGTTAAACATGTAACAACTACAAGTCGGTATGGGCTTTGTATCTGGCACTCGCAGCTTCGCGCCTCCGACGCTTGCAATATGAACACGCTTAAAAGAAAATGTTCTAGTTGCGTCCCTATAGGAAGAAAGAAAGCCTCGGGACTTTATCCCCCCCCCCCCCAACTTGAAATCCTGGCGCTGCCACAGAGAACTCCCATGCCTTGAAAGCAATCTGCGCTAACGTGAACTGCTTCACTGTCTTAGAAATTAGAATTAGGCCTAAACTAGAGACCAAGGCTTTCATTACACGATTATCTACTCTGATTTCAAGTGTAGGCCTACCATTTCAACACACTCAGCGTTCTTAGTACTAGGCCTACACACTCTCTCTTCACCGGTCGTAATCGTAATCATAATCGTAAACTCAACATTTCTAGAGCGCCACTCGAAAGCCATGCGCGGAGCACCAGCTTATTCACGAGCGCTGCGATCTTCTACATAATCAATTGCAAACTTGAATGAAGATTTAGAATGCAAATCTATCCATTTAGGGAATTTAACTGGAGTTTAACAAACCAGTTTTCAAAGCTGACCACCAGTTGTAACAAAGACCAGAATTTGTGACATTTTACTGCTTGACAGTCATAATTGCGTCTGAGTCTGCAATGAATAAAGACACTGACGCTCACAGAAATGCAGTGCCATCAAAATTGTGACAAAGGTTTCTGCACAGTATATTCTGATATAGGGCCTAGCCTCCTAGGCCTACACCAGAAATGCAGCATAGCTTGTCTTTTTGAAGCCATATTAAAACTCCATCAACCCCTTATTATAGTGAGATTGTCTTTAAAAAGGTCATTATCTTTACAAAAGGATTACCTATAGGCCCTAATTATTTGTAGTAGCCTACATGCCGTTAAATGTATTATACAAAAGTCTGTGCTTTAAAAGCATGTTTGAACACATAGATAAACACTTCAGTTTTACCAAAGAATGAATCAAAGCCTCGATAGAGTGGAGTCACCCGCTCCTCGTAGAATCCAAGATGCCACTTTCCAACCATGTGTGTTGAATAACCCTGTTCCTTCAGCTTGTTAGCAATTGTTGGGAATTCAGGAGGTAGCGAGTTTCGCTGACAGGCCGTGAGGACATAATGCTGAAGTCCAGTGTGAATCTGGAATATACAATGTAAACATAATTATATTAACTTCAAAAATCATTCAATGGCAATGGCATGTAGAGAAAGAGAGCACATAGCCTATGCTAGAAAAATTGAATTATTTTGCGACTCAATAACTTTACTGAGCAGTCACAAATGCAGCATAACAGCATAACAGCAAATAACAATAACAATAATACCATAGATTTTACCTGCAACGCAAAATTAATACCCAATATCAATGCTGACCGACAATTGAATGACTGCATCATGCCCCACCTCGATAAACTGCTTGCATGCTGCTTCAGCAACAGTACTAGCAAGAATTTCCACTATACTTTTCATGGCGATGCCGATGCATACAACTTATGCCATCTTGAGTCTTCATTATTGCCGTAGATTTGATCTTACATTGGCATATCATGGCTGTAAAAGTTACTCAGGTCTATGAGCCACTACAAGCAGATATTTGTAACGTGACCTCTGATTTGCCTGAGACATTAATTTCCAATTTTTATGGATCAAAATCGTAATCTCCAAATTTCTAAAGTCAATGAGCGCTTTGTCAAGTCTCAGAGGGGGCTGCCAAGGAAGGAGGAAATGCCGCAATTGAACTGGTCGTCATTTATCGGTTTCACATTAACAAGACGACTTACTTAGCGCCGTAGCTAGGCCGAGAGCGGCGAGAGGAAAGGGCGCTGTAGGCTACATGAGTCCATGTAAAATTAATCTAAGTTGCTTGAAAATGATTGCAGACGTTTGTCGAGTAAATAATTAGGTCCGAGTTTACCTAAGCACCCAAAATCTACGGTACAAACACCACATTAACATAACATAACACGGGTTTCAATTGGTTCAGAAGACATGCAATTCTCTTAGAAGTTAACATCAAGTCCACTTCGACAATACGGTAGGCTACTACCAATCATCCAAACCATTCAACAAGGTCACATGAACCTGGATTCTATTGCTAAAAGCTTGGATGACATGTTTCAATCAACCGTTTTAGTTCTCTATGCCATTCTCTGTCCGGTGTTAAAATTGAGTCAGGAACTTCAAAGTTCATATCTCAGTCTTGTAGGCCCTAGATGCACAGATAGACTTGCAACTGAATTTGCTAACATCCCAGTTGATTGAGTTGAATAAACTTCGCTCGGAGGTCGAATACAATCTGCTGGCCAACGCAAATGCTTTGTCTTCGTTGTCTACATGCAGTTTCAATTGCTGGATGCTCTGATGATATTGAAACTGCATCACGACCAAAGCGAAAACGCTGTCTGCCAAATGATTTGAATGAGTCGGCAACTATAGCCTGCGCATGCATGACACGTTATTGTGGTCTACAAGAGAACGTAGTTATCTAACTTTTCTATTTCGCGAGAAGGTCTATGCCTACTTTTAAATTCTTGACTTAGTCAAAGAAAAACTGGGATGGCGTTTCAACAACAGCCTTAGGCGCTCTTTTGGATCTAGGCCTATAAACTGGAGAAATAACGGTAGAACTTCGAGAGTGTTGTGTCCCCCAAGCAGCGAGAAGTAGCCTAGAAACTGTGGAGCGGCAACTAAAATGTATAGTTAGGCTAACAGGGTTGCGTTCCACTGAGGATTGTCAATTGATTAAGCGAATTGTTTTATCATAGCCTACACACATTCAACCAGCGCTGCATTACCTCTTGGACAGGGCTGTGTAGCGAATAAACGCTCCTTAACAAACGAATCAATTAACTAATAACCTGTGTAATTATTAATACTAAGTAAACAGTTAAGCTAGACAATTAATTGGCGTATTTTTAATATATAATTAATAAATTGAATTGTGGCATTAGCGAATATAACAGTAGAAATCACAAACACAAATGCGCTACAAAAATCAGTCAACGCATGAGGAGGCACGAAACAGCGTTTCGCGCAGCAGACGATCGTCAACACTGTGAGCAGCCGAAGAGTCACGTGGTCTGATTCGGGCATGAGATTCTGAAAAGAATGGCAGACATTTTTGCGATTTGTCAACCAAAAACGTTAATTCAGAATGCGCCGATGACATTTATTTGAGTGTGAAAAACGGGACTTATTGTACGTTTATTCCACTGCTGATCTGTAAATCCTGGGGAACGTAGTACCTGGGTTAGATAGAAATGTTCGAAGTTTAAGTCGGACTGTAATAGCGAACAAAGTCAATTTTCGCTCGGCATCGATCTTGGGATCGAGAAGACATTGCGAGAACCAGTTGCGACTGGAGTTTCGAAGTAACGAGAAGAAGTGGTGATTCGACGACGAAGCAGAAGTGAAGAAGACGTGTGAGTGGCCAGTGCTCACAGAAGTACGAAGACGACGCGGTGGTGAAACGGCGACCGAGGGCAGCCAGGGAGAAGCGACCTTTCTTCCCATCTTTCCTTTCAATCCAGTTTCCCTGTGTCAAGGACAAGGACCTCATCATCTACTCAAGAAAGGAACTCTTGAGGAAGCTAAGCACAACTTCATAATATTTTAGTAGATAAATACGCCACAATAGGTAGTTAGGGTATTGAATATTATTTACTGTTGAATGTTGATATTTATAATATACATCAAAAATGAAATACAGCTTGTTCTTGTTGTAGGTCAATTCTAGTAATCATTCTTGATCACCCATTACGAATCCCTGAGTTTATAAAGCGTCTAGGGTAAGACCTGGTATGCGACAGTATGGGGACTCAGATTCCGGGATTTTAGTCAGCTTAAAAACTGATCTAATTGAACATTAATGACACTAGAAACAGCATAGAACAATATTGCTAGTATATTGATTTTTTGGATGTAAAGCTGAACTGATAGAGACTTGCATTTTAGAACTGTAGAGTGTATTTTAAAGAGTCCACAGCGACTGATATATTGAATTGATTTCTGTGTTCAGAAATTATATAGCGCATTTTTTGCCTATATTTTACTACTTGCTAATTTGAAGTAAGTCAGTAAGTGATGGCCAACAGTGATTTCGAAAACTGGGCGAAGATAGCCAAAGAGTTAGAGCTAAGTAGAGAGGAGTTTCGTATATTTATTGAAGAGAGAATAGCAGAAAGGGCATTTGCAAAGGAAGCTGTTGACGGAAGGCTTCAGGCGGAAGCAGATGCAAGAAAAGCAGAGGCCGATGCCAAGAAAGCCGAGGCTGAGATAAAGAAGGCTGAGTTAGCAGCAGAGGTCAAGAAAATAGAAGTAGAAGCGGAAATAAGAAGAGCCGAATTAGATGCTCAGGCAGCTGCAGATACAAGAAGGCTTGAAGCTGAAGCCGAGGAAAGGAGAGCCCAAGCAGCAATGCTTGCTAGAAAGGCCGAAGTTGAGTTAGATGCAATTAGGAGTGCACAATTGGAAGCAAGAGAAAATTGCTTAGCAGCAGAAGCAAAGCATACTCGTGAGGTTGCGCACTTACAGAAACAGATCCATAACTTGCATTTTCAACTTAAGAAAATTGAGACACAATTGGAAATGTATGAGGTTGAATCCAGAAGCAGAAGTGACGTCAGGATAAACCATGAGATAAACGACAGGGAAGTTGTTGAACACACTACAGCAGAAGTGCAAATATTCGAGAATCAGACAAATAAGGCCAGACAGCAGATTGAAGTGCAGAAAGTAAGTGATGTTGGAAAGGAGCAATACAGAGTAGAAGACAAAACTAGTAAGACACTACCAATGCACATAGCTGCAAGTGTCAGGGTAATTAGCAACAATGATGGAAACATAAATATAAAAGACTGTAGTGAGCACAAAGCAAAAGTGAATGGAAAAAGTGTTGAATGCTCATATGACTCTGGGTCAACATGTTGTATCATTAAGCGTTCATTGATAGACGACACAGATTTGACGGGTGAGGAGACACAATGTGTGTTGGTCGATGGAACTATAAAGTATTTTCCACTGGCCAAAATAAACATAGAGAGTGAGTTCTTTAGTGGAGAAGTACAAGCGATGGTCATGGAAAATCCGTCGATGCCAGTTATAATTGGGATGATCGAAGGTATACAATACCAGATCACACATGGAAAACAGGAGGATATAATCAGTGGAGAACCAGAGAATACAATTGCTGAAGTGAAAAGCAAGAGCATACTGAGGAACAGATCTAAATCTAAAGAGAGATCATTACATGACAAAAGGTCAGTGAAATTCACTGATGGTGTAACAGTGGATGGGATGAGAGAAGCAACGACAGCAGCAGTTGTTAAAACCAGAGCTGAGGTTAAAAAGGATGGTAAATACAGACCATTCAAAGTTGCGGAAAGGCCGTATTTAAATGAAACTGCTAAAGGAATGCAGAGACGGCATGAAACAGTAAATAAACAGTGGGATAAAACCAGAGACTGGAATTACACAGATAACAGGAAGTCAGCTTTTAGTAAAACGACGAAAAAGAATTACAGAAGTGAACCATTGAGATTGGTGGAGACGAATAATGAATATTTAATCACAGGTGGAAGAAGTGAGTTAAATAAGAGTCGTGTAGATCAGAATAAATGGCAGAACGGAAGAGTAGACTGGAGAAATAGGGAGAATAGAAATAAGTCTAATGAGACACAGTCAGGAAGATCCAATGAGTGGATGAATAGGGGATACAAAGAGAATCCAAATGTGGATAGGAGAAATATAAAGTGGAACAGGAGTCAGAAGAGTGACACAAGTAAGTGTGATTGGAGAAACTACAGACATGACAGGAGAGAGTCTAGTAGTAATTTTGGAGTTAGGTGTGACAGACCTAGTGACCTCAATTGGAGATATAGAAGTAATAGAGACGAGGTTGGAAGTAGTGGAAACCATTGGAACAGTAGAACATGGTACAGAGGAGAACGAAGTGTTAATTCTGGTAGAAGTCAGAATGAGAATTGTAGGAAATACAATGATGTGAATTGGAAGAAAAATCGGTTACGGAATGACAGAGAATGGTCATATCCTAACAATAATGTGGATAAATGGAGAAGTAGCAGAGACTACAGTGGAGAAGTTGAAACACAAGAAGATGTTGAGTTGAAAACTTATGGAGATGATGCAGATGCATTGAGTTTTGGAGAGAAGCACACAGGTGAACTGGAAACACAAAATGGCATTACGTTGAATTTATACGAGAAGGTGAACAGAGATAGTAAGTCAGATATGGACAGGCTGGACTGTCATTACGTGAGAAGAGGTACTGCAGACAGAAGCTGACAGTAGCTAGTGGAGAGTATTTAATTAAGGAAGTAATGTACATAAGTATTAATGTGAGATTAAGTTGAGTTGCAAGTTAAAGCAGTTTTGTGAGTTGTAGTGAGTGATAAGGTGAATCATAGGATCAAGTGAGATAGTGGTATAATTGTTGAAGTTGTGTAGTAGTTAAGTATTAGAGTTGAGATTAGTTGGAATACAGTGTCTGAGTGTGATGTTGAGTCACTTAGATAAATAAGGAGACAGTTGAATAACTGGAAAATAGTTAAGATAAGAAGAAGTACTTTGTCTAGTGAGTAAAGTACGAGGAATAATAAGATGTTAGTGAAATGACAAAGATCATTCAATATGAGGCATAGGATGGATGAATGCCATATGTTGAGATGGTGGCATTCATAAAAAGTAGAATTGTAAGTTGATAATAAGTATGAGTTAAGAGTGTCGAGGCAATGTGAAGCATACATTCGGATTAGTAAATAGTGCTTCGAGTTACAACAGACTAATCAGGAAAATTCTGCATGGAACAGAAAACCTTGAAAGTTATGTGGACGACATACTAGCCCACAATGAAGGATGGCAGGATCACTTGGAAACACTGGAGATATTTTTTGAAAGGGTTAGGGAAGCCAACCTAACATTGAAACCAAAGAAATGCTCATTAGGGTACGGAAAAATAGATTTCTTGGGTCACACGTTGAATAATGATGACATCAGTCCAAAAGAAGAGTCTGTGGACAAGATCATTGATATGCCTAGACCAAAGACGAAAAAACAAGTGAGGAGTTTCATCGGAGCAGTGAATTACTATAGAAAATTCATTCCACACTGTGCAGAAATAATGGCACCGCTAAGTGATTTGACAAAGAAGTTGTCACCTGGAAATGTCGAATGGAATGAGAAATTGGAGAACAGTTTTATGCAGTTGAAAGAAGAACTGGCAAAGGCACCAATTCTGAGATTACCGAACTTAGAGAAGGAGTTCATATTGCAGACGGATGCAAGTGGAAAAGGGATCGGATGCGTAATAATGCAGGAATATGAGGGGGTGAATCATCCCATAGCATATGCGAGCAGGAAGTTACTTGAGCGAGAGACGAGATATTCGGTGGAGGAAAGAGAATGCTTAGCCATAATGTGGGGCGTAAGTAGGTTCGACAGATATTTATGCGGCAAGCAGTTTGTGATTGAGACAGACCATTGCGGATTGCAGTATATGAAAGAGGGAAGAATGAAAAATGCAAGGGTTATGAGATGGAGTCTAGCCTTGCAAAATTATTCGTTTACTATTAGATACATCAAGGGGTCCAACAATGTAATTTCAGATTACTTGAGCAGGGGACTAGAGTGATATATAGTGAACCTTTGATGAATGATAAGTTGTATATAAATAGGTGTAGAACAGTAATTTTGTTGTGTTATGTAAGGCAAAGGAAGATAGTTTATAGATTAGTTTGTTAAGTATGTGAGTAAGTTAAAGCCTGTGAACAGACTTTTGAAGGGGGGCATTTGTAGCGAATAAACGCTCCTTAACAAACGAATCAATTAACTAATAACCTGTGTAATTATTAATACTAAGTAAACAGTTAAGCTAGACAATTAATTGGCGTATTTTTAATATATAATTAATAAATTGAATTGTGGCATTAGCGAATATAACAGTAGAAATCACAAACACAAATGCGCTACAAAAATCAGTCAACGCATGAGGAGGCACGAAACAGCGTTTCGCGCAGCAGACGATCGTCAACACTGTGAGCAGCCGAAGAGTCACGTGGTCTGATTCGGGCATGAGATTCTGAAAAGAATGGCAGACATTTTTGCGATTTGTCAACCAAAAACGTTAATTCAGAATGCGCCGATGACATTTATTTGAGTGTGAAAAACGGGACTTATTGTACGTTTATTCCACTGCTGATCTGTAAATCCTGGGGAACGTAGTACCTGGGTTAGATAGAAATGTTCGAAGTTTAAGTCGGACTGTAATAGCGAACAAAGTCAATTTTCGCTCGGCATCGATCTTGGGATCGAGAAGACATTGCGAGAACCAGTTGCGACTGGAGTTTCGAAGTAACGAGAAGAAGTGGTGATTCGACGACGAAGCAGAAGTGAAGAAGACGTGTGAGTGGCCAGT
The DNA here is from genome assembly GCA_945859605.1 of Lumbricus rubellus. NCBI lineage: Eukaryota > Metazoa > Annelida > Clitellata > Crassiclitellata > Lumbricidae > Lumbricus > Lumbricus rubellus. The sequence goes on from OX243816.1 coordinate 28,323,683, forward strand.
GCTCACAGAAGTACGAAGACGACGCGGTGGTGAAACGGCGACCGAGGGCAGCCAGGGAGAAGCGACCTTTCTTCCCATCTTTCCTTTCAATCCAGTTTCCCTGTGTCAAGGACAAGGACCTCATCATCTACTCAAGAAAGGAACTCTTGAGGAAGCTAAGCACAACTTCATAATATTTTAGTAGATAAATACGCCACAATAGGTAGTTAGGGTATTGAATATTATTTACTGTTGAATGTTGATATTTATAATATACATCAAAAATGAAATACAGCTTGTTCTTGTTGTAGGTCAATTCTAGTAATCATTCTTGATCACCCATTACGAATCCCTGAGTTTATAAAGCGTCTAGGGTAAGACCTGGTATGCGACAGGCTGTTAATACCAAATAGGCCTATAGGACTATATGTGCATTCAGTGCGGTGCACCGAATGCCTCTGAGTCTTCAGACGAGTTTTAATTATTGCCACTTGCTAAAAATGTCGGATGAAAAATTAATCTCAGACTCACTTGAAATTGATGCAAGATTGGCAGGTATAAGAAAGATGGCCCTTAAAGACAATCGAGGTCATTCAGACTTACAGCCTGTTGTAGATTAGGATGGAATTAATTGACTTCAGGTTGAAGTCAGTACAGTACGAGTGCACTAAATTTTACTCTAGACTGTTCTCGGTCAGAGTAGGCCTACAAATTCACTTTATATAATCTTATAGGCTAAACATTACTGATAAGCAAACTGTGTCATAAAATTATTCAGGGCAGTTTTTACTACAGGTGCATTCGGTGCGGTGCACCCAAAGTCTCCGAGTTCTTGTAATTATCTTGCAGATTATTATAATCAGTACACTGTGTCCCAATAAATCGAGACCCTTTTATAATGTAAATAAAACAGGCAAATCTTAATCGATTTTCAAAATTTTAAAACTGTTTTTATCCTGAGATAATGATCTTACATTGATTCAAATATGAAGTTTCTGGCATGAATATTGGCGTCACAATTACGTCATTAGCATAAGAGAATTCCAATGTTAAGTACACCGAAAAAGTTGTGTTCGGCTTAAGTTAGGTCGACTTGTGATCAGTGTGTCGTTGATCAAGACATCAGAGAATAATAACTGAAACTGTAACTAAAAACCATAACTGAAACGGAAATCAGAATGCAGTCAACTGTTCGCAGACTGAAAACTAAAAAATTAAATGAAAAACCATCACTGAAATAATACTGTGTGTGACCCAAAATAAGGTTTGTCGCTATTCTTTTCAATTTATCCAGTGGCCCTGCACCACGAACAACTGGCACAACGGAAATATCGAAAATCGGGAAAATACATGACAAATAAACACCTCTGAAAAGTTCGACTTGGTAAACTATAGGCTATATAATTATGTCGATGACCAACCTGATAGCGACCTGAAAGTAGCTGGCTTCTTGTGGGCGTGCATAACGGCTGTACGTAGTAATTGTCGAGTATAACCCCTGTCGTGGCAAGTCTATCAAGGTTTGGCGTCTTTATCGAAGAGCCACGAAAACCGACGTCTGCAAAGCCATAGTCGTCAGCTAAGATAAAAACCACATTAGGGGGTTGCTGCGCGTTACATGTTGCAATGTGACAGCATGCTATTATCAATACAAGAAACAGACAACCATAAAATGAGCGTCCATTTTCATTAACCCGATCCATAGTCTTGTGTGCTTTTATGTTCGGTCAAAAACAACTATTTAATAATAATTGTGCTAAGTTCAAGTTCGCTTCCTCTCAACATGTCCTAGCTGTTGGCGTTTAACCTCGATTGCATATTCGATAGATCTCTACAGAGAACACAGCCACCATGTGAGGAGCTGCTTATATTCCTATAATCGTCACAATTGTCAGTATGCCTATAAAGCTCGCTTCGATCGCCGTTCGCTTATATTATAGGCTATAAGGTACGGTAGGCCTCAGCGGCGCCCGCAGGCGCACGCACTTACCCAAGTGCGTACAGCGCTGAAGGCTAAAAAATAAAATAAAAATTACAAATTAAAGTGTAAAATATTATAAGCTGTGTAATAGGCCTACTTATTCTATTGAATCTATATAATAATCTATCGTTTCCAACAACATCCGAAATTAGCTCTAGGGCTCTAGGCCTATGCATAGGCCTATACCCATAAGCTTAATGCAGTAAAGAGCTTATGTTGGCGATAGGCCTACCTCACAATCGACAGTAGGCCCATAAAGCTCGCTTCGATCGCCGTTCGCTTCATTTTGTGCAAGCTGTGCGTACAGGAAAAAATCCTGGGGGCGCAGCTGGTTGGCCTACATAACTGAACCAGCTTAATTATTCATAGGCCTATATACATGTAGGCCTATATAGGCGCTTTGTCGGTTCGATAAAGTAGGCCTATAGCTTACACTTTGTGAGTTTGTACGAAGTAGAATAGATGGCGGCTCCGTTGGTACTGTAAAATAACAATCTAAAAAACGGTGGGTCTTCTGTGGGTCTTCCTCGCATAAGCTTAATATCATTTCTATTTGCGGGTCTTCCGGACCGTTTAGGACTTTAGGTCTTCGGACGTCACGCACATTCTTGTCTACTTGCGCGTCTTCCGCGCTTCTTAGCCTACGCAAGGCCGTATAGCCCGGATTTGATTTCGGGAGGTGTTTACCAACTTATCTCGGCGAAATTTTCTGACGACCTTTTTTTAGTCAATAGTCATCACATCATTCACATGCTTTTCGTAGAATTTTTCGCCCTAAAACCGTTCAACACGGGGCGATAAAACGATCTAATTTCATGGTTCATGATGGTTTTATTTCATGATTCTTTCTTCTGAAATGGCGATAAGGGTAGGCCTATAGCCTATCTGCATATATGTTCTGGCCGACCAATAGGTTTACAGTGCACACTGTAGGCCTAATTCTTATATTATGGGCTAGTATATCCATTATATTATTTTTACATTTTCCATATCGGAGGATGGTCGAACACCCAAAATACACTTTTGGCAACGGCCCTGAGCCTACGTCCGCGGTTTCTCCAAAGACCAGAGGTATCTCGTCGTGCGGTCTTTCGCGGAAATGTTTTGGTATGCTACCTAACGTCTATCATATAGCCTATATATAGCCTAGTCACTCTCGCGATTTTCCCGCAGAATCTCTCGGCTTGCCGTCTTATTCTTCTTTTTTCTCCTCACATCTCTCGCCATTTCAACTCTAAACATCACCCAGAGACACCCACCTTAGCCGTCTATCTATCTGCCTGCCTGAATTTTCGGACTTGAACCGCTGCCTATCGGTCTTGTTTTGATTAAGCGCCTGTGATACTTCTTGGCTTTCGTCAAATCGACTGCGACTTAATTCTCTGAAGACTCGATTCATATGGCTGGGAACTCGCCAGCAGCTGGCCAAGATTGACTTGGCTGCTCTCGCACATGAGTTTCCCTTTAACCTTCTCTACCTCGGTTCGAGACCTTGGAGTCATCTTGGACCAAGAACTCTCCTTCTGTAGGCACAATGGCACATATTATCTTCCTGTCACGTGCCTGCTATTACCAAATTCGACAGCTGCGCGTCGTTGTTCGCTCTCTCTCTCATTCACTGCATCTTCTACTCTTGTCCATGCCTTTGTTTGCAACCGCTTAGATTACTGCTCCTCTCTTTATGTTGGCCTCCCACAGGTTCGCTTGAACTCCTTGGTTAGGGTCCTTCGATCTGCAGCACGCCTGGTTGGTGGCATCTCGGGTTTGATCACGTTTCTGCCTTCATGAGGAACGACCTCCACTGGCTCCCACTGCAGCAACGCACGGCTTATAGAGTTTCGCCTATTGCTTGGCGCTGCATCTTGGCTCAAGCTCCATCCTACCTGTGTGCACTTATTACTTAGTTCTGTGAAATTTTAACAAATTCAATAATATTTTGGACCTGATTACAGAAAATTTGCCTAAAGGACCGAATATGTCGATAGATTTGTAACTGTATGCCCAGGGTCGGATTAGGGCATGTTCAACATGTGTTACATGTTCGGCCAAACAGAGGCCCCACACTTTAGGGGGCCCCACACATGCGAAAACAAATTTTGTTCAGGACAAATTTGTGTATTTTGAGCACATTTCGACCAAAAGACTAAAAAAGTTTGCCAGCTATTTTTGGCAGGAAAATATAGGTATATTCTACGGAAATTTTGACCAAACGACTAAAAATGTCATCAGAATTTTCGGCTGAATATCCGCAAAAAATTTCCCGAACAGGGCCCCCACATTTCTTAATCCGATCCTGTGTATGTATGCCGATGTAACAAGGACAATTTTAATATGCCAAATTTTTCTCAACATGTCCCAAAAACCATCTCTTACTCAATATCCAAACAGAAAGAATCCAAAACTGTGCTTCTGAAAGAAAACAATTGGTATGAAAAGCAGATAATTAAATAATCACAGCTACATAACAAGTCATTGCAAGGACTAAAGAGTTTCGGAGATAAGGATTCACAACATTTTATACAACGAACCAACTACCACAAATATTGCAACAACAGAGGACAAAATAATCTTACCTGAAACTTATCTTCATTTTGTCAACACCAGCCCTAATAAACATCTTTTTCTAAACAATGCTCATAAGCACATAAGAAAACTAAACGAGTTCGTTTTACTCCCCAAAAAATTTTGCATATAATTATCACTAGCAAAGTTTTTTCCGCACTAATAACATTATTTTAAAAAATAACACCGAAAAAAATAGTACCTTTTATCAATCTTGCAATATATACATATTTATATATTCATATACATGTAAGAGTTAATAGCCAAAAACAACTAGACATTTAACATTTTGATGTCTCCAAATCAGCAAAGCACAATTTTGGTAGTCTCTGTACATACACAATTTGGTTTTGTGCCTATTTCTCCTACCAGATTTGATTAGATTCAAATCCATAACATTCCTTAAAAGATATATGAACACGATTAACACAGTAGAATGATTTTAATGTGCAACCCTTAACCAACAAACAAGAACTTTGAATAATCATATTCATACAATATTTTCAGAATGAATGACAATAGAACCAATGGACACGTTTTATAGGCCTATACAACTGTGAAATTTCTGGGGATGAAATTAAACCCATGGACTCCAGACGCCATCATGGAGCGCCGGGTCACAAAGTGGGTCATCCTCAGGAAATCGTACAGGAACTGCAATTGACTGGTAGTAGTCCAGACGATTCAAAAGCTGAACTGCAATATCTTGATTCTCTGCGAAAACGTCCGTGGTTTCCTTGGGATCGCTGGAAAGGTCAAACAACCATATATTCTTCTCTTCTGGATCTGGGTCTGGGATGGACTCCAATGTAGGATCCTCAGGTGGTGCCACCCAGGTTCCGTTCCCTAGGTAACAGAAGAAATCATGTAGACATTTAGATAACCATGTCCAGTCTTACAAAACACTGTCTTTGCCTAGTCAGTTGTCACATATAAGAAGTGTCACTTACAGATCATGAATATTGTCCGGACCGGTATCTATGGAAAACTACATATACAATAATCATCGTAATTCTAATAAAACAAACTACATGAATAGCCTACTTAAACGTCATATCTATAACAACAAAAATTATAATGGCGCAATTAGGCGATGATGGTATGACATAATGCCGTATGGCATATTGTCAGACTGGGAGCGCTTCTGAGTAGCTTACCTTGAAGGTGCGCTATATAGAAATTTAATAATAATAATAATAATAATTATTATAATAAAAATTGTGATTTTATACTAGGCGGTAGTGAAGTCCCTGAAGGATCCTGTATACCTCGGGGCACAAAAATCTTAATATTAATCTTAATATTAATAACTAGCTGAACCCGGCCACGCGTTTCTGTGGCTGAAAAGAGGCTCCCCCTCCACCTCCCCTCCCCCTCCGCCTCCCCCTCCCACTCACCCTCCCCTCCCTTTCCCCCTCCCCTACTCCCTCCCCCTCCCCTCCCACTCCCCCTCTCCTTCCCCTTCCCGTCCCCCTTGACCTCCACCTCCCCTCCCCCCTCCCCCCCGCTCCCTCCCCACCGTCTTCGTCCCGCTCCCTCCGCTCCTTTCCTCCGTCGCACCGTCCATTCCAAGCCCAAAGGCCGCTTTGGGAAAAGGCCTTTTTGGTAAATTAATCGCGACTCGCTTATGACGTCAAATCACGCAACCTCATTCATGTTTCGTCTGCTGTGTTTGGAGACCGCTTTTATGAAATCTGGCAGCCGTGTGGGACGTGTTGAATTTGCAAATGGCGGGCGAACGGATTGCAAAGTTCACTTTTTGTGGAAAAGATTGCGTTTTTTTCGTGAAAAAAATCCTAAGACACGGTCCTATTGGAATGGAAGGTTTCGGTAAATTTTCAAAACAATCGGTGCGTAAGTTTTTGCGAAAAATAATTACGAACTATTGGAAAGTTTCATTTTTATTTATATAGATAGTATAACCTTCTTTACATTTAAAACAGTTTCAAGTCATTCAAAATATCTATCTTTGGTTGACACATGTTCCTCTGCTTTATATTGCCGTTGTCAGCTTTACTGGCACAGCCCTTTATCGACATGTCTGTTCCATGCCAATGCTGTTATGCTGATACTGATAATTTAGTTACTAGAAAATTTACTACAGCTGGAATTAGAACTTCACCATCCACATGAATATCATTCGCATACATACAAACCTGTCATTCTTTCAGAACTCATAACGTCAATCATGTCAATAACAGTATCATCTGAGAGGTAATTAAAAGGTGCTGAGCAAATTACTAGACACCCACACACATATGCTTTGCGTTTTATAATACAATCTGGTGCTAAGTAAGTATGCGCAGGGGGGGTCAGAAAAGGACATTGAAAGAAGAATCGGACTCGCTAGAGGAATATTACAGAGACTGCACAAGATCTGGAGATCAAAGGAAATCAGCAAAACCACCAAGGTGCGAATATATGAGACGTTGGTGCTGAGCGTACTGTTATACAACTCAGAGACGTGGACGCTGAAGGAGGCACAGAAAAGACGATTGAGGGTATTTGAAATGACATGTCTGCGAAGAATAGAAGGGGTCACAAGGAGAGAAAGGATAAGGAACACGGAAATACGCAGCAGACTGAGAATACAACGAGACATTGTGGACAGGATACAGATCAGAAGAATGCGATACTTCGGACATGTCACCAGAATGCAGAGCGGGAGATATCCAAAAGTGGCACTGCAGGGGTATGTGCAGGGGAAGAGGAGAAGAGGTAGGCCCAGGAAACGTTGGATGGATATGGTGGAGGAGGACTGTCTGATGATGGGATTAACCGTGGGAGAGGCGACGAGGACAGCTCAGGACAGGGTCAATTGGAGGCTATCCATAAAGGAGCGGCTGATGCGGGCGCAAGCTTCGCCAGGGCCATAAGTCAAGTAAGTCAAGCTAAGTAAGACAGAAAGAAGCAGATTAATTTTTTTAAACTAGACAGCCATTGAATCAGTGGAAATCTGTGCCAACCTGGATTGCCTGTAATAAGTTTCCAGTTTCCAACTCGAATAGCAGCTCTAACACGATTGTCGAAGTTAGAAATGTTCAGGTTCGATCCACGTAACGGTGTCAGTGGATCAATGTTGTGCAAAAGCTCATCACGTGGACTATCGGCTCCTTCACTGATAACGTAAAATTGTCATATCTTACTGCAGCAGTAAAAGTAACAATAATATCAATGCAGATTACAATAATACTTCTTATTTATAATACTTACTCTATTATAATGTTTTTGTATTTGTAATCAGGATTTAAAATCATAATTTTATTTCTTATTCTTAAACTAGTCTATCTCCTCCCCCAAGACATAGCAGATAATCAAAGTTTAGAATATAATTCTTTTATAAGAATTCTTTTAGACAAGTCTTCTTATAATTCTCAGTATCACTAGCGGTAATCTTATCTCAAGTCTTCTTTTTCTTAAATTTTGTTCTATATTCTATAATATTATCCATGATTCGCACGCTCAGTTTGATTCCCAGTATTTTTTCATCATCATCATCATCATCATCATCATCATCATCATCATCATCATCACAAACCATAGGTGCAACGCCCGTAGGTGTCCGACACCACTCTCTGTCTGAGTCTGTCTCGTGTCATCTCCCAGTTTCTACAGGCTAGCAGGTCTACTCCATACCATTATATCTTGAAGCAGCTGGACCGCCTTGTCTGATTGAAGAGAATGTTAGGAAAGAAGCATGAAGGACAACCATTGGGACAAGCCCGTTTTGAGTCCCATGCCCTCTCCACCGACTCTCTCCACCGGTCTGTCCATCCTGACCGACCTGTGCATGTCTGCTTCACATCATGACAACTTGAAGCAACTGGACCGCTATGTCACTTGTGTCGTGGTTTTTGCGGATTTCAATCGTCTTGGTCCTCTACTGCCAGAGTATTGCCACCCATCTGGCAAACCTTCCTCTATTATCCGGGCTTAGGACCAGCACAGGGAAGTTGATGGGTCCTCTGTGGCGGAGGATGGATGCAGTTTAACATCATGCCGTCTTTTTTCCAGCCTCATAATTATTATTCTTATTTACAAATCTGAATGATGGGAAGCAAAATTTATTTCAACCTGATAGTTTCCCAAACATCGAATCCATCCAAGTCAAGTCCAGTAGCGTTGCCACCAGCCAGTGTTAGCAGCGTAGGGAACCAGTCCGATACATGGATTAGGCCAGTGTTGATTGTTCCAGGTTTCTTGATAAGAGGACTATTGACAAAACCCACCCCTCTCATTCCACCCTCCCATAGCGAATTCTTCCAGCCCCTAAGGGGCCAGTTGTTACCACCATAATTCACTGCTCCACCATTATCTAAAAACACAGATGAAACACAAATAATTAAGTAGAAAATAAACAGATTTATCCTGAACAAATATCAAGTATTCTAGTTACATGGTCTGCTCAAAGTAGTGTAGCGATTAACTTGCCAGACTGTGAATCAAGAGGTCGGGGTTCAAATCCATTCAAAGGCAAAATTTTGGAACGAGATTTCTGCCCTACCTGCACCTCTCATACAATATTATTCATAACGAGTACACTGACCGTACACTACCAGTGCGAAGATAAGATTGCTCAGGAGAGAACTACCCTCATAGGCCAAGGCTAAGGAAATTAAGTTGCTAGGATTTCATACCATAGTTGCCTCAGGGATAGCTTAATTAAGACAGATGAAATAGCTTAACACAGAATTTTATAACAATACAAATCTAATTTTATTCACCATATTATGCCTATCTAAAATCTCAGATCTAACTGCAATTATAAAAATTAACGCTTAAAAATTAATAGTTTTAAAGTCGGCATCCGTACCCAAGTTCCACTTACTTTTCTTACTGCTCGGATACAACTCAAGGTTCTGACATTAATTTGCCGGTCCTGTATACTGGCCGAGCTCCCAAGTACCTTCGTGACCTCATCCATCTGCCGACCTCGGCCACTTCTCTTCGCCCGCTACGCTCCTTTGATCGGCATGATCTCTTCGTCCCGCGAACTAGGACTGCCTTGGCTAAAATGCGTGCCTTTGCTCTCATTGGCCCGGCATTGTGGAACCAGCTTCCTCCTTCAACGCGTTGCTCCATGTTAACTGGTGGGCCAAATGCCTCTTTTCGGTGTCTCAAGACTATTTTTCTCTCTCTTGGTCTAACGTAGTGGGAGCGCCTCTGATTGGTGTGCATTGTGAGAGGCGCTTTTTAAATTTATAGATACAATACAATACTTTTCACCGAGCTTCAGTGCAACGTGAACATAACAATAACAGTCGGCGCTTAATGCCGCGGCAAGGAGAAAATACCATGTCAACAATCATCAGTGCAATCGACATCATAATGCCGAGGAGCTATAGACTCGCTCTCCAAACTAAAGTCAGGGGACACCAAATTAGGCAAATCTGATTGAACAGTTCGAACAGCATTGCAACTTCAACTTGCCGTTACCGGTAATAATTTAATAGGCATAGTTGCCTTGAGTAACGGTAACAAACTGGCAACAATCAATCGCCAAGCAATGTTGGTTGGTAAATTACCGGTAAATTACCGGCGGTAATGTATTGTTTAAAAATTAAAATGTCTTAATAGATCTTTAGTTATCCCAATATGCAATTGAAAAGTTAGCAGTATTCCAAGGTTTCTAAAGATTATGTCTACACCCTGCGTTGCACTATTCTTCACATTGACTGTTAGGAAGACGGTACATAAACCAGTACAAAACAGACTGATTAAAATAGTAGGCCTACCTGTTGAGAATATTAGCACCGTGTTATTCCAGAGCCCGTTTTTCTCTAAAGCATCAGTGATATTTCCAACAGCTTCGTCAAGACAAGATATCATGCCTAAATGAAATGGTAACACTCGAACCATTGTTTGAAATCGACCACATAAACAAAAATAATGTCATAGACATCCCATTATTATAACCAATTTATTACAACTTAGCTCAGCAGGAGCAGCATACATATTGTAGTGATTTAATACTAAAATCTGTGTTTAATCTACATGTAGTCCCACTCCTCTGGGGGGAATCAAGTCCTTCACTCGCAATTGCTCAGCGCTTCGACGTGGAACTCCGATGCGGTGTCCGCTCTGCATTCGGGAACGCCTCTGAGTAGAGAGAGAGCTTGAATGGGCGCAATAGCAAGTGCACATACAAACAAACAACCAAACATACCGCCCACCCGCGATGAGGTTATGTGTACCATGTGCGCCTTGTGCGGCCCACGCACGGCTGGCCTGCTGAAGGGGTTGTTGGAAAAACGACAGTAGGCCATTAGTTATTGGACGATCCCTCTATGTTGGTCATGTGACCTGTTAAGCGTCCTCTCGCCATGTTCTAGACATCTTGTTTGTTTGATTGGTTTGCTGGAAATTATATTCTGCTATCAGGTTATGGGCCCAGCTACCGGCCAGTTACCAAGTAATGCTTAAAAGTTCAGAAATAAGACAGTGACTTGGAACAGCGACTTTGTAGGTTTTAAAAATAATCGGAACTTTTCGATAGTAAACCTATGTTCGAGCGTTGGTAAAAATCGCTAACAAGTCGCGTGAGTCAGCTAGTCAAAGAAGAAGAATAAAATGGCGGAATCAAACGAAACAAAGTTTACGATAACAAAATTGAACAACAGCAATTATCAAGTCTGGAAATTCAAGGTAAAAATGTTATTAATTAAAGACGATTTATGGACAGTTGTGAATGACGACACACCTGACCCAATTCCAGACGGTTGGCAAAGAAAGAACGAGAAGGCGCAATGCACAATATCATTATCAGTTGAAGATAATCAGTTAATACACATTTGCAATTGTAACAATGCAAAAGAAATGTGGCGGGAGTTACAAAAGGTGCATGAAAGATCTAATCTGAGCAGTAAAATGTATCTGCGCAAAAAGCTATACAAGATAAAGCTACAGATTAATCAGAACATGCAAGAATACATAAGTGCAGCCTTGCAACTCGTTGAGCAATTGCGTGGTGTTGGTGAAGAAGTTACTGATCAACAGGTGGCGACTCTATTGCTCTGTGGTCTACCAGATGAGTACGAAACATTGATAACAGCTTTAGAAGCCAGAGAGGAAGATGAGCTTACTCTAGAATATGTTAAAAACAAGCTTGTTGATGCATACAAGCGCAAGAAAGATTCAGAAAATGATTCAACAGAAGCAAAAGATGAATCAGCAATGTACTCAAGCAATACGAGATCCAGTAATCGCACTAACTATCGTCATGATAAACAGCATAAAGACAGAGAAACAAGAACTTGTTTCATATGCAAAAAGCAAGGTCATTTAAAAGTGGATTGTAGAGTATGGAAGGCAAGAATGGAGCAAGAAAATAAACAGCCAAAATTAAAACACAAAGCCAAAAATGTTGTAACAGAAAGATTGAGTGATCCAGGCAACGATGACACTAATCATAGCAGTTTTACAATTGGCATTGGTCAGAGAACAAGTGACTGGTTTATAGACTCCGGAGCCACAACCCATATGACAAACAATCTGAATTTCTTTACAGAACTGGACCAAACAAAGTCTGACAAAATTTACATTGCTAATGGAACATGTCTAATTGCAGATGGAATTGGAAATGGTTTTCTGGATTGCATTTTAGACAATGGTACAGTGAATAGAATCAAAGTTACAAATGTTCTATATTCACAAGGATTAACAGGAAGTTTGTTATCAGTGAAGCAACTGGCAAGCAAAGGAAAGGAAATTGAATTTTCGGGTAACCAGTGTTCGATAAAATACAATGGAAAGTTGTTGGCTGTGGGAAAATCTGAAAACAATTTATACAAGTTGTCATGTAAGAATATTCCTGAAGTTGCAAACATGGCCAAGTTCGAAACTAAACATGAAAATTGTATTCATGTGTGGCACAGACGTTTAGGGCATAGAGATCCGAACGCTGTTAAAGATATTAACAAGCAAGGAATTGCCACAGGAATTCAAATCAAAGAATGTAATGTAAAGATTAAATGTGAACATTGCATTAAAGGAAAAGCCACACAGAAACCATATCCTGAAGCCAGTACACATCGCACAAAACATCCGTTGGACTTGATCCACAGTGATGTTTGTGGTCCAATGAAAACAATGTCATCAGGAGGAAGCAAATATCTTGTGACATTTATCGATGATTTTTCACGATATACAAAATGCTATCTTATTCAAAGGAAGGATGAAGTATTCGAGAAATTTCAAGAATTCATTGCAGAAGTCAGTAATAAGTTTCAAAGAAAACCGAAAATTCTAAGGTCAGATAATGGTGGTGAATACACTGGAAATAAGCTGAGAAACTATCTGAAGCAGGAAGGAATTAAACTTCAGACGAGTGTACCATACTCACCATCTCAAAACGGAGTAGCTGAAAGAAAGAATCGATCAATAATCGAAATGGCAAAATGTATGCTACTCGATGCAGCACTACCGCTGAAATACTGGGGAGAAGCAGTTATGACAGCAGTGTACTTGCAAAACAGACTGCCAACGAAGGCTACAGATAAAACACCTTTTGAATTGTGGAATGGAGAAAAGCCAGATCTTTCACATATCAGAATATTTGGATGCAAGGCATTTGCATACATTCCAAAAGAGAAAAGAACAAAATTCGATGATCGAGCAATCGAAACAATCCTAGTAGGATACAGTGAACAATCAAAAGGATACAGGTTGCTGTTGAAAGATTCAAACAGAATCATAATCAGTCGCAGTGTAACATTTGATGAACATGAATCAGATGGAATGACAGTTACAGAAGTAATTATAAATCCAGAGGACACAGAATTAAAATCAGAGCCAGTTAAAAATGAAAATGAAGTCAAAACTCAGATGCCTACAGAAAATGTTAATCAAGTCAATGAAGATGACAAAAATGAAACAGTTGACGCTGAAATAACAGATGAAAATGTTGTTCAACCCAGAAGATCTACCAGAAGTAACAAAGGCATACCAGCAGAAAGACTGTCATTAATGGTTCAAAATGAAATTAGAAAGGAACCTTCATCATGGAATGAGATAAAAATGTTAACAGAAAATGAACAGAAAAACTGGATGAGAGCAGCACAAGAAGAGATGAATTCACACAAGGAGAATGAAACTTGGGTATTGTGTGATCTACCAGCAGAAAAGAAGGCAATAGACTGCAAATGGGTGTTTAAGTTGAAACACGATGCCGAAGGAAATGTAAGACATAAAGCACGTCTTGTAGCTAAAGGTTTCTCTCAGAAATTTGGTGAGGACTATGAAGATACGTTCGCACCAGTAGCCAGACATACAACTTTGAGAACATTGTTGACAGTTGCGGCATCAAAGAATTTGAAAGTGAATCATTTTGATGTCAAGACAGCTTTTCTGAATGGAGAAATCAAAGAAGAACTCTACATGAATCAACCAGAAGGCTTTACAGAAATTGGTCAAGAGCAAAAGGTTTGCAAAATAAAGAAAGCAATTTATGGACTTAAGCAATCAGCCAGAAGTTGGAATCAGAAAATAGACTCTATTCTGAAATCAGATGGATTCCAACAGAGTGAAGCTGATCTGTGTCTGTATACAAAGAAGTGCAACAATGTGATTGTTTACATATTGTTATATGTTGATGATCTGCTGATCTGTGGAAATGCAGAGATGATCAAGAAAGCAGCAAACATGTTAAGTCAGCAATTTGAAATCAAGGATTTAGGTGAAGTCAGTTTATACCTGGGAATTCAAATTGAAAAGGACAAACAAGGCAATTACTTGATTTCTGAAATCAATAAAATTCAGGAAGTTATATCTGAATATGGTTTAACGAATGCAAATGGATGTGCAACACCAATGCAAGTGGACTATTTAAATATAACAGGAGAAGAAAATTTGCTCAGCTCAAATGAACAATATCGACAAGCAGTGGGGGCATTGTTGTACATAGCTACTACAACAAGACCAGATATTGCAGCCGCAGTTTCCATTTTATGTCGGAAAGTCAATTCACCACGTCAGTGTGATTGGACTGCAGTAAAAAGAGTTATCAGATATCTCAAGGAAACAATTAACTGGAAGTTAAAGCTTGAAGCTGTTGGAGATCTGAAACTGATTGGGTATGTTGATGCAGATTGGGCAGGCGACAGATCGGATCGCAAGTCAACCAGTGGATACCTGTTTAAGCTCGGAGAAGGAGTAATTTCATGGATATCGAAGAAGCAAATATCCGTAGCTCTGTCATCTACAGAAGCTGAATATATTGCTGCTTCTTTGGCAAGTCAAGAATTGGTTTGGTTGAGACAGTTGTTATCTGATCTACATATACCGTGCATTGAATCAACGACTCTGTATGAAGACAACCAAGGATGCATCAAGATTGCAAGCAACGAGAAGATCAGTGCAAGAACCAAGCACATAGATGTTCGACATCATCATCTTCGAGACTTACAGTTTCGTGGGATAATTAACTTGGAGTATTGCCCTAGTGACCAAATGCTAGCAGACATTATGACCAAGCCTCTAACAAGGGACAAGCTGTGTAACTTAAGAGATAAGATTGGCTTGTGCCTTGATAACTAGAAACTAATGTTAGATGGGGGTACTGTCGAGTGGGGGTGTTGGAAAAACGACAGTAGGCCATTAGTTATTGGACGATCCCTCTATGTTGGTCATGTGACCTGTTAAGCGTCCTCTCGCCATGTTCTAGACATCTTGTTTGTTTGATTGGTTTGCTGGAAATTATATTCTGCTATCAGGGGTTACGCCCATAGTCCTTTACAACTGCATTTGGGGAATGGGGTGTTCAATTAGCAGCAGCACTCGTGGACGGGGACTTAAATGCTAAAAGGACGGTAGCCCAAAGTTTGTGGTTGAGGACGGAAATGCTCATATTCCCAAGTATTTTAGAAATATTTCAGAAATATCATTATGAATTTCTGTAGTGTTTTCCACTTTTATTCATAATGAGCAATTTTGTTAAGACGACAGCTTATAAAACGTTTCGTGGAAGTTTCGTCAACGGACGGTTCGTCCTGTGGTAGTTGGGTAAAAGCGGATTGAAGAAAAGAATTTTTGTTATAGACCTATACTCTACATGAAAGTGGGATCGATGAAAACACGTTTCCCTTAAATTAAAGTGGGGTTGATGAAAAGATTTCATAGCAAGAGAAGTTTTTGTGGTGGAAAATGTAGCTTTAATAGAAATTGGATGAAAAAAGTAATTTTTGCTTAAATAGGCCTACAAGATGGAATGATGAAACGACTTCTAGGGAATGGTTGGTCCTATGAAGAATACAGGGTGCGCCAAAAAACCTAGGTTTTGCGATTATATTGGCCAGAAGAATTTCGAAATGAAATTTTACAGGCTTAAAGACAATTCATATTTACACAAGATGGCCAGATTTCATCAAAATATTTCAAACGGAACAAAAGTTATGCCACTTTTAGGGAGGCAACCCACCGTTTTTTGACGATTCAAAAACGTAAAGCACCAAAAAGTAACGAAAACCTGATTGTATTATGTCTCATCTCAATTGAATAGGCTAGCTGTTGTCAAATGAACTTGGTAGTGCATCACAACTTGTGTTCAATGTGCCCACCCCCAGTGCCAACATTTCTTTTGAGTCTCTTTGCAATTTAAGTTCTTAATGGACCTGTTGATTAATCTGACAGATTCCTTATTTGCCAATTTGATTGTCATCTTGCTAAGTGACTTCTCAGTGACGTTCAGCTGCGCTGGTACCTTGTTTATTTTTTAAATAGTAATAAATCTGTTATTAGTTGCAAGAGTGAAAAATTGTCAACACTCAACAGTCTAAACTCTATCATAAGTTCATAACTCGTTACTCGTAAGTCGTAAGTCAAAACTCAAACCTAAATATAATTTTTTTAACGAATATATTGTTTTTATATCCGATTCGCTGTGGATAGTGTAGCCTACACAGTACACTATACTATATATATATATATATATATATATATATATATATTCTTACTTTCTTAAATTTTTAATCTCTTAGAGCGCTGGTATAGCCAGGATTTGGAGTTTGGGTGGCAGCGTAGAAAATTAAAGGGGGTGGTGGACGAATTCGAGCAGAATTAGGCTGACGAGTGCACGATTAGCGGGTTTGTTTTTAACTTATGAAATTGATATTTAATCTGCACTAGTTTTAACAATATTAGTCAATTTGACAAAATTGGCCATATTTTCAATTTTATTTAAAAATAGCAAATATTCCCCTAGCTATTAGTCTATTTTGCTATGTATAAATATTATTTAAATTTAATCTCTTACAGAACGATGAAGAGATCATTCGAAAGTGGACATGAGAAACGAAAGAAATTAGCCCGACAAAAGGATATTTGAAAAAGGCCTTGAACATTAGTTGTGGCCCTGGGCTTCCAGATCCTGTCCTGGACCCTGGTCACTCTTATTATGCCAACGCAATAGGAGGAGTGATTAGATCAAGGTATAATCAATCAGATAAGATAATTTAAAATTCAGAAGCAAAATCATTAGCTGACCTGCATATGTTCTTCTGTGTCTGTCTGTGAAATTCCTATATGGCTCTTCATACTCTTCAGGAACCTGGATAGGAGAATGAACTGCCTGGAAGGGAAGGTATAACAAGAGGGGCTACAAAATAAGAAATCACTTTATGTACCGTATGTAGTAGGTATCGAACTTTGAGCTAGGGAGAACATTTTTACACAAATTATTCAAGTGAAAAAAAAGGTTTGCAAAACAAAATAATAACATGAAAAATGTCTAAACTCTAAAGTATATGTGAGGTTCTGAGAGGTTCTGCTAATTTTTGAATCCTCTTATACCATTGTTGTCCTTGTAGAAGAAATATCCTCAAAACGCTTCCCATACTATTCATATATATTTATATAAGAAGCGTATATAAATAGGCCTATATGACCATGCATCCAAGTCCCAAAACACCGACCCCTAAATATGGCTCTGCCTGTACAGTACCAGTAAAAGACCTTCCAGCACTTCCAGCACCATGCGATAATACTCGTCAAAAACACAAATAACAATAACAATCATTAAATACAGACAGAACACTTTCAAATGAGTACCGTGAGTTGAGGTACCAAATATCATACATAGCCTACTGTGTCAATTTTATATTTAAAAAACACTTCATTTAGAGTAACCTTCTCGTTGTCTGAAACGGCATGCTCTTTAATGATGTCAACAGCCTTTTCAGCGAAAATCTGCGTTGAGTAGAGACCAGTGTAGTTCCTAGCAGGAGAAACACCGTCCCTCAGGTCAAGGCCACACACTGCCGTGTCATTTCTATCTATGTTGCCATCGATTATGTAGCAACGAGTGTGAGTGTAGTGGTTTCCAAATTCAAGCAGAAAACCTGTATGCACAAATGTTACATGGTGCTAATGGTTGCTAAGCAGCTGTTAGGCCCTACATCAAATCTGTTACATAAAAGAATGGCTGGAAATGCGACAGCAGTTTTCTTTGTTGTCCAATCTTTCATTAAGTGTAAAATAAAACCACTGATCAAGCTCAACTCTATAGATAAAACAATAGTGGAAAACAGTTATAAACTTTTTTTAACCAAACATGAAATCTATCCTGAAGGTTTTTTCAAGGGGTGATATATAAAAAGGTAGAAAAAATTACAAATATAAATAAAATGGGCACACAATATAAGTTGCCAATATGGCTATGTCTAGGCTAATGCCAAGTATTTAGTAGTCAATCCTGTCAAGCTTTTATGTACATGTTCAGAATCCAAACTTTTGACGACTTACAGGGTGGGCCAAAAAATCCCCTAAGGTTTTTTGCCAATATATTGACCAAAAGTAAAAATTTCGAAATGAAATTTTAAAGTCTTAAAGACAATTCATATTTACATGTACACGTGATGACCAGATTTCATCGAAACATTTCAAACAGAACAAAAGTTATACCACTTATAGTGAGGTCACCCGCCGTTTTTTGACGATTCAAAAACGTAACGCAACAAAAAGTTAATAATGGGCAAGGCTCCAAGCTTAAAGTGTGCATGGACCCTAGCTAAGTTGCTACGCAGCTGTGTCTACGTTGACCGGACAAAATGGCAGCGGACAAAATGGTACGGGGACAAAATGGTATTGGGACAAAATGGTATTGGACAAAATGGTACGGACAAAATGGTACGGACAAATGGTAGCGGACAAAATTGTATGCAAAATGGTACGGACAAAAGTGTTGGTACATATTACCTCACTTGTCGGTAAGAGTCAAAACCTGAACTATACTATAATCGGACCGATGTTTGATCAAAATAATCGGTTTCGAGATAAGCACCTAAATTTTAAAAGCATCGGTTTCGAACTTCGCACCTGAGTTCGATCAACAGAGGCGGCTTAAAACGTAACCTACGCTCGTGCGTTTTATACGCTTACCTAGGCTATTTGTATGGATTTCTTAGCGTTTGCTTCAAAGGATCCACCGGAACAGCTTCAGATATAATTATACAGACCTAGGTCTAGGTGTCGATTTCATGTTATAACCGTTATATGGACTTGTATGGACAATTGAGGTGGTATGTTCAGGCGGGAAATGTCCGGGGGGTAGTAAATGTCCTAGTCAAAATCAGGGGGGTGGAAACGTTCGGGGTAAATGACCGGGGGAATATGTCCGGGGGAATATGTCCGGGGGGGGTAAATTTTATGTTCTCCGTTCAGTTTCAACACCCTCAGCATTCTCCTATTACACATTGTCTTCACCAGCTTACATAATCAAATGTAAACTTTTATAAAGAATTAGAACTTAAAATTTATCCATTTAGGGGATTTAACTAGAGTTTACAAGCCAGTTTTCATAATTAACCGATGACCACCAGTTAAAACAATGATGAAGAATTTGTTACATTACACTGTCATTTACCGTAGTCATACTAGTCATATTTGAGTATCTGCATTGAAGAAAGACACTGAGGCTCACAGATATGCAGTGCTATCCAAATTGTGACAAAAATTTCTGTAACGAACCTTATGAGATAGGCTACACCAGAAATGCAGCAAGGCTTGTGAGGCCATATTAAAACTCCATTATAGTGAGCTTGTGTACTTATAAGAGGGTCATTTTGCAAAGAAAAATGTCCAAATTTGTGGTCCATGCCAGTATATATATATATAATTGCATGTATATTATGTACATACATACATACATATATACATAGGCCAAAATGCATGCATACATACATACAATTCATACATACACACATACATACACA
Organism: Lumbricus rubellus; assembly: GCA_945859605.1. Taxonomy (NCBI): domain Eukaryota; kingdom Metazoa; phylum Annelida; class Clitellata; order Crassiclitellata; family Lumbricidae; genus Lumbricus; species Lumbricus rubellus. Next base: position 28,343,408 of record OX243816.1, read on the forward strand.
CATACATACACACATGCATGCATGAATGTTTACATACATACATACATACATACATACATACATACATACATACATACATACATACATACATACATACATACATACATACATACATACAATACAATACATAGATACATACATGCATACATACATACATACATACATACATACATACATACATACATACATACATACATACATACATACATACATACATACATACATACATACATACATACATACATACATACATACATACATACATACATACATACATACATACATACATTAGGGTGCCAATGAAAATCAAAGTTCGAGTTTTTTTCGGTCTCACCCCTAAATTTTGTTCATTTAGCCATAAAACTGAAACGTATAAAATTTTGGAGCAATTAGGTAACATTTACTGGATGCACAACACCTGTGAAGTTTTGAAAATCTGCATCATGGAATCACATAGGCCGCTAGGCTATGTATAGCAGAATGCTCTGCATTGTGCACGATACGCATGTAGTGTTCCTCGTTGCATAAGTGTTTAATAAATATTATTGGCTGCAGTCTTTGACTGAGCAAACTTTTTGGGGGGTGCTTGAAAGTGCTGGTGATGACTTTCGACCACCAAATATTGCTTCTGCTCCTCTTGGTTCATGATGTCGGACTTGAACATCTGTTTCAATGCGATTTCCCGTTCAGCTCTGTCTTTTTTTACCACCTTCAGCTCTTATGCCCTGCACTCTGCTGTGACTAGGCCTATATGCTGCACTGGTGTTCCAAAAGCTTGGATCTTGCAAAAGGAAATCTTGTGAAATATCCATGGAAGTAAAAATGTCTGTGTTTCATGACACAAAACGAGACAGCTGTTTTTCAGAGATACAGTTCTTGTCAATTGTCACTCGAACTGGAGAATCCTCTTCACCCAACTTACAAAGGGCTGCAAATGCAACCATGTCAACTTTTTCCATAACAGAAAGTTCAGGATGAGGCAAGACCAAGAAGTGATTCACTCATGTGCCGCCAATGGCGCCTGAAAGTTTGTATGGCTAGATCTGCAACGCGATTGCTTGCACTGTGTTAGACTACAAGATTTTACAAAATCTGCAAGTCGTTTCGTGGTGCAGTTGTGGATGATGCACATTGTGTGCCATGCTATGAGATAATTATAGTCTAAATGTCCAATCACAAGCATGTTAAACTGCTAGCCCAGGAAGCTAAACGAAACTGAATTTCCATTTGGCAATAAATTAAAAGACTGCTGCAGCCTGTGCCTCACGAGAACCACTGCATAACTTTGGGACCCAGAGAAGCTTCATCTCACCATCTCCATGGCTGCACTATGACTGCCCGGCCGATCAACGGTTTCTTTACCTGTGAGAGCATGCAGTATCTTACCATCCCAGTGTATCATCAGAGGACCAGGAATATACCATCAAAGGAAAATGCTTCCTATTTTAAAGTAGTAGATGCACGATGCGACCTTCGTGCCAATCGTACGGCTTCCTTGTTAAGAATTAATTTCGATGGACTGTGACCTAGAGTAGAGACTGCAACTGCCAGGGCATTAAATTGTCTGTCCATTAGGCCTACCTATGTTCTATGCAGTGCTGATACTTCATAAGGACTAATTATATGCATAGTGGCTTTGATGTCTTACTTTCCTTCACCACAGGAATTTTCACATCACTGTCTTCACCTTCAGTTGTATTACCTCCATCGCTGTCGTCTGTCTGTATTGCTATCTGCAATTTCAATAGAGCTGTCATCATCTATTGATATTTTACTCTATTCAATTTATTGTTCTCCTTTTCCGTCTGTTTGTTACTTGTTTTTTTTCACAACGTCGCGCTTCAACCTTCTCAAGCTTCAAGTCAACGTGTCCCAGACTCCCACGTATTTTAAAAAAAATTCTCCCATTTTGCTAAGGATATCGCTTTTTGCTAGTGATGTTATAAGCATAGAGACTCAATATAAAACATAGATATGATATAAATATATTGATATAAAGCAAAGATATAACCAGAAATGGTGGCAATCTACAGAGTTAAACAAATTTTAATATCGAGACAGACCAATATGTCAGAAATTAACTAGCAACACGGCACATACAACTATATAAAACTTCAGGAGCATTGTGCAGCCTCTGAATTTTCATATTATCTCCCCATTTTTTCCCTGATTAACCCCCATAGGCCTATATAAAGAAACATTTGCAGAGGGTGAGAACACAGAAAATTAAAACTTTATTTTTTGCTGTGTATTTCATTGGCACCCTAATATATATATATATATATATATATATATTATGCAAACGTATGTGCTAAAAAAGCATGTTCGAGTATAAAGAAAAACACTTCAGTCTTACCAAAGAATGAATCAAAGCCTCGATATAGAGGAGTCAGCCGTTCTTTATAATATCCAAGATGCCACTTTCCAACCATGTGTGTTGAATAACCCTGTTCCTTAAGCTTGTTGGCTATTGTCGGCATTTCAGGAGGTAGCGAGTTTCGCTGACAGGGCCCGATGACACTATGTTGAAGTCCAGTGTGAATCTGAAATATAAACATTAACTGCAAAGCTCATTATATGGTACAATCAGAAATACAGCACAGATGCAAGTCTCCTCTTACATGTAGATAGTTTTTTTTACTGAGTATAAAACTTAATTATTTTGTGCCTTATACATGTATTAAATTTACTGAACTGCAACAAATGCAACAATTGCAGCATAACACTACATAGGCTATAACCGCAATAACAATTTTGCCGCAGATTTTACCTGCTACGCAAAATTCATACCCGATGTCAATACTGACTGACATCTGAAGGACTGCATGCAAATAGTCATGCTCAACCTCGATAAACTGTCTGCATGCAGCTTCCACCAATGGCATAAACCTAAAATGTTTAATGCAATTATATGCCATCTTGATTCTTGAATGTGCCATAGATTTAACCTGACATTGGCATACCAAGGGTAGAAAAATACTCAGTTATACGACCCACTACAAGACTGCATGCATGCATGTATGTATAATAATAATAATTACGACGATTTATATGGCGCAGTAACACAGCCATGCCGTTACAAGGGCGCCTTAATGTTTGTATGTATGTTGTATGTATGTATGTATGCATGTATGTATGTATGTATGTATGTATGTATGTAGCCTATGTATGTAGGCTATGTATGTATGTATGTATGTACGTACGTATGTATTAGGACTTGTTTTAGCGCCCATTCAAGATTGATACTCAAAGGCGATCAAGACTATGCAGCGCTGACACTGAATCGGAGTTTCACGCCGAGGGCACGAGTAATTGCGAGTGAAAGACTTGTTCGCGGTCCGTACACGGCGGCTTGAGGTGGATTCTAACCCCCACCTTCCGGCACCAAGGCACCGATCATACCCCTTCACCACCGACCCAAACAATGTAGGCCCTTGCCTTTGTATAGATTTGGTCTACTTTTACACTATTTGCAGAAGCATAATAATAAGGCCTACAAAGAAGGGGTCTATGTGCATCCGCCATGTGCGTATGTATGCATCAATCATATATACTTGTTAAGTAAGTAGTCTACAAAGCACCAATCATAATATTATATGCGGTCGTTGGCATCAAAATAACCCTTGCAGCGCACGTGTAAGGAAAGCCTACTGAGGTCCCATTTTTTGAAGCCAATGAATTTGAAACCTGGGCTGCGCTGCTACCTCCTCTCCCCACGCACCTCCCCCTTGTTTTCCTATTGAATTCACGGCAACGCCCTACCCCTCCAAAACTCCCACCCAGACTTTGGCTGACAGGACCAGTTTCGCTAAGTCTGTTCTTCACCGAGGCAAACTGTTAGCTCTGTATCTCGCCATCAAAAATACGTCGGCTCACTATGTGCAGAACTAAGGCCCACTGAATTGTTCGACAGTCGCTGAGATTGTAGCAAAGTAATGGAATGCCACAGTTAACCGATGCCTGCGCATATAGGACGAATTACACCAGTGGGCCACCATCGGGATTCGACTGATCTGCCTGCTGAGTTCCGATCCTTTTCAGTTCCTTCACCATCATTAGGCTACTAATCACACGCCATCACCTTCCTCAAGCTCCTCTATACATCACTACTCGGGCTTTTCAAACTTAAGACACTCCTTTTCAAGAACTCTTGCCCTGTCTCGTCTGATCCTCCACCCTCCAATTCCCAGCCCAGACGATACCAGCCTTAGTAGCTGTTCCGCACCTCTGACCCTATGGTAACTCGACCCGGACCATCACGGACTACAGTAACTCTCACTGATAACCCTTCTGACTCAACGCAGCGCTCGTGAATAAGCTGGTGCCCGCCATGAGCGCCCGCACATAGGGGCAAGGGGGGCACTTCCCCCCCCCCTGGAAAATTGAAACCTTTTTAAATTTTTTTTATTTCTTCGCATTAAAGCACTACTGATACAAATGATACATACAGTGAAAGTCATAAATCTATGTTTAGAAATCTCCGTAGATATATATATGTATGTATGTATGTATGTGCACTTGTTATAGCGCCCCTTCAAGCTCTCTCTACTCAGAGGCGCTCCCGATGCAGAGCTGACACTGCATCGGAGTTTCACGCCGAAGCGCTGAGCAATTGTAAGTGAAGGACTTGCCCAAGGTCCTTACGCGGGGAGGTGGATTCGAACCTCGGACCTTCCGGCTCCAAGGCAACGACGCCACCACTAGACCACCGCGCCCCACAATTACGATTACGATCGGGGCGACTAGGCATGCTGTCTGGGTTGCTGATATTTCGCGTAGGCCAGTTTATCAATTTTCTCTTCGCCGATAGACCTTTGGCCTAACTAGGCCAACTGAAAATATATAAAATATGAAAAGATATAAACATGCTCTTAATTTTCTGCCTTGCATTATCAATATATTATTTTTAAAAGCTGGAACAGTGACCAATTAGCTGTTAACCCTCCGGCAGGCGCCCTTGCAAATAGTATATTTCTATCGATTATGGCCTACTTGATTAGAATCTCGCTGTCATGCAACCTTTCACAACTGCACAAAATTAAGTATCAATAGAAATAGCTAGCTGCTAGAGGAACACTTGCACCTTGAAAACTGACACCTATTTTTTGTTCACTTAGGCTATTCATTCGTTCAATGACACTTATAATATTACAGCGCCGCTTCAGGAACCCACTTTCAACATCTACTTTTAAAAAAATTCTTCGCACTAAGGAAACTAGTCATATTAAAGATGATACACAAAATGAAACTGCAAAAATTTGCATTAAGAAACCACATTGAAAAATACTCGTGCTCTTAATATCCAGCGTTTCATTGTTCAAGCTCTTGTTACTAAAACATTTACGGTAGGCCTAACTGTTTCATCGGAAAAAAATTGCCCCCCCCTGCAAAAATTTCTGCGGGCGCCCATGGTGCCCGCACTTGGCTTTCGAGTAGCGCTTTAGAAATTTCGAGTTTACGACTACTACGATTACGATCGGGGCGACTAGGCATGCTGTCTGGGTTGCTGCTATTTCGCGTAGGCCAGTTTATCAATTTTCTCTTCGCCGATAGACCTTTGGCCTAACTAGGCCAACTGAAAAATTGAAACTCCATCATTAATGAAAGTATCTTCACAATTTCTTTTGTGCTTCGCCTAGCATTAATTGCTATGTACACATTTTTTATTCATTCATTCAAGAATTTATATAACGCTTCTTCAAGGGGAGGACTACTCAGAATCGCTCCCGTCTCTAGCACGGCAAAAGAGATCGACAGTTTTGAGTTTAATCCCAAAAAAGTCTCATGCAGTAATAACCTCTGGAAGTAGACGTAGCTCCTGTGGGAGCCCATTCCAGACAGTTAGGTTGATCACAGAAAAGACGCTAATCTGCATCGATGTAGTTCGTGCGAATAGGCCCAAGAGCAATCCTTTATGTGCAGCATGGAGGGAACGGTGTCCTTGAGGAGTGTACGTAGGACATTAACCCCCTGGACAAACCCCCGGACAAACCCCCGGACAAACCCCCGGACAAAACCCCGGACAAAAACCCCGGACAAAATCCCCTGCAGGAACAAATCCCTCTCGATTTAGCCTAGGACATTAACCCCCTTTACTGTGCAAATAGATATATTTCTGTAGTAGGCCTACAATTGATCATACTTGGGCCAATTGTCCAGTTCGCGTGGTGTGTCAACTAGTTAGTGTCATACGAGTAAACACCTGTGACTGTCATTCAGGCATGACCTTATTACTCGTTAGTGTGATAGCCTAGTGTCGCTCAGTCATTCCGATATAGAATGATACATGTTGCCAATGTTGGTGTTATTCAGGACAGCATGAATCCTTGTCATCAATCCAGCTTCCATTTAGGCAAAAAATTCGTTCCTGCAGTCTATAGCTTCTATTTAAATAGCAACACTTGTTTCCATCAATCCAACCTCTATTTAAATTACAGCTATTTTCATCCAATTTAAACACGAACATTTTCATCAATCCAGCTCCACTTTAAGCAAGGACATTTTAATCAATCCAGCTTCTATTGAAGTAAAAACTATTTTGTATAGATCTGGCTTCAATTTAGCGATAATTCTTTTCGTCAATCCAACTTGCGTACTTAGGACCTCCGTTTTATAAGAATACCGTTTATGCGCAATATGTTCTACCATAGGGGTTTGTCCTACCCGGGAGAGGGTTTTGTCCGGGGTTTTTACCGTTTTTGTCCGGGGGTTTGTCCAGGGGGAAATGTCCGTTTCCCAGCCTTGAGTAAGCTTACCCGTAGAGCAACAAAGTTCTCGCAAGTAGTGTGCATGGGGAAATTCCAAGTTGGCCTTTCTCAACTTGAGCAGCGATCCTACATTCAATGTGCTGCCGAGTAGGAAGCCATTGTAATGTCTCCAGCATATAGCTGGAATGCTGAATAGGCCTACATGATTAAATTTAGGGATTTGTCCAATTAAACGTGCTACAGACCGTAATACTCGGTTTAAGCCCATTATTCGATGGGATTATGTTTCCATCACACACGTTGCAACTACAAACATTTTTTTTATATTATGGCCTTGACCATGGAAAATTTGAAAAATTGGTGTGTGGCACATTATGGGACAGACATGAGTATCCGACAATTTACATTGACCAATTTTGGATCGATGAATGAGAAGAGTAGACGCTAAAGAATGATACATTAAGCTTATAATTAAAAAGGTCAAGAATTTACTGAGATAACACATACATGTACAAAATTGTCCACAGTTGGCCTATACAGTTGCTAAACGGCAAGATCGCTGGTCCTCGGGCCCCAAGTGATAATAATTCTGCTGGTCGTCTAAGGGTTAGACACTATTTTCCTTACCGGTACATCTGCTGATCAAGCACCATTTTTAAGTGAGACTGAGATTAATTTTGCATCCGACATTTTAGGAAGTGGCAATAAAGCTCTCTCAGGATTCAGGGGCATTCGTGCATCGCACCGAATGCACATGTAGTAAAAAAAATGCCCTGAATTATGACACGGCTTGCTTATCAGTAAATGATTAGCCCAACCTATACGATATAAAGTGAATTCGTACTCTGTCTGAGGACAGTCTGAAGACAATTTTAGTGCACTCATAGGGCCTACTGTAGGCCTACTGACTACAACCTGAAGTCAATTAATCTCATCCTAATTTATTACTGTAATTAAGTCTCGCTGAGTGATCTTGATTAGGCCTATCTTTAAGAGCCACAGATGACAAAGTTCACTCTGACATTATTTTGTGGATATCAGCAGTTGTTACAAGACGTGAACTGAATCTGCAATCTCGCTGAAATGTTGCCTATTGATTGTCATAGATTGAACTGAACTTTTCTACTCTTGCAGACAGTTTGGCCCAGGGGCGGAAACCTGGTCCGAACTTTGGGGGGGACGGATGAGCGGCCGAAAGTCGATTGCTGAGGCGCGAAACGCCGAGTTGGGAGGGGTGAAGGAAGGCTGTTTTTTAATGTTCACATCTAATTGTAGCATTTTGGCTGTCATCCAAAATCAAAAAATTGTCCATTTTCTCAGTCCCGATAGAAGTTGTTCAAACTCTAATTTGTTATTGAAAACGATCGGAGAGCATATTTTATTAGACACCTCTTTAAAGGTTTTAATATGAATTTATAAAGTGATGGAATTTGCCAAATTTCACACAATTGCTTTGCAAAAAACATTCGAAGCATTTAACATAGACACCTCTGTAATGTATAAAATCAACAATATATATATAAGAAAAACATACAATATACTGAATTTTAGTCAAATTCATAACAAAATTCTTTGTGTTAATTTTTTAATGCAAATTATGTTTAATAGAAAGAATGGAAAAGAAACACTGATAGAAATGAAAACCTACTCGTGTCTATAATTATTAATATACCTGCTATCAGAGGATTTCAAAGAAAGTTTCAGAACTGTATGACACTTTCTCAATCTTTCGATATTCCCTAGTAGAAAACTGCCAATCACATGACAATGGTTTTAAAAAAACTATTTTTTGCTGCGAGGATGCGATTTTATAACTATCTGGTAGTCTAAAGTTGCGCATTTGCTCCCCGATCACGAGACCTGGCTTGTGACTTGTGATCTGTGAAGTATTACCAGCGATTTTCGGGTGTCTAAGAACAATATTTTGATTCTCGTACTATCAACAATGTTCGGGTGTCTAAGAACAACATTATTGATTTAAGTATTATTAACGATTTTCGGGTTCTAAGGACAACATATTAGATTTAGTTATTATCAACGATTTTGGGTCGTCTAAGGACATCAGTTTGATTCCAGTATTATGAACGATTTTCGGGTGTCTAAGGACATCATTTTGATTATTGTACTATCAACGATTTTCGGGTGTCTAAGAACATCATTTTTGATTCAAGTAATATCAACAGTTTTCGGGTGTCTAAGGACATTATTTTAAATCCAGTATTATCAACGATTTTCAGGTGTCTAAGGGATCATTTTTGGTTTTAGTTTTATAAACGATTTTCGAGTGTATAAGGACATCAATTTGATTCCAGAATTATTGAGGATTTTCGGGTGTGTAAGGATATTTTTTTGATTCCAGTTTTATCAACAATTTTCGAGTGTATAAGGACATCATTTTGATTCCAGAATTATTGAGGATTTTCAAATGTGTAAAGATATCACTTTGATTCCAGTAATATCAACATTTTTTGGGTGTGTAAAATTGTAAAAACATAATTTTGATTTTGGTTTTATCAACGATTTCGAGGAAAGTAGTTTTTTAACGACCGTGTTTGACCAAAGGGCCTTTACAGTCGGAGGCAGAGAACAACCTCTCACTCCACGTTTATATTGCGACCGAGCCACCCGCAGTATAGATCCGAGAAATTAATCTCTGACCGGGAATCGAACCCGGGCCGCCGGCGCGGCGAGCGGGCTACAACCCACTCGGCCAAGCAGGATCTCTAACGATTTCGATTGTGTAAGGACATCAATTTGAATCATGTATTACCAACGATTTTCGGGTGTGTAAAGACATCATATTGATTCCAGTATAATCAGTTTGCTTACCACAGTCTCTATGTCAAGTCCTCCTCGATCTTCTCTTCTACCTGAACGTGTAACTGGTTACTCCCTTATGCCCCACTCGCATAATCTGCAGATTCAACGATGTGAATCGTTGTTTGAAAATGGATTTATCACCAGAATTCTATAAAGTTAACTTGTTTGACGATGATAGTTTAGATTAGTAACTATTCAACTTGCAAATTAATTCGTACGTTTTTATTGCCTATTTCTACTTCGATATATAATAATGATGTTCTATGTCCCATTGTTCTTTTTCAAGAGGAGTAATATACAAAATACTTACTTACTAACTTATCTACTTTCCATATTATTTTCGATGTTGAACATGACGCTGATTCGAGCCTGAAGGAAAGATGAAAGAAATGTAGCAGAAACCCGATATGTGACTTTTTGCGACGTTGGATGTTGGCAATGTTATTATAATAATTGGTTGTAAGTTAAAAGAGGTGTCTTATCTATACAGTATAATGTTCGCAATCTATCCAACGTGGGACTTAATAACTTTTGGTTAGTACCTGGATTGCCCTGGAATTCATATCATTATAAAATAATATTTACTTCATCTGCTAAACTTTTTTTCTCTAGTTCCCTACTGAAGATTGTGTACATGTCCTAACGCTTAAACATTGGGGGGGACAAATGCATGGGCCGTCCCCCCCAACGTCTTTATTGGGGGGGACCGTCCCCCCCTGTCCCCCCCTAGGTTTCCGCCCCTGGTTTGGCCATCTGTAATGGTTACCAGGTGTGAGCTGAGCCCAATATTAGCCTACTCTTGCTGATATTTTGCCTATCAATAATTGTTATGAGATGTGCAGTGAGCCTGTAGTCTTGCTGACGTATTTGCCCTTCTGTAATGGCTTGCAAGATATGAACTTTAGTTATTGACCCTTTTGCTGACATTTTGCCAATCAATAATAATTGTTACAAGATGTGAACTGAACTTGTAGGCTTTTTTAAAATCATTTTAAAATAAGATTAAATTGAAATTAACTTGAAATTAGCTTGAAATTATTTTACAGACATAGGCTATAATAATTATTATATCAGTAATAGTTAGGCCTATGGGATGTGAGCGATCTTGTGCTCTGATTGACTACAGTTTGAAATAAATTTAGACTATAACCATCTCACCTGTTTGATTGAAAGTGGTGATACTTGTTTACTGCGTGTGCTATTTAACTATTGAAAAGTCTTAAATTTTGTCTCTCCGACTCTTAGCCGATTAGCTACACGTGCCACTGGTTGCACTCTGCCAGTGCCAGTCCCAAGCCTGGATAAATTAGGTGGGCGACACCAATCATCCGAGTCTTTCCGAGAGTGCGGACACTGACGTCAGAAGCAAAAGTATGAGAGGAAGCAGCAGTGCATAGATGTATTGAATGGTCATGAATTTTTTTAGTTGGTCTGGAAGACCAAAGATAATAAATATTCTGTTTTGGGGGGGTTGAAGCAGAGGAAGATGGTCGACATCCATTGTGAGATAAGGTTAATATGAATAACATTGAACTGAGCAATGGAGGTGGAAAAAGAGCTTGGGTGTCAGGAGAGTTGGGTGTCGTCTGCGTAGGCATGGTCATTGGTCAACAGAGGGGGATTCTGCAAGATGACGTAATGGAGTGGCGTAGACGCCGTAAAGCATAAACAGCAGCAGACCCAGGACGGAGCCTTGAGGAACACCACAAGAGAGCTCTAGGTAAGGGTTGTGAACAGAAGCCGAAGACTTTAACAGAGAAATATCTGGAAATATCTGGAAGACAAGTATATAGCCTAGGACTGGAACCATATTATTAGAGCAGTGCCAGAAACGCCAAACCATGATGATGATGATGATAGTCGATGAAGAAGGAGGCTGCGGTTGATGGTGTTGAATGCAGCAGAGATTTCGAGGAGGCAGAGGCAGGAGACTTGAATTGCTAACAGTAACAGCAGACTGTATTGTAGAGGGAGACAAGTAGAGTTTCTGTGGAGTGGTGTTTAGTGAAGCCAGATTGGTATGGCTTGAGGAGTGAGTTAGAATAAAGGTAGTCGTTTAGCCTGCATGGCAAGGACAATTCGTTCGGTTAATTTAGATAGAAGGGAAAGATTGGAGATGGTCGGTAAATGGAAAGGCGTTCCTTGCAACCGCAAGATTTGCTTTTTCAGAAGAGGAGTGACGAGCGAGTGCTTGAAAAGCATCGGGAAGTTAGTTGCCTGTAGAGAGTGAAAGATTGATGATTTTAGTGACTACAGGAATGAGGGCAGAGGCGCAATTTTTTAGAAGAACAGTGGGGATGTGATCCAGTTCGCACTGTTGGGAAGAGAACTTAAAAGAAGAGGCACTTCAGCGTCGGAGGCTGGATGGAGAATCTGGAACGATGACTGAGAGACAGGGGGAATAGACTAATAGTATTTGGAAATGGAATTGAATCAGTGCTAGAGGAGTGAGCTAAGAAGAGACTGCAATATCAAGCGAAGAGATTAGACTTTGTCTGAGAATAAAGAACAGAAGGTTCGACCATAGAGGGGATGGAATGGATCATGGGAGCGGGGAGAGAGATTTGCGATAAAAAAAAGAGAGTTGACACTTGACAGCTCTCCAGAGATGTCGAGCGTTGGAGGAGCTGGAGTGGATGAGTGAGGATTAATATTTATGTAGCAGCGATGAGTAGATTATAGGCCATCTGTTATTGGCTGATTTGAGGGTGGTTAGAGCTTTTGCTCTAGATGTTGGGTCACTGGTGCGTTTGAAGATGTGCTCGAGACGCCTACGAAAGTTTTAAGGCCTGGAGGCTGGAGGTAGGAAGTGAACCAAGGGTTGCTTTGCTGTGAACTGGTGATGAGTGCAAGTGGGCATCAGGGCATGAATATCGAGGAAGTGTCAGTGAGGGTTGTAGCAAGACAGAAGTTCATCAAGAGAAGAGCAGTGGTGTAGTGGAGGGGGAACGCGGGGGAACGCCGTTCCTTCACTTTTTCCAGGGATAATGGAATATTAATAATACTACTACTAATAATAATATTATTATAAAGAGCGTTCCCCCACTTCAATAAAGAGCGTTCCCCCACTTCATTTTTTAGGACTACACCACTGGAGAAGAGGGATGGTTCAGAATCAGCTGGGAGTCAAGAATGTCTTTGATGAAAGCTTGACGGTCAATACATGGAGCCGCCCTGAGACAGACATATTAAGTAGGAGGGAGACGAGCAGTAGGCCTAATTTCAAGGTCGGCGATGACGAGGTAGCGGTCAATGATGTTTGAGAACAGAGTGATAGTTTGGGAGATAGGAAGCGTATGGAAGTGCAGCATTTGTAATGTTAATCTGGAATTAACATCGTGTTTTTCTTACACTAGGCTAAATGGACGATAGGCCCTACGTTAAAAATAATATTGAGTTTGCGGCAAAATATTTCCTGGAACTGTTTGGATCAGGCTTAGGCCTACTTGTGATAAGTCTGTCGTTAGACAGCACATTGGAGAATAAGATAAAGATAAGAATATTCTTTAATAGAAGCATATTCTTTAATAGAAACTGAGCTGTAAGTAAAAACTGTAACTGAAACGGAAATCAGAATGCAGTCAGCTGCAACTGTGACTGAAAAATAAAAAAGAAGGCAACCAGCCTTACCGAAACTTACTGAAAAACATCACTGAAAATAATAGGCCTACTGTTTGTGACACAGAATTATTATTTCGTTATTCTTTTCAATTTCTTTAGTGGTTCTGCACCACTGACAACTAGAACAACCGAAATGGGCCTCTACGAAATAATAATTATTATTCGGCTCCCATGAAAAACACAAATAGGCCTACCTATGAAAATTTCGACACGGTAAATTATCTATATAGGCCTATAACCCTACAGGCTACCTGTAGGCCTAGATGTCGATGACCAACCTGATAACGACCTGAAAGTAACTGGCTTCTTGTGGGCGTGCATAGCGGCTGTACGTAGTAATTCTCCAGTGTAACCCCTGTCTTGGCAAGTCTATCAAGGGTTGGCGTCTTTATCGAAGATCCATGATAACCGACGTCTGCAAAGCCATAGTCGTCAGCTACGATCAGAACCACATTCGGGGGTTGTTGCGCGTTACATGCTGCAACGTGACAGCATGTTATGATCAACGCAAGAGACAGAAAAGCATAAAGTGAGCCTGCGTTATCGTTAACTCGATGCATAGTCTCGTGTGCTTTTGTATAAGGTTAAAAAATGACTATCTAAAATTCAGTTAAGTTCAAGCTCGCTTCCTCCAACATGTCCAGCTTGCGTTGCATCCACGATCACGTAGGGCCTATTATGCGAATCAACGACCTTATTATATGTGTGTATATATAATTATAATATAGGCTATTATTATAATAGGCCCTATATTATACACGTGAAAGTGACTCTTCAGCTTCTCTTCATCTGGCAGCTGAGATAGAGAGCACGAAACAGTATAGTAGACTATAATGAGGGGAAGGTATGGACTGCGGAGCAATTTAGGCCTAATCAAGCACACACCGTGGTCGCAGTCGTCGATTCGTCCTATAAACTGCATTAGGGCCTATATGCGTATTAGCATGAGAGTTTAAATTAAAATTTTAGGCTGCAGGCTGCATATATTTGGATTTAAACAATTAAATTATCTCAGAACTTTTTTTCTCACACGTCATTTACAGCCATCGTCAGTTGAAAAAATAGTTCCGGTAGCCGAAGAATCCATGTAGCTATGCCATGTAGCGTTAAAGGCCATGGTTTGCATTCCAGAAAATCTCTCGGTGGAACAGAATGTGTAGGCGTGGCTAATAGAACGAATGACCGTCTGCTTGAAGTTTGGCAGACAGGGATGACCGTAACTTGGTAGCCTATGTTCAGAGCAAGGCAACATAATCTAGGTCGACTGTACACAAACTTGTTTAGGTGGAAAGACGAGGCATGACGTGTCCAAGCATGCACAGGTGTATAATAATAATGATGATAAGCTTTTCTTTAATTAAACGCCTGCAAGATGCACTACGCTTTACATTTAGAAGTTATGCAGTAGGCCTAATCTTAATTAGGCTAAACTTAATTACTAACTGAACACACAGTTTTGCAATTACACGGCGATAATGGCAGCCTACAGCATATTTGCCCAATATAGGGGCTCGAACTCACTACCGCTCGCACTCTACGTCAGCGTGTTATCCATTGCGCTACCGCCCCATGAAATTTTCAATTATTCGCATTTTTCAATAAAGGGAATAGAGTACGTGATTTATCTCCCCAAATAAATTTACACCAAAGGGATAGATTAATAATAATTTATTCATCTCGCTGATAGCTTTAAGGGGGGGATAAAATATCACGTGACACCGGCTTCATTGCTAAATGCATTGGAGTTGGAACCATCGCGCTCTATGCGGACGTATATGTAGGCTAATAGCACTGAAAGGGAGTCCTGTTGGTTCCTTTTGCTCGTACTGCTACCATGAAGAATCGAGCCTTTTCTGTGGTTGGTCCGGTGATCTGGAATGGCCTTCCTTTCGAGCTGCGCCTACACCCTGGGACTCTATCAGGATCGTTCCTGGTTAAACTTAAAACTGTTTTTTTGAGGCGCACTGAAGTCGGGTGCGCCACTGAGTATTTTTTTAACCTAAGGAGCGCTATATAAATGTCCGAATGAATGAATGAAACAACTCTCTGGCGCACTCGCCAGACGGCGCCGCGTGACGGCAGCATCATAAAGACGATACATTGTATTAGCACTGAAATAGAGTTTCTGGCGAATTCGACAGGCGGCGCCACGAGACGGAAGTCGCAATAACGAAAGAACGCGGTTCCATGACAGCTGGTTCACCGACAGCTGGTTCACCACAATTGTTTCTCGACAATATTATTGGAACTGGATTGATGAAAATATTCTTTCTCAAACTGAAGCTGATTTGATGAAAATATTATTGCTTAAATTGGAGTTATATTGATGAAAATCTTTTTGCTTAAATTGGAACTGGATTGATGAAAAAACCTGTGCGAAATTGAAGCTGGATAATGGTATTTTATATCTAAAATAGAAGTTGGATTAATGAATAGAATGCTTGATAAGACCTGATGCTGCAATTCAGATGCAAAGTAAAGACTTGTTAGTGTCATTATAGTTATTCATTTCTAACGCACTGGGTTGTTAGTGTCCTTTAGATCTACAATCAAGACTTTTTAATGTTGTCTGTGAGACTTGCAAATGTCGTTAACATCTAAAATTATACATACAATGAACAACAACTGTCAGGAACTTTGGCCTACTAGTCTATAAATTAATATATGATGATGATGATGATGATATCATGATCGTCATCGTCATCATCAAGAAAAAACTGTTCAATAAATACCATAGTAAAGTTCTTCTGTCTGTGCTAGTAAAATTAATAAAATAATAAAGAAAAGCAATACCTTTGATTAATCTTGCCATATAATGTGTTTTGAAACCACAAGCAGTAATGTAAAAAAATTGTCGCCAAATCAACAAAACACAATGTAAGTATGTAACTATACATTCAAGCTTGGTTTACCCTGTACATACAACACACTCTCCGGTTTGTGTATCTATTTTGTCCCAGAAGACTTGATTAGAAATGAATCCATAAAGTTCTTTAGACGCTTTCAACGTGATTGATTCAGAATAATGATCTTTATGTGCAACCTTTAACCAACAACTAGAAGACATCGAATAATCATACTATATACTCTATTTTCAGAATGAATACCATTTGTAACGATGGATTAGTTTTATATCCAACTGTGGAATTTGTGGGGGACGAAATCAAGCCCATGGACTCCAGACGCCATCATGGAGTTCCGGGTCACAGAGTGGGTCATCCTTAGGATACCGAGGAGGAACTGCAGTTGACTGGTAGTAATCCAAACGATTCAAAAGCTCAATTGCAATATCCTTGTTCGATTGGAAAATGTCCGTAGTTTCCTTGGGATCTTTCGAAAGGTCAAACAACCAAATATTCTTCTCTCTTGAATCTGGGTCAGGGATGGAATGTGATGCGGGATCCTCAGGTGGTGCCACCCAGGTTCCATTTCCTAGGTAACAGAAGAAATCATGTAGACATTTTATGCAGCCGTTTCCAGTCTAATGGGGGGGGGAGGTGAGCATGATCTATGGGCGTTTCTCAATGGGCCATGGCCGGATTTGCCCCTTTGAATCCGCCCCTGCTGCTACATATGTTTTTTTGTTTGTACACTTGCTACAGCGCCCATTCAAGCTCTCTCGCTACTCAGATGTGCTCCCGAATGCAGCACAAACACTGCATCAGAGTTTCACGCTGAAGCGCCGAGCAATTGCGAGTGAAGGACTTACCCATGGTCCCTACGCAATGACTTGTGGTGGATTTGAACCTGCAACCTTTCGGCTGCAAGGCGACGAACATACCCACTACACCGCCGCACCCCACGATATACTCAAACTTCAGATTCAGACTTGCTGACTCAGCAAGAAAAGTAATTGATTTAATTACAAATAAGTTGCTGAAACCCAAGTAGGTGCAAAGTACAACAGCAAAGACTGCAAGAGAGTATTGTTAAGCGCAACAACTCTAGTTTAAAAGGTAATAATGTCTACATCCACCATTACATTGTCATATGAGGCTAGTGCCAATGCTGATAATACTTGAGAAAAATGAATCAGTACTGACAAATTGGGCCAACCTGGATTGCCTGTAATAAGTTTCCAGTTTCCAACTCGAATAGCAGCTGCAATACGATTGTCAAAATTGGAAATATTCAGGCTCAATCCATGTTTCGGAGTCAATGAATCAATGTTGTGCAAAAGCTCATGACGTGGACTATCAGCTCCTTCACTGTTTATGTAAAATTATCACATATCACTTAAGCAGCAAAAACTAACAAAAATATTGAAGCAGATTACAATAATAATCATTATGATGCTCATTTGCAACCTGTCACACATACCCGTACTAATTCTTATTCTTCTATTCTTCTGATTCGTAACTTTTAATCATCACTTAACCCTTTCCAGCCGGAATTGTTTTGATACCTATCCTGTTAATGGGGTCACAGGTGACCCGGTCCGGCGGGAAATGGTTAAAATCAAATTCTTATTCCTCATTTTTCAACTAGTCTAATTCATTCCCAATACATAGCAGAAATTACAGAAGTATAGAATATCATTCTTTTATAAATATTATTTTAGTCAAATCTTTATAATTCTCAGCATTACTTGAAATCCAATCTTTATTCTTCTTTTTAATACAATTTTTCTAATTCATATTCTTTTTCTTTTTCAGTCTTATTTTGAACAGTCTTCTCATTCAAAAATCTTAAACATAGCAAGCAAAAGCAAATTTCAACCTGATAGTTTTCCAAACATCAAATCCATCCAAGTCAAGTCCAGTTGTGTTGCCACCAGCCAGTTTAAGCAGTGTAGGGAACCAGTCTGTTACATGCATCAGACCAGTGTTGATTGTTCCAGGTTTCTTGATTAGAGGACTATTGACAAAACCCACTCCTCTCATTCCACCCTCCCATAGCGAAGCCTTCCAGCCCCTAAGAGGCCAATTGTTACCGCCATCATACACTTGTCCACCATTATCTAAAAATGGAGATGAAATACTAAACAACTACAT
This sequence comes from Lumbricus rubellus, assembly GCA_945859605.1. Classification (NCBI taxonomy): domain Eukaryota; kingdom Metazoa; phylum Annelida; class Clitellata; order Crassiclitellata; family Lumbricidae; genus Lumbricus; species Lumbricus rubellus. The sequence goes on from OX243816.1 coordinate 28,361,550, forward strand.
GTAGGTAGAAAATAATCAAACAGATATCATTCTGAATTAGTGTCATGGTTAAATGGGGTGCACTGGCTTCACTGACTTTTCATTGAGCTTCAGCGCAAAATGAACATAAGTCCTATGTTTCAAAAAGTCCAGTGATGCCGGTATGCTAAACAATGTACAAGTCGATCACTCTACAACATAATATCTCCCAATTCTTTAAATCCAACGTTTCATTCTGATTCTCAGCCCTATTTGCGAAACTGAACACAGAAACATTATTACCTACAATATCTGTTCCCACAGTTTTAGCCTTTGAATAATGAGGGCGTAGACCAGTGGTTCCCAACCCGTGGCCCGCGGGCCAAAAGTGGCCCGCGAGGCCTCAAAAAATGGCCCACCAGGCCTAAAATTATTGTCTATTACAAATTATTTTATTTTGAAGTCTTTAAATAACATAAAACATTATATTTTGAATCAATTATAGCAATTTTATATGCTTTTTGATAATTAAATTTTAGCATTGTGGCCCCCCAAATGCCCTAATGTTCTTTTAATAAGAAAAGTGGCCCTCGTGTCCTCCAACTTAGAAAAAGTGGCCCTAAAGTCAAAAAAGGTTGGGAACCACTGGCGTAGACCTACCAAAATAAACTAAAGCAGATAATCGTTTTGTGGTAAACACCATCTGCCCACCCTATGTATCTCGCTCATAAGTTTTAGATCAGACATGATCAGCCAGTGATGTCACCAATCAACAGCGCAATAAAATTATAAATACTGAGACTAAACTGGCCTCCCAATGAAGCTAAAACTCCCAGAAAAAGAAACACTGGTCACCATGTCAGACAAATCTAATTTTTAAAACAGAACAACATTGCAACTTCAACTTTGCATTTATAGTTGCCTTGAGTAACTGTGAACAAACTGTGAACAATCACCAAGCAAGTGTGGTTCTAAAAAATGCAGGGTTATTTTGGCCCGCGAGGCCTCAAAAAATGGCCCGCCAGGCCTAAAATTATTGTCTATTACAAATTATTTTATTTTGAAGTCTTTAAATAACATAAAACATTATATTTTGAATCAATTATAGCAATTTTATATGCTTTTTGATAATTAAATTTTAGCATTGTGGCCCCCCAAATGCCCTAATGTTCTTTTAATAAGAAAAGTGGCCCTCGTGTCCTCCAACTTAGAAAAAGTGGCCCTAAAGTCAAAAAAGGTTGGGAACCACTGGCGTAGACCTACCAAAATAAACTAAAGCAGATAATCGTTTTGTGGTAAACACCATCTGCCCACCCTATGTATCTCGCTCATAAGTTTTAGATCAGACATGATCAGCCAGTGATGTCACCAATCAACAGCGCAATAAAATTATAAATACTGAGACTAAACTGGCCTCCCAATGAAGCTAAAACTCCCAGAAAAAGAAACACTGGTCACCATGTCAGACAAATCTAATTTTTAAAACAGAACAACATTGCAACTTCAACTTTGCATTTATAGTTGCCTTGAGTAACTGTGAACAAACTGTGAACAATCACCAAGCAAGTGTGGTTCTAAAAAATGCAGGGTTATTTAAAGCTAAACTGTTATGTGTTAGCATCTGTTATGTGTTAGCATCTGTTATGTGTTAGCATCTGTAAGTTATCCCAATTTGCAATTGAAGAGTTAGCACCTCTCAAAGGCCTCTATATATCCACGTGCTTTCCACTAATCGTCTACCTTCACTGAACATTAGAAAAGCAGTAGTACAGAAAACCAGCACAAAACAGAATGGCTAAAATACCTGTTGAGAATATTAGCACTGTGTTATTCCAGAGCCCATAGTTCTCTAAAGCCTTTGTGACATTCCCAACAGCTTCATCAAGACAGGATACCATGCCTAAAAGAAATGTGAACACATCATTTCCGAGCACTTAAAAAATTACGGTATTTATTGGTATCCTATTGTAACAAATCAACCCAACTTAGCTCAGCAATCAGCAGTATACATATTGTAGTGATTTAATAATAAAATATGGATTAGTTGAGTACACATTTTCCACCATGTACTGAATCCAAGTATGGTATTTGGATTACCGTACTATTTGCCAGATCCTGGTACAAACAGAAAATGTTTTATACTAAAACATATACTAAACAAAGGCAGAAGACATCATTCGCTATACACTTCTCCATCAATTATTGCAGCTATGGAGATTTTATAGCCCTTCTATTATCTTCCACAGATGTAGAACAGCATAATGTGTACACTAAACGTGCCATAATACACTGATGAATACATTCAGTAATTGCATCAATTAAATTAACTCCGTACTTAACTTACAGTACAGAAGTCCTCTGCGAAGATTTAAAAATCATATCTTGCATCAAGAGCTATTGGCCGTCATTTCATTAAAGTTTGTGAATATCGTAATGTCCAGTCCACGCACTGCTGCAAGATCCCGGCATTGATGACGAATATTCTACAAGTGGTTCTACATAATACCCATCACAAGAGTCACTCCTATTATGCTAAAGGAATAAAAGCGCTAAGATCAAATTGTAATGAAACAGATAAAATAATTTAAAATATCATCGCAAAATCATTAGCTGACCTGCATATGTTCTCCTGGCTTTGTCTGTGATATTCCAATATGGTTTTTCGTACTCTTCAGGAACCTGGAGAGGAGAATGAACTGCTTGGAAGGGAAGGTATAAAAATAGAGGCTACAAAATAAAAAATAATTTAAATTTAAAAATTAGGGTTTCTAAGTTCAGACAACAACATAAGAAATGTCTAAATGTGAATTACATGCCTTCTCTTAAGTCTGGAAGGATCTCATTTTGATTGCTCCTGTACCTTAGTTGTCTGTGTAGTTAAAACATCCCTCAAAAAAACTCTTTCCATAGGACCATGCATTCAAGGCAGAACTGTCAAACAACCGGCCTGTAGGCCATTTCAGGTGCGAATATTTTGACCACATATAACAATATCAGAACAAGAACAGAAACTTTCAAATGACTACCATCAGTTGATATGCAAATATTTTAGATACAGACAAAATTGGTATAGACATTGGTCATTTCTACTGAATGGTGATGCAGCAACAAATGCCATGTCTATTTTTATTCAAAATCCACTTTGACAGTTACAGTAACCTTCTCGTTGTTTGAAGTGGCATGCTCTTTAATGATGTCGACAGCCTTTTCAGTGAAAATCTGCGTTGAGTAGAGACCAGTGTAGTTCTTAGCAGGAGAAATGCCATCTCTTAGGTCAAGGCCACAAAATTTCGGGCCTCGATTCTGATTTAATTCGGCATAATCCTGGTTTACTTCTGCGCTGCTATTGAATATGTAACAACGGTCATGAGTGTAGTAGTTTTCGCTTCCAAGCAGATAACCTGTATGAACATTGAACAAGGATACATGGTGCCAATGGTTTCTAAGCAGCTGTTGCATCAGAGGTAAACCTTGAAATATGACAGAAGTTAGTAAACCTTTCCTTTGTTGCATAATCTTTCAAGGTACTAATTATTGCTCAGTTTTATAGAAACAGCCATCTATAGTGGACAAAACATTTAGATATATGGTTTGGTTTTTAATCCAAACTTATAATCTATCTTCAAGGTTTTCCATAGGGTAATGTTATTGTTAATGGGGCAAATTCGGTGCAGCTATTATAAAATAAATACAGTGAATACACTATAAAAGTACATGCTTCTGTATACACTGATGCCAAGTATTTATGTGTTAATTTTGTCAAGTTTTTAAGTTCAAAACTGTGATATACAAAATTCAACATTTTTAATTACCTATATGCAAGTCATGTCATAAAATTGACATTTGCTTCCTGAGTTTCCTTTGAGTAGATGCATGTAAATCAGTTGGTGTTGGACTCAGACAAGGACCAAAGGGCATTTTATTCAGTAACTAACAGGAACACAATGGAGTTCATTATGCTGGGTTTCAGAGATGTATTCGCACTTTGTGACTGTACAACAATAATTTAGAATAGACAAACTTTCTCAGTTGTGATATGACACTGGAGTCTCATTTCCATATTAATCAGTCTATAGATCTGTAATAAGTTCATTCGTTTCCATTTGATGCTTAGATGCTTAGAAGCTGATGGAACAGGCATATACATCCAGTTGTTGAGCATCACCTTGAATGTGATATTTTCCTGAGTCACAACTTCGCTCTTTTCATGTATAACATAAAGAGCTTTTCAAATGTAGAACAGGCACTTTACCCAAAGAGAACTTACAAGCCTTGAAAGCAGTCTACGCTATAACAAATGCTTCACAATCTTAGAATTAAACAAGATACCAAGGCTTTCATTATGATTATATAAAGTACTCTGATTTCCAGTGTTCAACATCTTCAGCATTCTGCCACTACACATTGTCTTCACCATCAGCAAGAGTTCTGATTTCATAATCAAATGCAAACTTTCATGCAGATTTAGAATGCGAAATTTAGCCATTCAGCAAATTTAACTGGAGTTTAACAAAGTCAGTTTCCAAAGGTGACCACCAGTTACAACAAAGACCAAGAATTTGTGATATTTTACACTTAGACAGTCATATTTGAGCCTGAGTCTGCAATGAATAAAGACACTGATGCAGCGATGCTCACAGAAATGCAGTGCTATCTAAATCGCGACAAAGAATTCTATACAGTAGATTCTGAGATACACCAGAAATGCAGTATAGCCAAGTCTTTTTGAGGCAATATCACAACTCCCTAATAGTGAGATTGTGCTATACGGAAGTCAATTTGTACAGATAAAAAATCACCTAAATTTGTGGCCCATGCCCCTAGTTGTATTAACACATTCAGCGCCTACACGCCATGTTAAATGACAGGATTTGGGACGTATATATACGTCCCGGGCGCTGAATGTGTTAAATACAAAATCCTTTCTAAAACGAGCATGTTCTAGCATATGCAGAAACACTTCAAACGTTCTTACCAAAGTATGAATCAAAACCTCGATAGATTGGAGTCAGATTTTTCTCATAGTATCCAAGATGCCATTTTCCAACCATGTGAGTTGAATAACCCTGTTCCTTCAGCTTGTTGGCAATTGTTGGCATCTCAGGAGGTAGCGAGTTTCGTTGGCAGGGCCAGATGATAGCATGCTGAAGTCCAGTGTGAATCTGGAATATAAACATAATTATTATTAACTACAAATTATGGTACAAAGAAAAAGAGAGCACATATGCACTTTTTATCAATCCGGCTTCTACTTTGGCATGAATTCTTTTCATCAATCCAGCTTCCATTTGGAAAATTTTGGTTAATCAATCCAGCTTCTATTTCAGCAGCAACTATATTTATCAGTTCAGGTTCTATTTTAATAACATAATTATACGATTTCATCCAACTCCAATTTCATCAAGAATCTTTTCAGTGATCCCCTTCTATTTGGGTATAAAATATTTTCATCAATCCATCTTCTATTTAGCGAGAATGTTTCAACAATTACCTTTGTCTAGACCTTTGTCTAGAGTATCATCAGGTGAGAAACCCGGAAAACAGTAACAGAGTCATACCATCTTCAGCATGGTAAACTATACAGATGTCGATGACCAACCTGATAACGACCTGAAAGTAGCTGGCTTCTTGTGGGCGTGCAAATCGGCTGTACGTAGTAATTTTCAAGTGTGACTCCTGTCTTGGCAAGTCTATCAAGGGTTGGTGTCCGTAACGAAGATCCATGATAACCGACGTCTGCAAAGCCATAGTCATCAGCTACGATCAGAACCACATTAGGCCGTTGAGCGGCGTTACTAAAGGAGGCGTCAACTATAACTGTTCCAATGTGACAGCATGCTACAATCAATGCAAGAGACAGAAAACCATAAAGTGAGCCCGCGTTGCCGTTAGCCGGATGCATAGTCTCGTGTGCTTTTATGTTAGGCTAAAAAACGACTATTATAATTATTATTTTTCAAGTTGGCCTCCTCGAACATGTCCTGTTTACATTTCGTCCCCCGATTACATATTCGAATAGAGATCTAAAAGCAAATAACAAACGCCACTATGCGAGATGAACAGTTACTGTATCAAAAATTCATAATAAAAATTATAATCTTTGATATCACAGCATAAAATAATGTTTATACTGTGAGAATATTAAATAATTGTACGTCAGATACATGATCGTAATCTTGAAATATCGACAGTACGAAGTGGCAAGCTGGAAATGCAATTTAATGTGCTCGATAATGCTTACGCGCAATCGAACCGAATATGCAAGCAACAGGACATTTTGATCGGTACGTCTTATATGAGACATTTGCGCACTTTGCTTTGTGGCGTTTTTCTAGTAATTTTAAAATTGTGACTTCGATCCAGAAGTTTTGAACTGGTTCGCGATACTTCTGAAATGCGCTACATGTTTTATAAAACATATTCTGATAATTGCAAACTTCGTAATTCAGATATATTTTGACATTAAATTTAATTTTTCACTGAAATAATGTATATCTTTAATGTTTGAATTATATCGTCAAAAAATAATTGCATTAATTTATTATTATATTTTCCCGTGAATCATTGGAAAAAAAATTGCATATGGCGGCGTTGCTTGTAATTTTTTTATAATTTTAGCAAAAGTGAAAGACTGACGTTCTAAGATATTATAGTTCAGGTTCTGTAATTTTCATTTTATATTAGTATAGCTGTTTTGTGACAAATTGCGCATTTGACGCGGTCAGGTTTTTATTTTGTTTCGTTTTCGTGTGTTGGGGTTGGCGTCCATTTTGAACTATGTTTCTTTGCACCAGATTATTCGCGCAGTTCTGTGTAGCAAAGTTAAGACAGTGTTTCCATGTCACTGTAAAGTCAGTGTAGTTTTTCACTCTAAAGCTGTACCACAGTGAACTGTCGTTTCGCTTACGAATAGCGAATAGCGAATACACAGCATTCGATATACATGTATGGCCTACCCTAATGGATACAACTTCCGGTTTGTTTCACGCATGATCGACTCAGCGATGGGTATGCCAAGAGACAAGTAAAGCTGAACCTTCGTATGTTCATACTAACCGTACTGTAGCGTTACTGTGCCTGTTTCAATGTATGGATAACATCAAGCTTCCATCACAATTTGTCGCAGCACTCGTCATTGGCGTACCGGTTACTGAGATATGGTCATGCCTGATATAAACCAGAAGTTGTCAGCCACAGCCAGGTAAATGATGTTTATTTTGTGTAATTTTGATCTGTTGTTTGCCAGTATTGCAGTTATTAACACCCTACTCCTGTGTCACTCATAAATTTATGTGCAGGATCTTGTGAGCTTATTATTACTTATAATGGTAAATCGACACTGTGCAAGTCTTTCTGGCATTTATGTGCTGCTTCATGTAATGCTCTGTATAGATTTTCAACATTTTTAAATGGTTAAGGTGTGTCAGTTTTATAATTAAGGAGCCATGTATATTGAATAATGTCGTATAGTCATGTGTCATACATACATAATGTAATGTAATTAGTAATTCTAATATGCTGCTGACACCGATGGCCATTCACTAGCGTTCCCAGCGTGAGAACCCAGAGTGAAGAAATCGGTCTTAAGAAGAGAGAGTGATGTTGAAAATGATTGAGAGAGAAGAGTCCCACGAAGAGTGAAGGGAGGGCATTCCATAAGGAGGGCCCGATGATGGCAAAGGATCAGACTTGAGTGATGAATGCATTAATTATCCATAAAGTTGATTAGAGGTCATTTATGTAGCTGCTGAATTGCTTGACTTTTTTATCTGATTTATGCAGTAATTTCAAGATTGTCTTGAATTTGTTTTGAAAGATTTGATGGATCCTGCCTTATATCAACTGACAGATTTTTGCAGGCATTATAACAAATGCTTTGTTGCTATTCTAGATCTATGCAATTCGTGTGCTTGCCATAACATAAAATGCATGTTTTCATGGTTGTTAAAATGTAAACTTTTTAAACTTACCCACGTCTCGTAAAAATTTGCTTGGAATTTGCACTTTAGCAATGTATTTAATTTAAATCTATGTGTATTAATTTAAAGAATAAAGTTCAAAACCCAGCTTTTGTCCTATAGAACGTTCAGCCTAAATATGTAAGCTTATCTTTAAAAATAAATTTTGCAATAGGTTATCCTGATATCATCGTTTGCTTACTTACTATTTTTTTTAAAGCATGATGGGTGGTAAATAGGACACCTGTACATTTGACCTGCACTACAGTGCAATGAATAATTTCACCAAAAGTTGCTGAAGATACTGATCGTTTAACGGTGCTGTACATAACTGGGCATTTAAATCAAGTAAATTAATGAAGCTAAGTATATGATTTATGGTGTTATTTTAACTGAAATAAAACTGAGTCTTGTATAAAGGATTTGATAATATCCATTGACTCAGTTGTCAAAGTTCTGTATACAGTTGCTTCTTGATGGTTTCTGGCTCCAAGTCTGTTTAATGTTTCATTGCTTTATATATCAGGTTCTTTACCTTTTTTGGCAGACGACAAACCTAAACTTGCAACCGAATTTGGCGTCACACCATGCAATTGTTGTGTGCGAATATTATTTAAAGTCAAAAAGGGTAAAGTTAAACTAGCATTATAAATTGTTAGTGTTTAATTAATGACAAAATGTTCATATGCAATACCTTCTAGCATCTAGTGATTCTAATATTCTAAGTTCTGTTGATCTTGTGTTTTGCAGGAGCTTGATTAAGCAACCAGAGATGGCCAATCCTAACGATGGCGTACCACAGAAAAAGGTGATTGGTGGTTGTGTTTTTGCCATTGTGTAATGTAATGCATGCAGAGCCTGATGTGTTGTCTTTTGTCACTAGTTTCGTATTTGAATAGACGACGTAAGTCTTGCAATGTTTTCTAATTTTTGCCTTGTGTGCCCTGGCCTACTGCATTCATGAGTAATAATATTTGAGAACTGCACACATGGTCCAGGCAAGATCGCTTATCTGTTAACCTTTTCGCTACCAAAGGTAAAAAATTCCGTATACCGAGATTATTATACAGACAGCGCAAAACCGCCGGATATATCCGGCGTCATAGGGAATACGATTTATTTCCTCCGCCGGATATATCCGGCGTCATAGGTATCGAATGGATTAAGCTACAGGGAGACTGAAATCATAAGTACTGTAAAAAAGATTAAGGACATGGTAAATTTAGATCTCTTGTATAAATTTGTCTTTGGGTTGTGCATTAAAGTCTCAAAAATTGTGTTTTTGGATCCCTCCTTTCCTTTTATCTTCTTTGCATTTGACATTATCCTCCACTTTCACTTTGTAGATGTCCACACTCCAGTTCAGCAGAATGGTCTAAATTTGGGTTCCCTGTTGCTGTCATGTGCACATTGCGCAGCAAAGGGTCTTTAACCCTTTAATGCTGAGATGGTAGTATATGGTATGGGAAATCCTATACCCTCCAGCATTAAAGGGTTAATAAAGGGTTTCAGACACATGCAGTACTTACTGAAATTGAAAGTGTTGTTTATCATAGTTTTGCGGCTGATTCCCATTCTTGTTGCTGGCTTTTGGCTTATTTGAATAGCTGGACACACATTGTGTTAACCTGTGACAGAATGCGGTGGCCACTAAGTTGAGCACTCATTACCTGGCATATTAGAGCAGTTTAAAGGTCGCTTTTTTGTGGAGAATTTGAACAGACTATCGTCATTTGTTGTATTTTCATTGGAGAATAGTACTAAGTGTTTTAAACATTGGTCGATGCCACTTAAGTGCCTGAAGGACAAGTGCCTAATTTGTTTTATGCACAGAAATTGGCCAGTCCCATTTTAATATAAGGTACCAGTCTGTAAATGGAAGATTATTTATGTGTGGGATTGTGTCACATGTGTGCATAAGTCGGCTATATTCAACTACAATTCCAACATTCCAGTTTTGCATTGCACTATGTACTGTGGTGTGCAGACTATAAGTTGCTCCTTTGTATAATGCGCTGTGATGCAAAAGCTGAAAAATATTTCTGAAATCAATACATAGGTTGCACTGACATGCAGATATGGCAGGCCTATACACTGATGGTCTAACGTACATTAGCACGTGTGCTGTTAGCGGCTGCAAATATACGGCCAACTATTAGCAAATACGTGTTACAAAATAACCTTTTGTTAAAATTAATTTTTACTAAGATTTAAGCGCTTTGGAATAAAAAAATCAATTCACTTTGAGACTCGGCGGGACCATCATAGCAGTGGGCTACAAAATATTTGTAGTCTGTTGGTGGTTTTCTTTGGGTGATGTAATGTAACTGAGGTCACATAGGTAACCTTGAGGTTTTTTGTAGATCCCTGAACGTGTTGTTTCTCTTAAACAGCCGAAGATGAGCCATGTTAGTCGAGAAGAACTTCGCAAAACCAATCGCGATGACCTGATCGAAAGGTGAAACATTTCTCACTATATTTTCTCTTAATTATAATTCATTTTTATTATAGCTTGGTTTGCTGTAATTTATTTGCTAACTTAATTCGGAATTCATGTTTTTTATTATTGCATTGTTTGTGTTCAGGATCTCTTTTGCACTTATGCCTTGTTTGAAAGAGTCTTGGTTAATGTTCTGGGCCTTGATCAACATTTCCTATTGTGTTGTGCATAGACCACTATCTATGGTTTTGAAACAATTGATGTCAAGTGCTCTTCATAAATGAAATATTTTAGCACTTTAAATAATAACGAGCATGCACTAAAAGTGACTGGGAAGTCATTGCTCCTTGTCATTAAAGTGTTAACTTGGATTTTACTTAATTATAATTATAATCACAAATTTATATGGCACTGTATTGTTTTATTTATTTGTGGAATTGACAATGCTGCAGAAAAAAGAGCACTTGAAAATGAATTGTTTTTTAAATTTGCTATTGTTGTTATTTATATAGTTTCACTGCAGCAAAAACCTATCAGATGTGATTTTGACCTCACAGAATGACGACTGGATAGAAAGGTTGAAATTGCACAGAAAAAGAGACAAGGAAAGGAGCAGGAAGTTATTTAGTTGCTGGTTCCAAGGTAGCTTGTTCGATAAAGATGGACCAACGGCTGCAATGATTCTGAGATTTTGGAAGGTGGGATGACCAGAAGTGATGATCAAATTGAAGTTTGAGCATGAATGGATCCAGCGTACAATGCATTATGTATTTCTACTTTCTTGCAGATTAATCGTAGCATATATTTAGTGCACTTGTATAAATATATATATGGATTATATGCTTTGACTATATTTGTGCGTGTTATTATATTTTAGAGTAATGCAACAACAGCAGGAGATCGATGCGCTAAAGTCTCGGACACACGATCCAGGTCTGGTCTTTTAAGATGTTTTTATGTGGCAGATATCTTTTAAAATGTTAAACTGTGCACTTTGAGTTGGTCTACCAAGCACCTGTGCACTTGAGTTGTGTCACAATTTTATAGGTTCAAACCTACTTAGTGGTTACTTTGTGATGACTTGGGCATATTGTATGCACACAAGTGATTTTTCTATCCAGAAATATTATTTTGTAATGGGATTGATTGGCTGTTTAATTTTCTCTTTCAATGGTTCTGTTCTTGGTCAGATGCTTTGCTCTTCCATTCATTGCTTCTTCACGACTGGTCACATGCCTTCTCCATAATTAATGCACTTTCTGTACTTTAGGATGGAGTGAAACCCAATTTAGGATAAACTTTAACTCTGGTTCCAAGTGTTTATGTCAAGACTCATTAATATTGTCTGATTTCTTGTATCAAAATATACTTACCTAGACGATGATCTATGATGCAAATTCCATCATGCTTATATTAATTATCTATCAAACTCAACTACAGATCAACGATCAAAGAGAAGTTTTGGAGATGATATTGGCAAATGTTTGAAGATATGTTATTTAAGGCTCAGTCTTGTAATGTCGAATGTGCTCAAATGAAAAACATTTATCAGCATTACATTCCTTTCTGCATAGTTTATGGAAAAAATTCCAGTTTCACATCATGATGCACCTTGAGTGAATGTTCGTATACACTCTTTCAGCAAATTGTAAATTTGAATGGCTTCAGGATTAGATGGACTGATGCAAACTGTGGAAAAGTTGAAGCAACAGGTGACTGACAGCAGCCAACAGGAGAGCAAACTTATGATGAGGCTAACTGCCAAAGAGCAAGAAATACAAGAACTGGTGGTTAGTCTTACTGTATTGGTCTCGTTCCTGCTTCTATTTTCCGTATAACTGTGAGTCTGTGAACTGCAGTTAGGCCCCCCAGAAATTTGCGCCAAGAAACTGAAAAAATTGCGCACGAAAAACCAGAAATTTGCGCCAATTTTGCGCAAGTTACAAAATTATAATGTTTGTTATTTTTTTCATTGAATAAGTGTACCAAAGTATCTAACAGTGTTTTTGTCATTTTGTGTAAAGCTTTGGCGTTCTAGAAATTAGAAAATCAAGCAAAAAATGCAGTTATAAAGTTTCTATAACCATGAGATTAATGTATTCAGACGATTGCAAAGAATGTTAATCTTGTAAAATTTACGCCCACCGAAATCTACGCTCATTACAAATAGGCCTACAACTTCAAGATGGTATTAATTATATATCATACGTCTATATTATAATAAATCACCAAGTTACAAAACGTGTTGAATAGTAGCCTTCCATCTTCGTGTGCACGCATGACGTCTAGGCTTATATAGATTAAATGCGTTCGTTCTGTCATAAGCTGAGACAGCACGCGACGCTGCCGGGTGATCGCTTTGAGAAACTTCCTCTAACATATTTTATTGTGTGGCCGTGAAGTTCAGGATTTTTTAAAACTTTTAAGTTTTGTGCATTACTACTAAAAATAACGATCTTCAACTAAAAATTCCGATACAATTTCGTCCCATTCGGCGGTCGCCATTTTGATTATCGCTCATGGGTTTCGTTGCTATGTTGAACTGCCGCGCGCTGAAGTGATTTTTAAGTCAATCAAAGCCGAATTTAGACAAATTAGCAAGATTTTGTCAAAAATTGCGCCAAAATCGCGCGGATTGGCAATTTTTGCGCTGTTGCGCTAAACCTGGAAATTTGCGGAAAAGTTGCGCTGCGCAAGATCGCGAATTTCTGGGGGCCCTATGCAGTACAACTGCTATTGACTTATGGCCGTCCGGCGATGCCTTCAGCACGCGTCAGCCGCTCTGCCATGTTAGCTCTCCACTTCTGTCTATCCTGCGCCACATGCGTTGCCTCCTTTATTGACATTCCCAATGGGAAACAATGGGAAAACAAGTGCTATTGCTGTGAGGAAACGTTGATTCTGTTTTGGGATTGCCTTTATGATATCTACACAAGTTAAGCAAACTTTTTCATCTCACTCAGAACTATAGAACAACCATTTTTGGAATAAATCGACAAAGATTCTGTGCATCATCGGTTCTCTATGGGGTCCACGGCCCACTGGCCTGGTGGAAATCTATATGTTTCTTTATTTAAAGCATAGAAACAGAAAAAGTTCACTTTTTCAATATTTCTTTGATTCAATGGCTACATGTATGAAACTTGCATTAAAATAAAATACAGTACTTTTTTAATGTAGTTAAAATACAGTACTTTTCTAATGTAGTTTATTTTAGTAATTGTATTAGTTATATAAATTTCTACAATATATACAAGCATATGTTATGTATGGGACTGGTGTGTTTTGCGTAGACTCAGATCCAGGAGATGAAGCAGGCACAGAATCCAAGTTCCAATCAGCTGTCTGCAATGCTGCTCGATCCAGCCATCAATCTCATGTTCTGCCACATGAAACAGGAAATGGACCAGCTGAAGAGCAAGCTTGAACAGGCTCAGAATGACCTTGCAGCTTGGAAATTCACTCCAGATAGGTAATAACCTAACTGGTTGTAACATGCGATTTATATATTTTTTCAAAGTTTTTATGTATAGTAGCCTATAAGAACACTTCAGAACTGTTAACTGTATTGTTTATCATTAAAAACATGAGTTCAACAACGTGGTGTCTGTAACATATACTCTGTTGGTGTATTGTTTTATTTATATGTATACAATATTTGTCTATGCCTGTTAGTGTTAGTTACAGGTTTTAAAGTGCTACTTATCATACGCAACTGTAATTTAAATACGATAATAGTTTTTATTTAGCATGTTAACTGGAATTGTTTATGCTTTGTTGATGACACTGTCTTTCTTGTGTGAACTGTTGTGCTGCAGCCAGACTGGAAAGCGACTGATGGCTAAATGCCGGATGCTGCTGCAGGAGAACGAAGAACTTGGGAAAAACGTGTCATCTGGTCGAGTGGCTAAGCTGGAAGGAGACATCGCCCTACAGAAGGCACTTATTACGGAAATGAAAAAGAGTGAAGCAGGTCTAAACATTTATTATTAAGTTCTATTTTAATTCTTCGTATGAGTTTTAAACGTAAATATTCAAAGGCAAAGATATCACATTACGTAATTTTGAATGAATCTGATTGGAACAAAACATATCAGATGAACTCTTTGTCCTATAAAGTATGAAAGAAAACTGCACTTTTTCCAAGTGTAAAGTACAACTTCGGTTTAGCGCACTGCATGAGTTCACTTCAAATAGCAATTGGGGTCTGTCGAGTATCCTGCATTCTTGTTTTCTAAATATCTCTTGGCTTTTAACAAAGCCCAGCTGGTGACTCGACAACCTACTGCAACATACCCTGGAGCGTTTAGTAGTGATGCTATAGATCATTGTTAATTAAGAGGTTTTGTTTGCACCATTATGTAATGTATAAAGCACTAAAACAAGTCCATCAGTTAGATTAATATCACAACTTAGGTCAGTCCATTCTCTTCAATGACCAATTTAAAAAGGATCCGTCTTAAATTGGGAAAGAAATGACCAGTTTGTGGGTAGAATGTACAGCTACTGCTTGAGATTGCTAAAAGCTTGAGCCATCCACCAAAAGGAGCTTACAAATACATAAAAGAACAGTTGTACTGTTATTAATGACTAGAAAATGGTGGTCAGATGACCTGGTTGAAAAATGACATGTCTGAAGAATAAGAAAGGCCAGTTGGCCAGCATTCAATGTTGTGTAATAATCTTTAAGCATGAATTTGTAATTAATCTAAATATTGCTAAATATTAAGCCAATTCAAGGATCTAAACATGCGTTGTGTGATAAAGAAGTCTCAAATTAAATATTAGATTAGGTCTATTTCCAGTCATCTTTTATTTTTGATTGCTCTCAAGTTATGTTCTGAAGCCTGTTCTGCCCTCTATCCAAAGTGACACTTTCTGTGGAAGTCCCTGTCTTCATTATAAATAGCGTGGCATTTCATTACCGAGCAGCTATGCTCCAAGTTGTTTCTGTCAGCTTTTATAAAACTTAAATTGTTATTACATTACCATGGCTGTCATAGTTTTGAATGTTGTTAATAGGGCTCTCCAGCAAAAGGCTGTTTATATAATAATAATATTTTGTCTTTAATGAAGCGTGCAGCGCTGTACATGTACCAGTACCTGTACATGTTATGCAGTAATCTTGATTAACATCAAACTTAACTACTAACAGAACAGACTGTGAATTTCTTCAATTCTTTTTTTGTTGTTTTAGCAACGGAAGAATTTTTGGCGGAGATGGATGATGACATGGAAGCAATGCAGAGTACCGTGTTTCTTCTGCAGCAGGAGCTGAAAGATGCCAAAGAGCGCCTTCAGAAGTATGAAAGCGCTGTCACCAACCCTACCACCACCACCACATCAGCAGCAGCAGCAGCTCCTCAGTCGCTTGATACCCAGAATGGTCAAAGCGCTTTTTCTGCAGACAGAATGGCCGCTAACAATGAAGATCAAAAGACAGAGGCTAATCTATCATCTGTTGACTGCAATAATGGCATTTCAGAGACGACCAGTGCAGCTGCAGTAAGACACCAGGGAACAGGTCTAGAAGCAGCTACAGATAGTCTCAAAGTGACTGAATCGGTAGGGGGCTTGACTGTGGATAGGGTCAGCAGAGTTGTCAATATGGACATAGACGACTCTAGTGTGTGTGGAGAGTTAGATATCACGGCAGCTGACACAGTTAAAAACCACAATTCAGGTTGTCGGACGTCGCCCGTGGGATTATCTGCTCTGGCAGTTGAGCATTCAGGCAATTTTGGCAGCTCAATATCAGGACCAGCCGCTGACTGTAATGACGCCGAGAGAACTCATGAGTTGGGTTTGAGGACAGCTGCCCGAAAGAATGCCCCCTTGTTGGAGGCAAAAGTAAACGGTTTAAACATACTAGTCCCCATGACAGAGGACATATTCAGTGATTGAGTTCTAATTCCAGATGAACTTGTAAATCTTTAGTCTATACAAATTGACTGCGAATAGCAAGAGCACGACGTAAGAAGTCGTTTTGGGAACACTTGTCGGATGGCTAGCGAGGCGTTCGTAAACCGTTTCTTTTATCAGAGACTGATATCAGATCGATGATTTTCATCAAAGTTTTATATCATCTGATGTAATTACGAGTTTTTGCAGACTTGAATAAAAGACCGAGTAGTTTTCAAACGTTTCTATGTTATGTTCGGCAAGTTGTGCAGATGAGTCCGAGGCCTGTCCAGTTTTATTAGTGAATGCAAATCATCATAGTTTGACTTGGTGATCATAACAATGAGTTGACTGGCTGAGCACTACTTATTTAATGTTACGGATCATTCCATCATTTGTTATACGTTTAAAGCACTAGGTAGTAACCGTCAACCAATCAAGATTCTCTGAACTTGAATAGTTCCTGTCATACAGCTGACAAATCACCGTTGGCAACAAGAAGTTTCCTTTATATCTTTGCCAGGATACGACAGCATTGCAACATCAATTTTTAAGTGGTGGGTATGTCATAATTATGACACTAAGTCGCTGCTAAACTTGGCAGCCTCTGGTAAATTGTTATTTTGTTATTTCTCTCGTGCAGTATTGTAAGCAAACTCCAAACATTGGGATTATTATGCCAATGCTGTTTTGAAAGGTAGATAAAAAGCATGTATTTGCATGGCTTTTGACACATTGTGCTCTAGATGAGTGAATTAAGTTGCTTTTTGGTCAGAATCATGGCACCAGCATCACTGACGGCTTTGGTATCTCCACGGTGTCCTGGCTGATATTGATCAAGCTTTTTTAGTTTTAAGGTATCGCTAACATAATATTTAACAGAAATGTTGACTGGAAGCATCGGAATTCTGAATGGATTTATTTAAATTTTGACATTTTTGGTTTCAAAGTTTCAATGAATTCATCTAGTAAGTTAGTGTGAAGCTTAATAAAAAAATTACCATCTGATGGTTGAAGAAAACATCTGAATACTTTGGTGTTCTTTAATTTCAAAGTTTTACAGTAATTTCACACTCAGTTTTTGAAATTATGTCACGCATTAATAAAAGTACTTACAAAACATTTGCAGCACAGCTGTTTGCCTGGACTCTTATCTACTGTCAAGAAACTGAACAGCTGAAAAATGCTCTGTCACTGTTTCTGACGTCTCATTTAAAAGTATGGCCAATTCCAATTTTAAAACAGTTTACCACAAAAATGTCATCTTTATAACATATCGGCCTCAAATACCAAGATCAATCATTGCAAGTTGCAACCAATTTGAGAATTGATAACATAAAATACAGCACTTCAGTCGGTATCAATTGTTCTCTAGGTGTGATGTTTTGCAAAGTGAGCTAATAAAAATGTATTCTGTCATCTGTTTTCAAATTGGTTGCACTAATTGATTTTGGTATTTGAAGCTAATAATTATGTGCTCCCTTTTGTGTCAAACTGTTTTCAAATTGAGATTGGCCATACTGCTCAAAAGGACAAAGCATGTGTGGAAAAGGCAGATGAGCAATGGTACTGGAACTTGGGTTTTTTTATTGCTGTTGTAATAAAAAATTTGGCTGGCACCTGTCTCCGGTTAGTAACTCCAGATACAGTTAATATGAACTTGTAATTTTTTATTATTAATTAAATAAACACTGTGATTAATTAAACACTGAGCTTTTACAATTTTATTTACAGCTTTAACGAGATAAACTTTTGAGAATGAATGTTTTCGCTCTTCGGTTATTGGTAAGATGCTTTTACAATTTGAATTCTTAATGAGATGAAAACAATGAGTTGTTGACCCATCTAGATATTCAAAGAAATTCAACATCATCTTCTTGTAATAGTGACTGCCATTTAGAGTAATTTACAGAGGATTGTACCTGTACAGTTCTAACAACCAACAAGACAATAATGGCTCCGTTGGGGTTTGTGTTTGAGGTAAAACATTTGACAATTCACTCTCCCAGAAGGACCCATAAAATTCTCCACTTTTCTGGATGGTGACTGCCGACAGTTTGCTTTCTTATGTTTATGTTCAGTGGCTTTGTCTTCCAATGACAAGAAAGCCCCTCTTATGTTTCACATGGGGGGGTCAACAGGAGATATAGCAAAAATGCTCAGCTTTTGAGGTGGGTGTTGTCCTTGTTGGAAATTAGAAGGTGGAGGATCATACAAATCTGGGTATGAAATCTTGAAGAGTTGAGACTTCGGTTTTGAGTGGAAAGGCTGAGGGTGATGGAAAGAGGAGCTTGCGAAAAATTATATGGATCAATTACAATGAGGAGGAACCAAAAAGGCACGGAATTCAGAAGAAAGATCGTTCCAGGGACATGGTGCAGTGTTGAATATGGCTCAGTTGGAGAACTTGAGATGAATACATTGAATAGTGCCAAGCATGGGTTGAGAAAGACTGAAACAGGAGTATGATCAAATGGATAAGGTTGGTTGGATGGTGAAAAACTTGTGAAGGTATTTGGACTTGTTTGTTTGTTTTGTTTGTATGTGCACTTGTTATAGCGCCCCTTCAAGCTCTTGCTACTCAGAGGCGCTCCCGAAAGCAGAGCGGACACTGCATCGGAGTTTCACGCCGAAGCGCTGAGCAATTGTGGGTGAAGGACTTGCCCAAGGTCCTTACGCGGCGAGGTGAATTCGAACCTCGAACCTTCCGGCTGCAAGGCAACGACACGACCACTACACCACAGCGCCCCACAACTGGGAGTATTGTAGGGAGTTGTTGCTTAGTGCTAGGATTTTGAAGTGAATTAGCTATGGAATTTTTAAGCCAAGAGTGATTTGAGGATAGGAGTGAGATGATGATGCACAGGCTGTACTGACAAAAATAAGAGAGGAGTACATGCTACAGTTGCCTAAGCTTGTCAGCAGGTCATTTTCCAGCATACTAAGCACTAATATTTGTGAAGTGGGTACACTGTATACCCACGTATCCCTCAACTCAGGGTGAGAATTACCGGGAATTCAATCCCCAGTCATTCTTAGGACGACATAGTAAAGTCCTCATTGCACGCCCCAGTGCCACATAAATCAACGTCTCACCTCCCCAGTTATTTTTCTACAATTCTCATACTACCTCAACTACAGTCATGATGGTGCACGGGCGTTTTGATGACAGCTGAATTTGGTAAGTTGCAGACGCTCGAGTTGTGTGGCATCAATAGGCCTATAGGCCTATATCAGCTTGGAGTGGACAATAGTAACTCGGGTGAGAAACGGCACTATGTAAGTTCTGATTACTCCAAGAGCAAGGCAAACGTCTGAAACCGTCGATCACCTGGAAATGGGTATAATTAAATTTAAAAAAATAACCTTAAATAATTATATTTGCGAGTTAAAAAGTAGAGAATTAAATCAACATATTAAGCATCTACCAAACACAGGACTGGAAAACTCCTCATTTAATGTCGGACAAAATATGGACGATAACCGGGTTTAAAAAATTCACATTTTATTACATAAACGCATTTAATCAACTGCCCTGAGATATAATTTAACAAATGCGTTTGATATGCAACAAGATGTGAGATTTTCTTAACCCGATTATAGTCCAAAAACTTCCAAAAACTTGTCCAACGATGTAAAACAAGGAGTTTCCAATCCTATGTTTAGTGGATCCTTGAGTGAGAATGGCTTGATGCAAGAGATCTGCAAACTTAACTTATAATTTGTTTTATGTATGGATCCTATGCTTAATGTCAAGTAGTCTTTAAAAATAGTTTAGAAATTAATTTGTTGTGTCGATCTTGAAGTTTTCTAATAGAATATATGACGCGGGAATGACATAAGACGGTTTTCAGGCGTTTACCCTGCCCTTGGGCGTAATCAAAACTGATGTAGCGCTGACTTTTGTCGTTGGTAAGTCGCATGAAATTTCCATATTAATGAGGTGTCAAGATGCAACTTCTGTCTCTGTTGTGCAGAGGGCGGTTAAATCGTAGTTTTGATTGTTAAATTATTTTAGCATTTTCCGAGGTTGTTAAATTTATATACAAATAATGGTCACTTTAGGATATAGGAAACTTTTATTCGGAACTTATTACGCTCAGCATGGACAGTGCTCAGCCTTAAAACACTTATCCAGCTTCCATTTCTCATTCTTTTTTCATCGATCCAACTTCCATTTCAGCTATAAAATTTTGTCTTTCTCCAGCTTCCATTTTTCAAGCATTCTGTTCATGAATCCAGCTTCTATTTCAGCTCTAAGAATGTCTTTATCCAGCTTCCATTTCTCATGTTTTTTCATCTATTCAGCTTTTTTCTATACCTCAAGCCTCGATCCACCAAGCAAATAAAGTGGCTGCACTTCTATCGTTAACGACAGTCAAGAAACATCTACGGGAAACCCTTTCGTGAAACCCTTGAATGTAACGCGCTATGTTCACGATTTTGAGTGTTTCTTAATTTAGCAACCTAAACTCCACATCATATTTGACACTAAACTGAAATTGCTCAAAAACATGACATTGTATAGAAAAAAATTCAAAAGTCCAGACGTTTTATCAGAGCTGTTACAGCACTTGTATTTTCGCACAATGGAAGGAATTGAAAACATTGTGAAATCACTAATTTTAATTTATTTTAGTATAAGTTTATTTTTTTCTAGGTGTCTACAGCATGAGCCAATCTGCTGGTGGTTTATTCCAAGTTGCCATGGTGGACAGGCGATCTTTTGGGAGTCCCTTCTTGCGAGAAGGGCGATCAAGAAAATCTGGTCACACATGCACAGTTTGTGGGGCTGTTTTCGGCCTATGGGCAAGTCTTGCAGAACACAAAGAAGTTCATTACAATGATCGCAAGTCTCTGTCTAGTCAGCAAGCAAAGCCAGAGAAAAGAAGAACTCTCAAGTCAGAGAAATTTTCAGAAAAAGAGCAGCTTTCCGGCAGGACGGAAACTATGTCGGATGGATTTGGGAAGCGTCAAATCATCGACCGTCTTAAGTGTAGCCGTGTGACTAAAGCTGTTTCAACTGGGTTTGCTGAGACAAATATTTCACGACTATATGATACGAAGGCATTGGTTGGTCAATGCTCAAGTAGCACTCTCAATAACTGCTCGAACTTTTCAGGGCAAGAAACTGGACTTAAATCCAATGCTGCAAAGAGAACTCGTAGCAACTTAACGGATATGTCATTGAAGAATACTGGTAATTGTAGACCTCCATTGAGTATTGATTGTTCTGACACCATCATCCCAAGCAGAAGAGGTAAATGCAAGAGGAAATTTATTAGTGAAAGAAAAGAAGTGACTGAATCTCTTTCATCTGAGCATGATGTAATAAATGCTGATAAGCACGAGACAAACTCTAGAACTGAAGAAAAATTGCCATATTTCTCGGAAAAGGCAATAGAAATTGTCGATGTAAAATCCAGTTTGCTGAATAAAAATCAGCTTGTTTATGCCAAAGGTTCTGAGTACGATTCAAATACTGTTGGAGGTGGAATGATGGATCAAACATTCAGCGGGACAGCAGTTTCTTGTGTGAATCAAGTTGAGGTTAATCATTTGTTTGATGCATCACATAGGAAAAGATCCAAAAACAAGTCACATGGATCACCGGAAGAGACTGTATTGCTTGTAAACGAGGATTTTGTTTGGCAAGCTGTCAGCATTATGGAGGCTGCTGTACAACAGAATGAAGTTGACAGTAATGTCTGTTCTGAGATGTCTTTCACAATCAACAGCGAAGAGTTGTTGGATGTTGAAGAAGAAGTTGTTTGTACTGAAGACAACCTAGAACCAGCGCTTATTGGGAATTCCAGCCGAAATCATAAAGCAACAACACCGGTAAAAAGTGTTCCACCATTTATAGTTTCTTCTGATGATTCTAATCTGCCAACAATCAAGCACTTGTGCGGTGGATCAAATTTGGTTATTTTGCTGAAACCGGAAGAAGGCCACACCGATAAGTCGGGAATTCAAATGGTGAGCCTTTTGAAATCGAATCCGAATAGCAAACAGACGTGTCAGCGTAGTGCCGAAGAAAGTTGTCAGGGAGCTTCTACAACGACAGGCAGTTTTCTACTGCAAAATAAAATAGAAGAAACTGAAGTTGCTGATAGTATTTTACCGCTATCATCACAGTTTGTATTGGTGAAAAAAATTAACCAGAGTGGCTTAGGAAGACCATTGCCTCCAAAGCAGATGATCAGCTTACTAAAGCCACAGCAGAACCATGTTGCAATCACTGTTGATGATTGTAGTGAAGAAAACAGAAGTGAGCAGAGTCATAATCGAAATTCTGGCCTTTCTCATTCACCTGATCAGTCTGCTGTTCGATTGGAAATGGTTGCCACAGAGGCTACCGTAGCTGAAGCAGCTGTCAGACCTCAAAGTAAATCAGTCACTGCCAAGAAAAGACGGAATATCAAGTCTCGTAATGATGCTTGTGGTGTTGCATCTGTTCCTAGTTGCACCAGCTCACCCATTGTTTCGACTGATTTTGTAATTACTCAGAGAACCAGTCCGGGTTTTTCTGAAGAAATTCAGTGTTCTCCTGCAACTCATGATGTCTTGGCTAAATGCTGCGATAAACAACTTACGGATAAAACATTTGGCATACAAATGCAACACCAAACTATTAATGGTGTGAAGACAGAAATGACAGGCTTAGAAATTGCAGCAGATAGTAAACATTCGATAGAAATTAGTGCAGCATATTTAGAAGTGGGCAAATCTAATTTATCTCGAGAATTGCTATCTGCTGAAATCACACAAGAGCAACGTGTGACCGCTTTAAAGCCAGAGAAGACAGTTGATTACACTGATACCAACGATTCTTTGGAGGATTCTTACGACTGCCTACTTTGTTCGGAAAAGTTTTCAGATCCGGTTGAACTTGATGCACATCACAAATCACAGCATCTGTGCTTAAAGTGTAATCGTGTTTTTCGTCAAACGTCAAATCTGAGGAAGCATCTGCGAGTGAACCACGAGTCTTACCGGCCACACCGGTGTGAGACGTGTGGAAAATGTTTTCCGTTCTTGTCTTCTTTAAAGGAACATAGGGTCATTCATTCGCGAACTGCACTTGAGAGAGTCCACACATGCGAGGTGTGCGGCAAAGCCTTCACACGCGCCTCCGGACTTCGCAAGCATTCAAAAGAAGGACACCTTACTGTGAAGCCATACGTCTGCGTACTATGCCACAAGAGCTTTGCATATATGTGCTCTCTGAGAAGCCACATGCATGCTCATTCATCCGAACGACCGTTTAGTTGTGACGCATGTGACCAGACGTTCAAGCAGTCGTCAAATCTAAGGAAACATGTTCGTTTGCACCACCGTCCGAAGTGCGACCTGTGCGAAGGCAGCTGCATCTGTGACCTGCAGACGGACAAGGTATCTGGATGTGGTGGCAAGTCAACAATCTGTGAGGTGTGTGGTCGAACATGTGAGGGGCAGAAGCAGCTGACGATTCATATGCGCGTGCACACTGGGGAGAAGCCGGAGGTGTGTGACGTCTGCGGAAAGAGCTTCCAACACAAGTCAAATCTGCTGAAGCACCAGCTGAAACACAGTGGAACACGGGCGTTCGCTTGCGAGTTCTGTGGTCGTGCATTCTACGCCAACCATAGCCTTCTCTCACACATGCGTATGCACACGGGTGAAAGTCCATTCCAGTGCGACGCGTGTGGTAAAAGATTCTGTACAAAGAACGGATTACAGGTGAGATTGTTTTGCTGTTTTTATTGAAAAAATAGCAGAATCAAAATTCTGGTAAAAAGGACAGCGGATTTCATCAATTAATTGATCAATTAATCATTAAGAATTGTAATCGAATAATTTTTTAAAAATATTAATTTTCTATGAATTGTTTTACTTTTTATGATGTTGAGCATCCATTTTCCGGGGCAAACAACTAGGTGCATAATGATAACATTAGGTAATTTTTGAGTGGAAATTAAGCAATCATTTTGCATACAAGGTGAATGCTGATGGAAAAAATTGAGATGGTGACTAAATTAATTGTTTTCACTGCAGTGGACAGTTCATTTGACTTTTTGTTGAAACAATGTAATAAGTAGCAACTAACTTAGTGACTTCATTTTTGTAAATTTGTCGTGCTTTAAGAGAGCGAGGATTTAATTGACTAATTGCGAGTAAATTTAGGAGATTAATCAATTAAAATTATTTTAATAAACATCAACCTTAGTATAAAGGTTTTTAAAAATTATTTCTAATATTTGATTTAAGATATTTGTACTTTTACTCTTTAATATATCTTGGGTTAGAATAATTAATCTATATCTGCTCTTGCATTTTACCTCTAATTATACATGGTCCTCAGGCTGAGATTTTGTGTCAACATGGAATATTACATCTGGTTCCGGGGCTCATCTACAGTCCTTGTTTGAACTGTGTAAGTTAAGCTGGTAAATGTTTGGTTTGTGTTTGTAGTGCTTACAGGAGGCTTGTTTACTGCTACATAAATGCCCTGTTACATTGCCTTGTAGGTTCACTCTCTTCTTCACAGTAACATGCGTCCGTTTGCATGTAGCACATGTGGAAAGACGTTTACGCAGTTGGGCAACCTCAACAAACACGTTGCGCTGCACACAGGCGAACGTCCGTTCGTCTGCGCTTACTGTGACAAGGGATTCGTTGATTCGTCTGCTCTCAAACGTCACGCGTTAAAACATACGATTGAGCCGACACTTGAGTGCTCAACGTGTGGAAAACGGTTTCAACACTTGACGGCTCTACAGTCGCATGAGCTGTTGCATGTGAGTGAGCAGAACAGTGAGCACAGTGGTGGGCAGGAGTTGGAGGAGCCTATTGTGTGTGTCGTATGCAGCAAAAGCTTCATGCACCGATCGAACTACTTGAGGCACGTGAAGCGACATCGAGGTGTGCACGACGATGAGGTTGACGAAGTAATCCTTAATCCGGGAGAGTATATCGTATGTCTCACTGAATAGCGAAAACATCTTTGAGCACTGTTTGAGATTTAAACCACGTCTTTCCATGAGATTTGTTCGCTTCTGATAAGAAATTATGGGGTTCCTTAATCGTGAATTCAGAAGCACTGAGAATTGCAATTCTGTAACATATTTACATTGCATGATGTACAGAAACTCCTCGCCTAGTGTTTCTCTTGAATTCTGAGTTGTTGTCGTTAACTTATTTGCAGACCAATAGCATACTCAGTATGTAAACCCAGTAACAGTAAATTGATTTATTTGTGGTAGGTATGCTTTGAAAAGTATGTGACCATTATTCTTGTATTACTAGATAATTTAAACTTGTCTTTCTAAAAGAAAATGGTATCGTAGAAACCGCACTGATAAAGAAATTGCGACGCTGGTCATGTTGTCTTGCCAATGCCATCTCTGTGATGATTGTGCTCCTTTAACCAAGTTAAATATGAGTTCAGCATCTCTGCTACATCTTAGAATCATGAATGTAGTTGTAAATATTGCAAAGAGTCAGGCTTGGCATGAACAGTTCAAGTTTATACTCTTTGGGTACTGGTGTTATGAAAAAAGCATCTTCTGATGGCTGACACTGCTTCAGTACCTTGATGCGGGAAAAAGATTCCCAGTATCACATTATATTAGATGGAGTGAGATCACATGATTTGAAGGCTATAACCTCTGATAGAAGTTCTGTCAGTCCTGTTCTGATTGCACAAAAACAGTTTTCATTTTGGACAGTAGATTTGCAGAACGTGATATGTGAAAAAACCTTTTAATATAAATGAAACTAGTTGCCAAGACTAGAAGCTGATGATGTATTTTCCCACATCTAACAATTTATTTAGTGTGATTTGGTATTGTTTTGGGTTTTTAAAAACAGTAGGCTATCTGAATTGTTTTTCAGTTAACTTCTTGACATTTTGTCAAAAAGTTTGTGTATATCATTTTGTGGGTCATCCTAAAATTCATTACTGATCATTGATTTTGTCTGAAGATATTTTGCTTATCAGTTTATTGTATGAATTCTATTACAATTGCTGCCTTTAGACATTATTTTTCAGTTTTTCTTGGAGTCGATGGTATATACAATTATACATTACATAATGATAAAAATGACAGTTTTGAATGTTGCAATGTACCATCACAGATGCAGTGAATGAAAAATTTCTGTGCTAATTACTATTACTATATATGGGGGGGGGAGGGCCGTAGCTCAGTGGAGAGAGCGCTGGTCGATCAACTGAGTTGTCATTATCGCGATCCGGGTTCAAGCGTTGCTCAGGGCAAAAATTTATTAAAGTTTCTGTTAGCTGCTGTAGGCGCTTTGGGCGTTGCTTGACTCGAGTTCTGCTGAAAGTAAGATAGCCCCTCCCACTTCTGGATTGGCCGAACCAGGAGTGATCCAGCACTTAGGCCAATAGTGTTAAGTTACCTAACCCACTGCTGTAAAGCCGACCTGCGTGTCGTGCTACAGTGGGCCGTATTTCGTATAACTCGTACCTGTAATCATTCTGCGGTTTGTCAGATTGAATGTCAATACAGAAGATATTATTATTTTTACTTCAGTCTGATAAATATCTTCATCAATTAAGGTCAGTAGTAGTCTGTTGAGTCTGAAGTCCTGACCGTTGAGTTTGTCTCACTTTTGACCTTGTGAACAATGTCCATTGATGTTGAACTTGGGGCATATTGCACCGGATGAACTTGACGCATTCATCGCATGTGTATGCATAGCTTAAAGTGTGGTGGACGGCGTTCATACACTTATTTTCAAATCTACACGCCATCCTGCCACTTGTTAAGCCTGCGCGGCCTGGAAAGGATCGAAGGGGCGTCCAGGCACTTCTTTTTCGACACTTTAAGCCACTGCATGAAAGAGAAATACGCAAATTAAAGCGGTCGGCCTATATGAAAGAGAAAAACGCAAACAGGCTTATTATGTGTGCTAATGATAAATGATAGATGTGGACCTATATAAATGAACCGTTTTTAACGCGCAGTGGAGTGATTTGAATTGAAAGTAGGCTAATTTGGCGATTAAGACTGAGAATGGCCTTAGAATTTGTGAAAAGCAACAAGGGTCGAGATATGCTAATGTTTCTTTGAAAACATCACCGTGCAAAGTTTGATTCATTCATTTAGTTTAATCATAAAATTACATTCATGATCCCAAATATTATGAAGTTCGAGATGGTGAGATTTCAACATGTAGGTCGCCCTTTTGATTGTCGCCCTTTGTTTGGTCGTCCTTTTGATCAACGCTTTTTCGATCAGTCGCCTTTATAATCGTCGCCCTTTTGATGGTCACCCGGCCTTTCGAAGTCGCCCTTTTAATTGATAGGCTATTGAACCGAGTTGTGGTAAGTTCGTAGGATAGGTCAGATGATTATCGTAGTGATGTTCCAAAGTGGCTGGACAGCGATGGATATAGAACTAGTAAATTTTAATGATGAAATGATGGAAGGGCGAGACAAGATAGATTATAAGTCAAGATAAAAACGTCGAGACCACAATTGTGAAACGGGGATAAAAACCCGTCATATGTCGATTTTTGACCTTTTGATTTAGTCATATGGATATGCTACAATGACCATGCTCTAAAATGCTTTTAACAGAATGAAAATATCTTTTTTCTAACTGAAGGTGCTCGTTTGATTCTTTCATTAGTTTATAGTGAGAAAATCAAATAAAAAGTTACTGAATATTCGTGTCATCCAAGTCTACTGAATCCTCTTAGTTATTATTCTGCAATTTTTCTGGGCATTATAGGCATATACTCTGAATCAGATAACGCAATTCGGCATCAAAATCGGTTCACTAGCCTACTTCGCAACTTAGGGCGAATTCACAGTCATATGCTGAATTGAAGAATAAACTGCATTCTTGACCCCTCTCGCCTATTTCGGCATCTAGCGCAATAGCTAGAAAACGACGGGTTTCGAGGCCTGACGTCACAATTGAGTCCAAGATATAGGCCTATAGTCCCTATACAAAGCCTGAAAAAGTTAAGACATCAAAACATCTGTCCCAAGACGTAGCCTATCGAATCCAGGACTGAGTCTTGAGACCACTTGAGAAAACTTGGTGGGTTGCATTGTGTACTATGTAGCCTATCCAAACAGGGCGCAAACATAATGGTGCTTGGTAGCTTTGTAGTTTTCTCTCTCGCCATTAGCATGAAGTTGGCTTAAAGTTTCGTGCTGTCTTCCGCAATATGTGTAGCCTACTGTTGTTGGACATTCGCAGTATTATCGTCGGTCCTTTACTAACCGACCCGAAGCTATAGGTATCGTGAGTTGACGTAGCTGGTCTCGTGACAGCATTTCTCAGCAATCCCAGGAGGCATGAGAGGAGTGAAGTTAGCGCAACAGTTGTTGTTGAGGAAATTAATGTAAACGAGAAATCCCATACGACGCAATTCCATTAAATACTGTATGATCTCGGCATAGTCCTTTGCTGTCATCGCTCTCGCACCACCAGATGGCGTGTGCAGTTCAAACACGATTTGCTTCACTGTTGACAGCTGATCGACGTCATCAATGACGACACTGCGAAGAAAACTCCATTCGGCTCCTTCGGCATCTATCTTCAGAACGTCTATTATGCGCTAAAAAAATACAAGTGACAGGTGTTCTGCTATTTATAACATGCTTTTCATGGAATAGTATACAAGGCCTACATATATGCAGACCGGATGTCGCAAGGTCCAATCGAACAGGGACAATCCGCAGCCATGCCCACTTTCGACCTCTGACCCTTAATCCAACTGGAATTGGATACTGGTCCATCAATAATCTAATATCCTTCACAGTGGGATCGAGCAATAATATTACGCCACATGGAACTTCGCACGCTTTCGTTTCATAAGGATGAGGTAATTGAGGTTGCGCTTTTTGCCTAGGTCTTAGCCCAGGGTGAGAATTGCGGGGGGTTGGGGGTTCAACCCCCAGTCTTTCTTAGAGCCCCATGTTAAAGTATGTTTTTCATACCCCAATTTCAAGTTTATCATAGGCCAACCCCCAGTTATTTTTCCACAATTCTCATACTGTACTAGCCTATAGGCCTAGTACTAGGCCTATAAGCTATTTAAGCTATAATTATTATACAATTAACGGTCCGTGAAAACCATATACAGAGACATAGGTTAGTTATTTCAATAAGAAAATGCAACAGTACATGTATGTATAGGCCTACGCATACTTTTTCATGCCCTAGCATTTTTCGAATCGTCGACAGCTTCTGAAACTTCCATCCGTTGTCTCCTGTGAAGTCGAATCCAAAGAGACCCATGTTATGGAAACTGATGTTCGGCGCATGCATGTGATCCGGTTTACCGATGCTGCAATCAATCAGTCATTGCATCATTTGGAATGGCCTTCCTTTTGAGCTACGCCTATACACCCTGGAACTCCACCAAGATCGTTCCATACTAAACTTTAAACTGTTCTTTTTGGGCGCGCTGGAGTCGGGAGCGCCTCTAAGTAGTTTTTCACTTGAAGGAGCGCAATATAAATGTCCAAATGAATGAATGAATGAATGAATTTGAGACCCAAAAATGCGGTCTTGGAATTGGTCTTGTACCACCATAGTCTTGGTTCTAATTCTCCGGTTTTGGTCTGGCTCTCTGTTTTGAGTAGCCTATAGGATAAAGCAGGGGCGCCGTTAGGCGTACGCACGTACGCAAGTGCGTACAGCCCGGAAAGGCAAAAAAAATTTATTACAAATTGTAAATTAAAGAATTAAAGCGTGAAATATTATATTTTTTGTCCAATAAATGCGATGATTGATGCAAATTAGTTTGCAGGGGGTAGTGTTTAGTAGGGGGGGGGTTATAATTTGAAGCCTTTAGAGTTTAGACCTACACCGGTTAGGCTCTATACTTTATAAATAGGTAAAATGTAACTGGCTTGCGGATGAGTTTTGAAACGCTTTGTTGGTAGTTAGGCCTGTTTAAACTGTGAAAAAATACCTGTATGCGTACAGTGGCGGCGCCAGAGGGGGTAAGGGGGGGCTAAGTCCCCCTAAACGTGGCTCAGCCCTCTCAAAGGAAAAGGCTGAAAATGTCTAAAACGGCTTACTTCGTAATAAGGAAACTAGACAATGAACAACGCCGGCAACAAAATCAACTATATTATCATAGTGTAGATGCTTATGCCATTGGCGGCACCAGATGAGGGGTTAGGGGGCTAAGCCCCTAAATGTGACTCAGCCTCATCCCAAAGCAAAAAGCAATGAATCTTCATTTATCGGCTTAAAAGTTATTATTATTATCTTGTTTTCGGACCTCAACTGCGGCGGACGGTCATACATCGACTCACATGTGAGACATCAATTGCGACTGGACTCGACTCCCGGAAATCGATTCTCTCTGCGACTCAATATTAGCAATTTAGCATGCACACAGTCATCTTATTTATACCCTAATGGAGCTGCAGGGGACAGAGGGCTGAGGTCCGGGCCGGTCTGAGAACCGGTCTGGCGGGGAGAAAGAAGCAGAGATCCGCGATGGCGGACCAGGGGTTGAGGTACCGACCGGTCTGAGGTCCGGACGGGTCTGGAAGAGGGAAGAGGACTGGAGGGTTTGAACTGGCGAAGAAAGGGTCTGAGATCCGGACCAGTCTGAACCCGGGCTAGCGGGGAGAAGGGGGCTGGAGGTCCGAGGCGGCGGGGGGCTGAGGTCTGCGCGGGGGCAAGGGGACTGAGGTCCGGACCGGCGTGAGTCCTGGCTGGCGGAGGAAGGGGCTGAGGTTCGGCCGGTGTGAGTCCTGGCTGGCGGAGGAAGGAGGCTGAGGTTTGACCCGGTGTGAGTCCTGGCTGGCGGAGGAAGGGGCTGAGGTTCGGCCGGTGTGAGTCCTGGCTGGCGGAGGAAGGGGACTGAGGTTTCGCCCGGTGTGAGTCCGGGCTGGCGGGAGAAGGGTGTTGAGTCCGGGTTCGCGGAGGAAGGGACTGAGATTCACAAGGACAGCAATTTTGAATTTCGCTACAATAGCGCGTCGATGCTTATGCTAATAGAATGCGCCGCAGACCGTGATGAGGTTATGTGCACCATGTCCTGCCGGCTTTCTGAGGGGCTACGCCGGTAGTCCTACACAACTATTCATTGGGAAATGGGGGTTAATTTAGCACCAGCAGTCATGGGCGGAGACTTGGGAGCCAGGGGACGGCCCACGAGACCCCGAAGTTTGTGGTATTTCAATATTTCAAAAATATCTAAAAAATGTCAGTATAAATTTCTAGAGTGTTATCTACTGTTTATCCATCATGAACAATTTTGCTAGGACGACAGCAAAACTGGTATACCCTTGCAGTGTGGCATTCAATAATTTATACAACGTGGAGAACCATTATTGAACTCATAAACCATTTCTTTCAGCAATAAAATAATTATGAGAAATTTGTTGAGATGACAGCTTAAAATGTTACCATTAAAGTGCTGATATCCAAAATTTAAACAATGGCCTACAAGGGGACACTTTTGAAGTCGTAATCCACAACTTTCAGCATTGAAATGATGAGCTAATTAGTAAAAAGATGACAGCCCAAAATGCTATTATTGCTATGTGGAAATTCCCAAAAAATTTCATGACTTTATCGTTCATAAACAGTTAGCAAACATGAGCCTGAAACGCGCTCCTGTCGATGTCAGCAGCGAAAAACGCGCTGGTTTCTGGGGCTCCGCCCCAGACCCCGCTGGGGGAGCTTACGACGCTCCCCCAGACCCATAGTCGATATGACCTTCGTCCATTCGGCACTTGCAGCTTCGCGTCTCTAGCGCATGCAAAATTACCGCCCTTAAGAAAAATATTCTACTTGCTTTCCTGGAAGGAAGGGCTTGGGATTTCAGCCCCCAAGCCTGAAAGCCGGGTGCCGCCACTGATTGTACCCGTAAAACCCCCTACAAACGACATCTTATTTAAGTTTTCATGATTTTATCGTTCATAAACAGCTGGCAAAAAAGCCTAAAAAGGACTCAAGTTGAGGTCAACAGAGCTGAAAATGCTTTGGCGGCTGGGGCTCCGCCCCAGACCCCGCTGGGGGAGCTCACGACGCTCCCCCAGACCCTAGTCGGTATGGGCTTCGTGCCTTCGGCACTCGCAGCTTCGCGCCTTCGGCGCGACATAAAAATGTTCCAGTTGGGCTTGGTGCTTCATCCCCCAAACCTGAAATCCCGGCGCCGCCACTGTATGCGTATACCCAAAAGGGAACAAAAAGCTTATGCTGGTGATACCTCATAATCGCCAGTAGGCATATACGGTAGATACATACATATATACATACAAACATACATACATACATACATACATACATACATACATACATACATACATACATACATATATAATATATATATAAGCTCGTATCGATCGCTGTTCGCTTCATATTATTTTGTGCAAGTTGTGCGTACAGAAAAAAAATCCTGGCGGCGCCGCTGGGATAAAGTTATGGTCCTAAACTGTTGGTCTTGGTGTTGTGAACGTATTACATTGCTCTTCGACCTTCGGGCCCATAAGACTTCGTATGGCTAGCCAGCCTAGCCTACTTACAATTGAGCCATATAATTATAGGCCCATAAATATTTAAAAAAATTATCTTCTCAGTGCCTTTCTCGTCGTCTATGCGGTCATGCTTCAGTCTTCGCCTGTAAAGGTAGCCGCCAGTTATCTTTAGACTTTCGTCCCTTAATTCTTCGTCGATCGTTCTGTAACTTCAGTCTAACTATAGGCCTACAGAAAGAAATTAAATTTCATGTCAGTCTTAAACTCGATGAAAAAATTCTTCCAAAACTACCGAAAATGCCAAGAGCAAAACTCCAGCGTACATTCACGAAAGCTGCGTGAAATCTCATTTGGTTGAAAGGAAACTGAAGGAATAGACCCATTTTATGCAGAACTAGCCTAGATCTCCGATTATGAGTGTCAGCTAGGCTATATTTACAGCTGTCTTGCGGACCATCAACACTAATACAACACGTACATTATAGGCGTAGGCCTACCACAGCAGATAGCAAATATCATAGTCATAAGGCTTAAGCAATACTATAGGCCTACATGTATTGTCAACGAATGCTTGATAGCTAGTATATGCATGCCTACCTCGGGTCAAATGAGTGAACTTCGCAGCCGTATTTAGCAAAATCCTCGTCAAACGACCAGTCGTGAGAAATACTACAAAAAATGGTTAAGTAGGCCTACATGATTGTGTCAATTAAATTGACTCACATAGCGCAATTGCGGTGTACAGCAGCTGTACATGGAGAAATTGGAGATAACCTATATATAGGCTATAATATAGGCTACTATGATGATGATGATGATGATGATGATGATGATGATGATGATGATGATGATGATGATGATGATGATGATGATGATGATGATGATGATGATGATGATGATGATGATGATGATGATGATGATGATGATGATGATGATGATGATGATGATGATGATGATGATGATGATGATGATGATGATGATGATGATGATGATGATGATGATGATGATGATGATGATGATGATGATGATGATGATGATGATGATGATGATGATGATGATGATGATGATGATGATGATGATGATGATGATGATGATGATGATGATGATGATGATGATGATGATGATGATGATGATGATGATGATGATGATGATGATGATGATGATGATGATGATGATGATGACGACGACGACTATGATGATGATGATGATGATGATGATACATATATACGTATGTATAGGCTATATATATTATATTGTATCAACAAGAAGAAGGAAACCTACATGCAAGGATAGAGAGAAATGCTAATTGATGACAACGTTGCAAGTAAAGTAAAGTCCTATCCCGTTCCACGAGGAACATATATAGGGAGGCGCTCATCTCCTTTTCCATGGCCCCGAGCCAGCAATGGACGAATCCCTTAAGGTCCTGCACGGGGCCAGTACGTGCACATGTATACCGCAGGACTTGCTGTTTACTTCCCAGCTTATGCCGGTACCAAATTATACTGCTTGGTGACAGAGGCACGCGTGTGTAAACAACTTGCCCATTGCAAGGTCGTTACCCGGAGTCAAACCCGCAACCTCGATCGCGGCCGCTCCGTACGTGAGCGGACGCGTTACTGGTCTGCCACCAGGTCGCGCACACATTGCAAAGTACTCTATTAATTTTTCTCACTGTATTAAGTCATTTGTACACAAACAAATTAAATCCATCCTAAATTCCGAATAGCCTATAAGCTCTTATTTCCATTAAATATTAGGGTATGTTATGCATAATGTACCCGAATGAGTAAATAAGACAGTTTCCAGGTGTTGGAATGATGGAGCTCGAGTTCATGCAGATCGGATAGTTGCCTTCTCCGATTCGGCCAAACAGCTTTAATGGCGTACAGTTGAATTCGACAGATGTGAGCATCCTGAAAATTAATGCAGAAATATAATCTGCGAATTATGTTGTAACCATACTGCTTCATAAAGTAGCCTACGGCGTGTATATAGGCCTAGGCTCCTAGCCTACATTTATGCTTGTGTAGGCTATATGAAATTAAGCAG
This sequence comes from Lumbricus rubellus, assembly GCA_945859605.1. Lineage (NCBI taxonomy): Eukaryota > Metazoa > Annelida > Clitellata > Crassiclitellata > Lumbricidae > Lumbricus > Lumbricus rubellus. Next base: position 28,396,327 of record OX243816.1, read on the forward strand.
CTGCTGCACAGCTCGATCCCTCCATTCATTAATTCATTCTGAGTTGGGATTTTTATGCCACAGGTTTTAGATTGATGGTGACTCTTTTAGGAGGGACTATAATTCCATTAATTATTCGTCCATTTTTAACTAATTTTTTATATCACTTTAGTCATATGATTGTTTTTACCATTTAGGCTACAATAGTCTAAGATGAAGTGGGTGTTTCACTTATAGGGCCTATGTAGACCTATATCAGCGCATCTATTGTATAGGTCTAGGCCTATAATAGCTGCCAGTCCACGTCTCTCGAAACTCTGCGAGCGCCAATGCGTGCAACCTATAGTCTAATTCCCGTTGTTGGATTATGAAAGGCATATCCTACAGGCCTTTTTGATTAAACGCACACTCTTGATGTAACTTTCTCACAATCATTTGAAAACACTAGCCTAGGCCTACTCCTATCAGGCAAACACCTCGTTTTTAAGACTTGTCTCGTAGAGCTGATTCATGTGAATTCACACCACTGCATGTATACGCATGGTCGTATAGTCGTCCATAGACCTAGGTAGGCCTACTGCCACGGCATGCACGGATACTTATCTTTACGGTCTTTATTAACTATCCACGCGTAACCGAGCATATCAATTGCACAACTATACAGCCGATGAGAACATAATTAATATTGCATGTCATGCGCGGGTTATCAATGTATAATTTACGGTCCGCAATTTTCAATTGACCGTCACATAGCCTAATAATATTGGCAACTGCATATATACATGTAGGCCTACATGTAGAGCAGGTGTTCCCATAGGCGCAACTACCCTATGGGACCCACGGGACGCGTCCCCCCAACTTTTGAGTGGTCCCCTGACTTTATTATTATGGTCCCCCCCAACTTTTAGGACGTGATTCATTATGGTCCCCTCAACTTTTAGGACGTGATTGCGCCTATGGGTGTTCCTCAGCAGAGTCCCTCTTATAAGTCTCTCGCAGAAGCAATTTCAAAACAGACTATAATTATAGCCTATCGCCAAATCTAGGGAATTGTAATCCTATTATAATCCTCTCGTAGCCTATATGATTTTAATTATATATATATAATATAGGCCTAAATATATAGGCCTATAATTATATACGAGAGGACATAATGGGATTATATATTATATATAATTGTCTATGAGTCTGCCAATATAGGCCTAGGCCTATATCAACAGGATGATGATGACTACGACGATTATGATGATGCATCGTGCTTGTGAAGGTTGTGATAATGTTGATGCCTCTATTCACCCAAATGACACCCATACTTGACCTACATGAATAGGCCTAAGTGCAAACATACGTACGGTACGTTTTTACAAACGCACGTATACAGCAAGTACATAAATAAGTAGGTAAGTAAATAAGCACTTTAATTCCCAGTTTCAGAACGCATTCTGAGTTACAAACGACGCTATATTCATTCATTCATTCATTCATTCATTCATTATTAGAATTTATATAGCGCCTCTTCAAGAAACTATTCAGAGGCGCTCCCAGCCCAGCCACGACCAAAGAAAAAAGATTTAATTAAGAGACTTGAGAAATAAAGATTGACTGGTCAGATGGAGGAGATGGAGGTTTGAGGGGAGGTCAATGTAGCCTACACAAGCACGTGCATTCAACGTCAAGAATATTCAGAATAAGCTATATAGGCTAGCATAGGAATAAGAAACGTACTTCGCATTTGATCCTCAGCCTCCGAGAGAACTGTAACCTGTGCAGACTGTGCCCTTGGTCGAAGCCTCGAAGGGAGCGCTCCAACTGAGGCATACATAGGCCAACTCATTTAGGCCTACTTAAGTTAGCATACTTAGATGAAACGTCGAATGTAATGTAATGTATACCCGTGTAATAGGAACTTCAGCGTGTTGATGTGCATCGTCTCCAAATGCATCGTAACGGACTCATTCGTCGAACCACAGAGGGCGGCAATTGGACAAGCGCTGGCTCTTCTCGCTTTCTCCCTCGGTTTGTTCGCCGTCGACGATTCTTTGGTCAGCATATCCCGCACCTATAGCCCAAACAGTAGCCTATTATATTTATTATGTTAGCCTTACGAAGGTAGACCTAATTTCGGGTAAATCTAGATGGATGGAGGCTGTGGATCCAGTTTGGGATCTCATATCCCTGTTTAGGCCCATATTCGTTTGATTCCACAAAACAACAGACAAAATGCTGTAGGTGCACATCAACAAAATTCACAGTCTACTTAGTGCTTGTGGCTGAGTTTGTCAGTAGGCTTGCATGCATGTGTTTAAACACTATTCTTGGTATACACTATACAGTTCGTCTAGCCTATATTGGGGAGGGTGAAACCGTGTCAAAAGTTGTATCGATATAATGGACCTCGTTGCAGTGGAAAGAGCCTCAAAGAGGTACCGTACGTGGTACGTTACGCCGGACATAGACCTAAAGTTCGTTTCCCTGAACATCTCTAAAGAGCGCGATGTCAGTTTCTTGCGTTGTTTGAACTTTCTGAAGGCATCTCTTCCCTGGGGTTTCTGCACTGAGAGTCTGAGAGTGCCTTTGAATAGTTGATACTGCAAGAGGCACTTCATAAATGCACAAATACATACTAATTATTATTGTCGTTAGTGTTTCTTAATTACTCTGCGATCTTCCGTTAAGACAATGAGATTAATAATTTTTATTATTGAGTCCGCTTGACACTAAGTCTTACTGGAAACAAGACAAGTGGAGGAGAAGGATCCGAGTGGCTGAGCCCTCGCCAGAGGGAACAACTCAAACCTGAAGGGAAAGAAGAGATTGAGTCTGCTTGAATGAGAGGAATGAGGTTAAGAAATGACGTTAAGAGACATGACGTCAAGAGCAATGGCGACGCAACGTTAAGTGTCGTCTTAATTTTGAAGATTTAAGTACCGCATCGAAATTTAAATATCTATAGGCTATCTCGGGATTGAAAGCGAATTGTGAGCGAAGAATATAATTTTATCTGCACAGAACTCAAAATTCGCATGAGAAGGTTTTGTTAATTTTCTTATAACGCCATTTCTAAGCCCCAGTTGGGACACCATATAATAGCCTACATAGCCTACATGTAGGCCTACACACAGAAAGACAAACTTTCAGGCTTATAGCACATATAGGGCCTAATAATCACATTAGCATACCTGGTTCAGTCTGTTGTCGTTGCCTAGTGACTGAATGATCAGGATCACCATGGCGACAACCGTGAGCACCAGCGCCAACTTCAACAGATTTGATCTGCTGTACATTCTGACAAATAATTATAATTATTATACTCGATGTACGTCTTCGCTCAAAGGAAAGCTCTTCCGTTCACTTGAACTTCTATGGAGCCGTTGTGTTGATGCTGCAAGACTACAATGCAAACCAGCATCTATGCCTATAGAAAACATGACACATCATCATCATCATCATCATCATCATCATCATCATCATCATCATCATCATCATCATCATCATCATCATCATCATCATCATCGACATCGTCATAGTCATCGTCGTCATCATCATCGACATCGTCATATTCGTCGTCGTCACCTTCGTAACCTAACCGTCATCGCGATCATCAGCACCATCCTTCATTGATAGATGTCACAATGCTAAAAGTACAGCAGGCCTAATACTGATGCCCAGGATGTCCATCATGACAGAGGCGTCAGAGTGTCATTATATATGAATAGGCCTATCAAGTCTCAAGGAATATTATAAGTAGGCCTACACTGAACAGTGACACCTGATTTTTTCTTTAGCTGTGGAGTGTAGACCTATGTGTATATCTGAATTTATGTGGGATCACTCTAGAAAACGTGTTCAATTAGGCCTAAATTTAGAGTGGTTTCTTAATACGCCGTTGTGAGCCTATTTCCCTCACATATAAAATGCCTCTGCAGTCTCTTCGTGTTTCTTCAACGCTGCTTATCGTCCAATCTACGATTCACTACACGCTACAGTTATCAATTTCTACAGTCCTAAACTTACTTGATATCCTGTGCTTGCTACGAAGACAGCCACACAAATTCTGTTTTCTTTTAAAATGCATGTCTGTCACCTTCGTAGCCTATGACTGTCTGTCTGTCTGTCTGTCTGTCTGTGTGTCTGTGTGTCTGTCAGTGCTTCTCTCTGCCTCTCTCTGTCTTTCGCTCTGCCTTTCTCTCAAGCGCCGCTCGGCCTCACATGGCCTTTTCTGCATGCCAAATCTTCAACACACCTGCGTTAACCTGGTGTGAATGCCCTAGCCGACGCTTTTGCACAATAATTAATTTACAAGGAAATACAATATAAAGTTGGCTCACGGCAATGTGTGTGCGGCTGTGTGCGTAAGTGTGCGTGTGTGTGCGTGTGTATGAGTGTTCATGTGTGTGTATGCAGCATAGGCGCAACCACGACCTAAAAGTCTGGGGGACCAAGTGGAAATTCTTAGTAGGAGTAATAATAGCGAGCGCGAAACACGCGAAGCCGCGATTGCCGAAGGCAAGAAGCCCTAACGAATAGGGGATATGGGGGAGCGTGGTAAGCTCCCCCTCCCCCCATCAGAGATTCTGAGTGGCCGAGTGGGTTGGTAACCCGCTCGCCACGCCGGCGATTCCCAATCGGTCGGTTGATCAGAGATTAATTTCTCGGATCTTTACTGATGGTGGCTCGGTCGCATTATAAACGTGGAGTGAGGTTGTACTCTGCTTCCGACACTGATCATCTTCGATATGAAACAGTGTCGTTAAGGCCGAAGTACACGCTCCCCCCCCCCATCGGGGTCTTGGGCAGAGCTTCAAGGGACGCTATAACAAGTGCACATGCAAGCAAACCTCTACTCCATGTTAAAGTTCGTACGAGTCCACTGTAAGGCACTGCCTGCCATTACTAACTATAATATTGTGGCGAAATTGGGTTCGCTAGCGGGTAAGCTGGTGCCTTTTTTCCTTGTGTGGCACGTGTATGTTTAAGCCCGCCCGTACGCCGTCAGCCTCCTTTCCCCCCGCGTGTCTGTTCACGAAGTTTCGCTGTGTAGCGACCGTCGCCTGTGTGTATTGAAGCCCGCCCATGCAGCACTTTGCCATGCGGCCGCCAGCTCTTTCATTTCCCCCCGCGAAAGTGTTCATGTAGTTTTCCCTGTGCAGAGCTCGGCCGTGCGATCGCCGGTCTTTCATGGAGCCCGCCTGTACAGCGCTCAGCCTTGCGTCTGTCAATCTATCTGTAGCCACGCCCCCGCGATTATGTGCGTGTAGTCTTTCTGTGCAGCGATTGGCATTGCAGCTGTCAGTCTGTCTATAGCTCCGCCCCCTTACGCGGACGGTGTCCTAGTGTCGCTCTGTTTGTCCGTGTCCGTATGTGTCTCTTAGCTTGCGGCCTGCTTGACTATAACGCATTTGGCGGCGGCTCTTTGATGTCTATTCGCTTGGCTGATCTGCCTGTAATTACGCCGTCGGCGGTCGCTTTGTGCCTCGCCGCTTTCCTTTGTGCCTCGCCGCTCTTCCTTTGAGCCTCGCCGCCTGCCGGCTGTAGTCGTTGGCGGTCTCTCTCTGATGTCTCTTCGTATGACCGTGTCGGTATGTCTAAGTTTCTATGTGTTGGCCGATCTGCCTGTAATTACGCCGTCGGCGGTCCTTTGTGCCTCGCCGCCTTCCTTTGTGCATCACCGCCTTTCGTTTGAACCTCGCCGCCTGCCGGCTGTAGTTGTTGGCGGCCTTTCTTTGATGTCTGTTCGCTTGGCCAATCTGCCTGTAATTACGTCGTCGGCAGTATCGTTTGTGCCTCGCCGCTTCGCTTTGTGCCTCGCCGCCTTTCGCTTTGTGCCTCGCCGCTTCGCTTTGTGCCTCGCCGCCTCGCAGCGGCGGTATTCGTTTGTGCCTCTTAGTTTAGGCGGCGGCTTCTCTTTGAAGTCTGCCGCGGGCGTGCCTTCCCATCCGGGGTTGGCCTGTATATAAGAGAGCCCGTTGCTCTGTGAGTAGTTCAGTCGGGCGCAGGAGGTCAGTCGAAGCTCAGTCAAGGAGGCAGTCAGTCGTAGTTTAGTCAGAGTTTAGTTCGGTTTCAGTCTGTGTAACTGTGCGTGTGTAGTGCTACGATAATAAACTCTGTGTTCTTTCAACATCGTCGTTGGTGTCTTGAGCGTGGCGAATCGATCGGAGCAACTGCATACCTTCGATATACAACGGAGGCGGACTTGCGTTTCCACCCCCCTGAAACGACACGCGCGACATATTTGGACAGACCCTACTCCCGCTGATCGCTGGACGGCCATCCTAACGATTAGCTCAACGGGCACGGAGAGGAAAGTGGGGGTCTACGGTGCGTTCCCGCGACAATATATAAGGCTTATAATCTTTCTTTAAACTGCAGGTCCTATAGGCTGCACTTCTGATCAGCGTTTTTCCGTGTGATAACCATAATTTTAATAAATAACCATAACCATAACCATGAATTTATTGAGCCAAGTAAACAAAAATAACATCACGTCAAATTAAACAAACAAATCACTTGGTTACAAAAGGAAACCCAGGAGGGACTGCAAAGTCCTTCTGCATGGTTATGGCCACGCGTTCTATCAGCCACTCACTCTCTCTTCAGGCTGTCAAGGTGCTTGTCCATGCATTGATTTGCTCTAGGGTTGACTTTGGGAACTCTGCATAATGCATATGCCGGCCTCAAGGGCGGATACAGAAACTTTGGACGGTGGGGGGGGAATTTTTGGCCTTGGGTCTGAAATTTTTTTCTTTAGTATCCGCCCCAAAAGTTGATGACCTTTTTTCATCTGGCGAAAATTTATACCATTTCATCCATCCCCCTCCAAAAAAGTTGATGACCTTTTCGGGAAAATTATACCATTTCATCCGCCAAAAAAGTTGATGACCTTTTTTTAGTCATTTAGTAATTTAGTCCAAATCCATGGAAATATACCAAATTATAAGCTTCTTGAAACCAAATGGGGGCATTTCTAAAATGGGGGGCCATGGCCGGATTCGCCCCTGGATCCGCACCTGGCCAGCCTCTCTTCTCTTAACCTCTCTAAACTTCTGTCGGTATACTTAATGCTGCTGCCCGCCTAATTGCTGGTCTTCCCAAATTCTCTCACATATCTGACTTCATTCGAGACACTCTCCACTGGCTTCCTATACCTCAGCGCATTGAGTTCAAGATTCTGACACTTATGCGCAATTCTCTTCTTAGGGTAGCCCCCTCATATCTTCGGGCGCTGTGTAACCTGGTTTCCTCTCTCCCTGGTCGCTCTGTCCTCCGTTCGGCTGCCAATGGCCTTCTTGTTGCTCCCCGAATGCGAGGAACTACTGCCCGATCTAGGACTAGAAGCTTTGCTTATGTTGGCCCTTCTTGTTGGAATCGCCTCCCTCACAAGCTACGTCTTGAGCTCCTTGGTCTCTCTCTCTTCCCCTGATCCGTAAACGCCTGAAGACTATAGCCTACTATTTGTTAGAAACAGTTAGAGGGAGCGCTGACTTGGGTCGGGAGAGCTACTGAATCTGTGAGCGGCGCTTTGTAAATGTTCAATTGCAATTACAATTAGGCCTACACCTATGCACAAATGATAAATGCTGTGAGCTATTGGGCAAAGATTTTTCTGACAGTGTTTACTGTTTACTGATTAACTTCACGTCAGTTTATCTTCTCGACACTGTCTTTCTGCTGTTGACGTCATTGTTATTGTCGCATATACTGCTTGATGCTGTTGCTGGCGATAGTTTCCAAGAGATTTCAAATTTGTTTTGCGAATTACTGAGAAGATGTGGCGCCGTGTCTTTCGCGAATTCTTCTGCCTGCCTCCGCGTGTCGATACGACTGACGATCAAGGCGCGGTGGTGGCTGAAGCAGCCGAGGCTGTACCCGAGGTGTACGATACGGAGCCAGCGAGGATCCAGCGCGAGGATGTCTGTGCGCCTCCGTCAATCCAGGTAGGCTGCTTACCTGTTGATTGCCATCATCAGCAGATCAGCGTTCTAAACAGCGTTGAGGCGGCGGCTGCCTGTCGTGCTGCAGCCGGCGACATGTCGATGTGCGTCATTGAGAGCCAGTCGCAAGTTGAAGCGAGGGAATTGTTTGCTGGTTCCGACAAAGCAGATGTCTGGTCCGCTGGCCATGGTTACTCCGCAAAGGCGGTTCATACATCCACCGCGGGCAATGCTGATTTCGAGAAGGCAGCATATGGATCCACCGCAGGACATGTTGATTCCGTGAGAACAGACGATGTATCCATGGTTTCTGCGGATCACTCCGCCACAGAGGGTGATGCACGCCACGTGGATGTCGCTACGCCTTGCACCGAAGATCACCGACGACGAGATGTAGAATTGCCGTTCACTGCAGAAAGGTCAACTGCCAACGTTGGCTCCACAACAGCAGCAGCAGCAGCAGCAGCAGCAGCAGCTGTTGTCTTTTCAGGCAGTGGGTCAATCGAAGGAAAGGGTGATGCTGATGACGGTCGGATGCAGCAGCAGCAGCAGCAGCGGACGTCCACCGTCCAGAAAACGGTCAAGTGGGCAGCGAAACTGACGGACAGCGTTCCGGTCAGCTGGCTTCGTCTTCGCGCTGAGTTGGAGCAGTTGGAGCAGGAGGAACGCGACGAAGACTACTCGATGCCTTCATCGCACCTTCTGCAAAGGTGTATTCTGCTCGTCAGAAGCCGGTCCTTCCACAAGAATCGATCGAGGACGACGTCTGTTCGTTGGGCCAAAGACGTGCAGAACCACATGGAACAGGACGACCGTGGTAGCGGATCGACAGATGCAGAAAGTTCAGATCGAAAGGCCAGAGGATTTTCGGCCTTCCACTTGTTCGGTTGGGCTAAGAATGCCAATTGAAGCACACGTCTTAACTCTTAATTCTTGAGCATGAACTCGCTGTAAATGCATGGGTGCAGCAGTTATCCATCTGACGCTTCTATATTGGTAAAAGTGGTGTTAGATCTATTGGTAAAAGTGGTGTTAGATCCATTGGCAAAAGTGGTGTTTCTATTGGTAAAAGTGGTGTTATATCTATTGGTAAAAGTGGTGTTAGATCTATTGGTAAAAGTGGTGTTTCTATTGGTAAAAGGGGTGTTTTTATTGTTAAAAGTGGTGTTAGGTCTATTGGTAAAAGTGGTGTTAGATCTATTGGTAAAAGTGGTGTTAGATCTATTGGTAAAAGTCAAGGCCGTAGCCAGGATTTTATTTCGGGGGGTGTTTTTATCGACAAAATTTTCTGATGACCTTTTTTTTATAGTCCTTCGGTTCAAAAATCTTGGAATTATTTTCCATTTTCGCCGCCAAAATTTCTGATGACCTTTTTTAGTCGTTAACTTCGATTTTTCAGATCGAAATTTAATCTATTATTTCGTTTCGGGGGAGTTTTATGGTTTTTTCCATGTTTTTTGCATCAAGAACCAAAAAATGCAATAGATTTTTTCTGCATTTTCCATTTCGGGGGGTGTTCAAACACCCAAAACACCCCCCTGTCTACGGCCTTGGTAAAAGTGGTCGCTTCCCAGTTAGAGGCAACTGTTAATTAATGAGTTACCAGTTTACTGTTGAAGACGATTGATTGCTAGAGTGGTCCTTCGATCTGTCCTTAATTGTTTGGAGACAATTGTTGCAGCGCGACCGTTCTGCTGTTGAAGACAACTATACATGTATTATTGTCGAAGAGTTAAAGAGTGGTCGGCCAACTGTTACAGTTGTTGACAACTAGCCTATTGAAGTTGTGTTCTACTGTACGAAATGATTGTTAAAGAGCGACTATTAACTGCTGAAAGATGAATAGCCGGTACTATAGGATAATATTGTTAGACTGACCGCTATAGACCTACTTCTGCACACATTATTTTGTTGAAGTATGGTCTTTCAACAGTCCGATGGTTCTGCTATTGGATGCACTTATTGCCGTGTGACCCTTCTATATATACTGTTCGATATGCATGTAGCCTTGATGTAGGCCTAAGGAAGGGTGAAGGTGCCTGGCTTATTGCAAAATGTGTAAGCTTAATTCATTCATTTATTTCAAGAATCTATATAGCGCCCCTTCAAGAAATCCACTCAGAGGCGCTCCCAGTCCAAACACGGTGAAGCAAAAAGTTTTAAGGAATGAAGACAAAAATGCAATTAACAGGCAAACAGTGTATTGACATAAAGAAGATTCATCAACGCACACGCACACATGTAGGCCTATAGGTCTATAGTGCAGCCGAAGGGTTCCAGGTTCGAATCCACCTCCCAGGGGTGTAACGAGTGGGGGGGCCTGGGGGGGCCTGGCCCCCCCCCCCACTTTTTTATCAGGGGGGGCCTAATATGAGAACGGACCCCCCACTTTTTTATGAGAGGGCCCTCCCACTTTTTGAGAAAAGAGAGGAAAAGTGGTCCTTAAAATCTTTCCAAAACAGAGCTATGCGCTTCGAGGATGGAAGTCGTGCAGTTGAATTTGAATCTGTTGACCAGTACTTCAGAGTACAGTACTACTTGGTGTTAGATAAAGTCACTGCTAGTATATGTGAACGGTTTGAATCATCCGCATGGAAAATAATGCACTGTATGGAGACAGTGTTGGTTCAGAGCTGCCGTGGAGAAGAACCCCTTCTGCGTGACATTGAAAGTATCTTGATGCATGCTTCTGGAGACTTGGACAAAGATCTTGTGGGGCAGCTATCGCAGCTTCGGAACATCTCAATGTCAACAGAGGAACGCAATGGCATGACATCATTTTCAGACATTTTGAAGCTGCTGAAGAAGGAACGTGCGCTCCTACGTCTCCTACCGCAAGTTGTAAAACTTGTGAAGTTAGTCTGCATACTTCCCTGTTCGACTGCAACACCTGAACGATCGTTTAGCCAGTTGCGTCGAATCAAGAACTACATGCGGTCCACAGTGACTCAGGAAAGACTCAATCATACAATGATTGCAGCTGTTCACTGTGACAAACTTGAAAACATCGACATCAACAAAGTCATGAACGAATTTATTATGCGAAACGAACATCGACGTGCAACGTTTGCAAAATTGCAATAACATGTAAACAAAGGTCCAAAGCTAGACTACAAATGGACATTGTAGACTACAAGTCTTCAGAATGTTTAGATGCCTATATCGTCGCTACGGTCGCTTGCCATTCCACTAATCTAGGGATATGTCCAAATTGAGATATTCCAATTTTTTGTTTCAAATGTGTACATCAAATAATTCACAATTTCACATCAATTTTTAAGAGTCAAGACTTGCCGTACAGAAGTCGGCTGCATTAGTAATAGTACTTAAACTCTAATAGACTCAATGATCCTACGATAATCCTATAACTCTACGATATTTCCGTCTTTTTTCTCTGTTGTATTTTCATATCCCGTCTGACACGTCTCCACTCTATTTTCACCCAATTTCACCCATTTATACTCTAATTAGAGGATTAATTTGGGACTTTTGAAGCTGCCCCATTTGTTACTAAGGCTCCCCAGGGCCCCCCCCCCCCACTTGGGGGGGCCTTGTGAAAAACTGGGGGGGCCTTTAAAAAAATTTTTGCGCTTCGCGCCAAATAAATCCACTACGTCCTATTTAGGCCCCCCCACTTTTCTAAACCTCGTTACACCCCTGCCACCTCCAGTCGCTGCGTACCGTAGCCTATATATAGGGACCTTGGGCATGCACATGTCCTTCACTCGCAATTGCTCAGCGCTTTGGCGTGAAACTCCGATGCAGTGTCCGCTCTGTAGTCGAAAGCGCCTCTGAGCAGGGAGCTTGAAGGGACGCTATAACAAGTGCACGTATACAAGCAAACAAACATACCGGTACAAACAAATATCTATATAAAATATCTATATAAATTAGCCTGATTCGCAGGGTAAAGTAGGCTACCGCATTGCAGCATAGATGCAATCGATGCAATCGGTGGCTGATAATTAATTAATTCTGCTGATTCATCGTCAGAACTCGGTCACGTTTCGCAGCAACATCTGCGTAGGCGTATATATATATATATATATAATTATATATAATACCGTGAGTGATGACTTTGTTTGCTTCGGCAGAAAAACGATGATTCTCAGACGCGGTTAGAGATGGAGCACAACGTACCGCAGCTCAGATGACTAAGCAGCCGTAAACCTAGACCTAAGAAGTCAAAGAGTGACATCGCTAGGGTCGTCGTGCCAGTCCGTCTCATACAGTGACGCCTATACAGGACATCAAATTCATATAGTTAGGCCTACGTCAACACTGGCCGATTATATAGGCCCTAAGTTCATTTAGAACTGCCTCGGCCGGCCCTTGGAGTAGAACTGCACACTAAAAATCCCTATGTTCAACGGATGCAAATTTACAAAAGGATAATTATTCAGCTTATGACGAGTTCATATCCATCATTGTCACGAGTTGCCCTTGTAAATAGTATTGGGCCCATTGTTGTAGACCTATGCATTATATACCTATATTGTGTTATGTCGTATATAATAGTATTATGTGCTTAAATGACAGTTTGACAATTATAGTATATAGATATACCTATAATAATCTAGCTTATATAATATATCGATGGTCGTCGATGGTCGTTGGGTCCAAAAGGTGTGTCGGGGGTAAAGGTCATCTGTCTGGAATGCAGATAGGCCTATATAGGCAAGAGAACGGACTGTCTGGGGGTCAGTCGTCGGAGGAGGGTCAGTCGGCGGTCAGTCGTCGGAAGCTGTCGTCGAGGTGTCATCAGTCGTCGGTCGGAGATGCGAAGTGGGCATGCACGCTGAACTTTACTGAAGGAAATTCGAGCGTAGGACAACGCACAACGGTGCAAGAAGGTGAATACTGGGCACAACGGTGCTACCAGGCGAAGTCCGAGCACAACGGTGCTACTACCAGACGAGGACGGTCTAGAAGGGGCGGACGCTTTCCCGCCATTTTCTCCGTCGCTTTCCGCCACTTCGTCGCAACTTCTCTACCACGTGACCACGTCTATGCTAGACGTGGGCGGTGTCTGTGAGAGCGTAATCTTCTCCGCCACTTCTACGACCGAGGTGGGCGGTGCCGGAAGAAACGGGCACTCCTCTACAAGACGCGACCAGCAGTCGTAGCTGGAACGCCAGCAGGACTGGAACTCTCGACGCTGGGTTCGAGAACGGACCAACGGACGACTTCAAAGCCAGACAACCAGACCAGTGAGCCGACCGAAGCCCTTCACTGCGTAACAGGACTTCTTCACACCTGCAGAACTGTCTCCATGCGAACGGAAACGTGAGTGGGGGCGAAGTTTTGTTGGGAGGGGTCTGGGGGAGGGCACGACCATCGATTAGGGCGCTATAGGCGTGGCCTATTAACGATACTGTTTTTGCTCTATATGTATATGTCTTTTAGTTTAATTTCAGTTGTCTTTTTATCTGAATAATTTTCTAAACGAGTTCATGCTTTGTTTTCTAGTATTTCGATGACAATATTCTAGACACCCTTTCCTTAATAGGCTAGGGCTAACTCGCCATTTAAGATAACTCATGACAATGATATCCGGTTCGTTTGCTGATAAAAAAATTATTCGGGTCCTCAATCTTAAGATACATGTATATAGGATGAGGACTCATTGAGGAGGATTAAGCTGCTGAAGGGATTATGGAATTAAAGTCATCATCGCAAAGCTGGTCATCACGTAGGCCTAGTAGCCTACCGGTACACCGCTTTGACTCAGCAGGCCTAAAACGCATGTACGTAGGTCTAGCCGTCTAGGTATAATTATTATGTGCCTCTACAACGGATTGGCCAGGAGTGTTCGATCACGACGATCACGTCAACTGTCCGCCTTTAATCGATTGGTGACTGCAGACTGTCAGCAGGGATAAAAATAACGACCGAGGTCATTTTATAGACCTAAGTCAGACGAAGTGTACAAAACCAGTGCTGAAGACGATGCGCCAGTAAAACATGATCGATAGTGTCGAAGGCAGAGGATACCCTACGTCCAGAGGAGCAAGTACAATTACATAACCGTGCGTTGTCCATATAAGTATCGGGCCATTTAGGCCTATAATCAATATTCCCCATTAATTATTGAGTCCAACCTCGGCTCAATGACCTTGGAAAATGCTAGCAGGGCGAATAAATTCGGAAAGCTATATAGGCCTAGAGAGAAGAGTTTGGGAGAAGCGAGGTGCTCGAGCTTCGAGGTCGGATATGTTACATAATTGTGGCATCATGTTTTAGGCCTATGGCCTTTTGTTTATCCACCATCGTAATCGTAAACTATACACGTTCTATCAGTAGGCTATCAGCATAGCTGAAAAAGTTATCGCAGACTACGCAGAGTAGGCCTATGCCAGCTTATTCACGAGCTTGTGTAGCCTAGACTCTAACGCACCATTCTTTCATTCCTGACAAATTTATCCGCAAGCCTAGGCAAGACGCAAAGACTTTCTAATACAGAATCATTGGGCAAGACGTAGGCCTAAACATAAACGAAGGCATGGTCTATTGATGCAACTCTTAAGCATAGGCTAACACAGTCCACGACCGTCTAGTCTGAATCCTGATCCAGACGGTCGTGCACAGTCACACAGAAACAACAGTCGTATATAACTTTTCCTAAGAATTTGTTAGCAGTCGGGTCGAGAAGCTACGCACGTGTCCAATTTGCTTAGCCGCTGACTAACCGGACTTGTGAATTGACTACGTGATTGGTTGAAGAAGTGGGCGTGTAGCAACAAGGTTACGCGTAACCATTGAGATGTAATAAATAAAATAATATAATATAGCCTATAAATGCATATGCGTATAATATTATACATCATATATATACATATCTACATAATATATGCATATATATATATATATATACATGGCCTAATTATATACACAACATTAGTCACCTTCCTGAGCCAATCGCTTAACATGACCTAAGCATTTGTGTGCTGAGCGTTAGGGGCCTACTTGTAGGCCTGCAGCTGTGTGCTGAAGCTTCTGGGTCAATACAATGCGTGACCTGTGCTTGATTTGGATACTGGTCGACGTAACGTGCTGATGTATTCTAATTTATTAAGAGATGCGATAAATACATTCGAATTACAAAAACTTGAGTTTATAGAAGCATTGCAATCACAGTAGTTGCTTGATGATTTATTAATCATACAGGGAGATAATTATATTATTAGGTTCTGATCGTGCGGACTTCATATAAAAATTCAGCGCAGTATAAATTAACCTTTGCTGAAGCCGTCAGCTGATGTTGATCGGTTGATCGGATGACTCTGTTTGTCGATTAACGTAGTCAAAGATTGCGCATTTACAAAACGAGATTTGTTTAAATTTTAGTCGCTCGAGCATTCTGATTTTTAGTTTGACGAGTGGGACATATAACGTTGATGTTTTGAAAAGGATTTTGTCGGTGAGCGATAATATGCGTATTCATCATTGTTATGCTATGCTAAAACATCATAGTAACTGACTGATAGGCAGGTGTCTGATGTGTGACACGTAGATGCTATAATAATTAGAGAACAGTACTGTGTCGTAAAAGATTTGTATTAAAGACTGATACGGTGCTTGATGAACGCTTATTTTTAACGTCGTGAATTATTCATTGCAGCATTTTTATTTTGAAATCAATCCAACTTCTAATTTGACAAAAATTCTTCTCATCGATTCAACTTCTGTTGAGTAAAGAATTCGTTTCATCAATCCCCCTTCTATTTAGGCAGCAATTATTTTTTATCAATACCACTTTGGTTTGATTAAAAATTATTGTTTAACAGTCCAGCTTCGATTTGAGGGGTATTGTTGGGTAAAGGAGCAAACATCGGCTCGGTCGCCGATGTGCAGTGAGTAAACACACAAGGCCGCCGCAAACTGGGGCAGAATAGAGCGTTCTGAATTTATAACCTGATATTTATATGAAAGTAAGTAAGTAAGATAGTTGGGGTCGCAAAATAGTGCATTCGACTAGAAAATATTACTTTTTAATAGAAACAACGGTAATTCCGAAGACTGCGTGCCTGTCATGTAGACAGTATGGTCACCCAAGAAATCGCTGAAACAGAGCGCTGCGTTCTCATAGGCATCATGCCATGATGAAGTGTGCCAAGTAAATAAATAATTATCAAGGAATTAGCACATGTCCTAAGTAAGTAAATTTAGGATATTTTGTTGAATTGCAGCAACCATTGCTAAAACACACGCAATAGCAAATAATTAAATATGCTAGAACGATATTTACCGTTTCTGGATATTCTGCGTGGACGGTTTCTAATAAATTACCCTAATCCTAACATTGACTATGCTTGACTTTGACCATAGCCAACTCTCATGACGCTTGATCCTGACCCTAAGTGACCCGCACGATGCGTGTCCTGGCTCTAAATGACCCTCACGACGCGTGACCTGACACTCGCGACGCCAGTAAATTTGCACACTATATTCTTCAGTGCCTGTATTTGAGCATGCAGTTTATGGACACTAACTCACTCACTTACTAACTTTCACCAGAAAATTGGGTCATAGGTTCATAGATAGAATAAATATAGGTCAGAGTGCTCTATTCTGCCTCAGTCTGTGACGACCTTATTTGTTTACTCACTGCATATCGAATATGTGATACACAAAGTTTTAGCTGTCAAAATTCCTGAAATTTATTTGTAAACTCATGCATAGCCAAATGAACAATGGGGGGATGCATTTAGCATACCACAATGTGGCAAGCTAAATAGAAAGTCATCCAAATGTCTCTTGGGTGTATTTGTTGCTTTAATGATGTCCCAATTTTAGTTTCAGTTGTAGTTATGATTGTTAGTCTTAATTTTTAGTTTCAGTTTTGGTTCTTATTGCTTTGGAATATTAGTTTCAGTTTTGGTTTCCATGGATGAATGTTAGTTTAGTTAGTTAATCTCAGTTTTTGATTTTAGCAATTTAATTTTGGTTTAATTCTAGCAATTATTTCTTTCAAACACAAAATATTCATACTGGTCAATGGCTAACTTTTAGCTGTAGGCTGAAGTAAAATAAATACCAAATAAAATAAGGCAAAATTGTGCTTCAAAGCTACACTCTTCTTCAGAGTTGTGGGGAGTTTATTTCACCTGCCATTAGTCAGCCATCCACATGTGGAAAAACATGCTCTTCAAATGCTAGTGATGCAAGGCAGACCAATATTATTATTATATGCCAAACATAACAAGAGTGGGTATTCTGTTTTCATTCCAGTCTGAGACTGGAAACCGCTGTCCACTGTTTAATCAGAAGCTTTCTTTTATTTGTACAGCTCTTCTCCATTGTGTGTCTTAAAATAGGTAAGCTCTTCTCCATTGTGTGTCTTACAGAGGTGCACGGTGCTACAAACCATTTGCACACTATGCACAAAGCAGCACACCATCACTGATGAATTGAGTAATAATTAAGAAAAATTGCAGGCTGGAAAATTAAACAGTGTACTTATTACATGCAAAAATTTTGTTTTGTTTTTGCTATCATTTTGGTTTTGGTTTTATGTAGTTTTTGTTTTATATCAGATTTTATTGCTACAAATTTTATTTTATTTTAGATTTTTATTGCCTGCGTACTTTAGTTGCAGTTTTAGTTTTTGTTCTTGAACACATTCAAATTTTGTTAAGGCGTAAAAAAAAAATTTTTGTGTTTCCGGTAACGCGACCGACCCATTTTTACGGCCGCGACCCAAATATTTTTGTAAAAAATTTTTATTAAAAAAAATATTTTTTTCAAAAAAAAAATTTAAATTTTTTTTTCAAAAAATATTTTTTTAACATTTGTATTGACATAACATAAGAGACGTCAACAAAATGAAATTAATAGGACTGTTTCTAGAGCAGTTTTAGGTGCAGACAGTCTGGAAATAGGCAGTTTATACTTGCTTAGAACACGTACTTTGTTTCAGCGTGCAAAAAAGACTAGTGGGGTATACTTTTTCGGATAGTCACTGCATAAAAATATTTTACAAAATAAAAATATTTTCCGACCTACCTACCCAATTTTTTTTAGCTCTGTTACCGGAAACACAGCATTTTTTTTAAAGGCCTAATTGACATTGTTTGTTTAAAAAAACAGCACTAGGTAGGTGAAACAGAGACTTTGTGAAATATAAAATTAGGTAACTATGCAGACCCGGCTGATGAAATGTTCAATCAGTTCTCAGCTTGGAAAGATAGATTGTTAGCATTACCAGCAGCTCTATAGATGCTATTCTTTTTTTCATCTACGCTTGACCAGAGTGTGACCCCACAATATGATTTCACCTTTTCTGAGTATATAAGATGTTGCAGATTGAACAATGAACATACTTTTATCATTCTGCTATAGATCTGTGCAAGTAGAGCTGTCTCAATAGGTTTTCTCTGATTCATGCATTCGTATATGCGCTGAATTCGACTATGGTGATGCCGTGATGTATATACCAGCCCTGGTATCTCTTCTGCACATTAGTTAACTTGTGTTTGTTTTAAATGCTGTTGCTGAGTTGTTTGGGATTGCTCTGCAGTTGAGTTAATAATTATGATTGTGGTTGCATACAGAGTGTGCTGTACTGGTTGTCAATTTGGGGACACATTGAATTTTAGATCCTGTTGCTGATCAGTACATAATAAAATAATAATAATTAAGATAATTTTTTATATGGCGCCGTAAAAAGGGCTTGGCGTTAGGAGGGTGCCTGCCATTCTCCATTCTGTTTTAGGGAAGGGCGCTATGTACTTATTTCATCTTTCCCTGGTCAACTGTCTCTTTTTACTCAGCAGCCCAGGTTTTCTCATTGTTCCACTTTCCCATACTTTCACAGTACAACATGACAGCATTGTCGTGGTTGACTCTTAACTTGGGAGCAGACTGTCATGCATCCTGGGAGATGAACTTTTTGCCTTTTCTCTGTGTCTGTATCTGAAGACTGGTCATTCTGTTTGTCAGTGTGGGTCACCCTCTAAGTAATTGTTTTAAAGAGACAGTACTTACATAAATGTGTGATTGTGATGACATTTAAGAAAATGAATTTGGATGAATCTGTTTGCAGGTTAGACGTAACATATCATGAATGGCTGGGAAGATGTGGTGGTTCCCTATCGGTCAGCCGACTCCTTTCGCTTCTTCTACGGCATCTGTAGCAGTGACAAGGAGACACGAGCGCAGGCCCTGAGCAGTGTCTCTAGAATCCTTGATCGCTGGCTTGATGGCTACGGCAGTCCCCCGGGTGGCAGTGGGGCTGATGCGTCATGCGAGTCGGGCAGCGTCTGTTCGGCCAATCCGCAGATCTTGGTGAAGGAGCAGCTGCCGGATCTGCTGCGATTGGCGACAGACTGTCCGTTTGCAGACGTTCGTGAA
The DNA here is from genome assembly GCA_945859605.1 of Lumbricus rubellus. Classification (NCBI taxonomy): domain Eukaryota; kingdom Metazoa; phylum Annelida; class Clitellata; order Crassiclitellata; family Lumbricidae; genus Lumbricus; species Lumbricus rubellus. Next base: position 28,415,589 of record OX243816.1, read on the forward strand.
AGATGCTCGGAAATTCTGACTGATTTGCAGGTTTGTGAATTTGGTTATGGAGTCCGTGTTTGTGGGCCTTTTAGACATAGATGCAGACTATTTGAACGCTCATACATAGAGTTATAAATTGATGATTTATTGTTTAGCGAGGCATGGGTTTGGGGCCTTGGAGCCGGAGGGTTCCAGGTTCGAAATATCACCTCAAGTTGCCAGGTAGGGACCTCAAGCAAGTCCGTCACTCGCAATTATTGCTCATGCACTTCGGCATGAAACTCTGATGTAGTGTATGCGCTGTAGCCGGGAGTGTCTCTGCGTAGTTTGCTTGAAGGGCGTTATAGCAATTGCAATAAAAAAGAAATCGATTATATTATAATTAGAGCTGTTAATGGTTGAAAGTTAATATTTAATTGTTTAAGAACTAGCGATTAATTATTTCTTAATTGTGATCAAATGTATTCCCAAAAAGTAATTACATATATAAAAATTGTTGTCATCATTCCTTTGTCTTTTATCATTTTCTTTTATCTTTTTAATGGCATTAGTATAATTTATGTTATGTATTTATTGCTTGTTAGTATTTGCTTTTTAGTTTGTTGTTCTTTTTAAGAGTCTTGTTTATGTTTTTTCAGTTCAAATCTGTTTCAATATGTAAGTAGGTAAGTAATCTGTGGTGGATTTATTCATCGCAAGGACTATAATAATGCTAGGGCAACTTGTTTAATACAACAAGAGATCGTCGATTAATCCTCAAAAAGAAATTTGATCATTTAAAATTAATTACTGGTTGATCGATTGATTATTCGTTAAACATTATTATAATCACTAATATATCAAATATTTTGTTTCTTTATCAGTAGCTATCCATAGAGCACGACATTCATGTGTATTAAGGACGTTTTGACTGAAGTAGATGGCCTGGCCTTAGTTGTTGATTCTGTAATTATGAGCTGCATGGAGATGTCAGTTTCTCTTGCTGCTTGACAGTTCTCATTGTAAAGCAAAGGTTGCCCATTAACTTACATCTGTAACTAATGATTGGTGTGGTTGGTATTATGTGAGTGCAGGGATCCACTTCAGAACAGTTCATGCAGTACTACTTTGTAATCAGCTCACCCATCTCTCTCTCGGTTCCATGCTTACTGATCATAAACAATATAATATTGCGCTCAATCTATGAGATGCTGACTCTTGCTGTGCCGCCGCATGTGTTCGACTCTGGGATTTTCTCCGTGACTGGTGCAAAGCTGTGGAATTCACTGCCCAGTTTGTTTCATTCCATCTGTTTTGTGATGCCATAGCAAAGTGTAATAGGGTATGCTATACTACAGATGTAGTGCTCAGCCTTTGTTAGAGAGCCTTGCAGGCTTAACGCTGATACACTGATGTATACATGTGATTCAGAATTATTGCTTTTCGACAAGGTCCTGACTTTTTGTTTTACTATTTGACATGAACCTCATTCTGTATTTAGTTGGTTATCAATGTGGCTAGATGTGTCGAACATTAGAGAATATTCGTTTGACTGGATGAGGTCAGGCAGTACAGTAGCAGAATTTATTGTCTCACAGCTTCTGTCTGCTCAGCACTTTGAGGATCAGTCAATTTTGATTTGTTTATGTAGATGTCTCTTTTCTACTCTTAACTTCTTCTGTGCCAATTGACCTTTGCATGTTCCTCAATCTTTGAAGAGTTTTCTCTCTAGTGTTTGTCGTGGAATGGAATGTTGCATGTTTAATTTCTTGATCACAGAAGACTAATGATTCATTCATCTGTTCATTCATTCAGAGCATTCAGTGTCCCTCCAATTTAACTACTCAGAGGTGCTCAGAGCGAAACTCAACAGGTTATGAGGATTAATACTGACTGAAAAGAATTAGCGAGTCAAGTGAAGTATTGATATATATATAGAAATTCATGACATTGTCCGCAGTGTCAGTCATGACATGAATATGTGAACTATGCAGTTCCAAATGAGTATGCAAATATTTTGAATAGCAAGTCAGAAATTAGTTCTGAATTAGATCCAACCGACGAATTGAATCCTAGAATCCAATTGACAAGTTCGTTCAGTTGAATGGTTGAATTGAAGGTTGAGGTTGGAGTTGAATTCGATGGTTGTTTTAAACATGGTTTAGCTTTGATGGCTGGTGTTGATGGTATGTTAACCCTTTCCCGCCGGATCGGGTCACCGTGACCAGATTAACAGGATAGGTATCAAAACAATTCCGGCTGGAAAGGGTTAAATCACAACTGTTGTTTAAATGCATTAGTGTCTATATTTTCAAGGCAATCTTTTTATTCTGCAAATCCCAGAGAAAATTAGAAGCCAAGTTCCATTGTTTGCCTCTAAATTGAAACTTGTGGAGGCATGTTGCAGACTGTGAAGGTTTCTATGCAAAGGACCTTTATATTAAACTTTCTGGGTTTTTTCATTTCTAATTTATATACCTGAGATTTCTGTTGTTGTTATGTCAATAAACGGCTGATTGATCATCGATTGATTGATTGATTGATTGACCTTTTGTTTTTAGTCGTGCATTAGAAATATGTCTAGGTATAGCGATTGGTATAATTAGCAATATTGTTCATCGAGTCAGCAGATTAGTCAGCCAGTGAAGAGAGAGAGAGCTCTAGAGAATGTGAGCAAATTTCTGTCTCGTCATCCTGCAATGTGGGGGACCGTGGTGTTTATTGAATGAGGGTCAGTTGGGGGTTTGACTGGTCACCTTCAAAGACGATGCTTCATGGACATTGTGTTTGTTTGCTTGCTTGTGTCATTGGTTTGTGTGACAACCAGATGCAACAGACTTTGTCCCTCTAGAATAATGTTCAACCAACTTAAGTTGTTTTCTCACTGATGATAAATAATGACTTGCACAAGTTATATGGATGTGTGTATATATCTATATATTTATATATAATATATATATATCCATTTAATATTAAAATCTTATATATATATATATATATGTGTGTATATATAATATATATTTTATATACTGTTATAAACTTGTATCAATATGTGTGAATGTCTAGGTAATTGTACAATGTACATTTGTACGTATATGGTTGTTAGAGTTTATGTGTTTTTTATTTTGTGTATATGAACATACTGGTGATTACTATGCTTGTTAACTCATTTACCAGTATATGTATTATGTATGGACTGGTAGATTATGCATACAGTATTATGTTGATACTGTATGTAGTATATATACATATATATATATATTTTATATATGTATAATATATATACTGAGTATATGCCATCACACGAAGGTCAATTGCATTCACTGTTACATGAGCTTTTGATTTATGTAGGTTAATTGAGTTGTCCGTTTATAGGCCTGTGATTTGTGCAGCAGGCTGACATTGTAATTGTAGATTTTGTTTATTTTGACCAAAAACTCTTAACCCTTTAAGTTATTGGATATGCATTGTATCTGAACGTAAGGAGGCTGAGGACTGTGCTGCACTGCTGCTGGTCTGTGACCATTGGTCATAGGTCACAGATAGTGTGAAAGGCAAAGAGTCATTTTATATTCACCATGGCTTTTGGTTTAATTGCTAAGAATGCTGACATTGTTGAATGTTACTTTCTAGGATTTTATCAGAATCCTATGATCCATCCATTATTTTACTTACCAGTACAGACTTGCTTTAACTCTTAGTTTACTACATTTCAGCAATCATTGATATTGCTTCCTGACACCAGCCAATGGCAGTAGGTGCAAATAAATAATCTCCATCAAGAACCATTTTCCTCTAGCATTTAACATCAATAACCAGGGCGCCTGCTTATGGCTGCCGCTACTTTACTTCATTACTCTGTTATCACTGTACTTTATTATTATTTCTGTGTTTTATTTTTACATTTTTGACGTGTTGTCGAGTACGGTATGTCACCAGGATTTGTCTGATTTTCAATTAAACGGATATACTATATTATATTTTCTTTGGTCATTTGTTAATGCTGCTGTTGACAGTAGTCCACATCAAATGTTATGTCGTCATATATTGTCTATTCAGGCAGTCTCGGTCTTCCTTTGTTTCTTTTCCCTCAAACTGGCACAATGCATTGTTTGGGATTCAGTCAATTGGCTTTTTTTCACGACCTCCGCCAACCATTGGAGTCTTCACTGAACGATTTTGTGTAGCAGAGTTGTTTGGATATAATTATAATAATAATAATGACTGTCTTGTACCATCATTTCTTATGTTATTTCATCTTGAAATTCTTGCCATTTTTCATGGCCGTTCGTGTCATAGGAATTCACTGATTGTGGAAGTTGTGACATATTGATATGCCGCAGTTTAAATACAGGAGTCAACCTAAGTTGGTGGACACATTTGGATCAAAGCAAATGAAGGCATTATATTTCAATTATCTTGTCTTATTGTTTAGTTATACAATCTAATATCACAGTGATTGATACTTTCGATTTTTGCTGTGCATTGTGCCAGAAGTCCAACTGTGTTGTTGTCTTTAAGACCTAAACTTGAGACTTAACCAAGTCTTTCAACTTGCCTGCCCAGTGGCAGTGCCCACCAGAAGCCTGTTTTTCTTCTGACCATGGTTTGCCAATGGGTTGAGATTCTCTGCTACACATGATTTCATTTGAACTGATATTAGACGCATGCTTTTGTGCATGTGACAACACTACTGTGACAGAAGTCATTAGATTACTTGGGTACACAACTGCTTGTGACAACACTATTGTGACAACACATGTGACAACACTACTGTGACAACACTACTGTGACAACACATGTGACAACACTACTGTGACAGAATTATTTATTAGGTTAGATTACTTGGGTACACAACTGCTTGTTGACTGATATATGCGCTTTTAGACTTAATTCAGAGTCTATCATCTTTCATTCGATGAATATAATACGGGTAGTAATCTAGTGCCTGCTGATCTGTAGTGAGTCCTAGAAACCAAATGAATTCCATGATCTGAATTCTTTACTGATTGGTAACTGCTGACTGTGCAAATTTCATACCTCCCCCCACTCTGTGGGATTTGACTTGCACAGGTGATCAACAGCTATCTTAAGCACTGACACATAGCAATCTGCTGTGTCATTATTATGCTCCTTTGACCAGATGTAGGGTGCTTGTTTACTGAATTCTTGGTCAGAAAGCATTCTTGGGTTTTTGGGAGTCCACTGACAGAGCTCCCTGGTGTAATACCAGACTATTGCAGATGTATTGCAGAAAATCCCAAGGGCTCTGTGATCTGTGCTTGGTATTCCAAAACAGTATTTTAGACTTTGTCTGTTGTGAGACAGTCTGAAGTTGTTATTACAGGGCCACCTGCTCTCAACTCTACTTCAAAATACACCAGTTCACCTTCCCTATAGATACAACGCATGCCGTCAACAAACATTGCCCAACTACTGTTTAAATGTACCACACTCACAGTTAATTTTAACTCCAACTTGTGAAAAGATGGCAAGGATGATCCTGCATGAAGGGCTGCATGGTTTCTCAATGATTTTGGGGATCACATTGCTGCACATTCATTTTCACTATGTAGGTGGAGAGTGAGCTTTGTTGTGCTATTTAAACTTGATGCTGTTTGAAACCAGTTACTGCTAAAGAAAACCTGTGTCACTTGTTTGTGTAATATTTTTTTAAGTAATGTAATGTAACCATTTCCGGAAATTTATGGTACAGTTGTAGCAGGAGTTGACTGCTCATATGTGGATTTATTGAACACTTGTGCCGTCATGACCTTTAAGTTTTTAAATTTGTGAGGTCCAGCTTTTATTTCAAGTTATCAGTAATATTGATTTTGCTTGCAACTGTACTATTTCAGAATCGAGCTGTAGAAATTCCGCACAAACGATATATGGGTGTCAGTTACTTTATTCCTTCTTCTGAGGTTAGTTACCTTCAAAGTCTTTGCGCTCAATTTCTGTGAATCTCAATGAGAGAATAAATTTACATTCTGTCACTTTAATAGAACATAAATATTGCACTGTGACGTGACAATTTTAAAAATATCTGAATTGATGTGACTTGACAATAAAGGTAGATGTGCAATGTACACCTTCATTAGTACACTGTACAGTGTACATGCATCAGTTGGTAGCACCTATTATCCTATATGCTAATGATTTGTATTGCAATAATTATAGTGTCAATGTTGTCATATTTATTTTGAATTTTTCGTGGTCATTTTCTGTATCGCTAATTGATGTCATAATTATTATCATAATCATCATCATCATCCTTATCATCATCATTCCATCATCATCATAATCATCATCATCATCATTCATGTCAGTATCATCATAATCTTTGTGTGTGTTCTGGACATAAATTTGTGGAACATTTTACTGTTCATGAAGACAAGCCTTCACAACATTGCATTGTTTTCTTTAAATGCATTTTGAGTTGCTGATTTCTTTTTTCATGCTTTGTAGGCCGTCACGATCGATGAACGCGACACGGTGAGTTCAGATTATAGATTCATGCATCATTTTGTGACCTCTCTAGTACTGTGTACTCTGTGGTAAATGCCTAAATGGTGATAAATTGGTAACATCGAAGTTTATATATAAACATGTATTACGTGTCTGTGTTTGCACTGTTCCTGAGCATGTCAAAGTGGGTTTCCTGAAACGTGGGTTTTCACAGATTTTGGTCTTCTCGGCACGATGTTGGTCTGTCAGGTGTTGCATCTCACAAACCTTTTACAAAGCACAACTGATTTTTATTTATTTGGTTCAGTAAACGAAAGTATGATGAAGATTTTCAGAGAAGAAAATGGCACATGACTTCTTGTTTAGACAGCCATCCACAGCACAATTGAGACTGACATGGAGTTCTTGACATGCGTTGAAATCTGAGCAATTGTCTTTGGTGCAAGTAAATCTGACATTTGTATCTGTTCAAAATGGCAAAGCTCCACACGATCTGCATTGATGCATTCGGAACTTAAACTGTGTGCGCTTCTGCCACTGCTTCTCTGCCAATGTACCTAGATAACCTTTTGAAGAAGAGGCTGGCAGGAGGAGGATCCCATAGACAGACCACATCTCTGACAAGGTCATCAGAGTAAGAACAGCAGGTGCAACAGTGTCTGGCTTAATCTATGAACACCATTTCTTTATTTACAAGCTGTTGTGAATTAAGGGTTGAAGGATTTAAACTGGCTGAGAAAGAGCCACGTCATAAGAGTAACAAAAAAGAATTCATGTTGTGTGGTTTATAGCCGAACTAGAGGAAGAGTCTTGGAAAATCTAACACAGGAAAGTCTGGCATCACATCTTGGGAAAGGTCTCACTCACCATATGGCTTGGCCCTGGAAATGAGATAAGGAAAAGAATGATTGAATGATTGACAGTGTAAACCTGATGAAAGAAATTCGACATAACAATCGTTAGATATGAACTCTGATTCAGTCCACAATGAATTGTCACTTTAACCTTGCACCAGGATTTTTTACTCTCCCTCCCTCCATTGCTCCTCTCTCTCTCCCTCCCTCCCTCCATACGTGAAGTGCTTTTGTGTGTATATTGAAACATAAGTTGTGTATCTTGGGTAGACTCTTCTTCTTTTATATCTTGTGTGCAAGCAATTTTTTTGAAGATGGTTCCAGTTTCGTTCTGTCTCTGATAGTATCCAGGGCTGGTCTCATGTCATGTCTTTTTTTCTGCAATATATTATCTCACGCTTTCCATCCATGCCTTCGGTTGTCTTCCCCTACTCCGCATTCCTTCGACGTGATTCTATAATGCCCTTGCTCTAGTTGATTAACTAAATAAATATTTGAATAATAATAATAATAATAAAATTACTAATAAAAATAACAGTGACAACTTCTATGGTGCTGTAACACAGTCATGCCAACGTTGCAACGTCGCCTGATACTTATCATATATCAGTACTTAGTCAGAATTAAAGAGCAAGCAAGAGTAAGAGTAAGTTGTTTTTGTTATTGATTGTTTTCCAGAGGACGTATGATTGATTGTTTTGCAGAGGACATATGATTGATTGTTTTGCAGAGGACGTATGATTGATTGTTTTGCAGAGGACGTATGATTGATTGTTTTGCAGAGGACGTATGATTGATTGTTTTGCAGAGGACGTATAATTGATTGTTTTGCAGAGGACGTATGATTGATTGTTTTGCAGAGGACGTATGATTGATTGTTTTGCAGAGGACGTATGATTGATTGTTTTGCAGAGGACGTATGATTGATTGTTTTGCAGAGGACGTATGATTGATTGTTTTGCAGAGGACGTATGATTGATTGTTTTGCAGAGGACGTATGATTGATTGTTTTGCAGAGGACGTATGATTGATTGTTTTGCAGAGGACGTATGATTGATTGTTTTGCAGAGGACGTATGATTGATTGTTTTGCAGAGGACGTATGATTGATTGTTTTGCAGAGGACGTATGATTGATTGTTTTGCAGAGGACGTATGATTGATTGTTTTGCAGAGGACGTATGATTGATTGTTTTGCAGAAGACGTATGATTGATTTTTTTGCAGAGGACGTAACATTGATTGTTTTGCAGAGGACGTATGATTGATTGTTTTGCAGAGGACGTATGATTGATTGTTTTGCAGAGGACGTATGATTGATTGTTTTGCAGAGGACGTATGATTGATTGTTTTGCAGAGGACGTATGATTGATTGTTTTCCAGAGGACGTATGATTGATTGTTTTGCAGAGGACATATGATTGATTGTTTTGCAGAGGAGGTATGATTGATTGTTTTCCAGAGGACGTATGATTGATTGTTTTGCAGAGAACGTATGATTGATTGTTTTGCAGAGGACGTATGATTGATTGTTTTGCAGAGGACGTATGATTGTCTGGTGACAGCATTCCTGCAGAACAATCGACTGGAGAATCTTTTCCAGGTGATGGCTTATCACCCGCAGTACCTTGAGTGCTTCCTTAGGACTCAGCAGTACCTGATGCGTGGAGATGGACCTCTGCCATTCACCTACAGACACTACATTGCAATCATGGTGCGCTTTACTAGTTTTCATTAATGTCTTTATTGAACTTTATTTTGTAAAAATCTGGTACTCTAATCGAAAGATTTATGATCTATAAATGGCCTGATGCCTTGTCAGTATAATTGTCTGAAGTGTCTATTGTCTATCAATAATCTTAGGACAAGGTGAAATATAATGTTTTATCAAATAATAGCATCCACAGCTCATGGACGACCAGGGCTTATTTATAGCAGTAATAATATTTTATTTTAAGTGTGATCTCTCAAAAGAGATTATTGCTATGTATTTTTAATATGTAGAAATGATACATCTGGATTTGAAAATCGTATATTGTGTGCATTTTTCCTGAATGGTCAGTCATTGTGTCCATCCCAGAAACATATCGGTTTTGCTATTTCTATGGTTATTTATATTGGTGCGTTTTCATATCGACTTGGGTTATTGGTGTACGTGATTATATATCTCCAGGGTCTGGTGAATAATAATGAGCCATATCCATTATCCAATTGTCACTGGTCTTTGTTTATTTTTGCAGAGCATATGCTACGGGTAGAAAACGGATACGAGAGAGTTGGTTGTGACAAGTGTACATGTGTGTGTTTGCGTACGTGTGTCTGTGTATGTGTGTCTGTGTGTGTGTGTGTGTTTTGCAGTTGAGTTATCAGTTTTAAACCATCAACCACATGCGTGTGGTTGATTGGAGAGAATTGATACCTTACAATTACATAGGCATATTTAAATCAAGGGTCAGTCTTTGTCTGGTTGCTGGTAGTGGATTAGTGTTTAGGGTCACTGCCTACCTTCTGTATGTATTTGTATATATTAATATTTGCATACATGTTGGACCGTTGTTGGTGTTTTGGGATTAATCTAGTTTCTGGATAATTATGTGTGTGTGCAAATATTTCAAGGATATCCAGAATGTTGCAGGCTTGTGTAAATTTTTTGCTGTTATTTGTTACTGTACTATTTTGTATTTTTAAAAAGTTGTTTGTAAAGTTGTCGTAGTTATCGTACCAGTTCTACTTTCAGTATAAATTTGTAAAGGTGTTGCGTGAAAGCATGATTAAAAATGTTATCTAGAATGTTATTTCTAGTGAGCTTTAGTCGTAAAGATCTGGTTCTGGAACTGCTGATGGCTTTTGATAGGACTTCACCAAGATTTCGTGGAATAGATAGCTAGTCTCCAGATGATTGTGGGTGCTACTCATTTTACCTGGTGACTAAAACTAAGTATTTGAAAGCCTCAAAGTTTAAAGGGTTCAGAACAGGATGTTGTAAGGATGTCATGGAGCAGAGTGCTGTGGATAGCAGAAGCTTTAAAGCTGTGGGTTGTTTGCAGGATATTATTTAATGTTGAAGTAATCCATGATTTATTAAAATTATATATATTAGAGTAAGCATAATAAGTTATTATAGACCCAAGTGCAGTGTCATGAAGTCAACATTTCTGTTATGTTCCTGTTTTAATGACCATGCACTGCAAGATAACCCAAAAATGTTGTACAATGCACGTGAATCATGGTCGCTGAGTACAGTTGGGGAGGGGGTATACAATAACTTTTACACAGTGCATGTGAGTCCAGCATAACAGTATATATTACATAGATATGTTATGTGTATAAATTTGCAAAATATTTTTAAACTGTCTTAGCACCGGCTATGCAAGTTATTTGGTTTCTAGAACCCACTACAGATCAGAAGGCACTAGATTATTTCCTGTATTTTATTCATGGGGTGAAAGATGATAGGCTCTGAATTAAGTCTAAAAGCGTATGTTTGTTGTTGTTAGGCTTCTGAGCAGCACCAGTGTTCATACTTGATTGACATCCACACGTCAGAATATCTTCTTCAGGGTGGAGATGAACGGTGGCTGCGTGGACGTGACGACGTTCCCTCAAAACTGTCTAAGCTACGAGAGGTCAACGAGGTGCTTTGTCATCAGCCGTGGCTTATTTCAAAGGACCACATCGAGGTTGGAATTTAACACTCATCATATATTGCTTGCTACGTAGACTATAATAGCACTTTTATTTGCCATTGTGATTTTTATACTATTAGCGTGAGTTTTTTTCTCTACTTATTTTTGATCAAAGCAGCAATACTAAATATTCTGAAAGATGCTTAGCGATGGCTAATTTAGGTATATTTTGGGTCTGATGGGCATTGGGCATAGCATTGCTGAAGGTGTAATGCTTGATTGTAATCATCTTTCAGATTTCTTTCCTTTACTCTAAAATTTTCTTATGGAAAATTCTTGATTTCTGTGATGCATGCGAGCCTACTAGTGCCAGCGATGGGATTACAGTAACAGAAGCTTGCAGAGATAGCAAACGATCGCTTTGCATTACTGTACGTGTACTTTCTTCTTGTTGCTGTTTATTTATATGCCAATTCGTTGCTTGTGGTGCCCCCCAAAAATCAGATTCTTTCTGTGAGTTCCAAGTCTAGCAGCTCTTCAGAAAAACTAACCAGAGGAGCTCTCTTCACTGACCTATGTGTAAGTTCATTATGAAAAGATGCATCAGTAAGGAAGCAGCACTTTGATAAGTGGAAAGGTCACTACTGGCGAACTCCTGCACACTGGACAGATGACATCATGTTTAGATTTCCAGGACCACATTGCTTGAAGGATGAGGAGTAACAGCAACCGATGTTGGTTCTGTAATTGGCAGAAAACCTGCACAACTGATGTGTGCGCATGTGTATGTGTGTCTGACTAGTTATATCACAACTTATAAACTCTCAAGATTGCTGTAATCTCACAAGACCACGAGAAGCGATGCTTTTTCAGGTTGGATCAGTTTGACCAACAGCATACATGTTGGTCATGATATTATGGCTGGAGCCTGAGTAACATGGAAATGCATACCATCATCCTGATCTGTAAGGACAGTTTTGTATGACTCTGATACAATAATCCGCAGGTGAAGGCCAACTGTGTTTGTTTGTCTTATTCCAAGCTGAGGCCTCAAGTGTCTGCTGGTATGGAAACGACGACCTGTGTTCTGCTTTAATTAAATCATTTCTTATGATAGACTTCAACTGCATGGAGTACTGAGTCAATATCAGACAAAAAGTGGACTGAATATGCCTCCTTACTTTGGACACGATAATAAGATAACCGGCGTTCAGTTTGTTCAGCTTAGAGTTAAGAATGTGAGTAGGACAAAGTTCTGACAGTTCATCCGATTGAGCGTGGCAGACTGCAATGACTATAATTATGTGGAAATTGTTTGGTTGCTTCTCGGTAACTGTTTTGTTGTTGTTACTCTGTAAAACTGTTTTGAATTTCTATATGGTTGATCACAATGAATATTTGTTTTGTGCTGTATTATTATATATATATAAAATTATAAATGCATGTATAATATATATATATAATATGTATTATGTATACATGTCAAGTTTTGTATCCTTCTTTATGTTGTCCTGTTCTGACATGAACCTCTCTTCTTTCTCTTTTTCTTGTTTCGCATTAGTTTGTTGGTTTTAATTTGATGATAAAGTGCGTCAGCAACTTTGCTATTTGCATATTATATCTGGTGATATTGTGCAGGTAGCCCATAAGTAGTACGACTTCGGCCATTTTGGGTTCTTCTGTTGCCAGTACCCTGTGGTGTTTACTGTTTACTTTATGTGCAACTGTGTAACGTTTTGTATAATGGTTTAATAAATTATGAGAATTATGATTAAGGTTATGTATGTATTATGTAAATTGTTAATAATGGGTTAACAGGTATAATGGTATAAATTATAAGAATTATGATTATGGTTATGTATGTATTATGTATTGTTAATAATGGGTTAACAGGTGTAGTTGTTGTCATGTTCTGCAGAATCTGGCAAAAGGCGCAGACAATTGGTCGATGTCAGAGTTGATGCAGGCGATTGTGCTTCTCATCCATTTCCAATCACTTTCCAGCTTCGTCTTTGGATGTGGAGTGAATCCAGAGGCAGACCATCCAAATGGACATGTCTTTGGGACGACGGTCCCTGCAGCCGCGCAGGATTCGAAAATGCCAAATGGTGAAGATGTCTATAAATCAAATGGTCACGTCGCTGCAGCAGATAAGGTGAGTGTTCTTTCACTGTGAACGAATGAGTGTGTGTGTGTGTGTGTGTGTGTGTGTGTGTGTGTGCATGTGTGTGTGCATGTGTGTGTGTGTGTGTGTTTGGTTATTGTTGTCTGACATTGCTGTAGTGTAGCTGAGAGGTTTAGCGTTGCTTTCCATGGACATGAGTTTTTTATTTTTTTATTTTATTTATTACAGCAATTTGATATAGCGCACCACCATCAAGGTTGTCTACTCAGGATTGCTCCCATCAAACCTCAGTCTTAATAACAGTGAAAAAAGAAACAGAAGGACATTTGACGAAAAGTAGTAGGCCGTTCATTCCAGGTTGCAGGACTGGCACACGGAGATGGCAGCCTTATATGAGTCCGCCAGCTGGGTACAATAAGTTCAGCTTGTGCAACTGAGCAGAGAGATCAGTGGTGCCTCATATAAGAGTTATATATATATCTGTATAATTAATGATTTATGTTTGTATAATAATAGCATTTTTGAACTTTTAGAATTCACAGTGGACATTGCTGTGTTGATTGTTTAAATTTCTGTGCATTATGTAATGTTGTAGTTTATGTGATACTGCTAGGTATCACATAAATAGAGAGGGAAGAGACACTGCATCAAACAGCAACTTGGAGGAAATTGAGCTACTTCGGCCATGTGATGAGATCTAACGGTTTGGAAAAGGAGCTGATGACGGCATGCGGTGAGGGAAGGAGAAGATGCGGAAGACCAAGGAAGAAATGGTTGGATGAGGTACAGGAAAAGTCTGGCATGAGACTGGAGGAGCTAAGAGAGGCGACTAGGGAGAGGATCAACTGGAGAGGATACACCAGGGCTTTCGCCAGAGCTCCAGAAGCTGACGGCACCAGGTGACCAGGTGTGCTAGGTAGGAGGTAGTCTGGCTAGCTAGTATGCATGCTAAGAATTCGTTATTTTTGCAGTATATTGCCAAATTCCACTGTTGAGTAATGTATTGAAAGATGCTGTAATTCCATAAAACGTGTGGAAAGGTTTATGGTCTTGTATTTTTGCCTTCTTAGAAAGAGCCTTTAACCAATTAACTGATCTCTTAATCATTTTGTTGCTCCATCATGCAGGTGTTTGATGATTATATCTAACTGGTTTCAGTCTGCGAATGCAGAATCTGACAGCAGCAGCATCAAGCTGCTGATGGATCGAATGAGGCGACTGATGTGTGATGAGACGCGCAAGAATGTTACGGCAGATGAACTCCTGCAAAGTTTCGAAAAGTTTGAGACAGAAAACTTGGAGTGTAAGTGAATTGAAATATCTGATCAGCATGAGACTTGTTAAGAAAAATAAGAAATCGCAGAATGCCATTTTGTTTTACACCATTCCCTGTAGACTGGTGTTTGTTGGTGAGAAACAAACATCCATCCACAGTGGTCAATGTCAATCCGATGACCCTGGTTTGTACTTGCAAATCTGTTTAGCCTTGACATCCAGATGGGTAATGGCTTACCTGAGTACAGTGAGGCCCATGGATGTAAAATGATTTCCGTGACGGAAGGTTCCTGAATGCTGATCAAATCTGCACATTGTTTATGGTAGGAATGAGAGGCATAGCTTATAATTGAATCTAATCGTCTGTGATGTGATTATTGTAGTGCAGAAGGCATTCAATCAATGGTTGCTTCAAATGAAATAGTAAGCAGTGTTTGAGATAGTGAGGATTATGTCACAATCGATGATATCTTAAGCTATATATACATATATATATATATGATGATGATATCCCGTCTAGCTAGCCCCGAGGGCTAGCCAATGGGGATGAAGTGTTAGCGACTTCATTTTCAAGGCCTCGGCATATGAGGGCGGTGGCCAATCCTCTCCCTCGCCGTCAGTGAGGTCAGTGTACTCATCATAGCTGAGTCGGCTAGGGGGTGCTTGTGGAACAGAAATCTCGTTACAAATTTCTGCCCCGGCGGGGAATTGAACCCCCGACCTCTTGGTCGACAGTCCAGCGCGCTAACCACTGTACTACCGAGCATATATATATTGTAGACTGAATATAATGAGAGCAATTACCTTTCTGTCCTTGCAGCCGATTATAATTTGATTTTGCTAAACCAATATTATGGCAGGCAGACTCGAAAAGGAGTTAAAATGTTAGATGGAGATGGTGACTACCTGTGCTCAAATGTTTCACAATCATGTTTTGGAGATGAACTTAAGAGTAGATGTATTGTGCTAACCAGCATTGATAGATCCTCTGGAGAAAGAGATGGCTTTTCAAGAATAAAGATTCTGTGTAAGAAAAACCTACGAGTGTAATGATGAGCCAAGCGGTGTGCTGTATCGGTCGTGATTATTCACTGCCTGCTATAATGATTTCTGCAACTAAGAACCTTTAAAGCCAGCTTGAAAGGATTGTCAATGTTTCCTGCACAACCTTCTTAACTCCACTGCAGTTGTATGGAATAACATGTATGGTATTATACTATAGTTTATT
This sequence comes from Lumbricus rubellus, assembly GCA_945859605.1. NCBI lineage: Eukaryota > Metazoa > Annelida > Clitellata > Crassiclitellata > Lumbricidae > Lumbricus > Lumbricus rubellus. Next base: position 28,431,122 of record OX243816.1, read on the forward strand.
ATTTCTGTTGTAGTAATGGCTGTCAACAATGGTAGTTTGAAGTGGTCATCTTCGTCATCTGCTCAGTCACCTGGAGTGATTGAGGACGACGGTGACGTCTGTCCACTCGACCAGCTGAGCAGATGTGAGCAGACGATGCGGCGATCGACATTTCGAGTCCAGGATTACTCGTGGCAGGATCACGGCTACTCGCTGTCGAATCGCCTGTACACCGATATAGGAACGTTGTTTGACGAGAAACTGAACGTAGCACAGAACCTCACATATCATAGGTGGGATAGATTTTGTTTTATTGCTTTCTTAGGTCTATATAAGAAATGTTTTGTAATTATTTTACTAGAGAGGCCACAAAATGATGCATCAAAATCTATCATCTGAACTCATCGTGTCGCGTTCATCTTTCGTGATGGCCTACAAAGCATGAGAAAAGAAATCAGTAACTCAAAAACTGTATAAAGAAGATAATGCAACATTGTGAAGGCTTTCCCTGATCCATAATCTAAGGAGAACAGTGACCATGTGCTTCACTTTGGTTTGTGGCTAAATTGCCAGAATTCTCTAACTGCATGAGAGACACTCTGCATTGGCTTCCTGGTGAGGATGCTTCTAGTACTTATCCTTTGCTGCATAAGCATATTATACTATATGGATATTTTAACTGAGGTGTGTCAGACTGTGTCTTGCTTATGTTATTCAGGGTTCTGTATGAAAAATCTTGGATTTACACATTTAATTATATACGGTTAACTGTGGTGGCTTGATTGCTGGCATGAGCATTAATTTATATATATGTAGCACTTTTACCAGTCTGTAAAGAAACTGTAATTTGTAATTGTTCATTTGCAGCATGGGCAACAATGCCGATGTTGACACATCATCATTTAGACGTGCCATCTGGAACTACATCCACTGTCTGTATGGAATAAGACACGACGACTACGACTATGAACTTGTCGACCAACTGCTCGAAAGAAACCTCAAGTCATACATCCGCAGCGTAGCTTTCCATCCTGAACGAGTGACGCTGGATGACTACAGTCAGTTCATGCCAGATTTGAAACATTCGGAGAAGGTAAACCATGTCTCATACTACTTAACGTTTCTGTAGTTAATAATAATCTTTTCTTTAATGAAACGCCTGCAAGACGCACTGCGCTTTACATTTACAAGTTATGCAGTAATCTTAATTAAACTTCACTACCAACTGAACAGACAGCTTTGCAATTACACGGCGCTAATAGCGGCCTACAAGGCATATCCGCCCAACGGGGGCTTGAACTCACTACCTCTTGCACTCTACGTCAGCGTGTTATCTATTGCGCTACCGGGCTCCCCAAATTGCTGTTGAAATAATTTGCTTTTAGTATTGTAACAGTAATAGAGTCATTATGATATAATAGCCTTATTTTGCTGTCTCAAAACTACTTTGTTTTCTCTGGGTCTTTCGCACTGGGAGTGCCTCTGATTGGTGTGCACTGTGGGAGGCTCTTCATAAATTTATGGATACAATACAATGAAATAATGTGACAGAAATGTCTCCTTAGAGCACTGGTGTTATAATCTGGTCAATTTCAGTTAACATTTGGTTTGTGCTCTGAAGTGTACTTTTGACTGGAGGGTTGGGGAATGCAAATAGAGTACCTTAGGATGGCAAAGTACGACATACTTCCTTTTTTACGACCCTTGACTAGAACTTGTAGCGTGACTCTAATTTTTTCGCTGTCACTGTGTGACTGTAGTATATACTGTCTTATCTGATTCTAGGTTCATATAAACCTTATGTTGCTGGAAGCGAGACTCCAGGCTCAGCTGCTGTACAGTCTGCGTGCTATCACAAGGTACATGACGTGAAACTGTGGTGTTGATGGTCCAGAACATCTATTCAGCTGATACAAGTCCTGCAAGAACAAACTTTACTCACCTAATGGCATTACTGGCTATTTAGAGCACAGCTCTTGCTACGTGTCTGGCGATGGCTATATCTTCAGCTGATCCACCGTAGCTTTCGCTTTGGCTTGTTAGTTTGTGAAATTTCATGTTCTTGAATTTAGAAGTCAAATAAGGTGTGTGCTTGTTGAGTATTGTGCAGATAAGTTGTTTTTTTATTAAAGTTTTGGTATATTTTATAATAAATTAATAGTTAAATAACTACATTGATGAAGGTGTAAGTTTAGTTTTAGTAACTTTGGATAGTAAGGGTGGTTGTGTGATATATATATATACAGCTAGATTGTACCAGTAGCAGTTCTGTAGGTTTCACCAAGTGTTCATGGTTCAAATGCCATGCTCAGTTCAGCGTTCAGTATTCATCATTAATCACTGGATTAATTTTTAAGCTGTTTGCTAGGTAATTTTCATTCAACTTCTGCTTTTTGGGTTCGAATCTCGTTGCATCATGTTAAATTGGCAATTTGTAGTTGAGCCATTCATTCTTCCACTGGGTTAAAATGGAAAAATTATATATGTACCATTCGATTGATCTGGTTCCCTTATGCTTCTATCCAACGATTGTTTGTCAGCTGAGTTTTTTTGTCATGAATTCGATTTTGATTGATGCATTTAATAAATGAACAGATACATGATTGCATTGGAAGTAAAGTAAGTAAGTATATATCCTTTATTGCACCAATAGCTAACAGCATTTTGATTTGCACATGAATCGCATTTATGTATTAAGTAAGCTTAGTTGTTTATATAGATTTTCTTGGAGATCCATAGCTTTAAATGCCTGCATAAGTCATCCACATTATAAATGTACTGTGCAGTAGACAGTTGGCATCTGGTGCTTCTCCCTTGTGGGCTGTTGAGCGTGTAGTGAGTATGGAGCGTGTGTGTTACGATTCTGTCCATTCATTGGTGGATGTCGAATCCCAATCCATGTGCTTGTGATACTTGAATTTCTTCTTGAAGAGCTCTTTAACGTCGTGTAATGATAAGCTGTTTCATTACCGGTGCCAAATATGGTGTGCTTGGCACAGGACAGCTGTTTGAAGACATATATGTAGAATGTAAATAGTTAAAGATGAATGTAAAAATGTGAATTAATTAGCCCAGATTTGCCTGTGTAAACAGTAATCGAATTTGATATCTGTTGAGTGTGAGCGGTGTGTTAGCAGATTGCCTTTTCTCCTCATCAACATGTTTCAGTGCCTCTTGTGCAAACCACTGTGAACTCTTCTCAACCTTTTAAGTTGCATTAGACGTTTACTTTTGTTCGTTAGTATGTTAACTTTGGCCGCTAAGCCCTGAAATCTAATCGGAGATGAAATTAACTATTCGTTCATCAAGCCATGCAATCTTTCAGAAAAGTTGATCACTTGCTAATTTGCTGCTTTCAAGCGTTTGCTTTATGTCAAACGATGATCCTATTCTAGGCTGATTAATACCAATAAGGTTTGCATCAATAAAAACATGTAATAAGTATGTGGATCATCTTACTTTATGTTTATACTAGACACCTAATTGAGTACTGTCAGCAGCAGAATCTGACACAATCTTCAATGCAGCCAGAAGTAGAAAGGATTAATATTGATTTCCTATGTTAGCTGATAATAACTTGTACATGTAATTTATTGTTTGCAATTGTTCTAGATTCTAAGAATGTTAGATGCATTGTGAGGAGCAGCAGCCTTTGACCCCAATTTCAGTGTTTACTTTTTAAACAATTTGTGATTTACCACTTGAAAAATGCACTCCAATAGGTACACAATTGTAAGGTCAACTCCACTGTTAGTTTTAACAGCTTGTTTTACTGTATGTTTGAAGATCAATACAACGATGAAACAGTATGTGTTTGAATGCCAATACTTCTATTCTAATCTTACTTGCGTTGCATAGTTTCATTAATAATAGAATGTTCTACTGCAGAGATTCTCAGCCTTTTTCTGCGTGCGACGCACCTAAACTTGCAGTCAAATTTGGCGACACACCTCTGTGTTATAGCATTATTTGAGTAACAGTTTATTCGGGGCATTTGCTAACGTATTTTTATTAGGCCAAGATGGCACATTTTAGTGTCATCCGCATCCAAGCATCGTTACATTGGTAATAGGTTGCATACTTGACGACGTCATCAATCAAACTTCTATCTAACCAATAATTTTTTCTCCAATCCAACTTCTATTGTTTTATGCAAGAATTTTCATCTACTATGTACCACTTCTATTTAGTATAAAAAAGCTTAAATCGATCCTGCTTGTATTGGAACTATGACTTCCTTTCGTCAATCCAGCTTCCATAATTATATTTACAGAAAATTATTTCCATCAATCCAGCTTATGTTTAAATAAAGAATAACGTTCACCATTCCAACTTTCAAGTCTTTCATTTAGATGCACATGTATTTTCATCCATTTAGCTTTCATTTTGCATAGACAAAATAATTTAGCAATGTAAACTTAGTATAGTTTTACCCAAAAAGTATTAGATCTGAACTGGGACTTATATACACCACACACACACACACACACACACACACACACACACACACACACATATATTATATATATATATATATATATATATATATATATTCTATAATATCAGTTCCAGTAAGTGGCAAGATTTGGAAATGAGTGACTTAGAACAGAAGCTGAACATTGAAAAGTGAGCATGTCGAGACTACAGTCATTATAAATTATAATTTAACTGGCCTTACATTTTTTTGTCTTTCCTAAACACCCCGGTTAGGTTGCATCCGTAAATTGACCGGTCACCGCGATCGACGTATTTAAGCGCTAAAGCATCAAATGGAAATATGTCGCTGTGCATCCCGTCTTTCAGTGTGATGGGCTATCGATTAATGGCTGACTGGGCGACGATGTAAACAGAAGGAGATAATAGTTTATATCTAGGAAAAGGTGTTATTGCGGATGCTTGGATTACGAAACAGTAATCGTGAATCTGCGGGTAAATTCCGCTTTTGACTGAATTTCGGTGCATGCATATGGATTCATCTTATTCGCTGCACAGTTTATACTTCATCTGGGATGGTAGTGTTTTGGCACGCAAAGGACGTGCTTCTGTCAGTACCAAGCAGACGCTGTATGAAGCGATATCAGATTACTGCAAGTAATGCAGAACATCCATTTTGCCAGTTAACATAAGGTAATTTGTTTTCGTTTGACCGTGATTAACTTGAGTGTTTGCAGTGGCTCTAGGCTCCACCTTTGAAGTGATCTACTGAAAGGCAAACTTAAAGGACACTGCTATCATCATTGAGTACTATATAGCAGATGTACTAACATGAACAGTTACCCGTCATTGTGTCATCCAGTGAGTTGTTTCGTCATAAAGTAGGGCCATTTAAGTGAGTAGGCATATGATCTTTATTGGTGTGAAGCAAATTCTCATGCTTTATAACAGCGATGCACACAATAGTGAAAAAGAAACAGTAGGAAAAAGGTAAGCAGTTTTGTATTGTAAGCCATTTTAGATGTCACAAGTGTACAGTTATGACTTGCAGCTGTGCAGCTGATGGCTTAAAACTTACTTAAAAGTTAGGACTACGATTGGGTTAATAGGCCTACGGGTAAACACGCACACTGAGTCACCGTACTCCAAACAATATGGCCACCGTAGATGCGTGCATAACAGAGCGGCCCGACATGCGGCCTAATATTTCCGCGAAAATTAAAGGACGCTTCAATTTCAGCAGAATGACTGCACTAAACCCTAAAACTAACCCTAACCGACCCTCACGGCGCCTAACCTGAGCCCTAACCGACCCTCACGCTTTGCATGTTGAGATACATATTGCGATGTCGTCGATCGGTCGCGTTCTAATTTTACGGCATTCGTTGGCAGCCATATTGTTTGGAGTACGGTGACTCAGTGTGCGTGTTTACCGGCCTACGATTGTGATAAAACTAACAGTTTAGATATCGAAGCATTAATAAAAACTAAAATTAAAATTAAACCTCCTCAACTGTGTGGAGGACTTATCACAGCAAATGCTTGGCTCTGGGACGTCAAAGAGGTCAAGATGTTCGGTAGAGCGCAAGGGGCGAACAGATGTCGCTGAGAGAGGCCTGTGCATATAGACACACAAGACCAAGTTGGGATTTGGAGACCATGGGGATGATCTTATATTAAATCCGAGAGGTGATAGGTGATAGGGAACACTTTAGCCATATGAACGGAAATGTGAGAAAATAAGGAAGGTGTGATATGAACAGTAGCAGTGGCAATTGAGATTGACTGGAGGTGAGAGAGTCACAACCTGAGAGACCAATAAACTGATTATTAGTTTGTTCTCACAGTGAATTGAAAACAGCATGCAATCAATGAAATCTGTTGAGCCCAGCCCTGTGAGATGAGAATTTAAGAGTTTAATTTCAATTTAATTTATTGATTGCTGCAGAAAATTCGAGTGATGGATAAGCGAGGGAAGGAAAGCAAAAGCGCCGCAACCATTCGCCGACGTACGAACCACGGAGTGCCATTTGGGAATTTATTCGGTTTCAAACAGAAGACGCCTGCAGTTGATCCGTTTGAATCCGACGGACAGGATGATGTGACGAGCGAACCAAATGGTGATGATCCTCCTTCCGTCATAGTTGGTCCAAAAATCATCCAGAGCATCATGTCGTCGCAGAAGAAGCTCTTCTGGAGTCTGATGGCGCTTCGAATGCTCAACGCACTTGTCATGCAGACGTCGTATGTTCCAGATGAATACTGGCAGTCAATGGAAGTCGCCCACAATATGGCCTTTGGGTATTTATGACATCAAACTTTATTTTGTGTTTTTATTACCGACTTTGGTTTCATTTGAAAGTGCTTGATTGTTGCTCAGTGTGTGTTGGTGTGTTCAGGTCTTTTTTATTTTGACGTGGCTGGACTGGGAGCGCTCCTGAGTAGTTTACTTGAAGGGGTGCTATGTGAGTCTATAAAATGAGTGAATGATTAAATGTGTGCGTGTGTGTGGGAAGTAAAAAGTCAAGCAGGGGTTGCAGAAGTTTACACAAATGATCTCTAACTGCCATGTTGTAGCTGTGCCAGCTATTCCTCATGTTCTTAGCTATTCTAACCTACTTTGCTTCATTTGCTCCCAAACTTCCAGCTAAGGGCCCAAGCAGTTGCCTCATATTACTTTTTAGCAGGCAGGGGATCATTTACTGGATGCATTCAGCAAGGTTTAGCGGTTTAGCAAAGTGGTGTTAAATTCATGTAGCTAGTGTTGTGAGGCGGAAATCTTTCCCGGAAAGTTTCATATCTTTCCGGAAACTTTCGGAAACTTTCCAACGTATCTTTCCGGAAACTTTCCGATATTTTTTCATCAATACAATATTACTAAATAACAATTTATATCCATAAATATGCTTAAACATCAATCACTGTCAGCTATATTATTTAGTCATTGCTGATTTTTTTCATTCAATAAACAACACTTATTGCTTACTGTTTAGTGTACACACCGACAATACATTTAAGAATTAATTGCAATCAGACTTCACTGTTATTATGTAGAAAAGTTTTATGATTTGATCGCCTGACTCTTCTTATTTTTTACTTTTGAAAATATGAAACAAAAACAGCAATTGATTCAGTACACTATAGACACCAAATGTTTTAATAAGTACTGCAACAGATTAATTCCTACATACAATTATTTTATGCTTGAAATATGATGTTTTTGGCAATGCCATTGCAGTGTGAGACTAATCTATTTTCAAATCTGCTTTTCTTGGTAAGCAGCAAAGAATATGTTTTGGTTTAAATTTTCTATCTATGAGTTGTTGCCTTGAGTAAGCGGTGCACGGACTAAGGAAAAGCCTTTTGTTATTATCTTATGTAACCTTATTTATTTATTTACTGTCCATAATTATTTTCTTTAATTTATTACTTCTGAAATCCCTTACATTCTTTCCTTACTTTCTAGGATTCAGCTAATTTACATCACCATTTAACTGTTGCAATATAATCCTAAATAGCACAGTGAAAGAAATAATTGAGCAGGCTCAAAGCAGCTGCCAAAATGTCAAATTGTCAGATATTCTGAACTGCTAATGAAAGCACTTAATGGTCATTTTAATTCTTTAAGGTGAACATTTCCCACATTGCCAATAAAAGGAACTTTAAAAACTCAAATTTTCATATGTTTTCTGATAGGGAAAATGTGACATTATGTGTTAGATGTATTTTTCAGTCTACGGAAAGTTTCCAGAAACTTTCCGGAAACTTTCCGGAAAAATATCTTTCCGGAAAAGCTACATCACTACATGTAGCACATGTGCTTTAATTTGAATCTTATAAATAGCAGTGAAATGCTGATTTAAGTCTATCTGAAGTTTTAGGTATTTCCGTTTGGGTGTGTTAAAATATGTGCTTGTGAACTGTTGTTTTAGGTATGGACATCTGACATGGGAGTGGAAACAGGGCCTTCGAAGTTATGTTTACCCTTTCATCTTTGCTGCTCTTTACAAACTGCTTGCCATTTTCCACTTGGACTCAAGATTTTTCGTGGTATTATTCTCCACATGCCGATTCTTTATATTTTAATATATAGCAATAGTGCAAAGTCAGAGGTTAAACAAGAAGTTGTTAAAACCTATAGCCTTGAATAAATTGTTTATACAGTGTGATAAAAAGCTTGGCATCATGCCTTTAGCGTAACTACACTCAGCTGAGTTTGCCACTGTAGAAAGAGTTTGCCATTGTAGAGTGGATTTGCCAATCTAGAATTGCAGCCTCATTGCATTAATAATTACTATGTATCTACATACTAGGTATGGCAAGCATTGTGATATGGTGTTTGTGACGTACTGTTATGAAGTACCTACACTTTTTTTAATGTTCACTACATACAGCCATCTATGAATATTACATGTAACATAATAAATTGTGCATTGTGCCTAGGAGTGAACTTACAGCCATCTATGAATATTACATGTAACATAATAAATTGTTCATTGTGCATTATGCCTAGGAGTGAACCCCAAGTTTCATATAGACTATAGAGAGTGGGCGCGTTATAAATCAGTATAATTTTCTCTCTATGTTCTGATTTCTACTTTTACATACATGTTGATTTTTTTATTTCTTAGGTCAAAGGTCCTCACCTAATTCAAGGTATTTTTGCTGCTCTGGGAGATCTCTATGTCTACCGTCTTTCCCTGCGACTCTCCGGCATACAGGTCGCTCGTTGGACGTTGCTTTGTCAGTTGACGTCCTGGTTCATCTTCTATACCTCAACTCGAACGCTGACAAATTCCATGGAAGCGATGCTCACTTCTGCTGCGCTTTATTACTTTCCATGGCCTGGAAAACCAAAGTAAGATGTTCTGGTGATCAGTTAATGAAGTGAATTTACCTACAGTGTTATATTTAGTGGTCCTTTAACTTTCTTAGAACTCACTCCAACATGTCTGGCTACCAACCACATGAACCAATCTGTTCCTCAGACCTTGTGCTAGTTTGGCTTCCTGTTAGTTTCTGATTAAAATTTTATAATCAATAGTGAACTCAATTCCACGACTTGATCCTAGACCTTAAAAACACTCCTGGGCTTGTGAACCATGCCACTGCGTCCTCCAACACTGAATCCTAGCAAAATTTTCTAATAATTTCTTTTGTGGTTCTAAGTCAGAATTAAATGCTTTCCAGAGTTCCAAATGCAGCCCAAGTGTGCATGAAGAAGACCATGCAAACTTATCTTTCAAAATACATTATATATGTGTGTATATATATTTATTTGTATATATACATCTAACCTTATGTTAAAGTATCGTTGTCATTGTTTTGAAAACTTGCACAATGTGTAGGAAGTCGCAGTGGAAATACCTGGTACTGATGAGTCTGGCCGTTACTATTCGACCGACAGCAGCTATCATCTGGCTACCTATGTTCTTGTGGCATATCTTCATGTGGCGCCATCTTTTATGGAAAGTCATAAGATATTCAGCTGAGCGAGGGTTAGTCTCTTTTGTGCATGTTCGATTTCAGAGTGTTATTGTCTCTTATGCTCTTAACCTTGCTGTGTGACTTCTAGGTAAGAGTTATATGTCTCAGCTGAAATGCTGTAAACATTTCCGTTCTGGTTTAGTTCCCATAATCTTTTCCATTAAGACTCTTTATGTAAAAATAACCGTGAATTTCTGTTGTACTGGTAAGATGTTCCCAAAAACTGATGCATTGCGGCATGTTTATTCTTTTTTACTTGTAGGCTTGGCATGTTGCTGTTTTCATCCATTATCGATCGCATTTTCTACGGCAGATGGGTTAACATTCACTACAACTTCCTCCAGTTCAACGTTCTGTCAGGACTTTCAGGTTTCTATGGAACCCATACATGGCATTGGTATCTCACGCAGGGCTTGCCTGTTGTACTTGCAACGCATCTTCTTATCCTTATCGTTGCCTTCAAAAGGCGAAAAGAACCAATATTTCTCAGTATGGTTGCATGGACTGTTGGAGTTTACAGGTATGCTGCTTGTAGAATTTTTCAATTAATCATTTGCAGTTAAGTACTTTGTGGTTCTTGTATATATATCGTACTAGTTACAAAGTTTTTTGGAATCCCATCCTACAAAATGGATCGAATAGTGTAAGAATGTTATGGCTTTGAATGTTTATGACCCCTAGGTGCTGAGGAGCAACAGATGATTTTGCAATTGTAACAGTGGATGGGATCAGAAGAGGCTGGAACAGGAGGGATGGTAAGTTGAAAAGAAAGAGATGGATGGCTAGAGTGAGGGACGGAGGAGAGCAGATTTAAAATTAGAGGTGATTAATCGTTGACTGTTCCTTAGGAACTATTCAATTTTGGCATCTGATTATTGTAACTATGTGCAGTTCTTCCATTAATATCTGAGTTTTAAAAACTGGTGAATTATTTCACCACCGTGCAACCTACACAGAGCTTTCATAATGCTTTTTGTTCCATCGTCTTTCAACACAACACAGTGATTCTGCTTATCTGTAGTGAGTCTGGTGACAGTGCAGTCGGAACCATATTAACACATTGACCGCCTACACGCCATGTTAAATGACTGGCTGTACTACGAGTTAACTCGTATTAGGCGGTCAACGTGTTAACCTAATGCGGTATTATTCACGGATGCTTTTTGCTTGTGGCAGTTTTCTGGGTCACAAAGAATTCCGATTCCTGTCGGGTGTTCTTCCCCTCGTGATGCATATCTGTGGTGGTACTTTGAACGACATCCTTGCTCCTCCGTCTCAGGGATCAAAGGATGATCTGGACAAGACTAAGAGCCACTCGCGACCTCGTCAGACGGTGAAGGTCATTGTTGTCGTCGTCCTTCTGGTGACCAATATTCCGCTGGCTCTGTACTTCAGTCTGATTCATCAGCGAGGGACCATTGACGTCATGGCTTACGTTTACAAGGAGACTCGGAAGTCGCAGCAAAACGAAAATGCTCCTGTTGTCTTGTACCTAATGCCTTGCCATTCTACGCCTTATTACAGGTGAGCTGTGAAAATGTTGCTACATATTGTGAAATCCTTAAAATGCTAACTTTAGCGTCTTCGCTGGCACAAATCTTTGATGATGTTAGAATTCTGTTAATCAATTTGGTTTCTGAGCAATCTTTGACATTGTTCTCTTGTGTTGTAGATGTCTATTACCTCTGGCTGGTTGAAGCATTATCCTAAATTCATATGAGTGTGTTGTCGACAATATTTTTAGAACTGAGCGACTTATTTCAATTTTTAAAATTTATTTTTCAGTTATGTACACAGAAACATTTCGATGACATTCCTGACTTGTGAGCCGAACTTATTCCATTCGTCTGATGAATACGTTGATGAAGCCGACCAGTTTTACAACGACCCTGTCACGTGGTTGAACGAACGATACATCGTTGGCACAAACGCAAATTCCAGTTTTCCGTCGACTGCCTCCCTTCCAACACATATCATCTTCTTTGATGAATTGTACGCACGAATTGTTTCTTGGTTACGACAGAATAAGTTTCATGTTTGCGAACGGTTTTTCCACACGCATTTTCCTGAAGGACGCGTCGGTGGTTACGTTGTCGCTGCGTGTCGGTCTTCGTCGTCTCCGTTTAAACAACGCGGTTCATTTGGGTCAGTCCTGCAGAATATCTCAGGGGATACAGTCAGTGCTAAAAGTGTAAAGAAATGAGTGCCTGGACGCCCTTTATCTTTCCAAAAGAAGTGCCAGGACGCCCTTAAATTTTCAGGTGTGCTGGCCAAATAAGTGGCAGGACGGCAAAGAGATTTGAAAATAAGTGCCAGGATGCCGTCCATGAACGTCCTGGCACAATTTAAACCCTGGATACAGTCCAGGAAACTTAGCCATTGGGGAAGGTTTTCTTAAAGAAACTGAATGAATTCTTAGACGAAATATTTAGTCGTGTGGAAAATGGAATGATGGGAAAGCCGTCGTGTGGTGTAATTGTTTGCAATGGCAGTGTGTGTGTTCATTGTTGAGTCAAATACCGTTATGCAAGTGGCTGAAAAGCTCTTGGAATATATGAATATTGTACAATGGACAATTGCTGGTCATCAATGAACTTCTCTGTCCTCTTGGCAGATTATTATCTTGTCTGAATGTAGATTTTTAATGAGCAACATCTAAGATGTTGGGGTTTACTGTTGATAAGCATACGTAATGTAATTATTTTTTGTTGTGGAATTTGTGATTTTATAAGGTATTTTGTCTTGATCTAAATGATGGATCAGTTTTGTCCCATCCCTCTTGATCTGTGCTCACGTATAGATCATGTACACAGTCTTAAGCCAAGTAATTTTCCTTTCAGTGAAGCCTGTTGCTTTGGAGTTAACTTTTACTGTTCGTTAATATGCCTACCAACAATGCCTATTGTACTTTTTTCTGGAGTGCCTCAACAAATAGTTTGTCTGTGCTTAGTTCTGTCACTGATTATTGTTGTAGATTTCTATTTCATTTGCAATTATAATTTGTAATTCATGGACTCAAAAGCTAGTGTATGTTGACTGTTGGTTTTAAACTAATGTCATGACTCCCTGGAGTAAAGGTTGTGAGGGTTCTTGCATTGCACATTTTGTATGTGCACTTCAACAGGAAGATCATTGAAACTTGTGGATTTCACCTGAGAAGTTTAACCTAATGAATAAGTGATCATCCAGTAAGTTGCCATCACACTCGGTCTCTGGAATTAGGTAATTTTGCATTTTGCTCAATTTACATTTACTGATGGTTGATTTATGTTATGGTTGTTTTTAATGGTTCAGAAACAAACATTCTATTTTCAAAGCTATGCTTCTACAGAGCATTATGCAATGGAATGATACCTCATGTATATGGATGTCGGCATTCAGCACTATAGAAGTTACTAGATGTAAGATGTATATTTTAAGGTGTTGTTAGATGCTTGTGTGTCTGTTATTGTCAAAGAAGTTGTAGACTGTGCCTAGGACAGTGAGCTCATAGTTGACTAATTTGATCGTTTATGGGTTGACAAATAGATTTTTTTCACATCCTGACATTACCCAGCAGTTTTTTTTATATACTTGTAGTCTTGTACTTGTACACGACAATGTGTCAATTTGGTTTTTTGGCGGAGAATGAGAAGAAATATCCACAGACATAATTGATCTTAAATTTGTGAATGATGAACAGATATCGAATGATTTGCTATATGTTTGTGAAGTTTTTCTTATCAGTGCAATCATTTATGTTTTGTTTACCATTCAAGAGAATTAATAAAAATGGAATTTGGTCTGTGTAACGGGATCAACCCACACTAATTGAATGATGATGATGATGATGATGATGATGGTGCTCTGCCCGTAGGCAGGTTCATTGGCTTTACGCCCCTGGGGATGAGATGAGTGAGGTGGTTTCCCGTTGCCTTCCCCACAGACAATGATGGGTAAACAACTTGCCCAAGGTCGCTCCGCAGGAGCTTGCACTCCTGCGTCCCACACGGGATAACCCGAGATAATCTAAATCTCTGAATGTCAACTCCCAGCCCGGGGCTTGAACCGCAGTCCGTTGTATCCAACAGACGAATGCCTTTCGCGCTTACCGGTGTAGCTAACGAGGCTATCACTAATTGAATAGTGAATGTGTATTGAGCTTCCCTCAAATTAATATACTTTTGCCCATAGGTACTGGTCAGAAGTACTGATCAATTAATTAAGCAAATAATTGCAATAGTACTCGTTAGAATTACTAACTAGAGGTCTCTCCCTAACTTAACATGAATAATTACTAGTTAACACTATGTATCAATGTAAGAATGTATGGGTAGGATCAAGGACATCGTTACAGTCTGACTCTGATACCAACTTACCCGAGGAGTGCCAAACATATTTATATTTCTCTGTTTAGAGAAATTGGCTAGGGCCGGTGTTGCATGAAAGAGTCTTCCTCTGAAAGTCTCCCCACAGACTAAATAAATTTTTCAGGGGCAGAGAGTCTTCCGTTCAACGTGAAAATGGGCTGCAGTCACATAAAATGATAGATAAGCAGGTTAAGACGTTAGTTTACATTGCTAAATTATTTAGCAACAACATAGGCCTACATTCCCAAATTATTAACTTTTATAGGAAAAAATTTCCAATACAGAATTTCACCCAGTGGAGACTCTGCTTCGTATGGAGGGTGGGGGGAGGAGACTTTATTTGGGGAGAGACTTTATATTGTGACACCGGCTCGAATGCCCAACACTGCAAGTGTTCCTGCTTCACTAAATCTCTTATCCAGGGATTCCATGCTCATTGTCATTGTTAGGCATAAGCCTACGTGTTTACGTTGCATGGTTCAGCACAGTCTCCTCGTACATCGTGCGACCTTTGTCAAAGATGATAATTTTTTTATTGCTCAAGAGACACATTAGAATCCAAGTTTCATACCAAGAGAGTGGAGCACACACACACACACACACACACACACACACACACACACACACACACACACACACACACACACACACACACACACACACACACAAGTAGCATTAAATATCTAAAACTTTTTATGATGTCACAACTCTGCCACTACTCGACCTTTTGTAGTGCTAGTCCCGACTCTCAAGCCTGGAGAATGGAGGAGGGTGACACTAATCGTCTTCGTTTATGACACAGTGTCGTTACGCAGCAACAAGTGTTCTTTGGTATTTTCAGATGCCAAAAAGGGAATGTTTTGCCCTATCAGATATTCTTATCTCACTCCAAAATGTCCACAGTTAGGCGATGAGTTTATACAGTAACAGAAAATTGCTGTTCTGTATTGGACTCGTTTAGGGCCTGCGGGTTACTGATGCAATCAACGTTGATGTTTGCCCAAGTAATGAATTATCTTAAATATTTTTAACTATCTAACAACAGTTCCATCGTGCATCCCACAAAGTTAGTTAATGTGTATTATCTGGGTGGTCTCATCGTTGTTTGGACCTTGTTAGGTTAAGACTATCTCAGTAAATTAGTTATGAACGTGTAAGAAATATTATTATTAGTGTAACTTAAAGGTCTTTGTTATTAGCGCTCAGCTGAAGTGTCTATTATTTACTTACTCGTTTGCAAACGGTTCCACGACAACTGGTCTAACGACAACTCGTCTAACGACAACTCGTCTCCGGACAATTGGTCTAACGACAACTGGTCTACTGACGAATAGTATTGATGAAATAGAAGCTGGATTTACGAAAATGTTTTTTTTTTGCTTAAATGGAAGCTGGATTGATGATTTTCATTCACGTATTCCAACATGCACCCATTTCTACGTCAAATCTAAAAATACCTTCATCCAGCTTCGTTTATCACCTGTTATTTTAGTCAATCCGGCTTCTATTTCATATATAAAACTATCCTCATCCAGCTTCCATTACTTAAGCGGTTTTCTTATCAATCCTGCTTCCATTTCAGATCTAGAAATACCTTCATCCAGCTTTTATTTATCATGCGTTATTTTCGTCAATCCAGCTTCTATTTCACCTGTAAGAGAACCATCATTCAGATTCCATTTCTCTTGCGTTTTTTCATCAATCCAACCTCCATTTCACCTCTAAAAACTATCATCCAGCTTCCATTTCTAAAGCGCTGGATAAGTTGTCAGTAGACCAGTTGTCGTTAGACGAATTGTCCGGAGACCACTTGTCGTTAGACGAGTTGTCGTTAGACGAGTTGTCGTGACACCCTTGCAAACCCAGTAAAAAATATATTAGTCAATGTTTTGCATGATGGTCATGTCTGGTGGCGGTGATGAAATAAATCGTTTTTCGTGAAATATATTAAGTGTTATGGGATTGCAGTGTTTGCTCAAGTTTCAAACTACAACACCGAGTTATAGATTTGCTAAGCTGCTGTTGAAAAACCCTAATAGGTTAACTGCTTTAGAATCTCGGCGTTGGGCGATAATGGGAAAGAAATCTGGCAACGCGGATGATGGAACGCTTCGGCATATCAAGTACCGAGAGAAGATCGGCAACAATCTTACAGTTCCTGGCTTTATGGAACTAGTTACAGTTGGAAATGGAAGTGGAGGAACGCCAAAGGGCCTCATCGTGAACATGAGTCATTTTAAGTATGGAGTGTTGACGCTATTGTCTCTTCTAATAACAATATGATATTTTTCTTTAAAACCTACAGAGTTGCACATGTACAAGTTATGCAGTATTCTTAATTAACATCAAACTTAAACTACTAATAGAACAGACAGCCTGCAATACTGTAATTCCAACAACGGGTGTACCGAATCCCAAAGCCCCAGTCCTAAGAACTTTTAGCTCTCTTTCCACTATCAGATTTGCATTAATCATGCACTACCCGATTTCAACATGCATGGTTGTTATTACTGCATTCCAATTACCATGTGATGATAAAGCTATGATAAAATTACTTGTGTGACATGTGTGTATTATATTTATATAATTTTTATAAGATATATTTTATATATCTTATTTGAACTTTTTAACCTTATATATATAATTCTATATATGAAAGTATATGGATCATATGCATATATATGTATATAATTTATATATATATAAATTAAACTGGTCCAAAAAATTCATCTTGCAGACTTCAGTTCTCCGCAAGGCTTGTTTTGTTCCTTATCATGATTATAATAATCACAAAAAGTTTTAACGAAAACAAATGAAATTTAGAGGTCAACCCATTTGACACTTTTTTATGTTATTTGGACAGATGTAGATAAATTGTTCCGCAATGGTTAATGTACTACCTGAGCGACATTGAGCGCTGTCTGAGGGAGATTCCATTTATCAATTACCTCAACACTGGCCTGAGAGTCACTTTCTTGTATGTCGCTAACCATTTTGGGGGTTTGCCAAGAGTTTTTCCTGACATTTTCCAGTGACAATTATAATAGCCATGCAGTCCATAGCCTATTTGCTTTTATCCGTCGATGCTGCATGGGCAACATTTTGATTTCTCAGTGAACTAATAGCAGACCTGCCAGTGTGCACTCTTGTTCTTCCATTGCAGCTGCTTCTTGTCTTTCTTTTATGAACTTCTAGAAAATGTGATTTCTGAAATTAATGTCATAACCAATCGCCAGTGTGGCAGCTCCATCTACAAATACAGCATAACGGTCTGGAAGGCCAACACGATACAAACTAAAGACGATATTCTTGGATCTTTTTTGATAATGAGGCAGACTTTAGTAGCAGCAGCTGCTGTTTATGCAGCCATTGTAAAGTGTAGACGAATTATGTACTCGTACGATGACAAGGTTGTCTGATACTCATCATTGTATTAAATCAAATTCTTCTTAGAACTGTCCTGACTAGATGGCAATGCAGAAAGTTCACCTACTGCTTCATTACTGCCTTATTCATATCAATTTTCACCATTCTCCTGTCGTTGCCTCTTTCTACTCTCCTTTGCTGCTGTCTTTAGGTTTACTCCACTCATGCTAATGGAAAATACGTCTTCTTTTTGCATTTGAAAGAATTCTCCGTCCTACTGGATTTCACATCCTTTGAGACAATATCGAACAATTTTTGAAGATCACTCTTGAGCATGTATTCTTCATCCTGTCACTTGCTCTTTATAATGGTCTGTGAGTCTTCAGAGTTAGGTAGTTCTGATAAAGCTTTGACATTTTCCTGACACACCAGTCAACCAGCTGTGTTGGTATTCTGTCAAGCACCCAAATACAAACAACTGCATCACAGGCCATTCTGTAACTTTCCGGATTGGGCCTCCCTTTAGTGATATGATGAAACTGAAGCAGTTGCTCTGTACCCAGGCAGTGTGGCAATTTTGCAGTAGATAACCGAGAGATGGGTTTTCCCAATAGCCAGTGCTCTGGGTCGGATATCAAATTAGACGAAGCTATATTAGTGTCATAACGACGGTTAACATGACGTAAAGACATTATTAGCACTCAAGTAAAATGTTCAGAATGGATTGACCTCTAAATGTTGTACAATCAGGCTAAAATTTTACAGGGAGACTATCTAACCCAAGTGGACAAAAATAAGCCTTGTGGAGAAAGAATTCTAAAAACTTATTTTTTTGGCTATGGTTTTTGGACCACACTAATATATATATATATATATATATATATATATATATATATTTATATCTTATTTGAACTTGTCAGGTACCTCTTTAACTGTGGAGAAGGAACACAAAGGATTGCCTCTGAACACAAGTAATGCATATATTTCTTCACTGTCATAATAATGATGCATTAATTGACACTAGGTTGACTTGCTTATGTGCACAGTGATTGTATAATTAGCTGCTCTAATGATTTGCATCAAGACACTTAATACCATGTTCCCAAAGTGCTAGTCTGCTGCTTTGTCTGAACCTCACCAATTTTAAACCAATTGTTTTTTTAAAATTCACCTTATAGAAAATCTGCTTGGCAGCACTAATAAACAAGGATGGCAGCCACTGACATTTGTTGCATTCAATGTTGTTTTCAACACAAAAAGTGTTTAATAATTAGAATAAAGATCATGTGCATTTGATTAATAATAAACACTGTTAAACGGTAAATATCAAATAAAGCATAGAGAGTAGGCACCCAGATTACTCTGTGTTATGTATTGGTTACTAATTGATATCTATAAGCTTCTTGGTTTGATTCCTACAGTTGAAGCAAATAACAAATGCTCTTTAATTCAGCGATTATCTCAGAATGTATTTATCATTTCAGAATGAAATTGTCTCGGATTGAACAGATTTTTTTGACGCACAACAGCTGGGGAAATGTTGGAGGTCTTATGGGTGAGTGACACGTCAATGGCCTCAAAGTCTGTCCGGTTATTTACTACTGGAACTGCACTATCAGCAATGCAAACATGCTGAGTCATAGCTGTTTTTATTGTGCTTGCATGTTTTCAAGTTTTGCTTATTGTGAAGGCGTTTTCCTGTCCTTGTCGAACTATTTGCTGGCAAATGTAATGATGTAATGACGTTACAGGGCCACTCAGTTGTAGGACCATGTTTCTTTCCTAGACTGGTTATGATGTAAGACGAAGTGATTCATATTATGGATACATTGTCTCTACTTTCAATCTTGCTTTTTTTTCCTCATTTGACAGACCAAAATCCTAGAGCCGGTGGAAAGGCTAGAGTTCGACTACCGTTAGTAATCATTGCAGCTTTGATACACGAGTATGCATTGCTAATAATGCATTACAAAATATAATCTGCTTGTGATTGACACATCATAATGATCATATGCATTGCTCTTTGCTTAGAAGACGTTTATTTTAGAAAACAATGACTACTGTCATTTTTTGACAGACGTTGGTGTATGTTGCCTTTATAGTGGGTGACATTTTTTGGAACTCTAGGCCTTGAAATTTTTGAATACTTCGGATAATGAAATGCATTCAGAATTCCACATATGTGATTGAATAGAAATGAGATATTCTTATTAGTTACTAGCTGAACCCGGCCACGCGTTGCTGTGGCAGAAAAGACCGTCCTCTGCCTCCAATCCTCCCCCTCTGTCCCCCTCCCCCTCTCACCCCCGCCCTTCCCCCTCTCCCCTTCCCCTCCCCCTTCCCTCCCCTCCCCCTCTTCCCCGCCCCTCCCCCCCTCTCCCATCCCCTTCCCCCCTCCCACCCCTCCCCCTCCTCCCCTCCCCCTCCTCCCCTCCCCCTCCACTCCCCCTCCCCTACATCCTCCATCTCTCCCTGGAGCCCTCTTCGTCCCGCTCCTTCCCTTCCTTTCCTCCCTCCCACGGGCCGACAGCGACGCGGAACAGAGCGACGCGGAACATCAAAAAGGCCGGAATCGAATGTGTTGAAATGCGCTACATAAACGGAACACGCGCCCGAAGCAAAGCCTATCGGCGGGCGTAAAACAAAAAGAAATAACTTTCACTTCGATTCGACCGATTGAGAGTTAAAATTCAAACCGTCCATAACAAAAAGAAATAACTTTCACTTCGATTCGACCGATTGAGAGTTAAAATTCGAACCGTCCATAACAAAAAGAAATAACTTTCACTTCGATTCGACCGATTGTGAGTTCAAATTGAAACCGTCCAAATGCATTGGCCAAAAATAGTTCGCGTTTAAAAATGGCGGTTACGCAACGTTCATATAGCGCATATTGAACTCGGAATCGGTCGAATGGAAGTGAAAGTTGTTTTTTTGTAGTAAAAGATTTTGGGAAAAAGCATTATACAAACATGCTCCTATATTAACGGAACGTTTTGCTGCAATTTTGAAGAGAATCGGTGCAGGACTTACCAAGATCCTTTATGAGGAAGATTCATGCGAACGCCGTTACATTTTTATTTATATAGATTACTGACCTAAATTGTGAACTGCATGCCAGTTCTTATGGTTTTGGTACGATTCTATGTTTGACAATTTTCTTATCATCTCGTTGGTGGGAATGTTTCAGTTTTTTTACAGTTATAAATCAAACGCATATATTAGTTGTTGTATCATTTTTTTCTTGGCAATTTTTGGAGATTATCCACTAAATGTGGAGTTTACATGATGATTTTTAATTGTTTGGATGTGTGATGCTACTGAGTTTGTATCTTGAAATTATTCGTTATATCCGCCATGAATGTGAATGTTTTCATACTACGCAGTCATTTCATAACTAGGATCGCATGTGCAGTGCATTCATTAAAATATTTTGATGATTTCAGTTCACATGGATTTGGACTGAGCATGATGTGGATATCCCACAAATTTTTTAACCTCGGACGTATCGAACGGTTGATGATGGTCGCCATATTGAAATTTTATTGTGCTGTTGTGGTTTATATTCTTACTGTCAGTGTTTTGTTGACCCAAATGCTTATTTTTATTTGTTAGGTTTTTGCCTGACACTAGAATCGGCTGGTGTTCCAAAAGTGACATTGCATGGCCCACCAAACGCTGTAAGTCATAATTTTAAGACAGTATCCATTAAATTGATACAACATATAGAAGCTGTTTTGTCTTTTTCTGTTTGACATTGTAATGTGTTGCTTATCACAAAAGATTAATTGATATAAGTACTGAGAAGTTTGTTGATCGTTGTACTATTGTGTGTTATTATCATGCGGTAATTATGGCTTTTCCATGTCTATTGATTTCTATTTACGACGATTTCTATAGCTTTGTCAGTAGCTGCTACTTCTATATCTATAGGTTGTTGGTTAAAATTGTGCTGAGAGCTGGAAGCTGAGGACATGTGCTTCATGTGCTTTTCAATTTTGAGTTTGATTGACTAATTGTGAGCACTCTGCTTTTATGGCAAATAGAATTAGAATAATGTTAATAGAAAGAATAGAAGTTGCAGTGTTAAATGAAAATTTTAAATAAAACTAGTCCTAATTTTAACAAACCACTAATTTAGCGCATGCATTGCGAAGTCTATTGATTTTCATCTGGCACCTAAACCTCATTGTGACGTACTTTGTTACAACATGTGTTCTGATTTGGGAATGTGTTTTCACATTTGCTTCATTTTTAAGCAATGATCGGATTGTGACATGATTTTGTTGTAAAGTGGTTCTTTGTTGCATTTCTCCAATTGACGACTTCATTAATAGACTCCGGAGTACATTGAAGTCTCGATGCACAAATAAGATTACGTCTTTTCTGTGAATGTGGGATCTATAGAAGTTAAAATATTAATAACTTTAGGAAGTATTTAAGTACTCATGCTTTAAAAACTGGCTAAGTTAATTCCATGTGTATTGGCTGTTGAATTTTAATTTATGATAAGTTTTATTTTGCTGTTTCAAAAACCTTTCTTCATTCTGAATTTGATTTTTTCCATGATAGGAAGGTCATATTTCCTTGGCTCGTGGTTTTGCCCAGCTACGATCACTTGAGTTGGGTATGTTGTAGCACTTTTCTTTGCATTTGACATGTTTTGTCTGTTTGACATGCCTGCTATATATTCAAATCTTGTTTTCACGATTCTTATTTGATATGGATGAATTTATGCTTGGATCAGCTGGGCAACAGACTTTATAAAGACGAGAAGCCCTGAGCATTGATAGACTGACAAATTACTGACTGATATAGGTGGGATGAATGAAAGGTATTGTTGACCAATCTCACAAAAGTTGATGAAACGATTGACATGAAGATGGGAATCTGATATCATATTGATTTTTAAATATAACAAATTGTTCTATTTGTTTGGTACTCTAAAACTTCGCACAACTTTATAACAACTCTAGTACATGTAATTGCATAGATACATGAATACATATTTACAAGTACATGCACTTGTCATATATGCATAGAACTTCTATAAAGCCATTATTGTAGTGTACTAGGTATCAGTCAATAGTAGCGCTTCAAAGCAGGTTAATGCTCGATCTGGTGAATTATATACATAAATGCAAACAAGCCATTGCCAAAGCCATTGATACATCACAATAGCGTGTACATTCATGCTTACCGGTACCTATATTATGTACATATATATTTGAACTTTATACTGAATTAGTTCATTATTTGATAAAATTCATAAAAACAACCATCTATGTTAATTATTTGACTTGTTTTCATATTAAGCCAAGCGCGAAGTAACGGAAGGCGACTATGAAGACTCTGCGATGAAAGTGGAATATATTCCGATCTTTTCAAGCGATGCAACGGTTGCTACAGAATCCTGTGAACCTTCTCCAGGTAGCCGCACTTATATTTCTTTGTTCTCTGCATAGCCATTTCCATCACGGTTATTAGTTATGAGATGGAATAACATCACTAACCTTACTTTGAGTAGCGCTGTGACATTTGGCATTCTGATTGATCCATTTCAAGAGATAATTTTGTTTTGGCTTTAATTATATGCTGTCTGTTGTTACAATTTTTGTGTTTTTGTTTTAGCGAAACGACCACGGTTGTCATCAAGTACCCTGGCTAAGAACGATATGTCTGTGATATATGTCTGCAAAGTAAGTTCCACCGGTTGATTTCACTTCTTTATAACCTGGATGGCTTAGCATAATTTATGTAATCATCCATTCATTCTGGATATCTGTCCTTCCATCTATGTAAACATTTGATTATTCTCACTGATCTAATCTAACATAGCATTTGTAAAGCACTTATCACAGCAGAGCTATTCAGAAGCGCTCTCACCGTGACAGGCCCATGAAAAGAGAAAGGTCTTCAAAAAGTGAAAGATGCAGGTGAATTTCCTACTAGACATGTGGTGTAGTTAATGTGATTTTTAGTTAAGGGTCTTGTCTTGTGATACAGTGCGTAAACAAAGATTTGAGTAAAGATGGATTATGCTTGAATAGGCAGTGTTTAGAGCATTCACGGCAGCCCATGTACATTGCACAGTGCATTGAGTTCATAGCTTTGAGGTTCATAACACTGCCCCACGTAAGGCAGAATGGCTTAATCATTTTACAATATTCTTGACTTTGGTTTTCTCACAAGTAAACTTGGTAAACTAGTTTTGACAGAAATGTGATGATAATAACTATAGATGTAAGTGGTACTTTAAAGTGTTATTCTGTTTCAGCCTCATCCAAAACAACGAACTGTTTCGTTAGAAAAGTGCGTTGAGCTCAACGTTCCAGTGTACGTTCTTCAACAGAATTTTGTTAATAAAATAAACTTTTTAGCTGTGATGGTTGGCCAGCATTCACAGCCACAACTGCCTAGATCTACAAAAGGCTTTTTAAACAAGGCAACGCAATATTTTCTCAAAGATGTAAAGCATTATTCCATGTTTGGGTTGGTACTCGAATTATTCTGAAGTCAGGTGACATCTCTTGCGGAGTTATTACAGTTTTTCAATCAGTTGATGTTCAGTGACTGAATTTCCGACTGCATTATTTTAGAATTTGTATTATGATATGATTTATAATGAGATCATGTACATCTACTTCATTGCCAGCTGTATGTATTACATTGTGAACTTTCTTTTGTTTTTTTAGCGGACCTCACTTGGCTCTGCTGAAAGCTTCACAAGAAGTGACGCTGCCAGATGGTCGACTGGTAAGGTGCAAAACTATTGGCAGCGCTTTGCATTGTCATTGGCTTCAATGCATTTGTTGAAACACTTGGGGTTTGTGAATGTGATATAATAATTTCTCTTCATGGTATCACCATGGCAGCAATGCTGGACTTGCTGGTGCATATCGTACATGCCCCCACTATCCCCCAGGGTGGGGTGCCTCAACCAAATACTTACAAGCTGTTGTGCTTCATGGAGTATTTTCATGCTGAGGATGTGGGAGTAGCACTAAACAAATCAATCAAGTAATAATTATAGAATCAGATCTCTGAAGTTTATGAACTGTTTCTTTTGCTATTAGTCTGTTTAGTGAAGTTTTTTTATTGTAGGTGAAGCCTGACGATGTTCTATTACCTGCTGAAGTCTGCAACCCGTTCTTAGGTTAGCATATACAAATGACTGCACATTACTTTACAGGTATCTGGATGGTCATTGGTCACTCAGTAAAAATCAGATGCCATTTTGCCAAGTTTACCAAAATCAGAGAGTTGTATGTAACCATGAAAGTTTCAACACAAGTATTTATATAAATGGGTGAAATCTAACTTTGATATGTGTGGAGAAAATGTGTTTTGCCATTTGAGAGCCTTTAATTCATTCATATAATGCATTCTGTAGACTTATGCATAGTTTTGTCAACTAGGTTGTGGTGTTACATGGATTATGAGAAAAGCAATGAGATGAAGCCCATCATATGCTGGGTTTGCAGGTTGGTGTCATGATCTGTACATCTTTGCAAACAGTGTAGACCTCACTATATACCTTTTTGGTACAGTTGTAGATTGTCCGTCTGAAGAGTTTTTTGAAAGCCTCGTTACAAATGTTGAACTACGGAAGTATCAGGCAGATGATTCTACGCTAATGCCAGCTGTAGTTGTACACTTCACTCCTGCTTCAGTCTTTAAGTCGTCTACTTATCAGGAATGGATGAGCAGGTAATAAAAGAATTTGTTTTATTATTAGTCCCTAAGTTAAGAACAATGAATAATAGCCTAAACCTTTAAGCAACATCTATTATACCACATTTTGGGTAAACAGAGTGTAGTCTGTACAGTCAGCTTGTTAGCATGCACATGCTTTCAAAATCTGGAGAATATTTAAGTTGAGACAAGATGACTACAAATACTGGATTGTGTCTAAGAGCTTCAAGATGATCAAGTTATCAGTTGACCAATTTACTGAGTGCTACTGAATCTGTGAGCGGCGCTATATAAATGTTCAATTACAATTACAATTACTACTACAATGTTTTAGCACAGAGCACTTCCCACATTTTACACGATCAGATTTTGAAAGTTCTGTGGTGATGATGATGATGATGATGATGATGATGGTGTTGATGATGAGGGTGATGATGATGCAATTTCTATCTGGCATGTTTTAACTGACTATGAGTGAATTTTTTAGGTTTTGTCCTGAGACGAGGCATTTGGTCCTTAATGATCTTGGATCAGATGTAGCAACAGAAGCCATCTATGAGATCCAGGCCAAACTGAATCTACTTCATCCTCGCATTTTTCCACTTCTGCCACATCAGTCTAAGGTAGTTTTCCCAAATGTGCATGCATTCTTTTCAACTTTTTAATCCATCGGTTTAAATGTAAATTAATGTTGAATTTTAAGTTGTATGTTTAGAATATAAAATTGTAAACGTCAAACTTTCCGTATGGTTTTTAATGTCTGTATAAATCAATTAGAAAATTATGTGTGATATTTGTGCTTGTCTGATTTTAGTTAGTTTGACCATGATCATCATTGCTACAGTAACAAGCTGCTAAGGAATTAAAAATATCTGGTAGCCATTTAATTTACTATATTTCAGATTCATTCATTCAATAAGTCAGCTGACTTATATAGTGCACCTCCAAGATACCCTTATAAGAGGTGCTTCCAGCACAACTCTGGTGATCAATAAAGAATTGAATCAGAAAATTAGAATGCCTTGAAAGGCTGGTGTTTGCATGCCCAAGGTGCAACTAGAAGTGCTCTAACAACTATCTGACATTTTAAATTAAACAAATCATTTCTAATTCTATTAATTTGATGACTACTGTGATAGCTTTATCAGCCATTCCATGGAAGAATTCTGTGTGAATACTTCAATTTACAAGCAATTTACGCTTTCTGCCATATGGCAGGTGACAGCTTTTGACACAATACTAGGACCTGATAAGGATTATCAGCATATTAGATTGCTTTTCTGATCCTCATCAAATCATCAGTTTCCTGCTTTGTGTTTTTGTACTGGCTTGGAAATAGAGTAGTTGTTTATTAACTGGTTTTATTGTGCACAGACCACAGCATAGAATTAGAAATGATTTAACTGCTATTTTTATTTAAGGGTTTCCAAACTGAAGCCACCATGACAGATGAGAAGAAAGAGTCGATCATCTATGGTCAGACAAATCTTCGATACGTCTATCGTGGCAAAGATGCAAGACATTTCAATTGGTAATTTCAGCTATAGAATATGGTTTTGCAAATGTTTCTTGTCATTCATGTCATAAACTCTTAGAAGCAAAATATCATTGTGACTCTATGTGTAGTTTCTATGTGTGTGCAGGTCACTGAAAATGAAATCTGAAAGTTTGATTTCTAACTCATACAAACAGATAACTTTTTGCCATATACAGTGTCATCATTGATTCTTTGATTTCTTCCCGAATAATTTGCTGACATTCCACTTAACATGAAGTGGCGTCATGTCCACAAAGCTACTAACTTATTATGTCTATTGTTCTAGCGAACCAGACAGATGGTCGGATGAATGATCAATGAATAGACTAAAAGTTGGATGAATGTCTGATGGACGAATATACCGCTGGTTTCACATTGGCACATAAGTGATTGTCTCGTTTTGTATTGTACACAGGCAGGACTGTGTCAAATTGGACAACGATGCTTTTATTAAGGAAATCATGGATGAAACAGAATTCTGCGAGAGTCTTAATAAAGTCCATCAGGATCTTCGGCAGCTTCAAGGTCAACTCTTTCGTTTACATGCTTTTATTTTCTGTTTCACTTTTTTTATTGTAGTTTGTATAATTTGTGTTGTTCATCTTGTGGAAATTCAGCATTATATTGCAACTGCAAGGAACCTCTAAAAAGTGCTGATCACTATTTATCTAATGTTAAGAAGAATGCGAGGTACATGAATTGAATATGCTGAGGTTAAAAAATTTAGATAGCTGGTAGTTGAATTTGATCTAATTCAATACAGTACTGCCATACAACGATTGTTTTGATACTCTCCTTATGAAGCTCAGAAGTGCACATTAGGGCCGGACAGCCATTAAGACCTTTAAGTAGACTAGAAGAGGTCAGCATTTCATGCTCTATGAAATCTGCTGCTCTATAGCTACTAAATCTGGTCTCTCATGCACCTGGGCTGCTAAGGCCTCTACATTAAAATTTATTATTTTAGTATTTTATAATAAAATGTATTAATTTTTACATCCATGAGTAATGGATTGTCAATGCTGTTGGTAATGAAATGATGTACTTATAATTTATTAGAGTAATAAATAGATGAATCCACTTTCTTGCGTACTTTTCCAGACTCTTCCGCTGATTCGTCGAATTACCCAGAGATCCTTTTTCTCGGAACTGGTTCGGCAATTCCAAATAAAGTTCGAAATGTTAGCGCCATCTGGATTAACATGACGTAAGCGCAGATCATAACTTCAGAGTATTTCTAACATTATTCTCCCTTATTTTTTTTTATATAATTCTCTTTTCAGAACTCAAGTGTGCTTCTGTAATCTAAAAACATTTCTCATCCAAGACTTAAGTTTGAATTCGTGTGTGTAATGCTTGTGTTTCGTTTTAATGAGGAACTTTACTGTCTGCGTACTGTATGTAAATCTGGTGTATTTTTTTAGTGATTTTTATGTTAAACTCACTGGCAGAATTCATACATAATGGGTACCAGCCAAGAGATGTATCAATATGTTAACTGGAGGTCGCAAGTAGATAAAGCAACAGTTTTGACACTAGATTTTATAGATTTTTCAGTCAGTCGGAATTCATGCTGTATCAAAGAAGCAGTTTTGTCAACAGCCTTATATGTGCCTATAGAGAGTTAGTTTTTGTTTTTGCTTTATTTCAGGAAAGATGCGAGCATGTTGCTGGACTGTGGTGAGAATACATATGGACAACTGTATCGTCATTATTATAATGAGACACCGGAAATGTTGCGTCGACTTAAGGTCGTGTTTGTGTCACATCTCCACGCCGACCATCACTTGGTAAGTTGCTCAGAACCAGGGAGTCTAACACCAGCAGTGAGGTAGAGAGCGGAATAGTGCTAGAATGACAGATCTATCATATCTGTTTGAAATTTTGCAAAATTATTTTAATATTATTCTTATGTTCAGTATATTTGGGATCATGATGAAACTGGAAATACAATGAACATCAGCTGAAAATTGGATCTGTTTATTTTATAATGAGCTGCTAATGATGTCACATGTTAATTACTGCAAATTAATTGTGATTAGATTTGCTTGCGATTGCACCATAAACAGTTTCTCACTCGACAAACTCTTTTCTTGTTTTTCAATGCAATTTATTGAAATCTTTGCTACAGTTGAACAGCTTTCGTTTCATATTTTGCCGTTCATTAGCTCATTTTTCGTACCTCACTGTATGTTTTCGATTATTTTTAAGGGTCTTGTTGGCTTGGCTCTTGAACGACATAAGCAACTTCGTAGCTCCAAGTGCAATGTGGAGCCGCTTATTATCTTAGCGCCTGGGAGAATATTGAACTGGTATGAAACGTTGCATTCCACGACAATACCTATCATGAACTTAGTCAGGTAACTACGATAGTGTTTTTATCTCGATTGATTTTTATATATGTCTTTCTAGATATGTAATAGCCTAGCCTTTGTATAGTGTGTGTACTCTAGTTCAGCAGAAATGTCCAATTGTGACTAACTATATTTTATAATAGATTTTCGTGTTTATGTATGAATAGTTACAAAATTAATATAATTTAATCGAATAATCAAAGTTCTTGTCTTAGATTAATCGAATAAAAACTAGCATTGATACATCTCTGGTTTTTGATGAATGGGTTATGTGATAATGTGACTTTGTTTGTGCACATGACTTCTTGTTAGGACACCAAAGAGACATGTTAAATTGAGGTTTTATTGGGGCATCATTATAAAATTGATAATTTGGTCAGGAAAACTCTTTGCAAGGTCTTACAGTATGAGAGGGAACAAGATAAGCAATAACATGGAATGAACTCATAGTCCTAGTTTAAGTCTAATCATCTTCTGAGTGCAATTCCCATGGCTTAACTTTGCTGCTACTGTGAGGTTACTCAGCCACATTCACCTATGTTACTCATTGTAAATATTATATTATGTAGATTGATATAATTTAATTCGCAAGATAGATTAAAAATAGTTAGCAAAGTGATGCTATATATAATTGTAATAATAATATATAATTATATATGTTCTGTATGAGTTTTGCTTCAAAGATCACACGTGTGCATAATTGCCATTTTGGATCCATGACTGTGACGATGTTATACATGAATTTTATGCTCTAGTCTCTAGATATCAATGCATGTTTTAGTGAAGGTCAATTTACTCGGTTTCTGAATTTGCCTTTCTGTTTCCAACTTGTTTTGTTTCTAGATACATTTGTTTATTTATTTTTTCATTCTTCTAACAGAGTTATTCCACTTGAGAAGCTCTATGCTTCAAACCGTGACACGTATCGACTGACCTACGATAGTCTTCTGTCGGCACTTCAGCTGAAAGAGGTAATCCAGCTTCTTCTTCTTCACTGCCATCTCTACTACTGATAATGGTAATTAAAGATTAATTGAATCTGAGTATTATAGCTGGATGCTGTTGCCAGATTTACACTTTGCCTCTTTGGTTTGTATTTCAGTCTATTATCATGTGGTTGAGCAGTATGTAAATTATTTTTCTTTTCATTCCTCGTTTAGGTGAATCCTGTGCGTGTGCTGCATCGTCAGTTTCCGCATGGTCTCGTCGTGGCACACAAGAATGGTTGGAAATTAACATACTCGGGAGACACAATGCCATCGACCGATCTCATCGAAGCAGGTTAGGGGTTAAAATTTATGCAACAGTAACTTATTCTTATGCTAGTAGTTGGTTATTTATGCAGCACAGTTCATCTCAAAAGTATTAGGAACCTCTTGATACCTGGCGTGAGGGTTTCTCCGAACATCTGACAACCATATAAAACAGATTCTTTACAGGTGTGTCATGACACAGTAGTGAGTT
This sequence comes from Lumbricus rubellus, assembly GCA_945859605.1. NCBI lineage: Eukaryota > Metazoa > Annelida > Clitellata > Crassiclitellata > Lumbricidae > Lumbricus > Lumbricus rubellus. The sequence goes on from OX243816.1 coordinate 28,461,787, forward strand.
GCAAATCGACCAGCAGTGTGTTGCGTAAACATGGCGTGTCATTGTCGTGTCATGAAGCATTGATGGGTCGTGAATTTTCGCAACATCCGTCTGTCGTTCTTGCATTACACTGACGTACGAGTGCTTTCTTTTCCAGTTTAGTGGACATAAGTTATAAGAATTCATGGCACTCTATTTATTTATTCTAGTTTGTCTGGGATAATAGCCATGATGTTTAGCATATATGCATTTATTTATACATGTTATTGCAGTACCATGATTTTCAATTGAAGTTTTGTCAATATCATCGGTTTTCGTAACTGGTATTGTAGTTTAACGAATGAACGTAATTGTTTTTTATAACTCACTCTGATCAGCTCTAAACAAACGATTGATTCAGTGATACATTGATACATTGATTGATTGATTGATTGATTGATTGATTGATTGATTGATTGATTGATTGATTGATTGATACATTGATTGATTGATTGATTGATACATTGATACATTGATACATTGATTGATTGATTTGATTGATTCTTTTTTGTATCTAGGTCAAGGAAGCGACGTTCTTATTCATGAGGCAACTATGGAAGATACTTTGGTTGAAGATGCAGCAGACAAAAAGCACAGGTACACTGAAACCATATAATCGGTTTATTGGTTCTGTAGTTGTGGGTATGATATGAAGAAATACCATGACTTATTTACAACATTGTATCACTCAGCATTGGGCTTGAATAAGTTGCTTGCTCATGACTGTTGCTTCTTTTTCCAAGAAATCTGGTTATGGCGTGAACTCCAGATTGCTCTAGGTGATGGAAAAACTTGGATGCATTGGGCTGATGTCATCGGCCCAATCTCGATGAATAAACTTTGCTCAAGGGGCCAGACCCTAGTGTTGAATGTGGTATTTATAAGTATATACCACTTTCAACATCAACCTTCAATCCTATTGGGTGTTTGTTTGGGGTGCGGAATCAAGACATTGTGTTTGTAATTTGTCGTGTGATGTTTGTTAGGAATGATTCCTTTACCATGTTCTATTCTGCCCGTGGTAGAAGAAATCAAGCAAAATTTAGATTGTAATGCCGAAGTTTTTAACCTCAGGTAGTTGAATGGAAATAGTGCTTAACCTGTAACACAGAGAATGTGGATTCATGCCTCCACTAAGATGGTCCCTGTGTGGCGACCTTGATCAAGTCCTTCAATCATAAACAATTGCTAGAATCAGTTATAATTATTTGTTTATATGGTTGAGTGTATGTCTTTTCTTTGGAGAGAAGACAATATCAGATATTGTTATATATTGTATGAATTGTTAGTTGAACAAATTAAGACATTTTCTTATGATCATCATCTTCTATTTCACAGCACAACGTCTCAAGCCATTGACGTTGGAATGCAGATGAATGCCAAATTTATCTTACTTACTCACTTCAGTCAACGATACGCTAAGGTTCCAGTCTTCAACGAGAGCTTTTCTTCTCGTGTTGGAATTGCCTTTGACAACATGAAGGTGAGTTTCTTTAACTAATAACTTCATCATGAAGCAAATAAAACAGAATTATATATGTTCTATCGTAGCTCTGACTGCAGGCAAACTCAGGGGAGAAGTGTTGTTGTGTTCTATGCATGAAAGAAAAATTGAAGTAGGTTAAAAAACTTAATAATCAGTTACAGCACTTGAAGTAGCAGAAAATTAGATGAAAGACAGGATCTGCTGCATCCTTGCTTGATTCTCTGAAGTTGTTTGCTCCATTTTGATGACAAAAATCTAAATTGGGGCACTGTGAAGCAGGGTATGTTTGGTGCCTTGGGGCTGGAAGGTTACGGTTTAGAATCCACTTCATGCCGTCGCGTAAGGACCTTGAGCAAGTCCTTCACTCGCAGTTTCTCATGTGCTTTGGCGTGAAACTCCGATTCAGTCAGCGCTGTAGTTGGGAGTGCCTCTGAGTAGAATCTTGTTTGATCATGATCTTGTATCAGGTTAAGAGCACATCTGAGGACCGTTTCTCTTGAAGTATCACTGTACAAGATAATGATTACAAAAAGATAAAGCTTTAATAGTCAATTAATGTGTTGTTCTTTGTTAAATTACATTTTTTGATTCTATAACAGGACAGTTCATATTTCTAATAGCTGTAAAGCTGCCAGAATTATACAGGTGTAGGTGGTGAATGGTCATTTTCTAACGTCAGATTTTAAATATCAGTTATTTCTTTCCAGCCCTGAAAGTACTAAATTGAATGTGAGATTAAATATTATGTGTGCAACGTTTTCATATTTGTTTGGATGTTTGATTACAGGTCAGACTACAAGATCTTCATCTGTTGCCGCTGTTTGCTCCAGCTCTAAAATCCATGTTTGCCGATGATTACTTGGAAATGGAACAGAAGACGGAAAAGAAGAAGAGGCAGAAAGACAGGAAACAGAACCAGGGTAAGGCAGAGGATGCATATTCTTCAGATTTTTTTAATCATCATCTCTTAAGAATTGTTTTATCAGACAGTAACTTTGTCTTTAAAATTATCATAGCATTAGAATTGAATCATCATTTAGACAGCTTTCGTATATTCTCAGTGGCAGCACCACCATGGGTAGCAGTAGGTCATTTGTTGTGTCTATTTTGTTCTTGACCTGTCTTATGACCTGCCTAAAATTTTCTGGAATTTTTAATATTTGTTTGTTTAAAGGTTTTTTAAATCAGCATTTGTCTGTCTCATGAGATCACTAGTATATCTTTGCATTATTGTTAGATCTAAACAGCGTTTTTGTCTAGTATGTACTAGAAGTACATGTAGTTTCCTACTGAAAACAGATTTATAAATTGTCGTATCACCATTACTTCTCAGAAAAGAAATGCACCAATCTTAGGTGTTCATCTACGACTATCCTACATGACTAACTGTTTATCTTCTATTTGTGTCGGTTCACAATTATTAATTTAACATGATATATTAACATTGGAAATATTCCAGTAGATGCAAGTATCTTCACCTGGTTTTTAAATGTTTTTTCCTTGACAGCGGAAACGAGAAAGTCGGACGTTTCAGTGGCAAGTGCAGCACAGTAGTCAACTTCACAATAGAGAGAATTCTGACAGTCAAAAACAACTTAACAATAGAGAGTGCTGACAGTCAAAAACAACTTCACAATAGAGAATTCTGACTGTCAAAAACAACTTAAGCTGTTCAGTTATGACTTGAACTGTGATATCGACAAATGCAGATGACTTGCATTTGTTAAAATTTACAATTGTGTTAAGAGAAGTCATCTTGCTTTAAATTTTTCACTACGTCTTTGCCAAAGTTTGTAACTTAATTTGTTGCGACTGATGCGAAAACAGTTAGGGATATACGACGTGAACAAAA